>CM076850.1:63858446-64458446 GCA_039519185.1 Astragalus membranaceus | reverse complement strand
AAGTTGACCCAAGGAGGGTTTTCTCTGAATTTCTGAAAATGAAGCCGTCCGAGTTCAGAGGAGGACCGGATGTCATGGGAGCCCAGCATTGGTTGGATGACATAGAGAAAATTTTCTTAGCTATGCAAGTCACTGATGAGGATAAGCTGAGACTGGCGACTCATATACTGAAAGGAGAAGCCAACAACTGGTGGACTAACGCCAAAGCCATGATGGCAACTATAGGTACTCCCCAGACTTGGGAACATTTCAGGCCGATATTTTTGGAGCAGTTCTTTTCGACAGCTATGAGGTTTGACAAGGAGAATGAGTTTTTGACTCTCACTCAAGGAAGTTCAACTGTGGGTCAGTACGCGGCTAAGTTTGAAGAGTTATATCAATTCTTCGGTTTGGCCGGGTATGCTCCCAATGACAAGTGGAAAACCGATAGGTTCAAGTATGGGCTAAGGGAAGACATTGCTCAGAGTCAGTTCTTTTGCTTATACTAACTATGCTGCCATGGTTCAACAAGCATACATAGCTGAAAGTGATTTGAAGAGGTTATATGCAAGCAGGAAAGTATTCCATCAGAATAAGAAGAATGTTGGATCATCCAACAATCGGATGGGTCCCAGGCGTAACTCCATCAAAGGGAAACAGGTTCAGTCGTCGAACTCCTCAAGATTCAGTACATGTTCCAACTGTGGAAAGTATCATCAGGGTAAATGCAAGATGGGATCAAACCAGTGTTATTACTGCAAGAAAGAGGGTCATTATGCACGGGACTGCCCAGTAAAGGATAAGAGTTAAGGAGATAACCCTGCTGCTACTACAACTCATGGGAGGGTTTACACTTTGGACGCCCAGAAGGTCACACCATCAGATAATCTACTAAGGGGTATGGGATCTCTTTTTAATAACTCCGTTAGCATTTTATATGATTCGGGTGCGACCCATTGTTTTATATCTCAAATTTGTGTAGAACGGTTGGGATTGGCTTTGACACCTTTGCCTCAACCAATCTCCATTAAGACTGCTGCTGAGGGTAGCATTCAAACTCAAGCGATATGTGAAAACTGTCTTCTCTCCATTGGAGACAGAAATTTTGTGGTGGACTTCATTTGTTTACCAATGAAGGGTATAGACGTTGTCCTAGGAATGAGTTGGATGACGGCCAACCATGTGTGTAACACCCGGTATTTCTATCGAGCAAAAATACCCAAGTGCACCATCCCTAAACTATCAGAGATATATTTCCTGTTTAAATACTGAATACCTCTATAAAATTTTCACTGAACTACAACAGGATAGTCTTAAACATAAATAAGACCACAAACCATCAGTGAAATACAGTGTTCAATATCGTACAAGAAAGCGGAAATAAATACATAATGCTAAAGACCAAATGTCTTGATACACAGATGACAAGGAAAGATATAAACTTAAGCTTAAAAGCTAAGTCTTCAGCAACCACCCGAGTACCGCCTACTCGTGCCTCTTGGATCTCCACTTTCCCTGTTTATCTGTAAAACAACAACATATAAACAATGAGATACAATCTAAGTGAGTTCTACCGAGACCCCTACTAGCGCTCTCGGTCCAGTTTTAAAACGTTGTTAACTCAACACATCATCGACTGCGCGAACGCTAACTCCCGATGAACCGCATTATTTTACACATAGCATTCCACCGACTGCCCCGAGACTAATCCCGGCAAATTTGCTATAACTCAGTGCGTCACCGACTGCCCCGAGGCTAATCCCGGCGAACCACCCTACAAAACATAGTAACGTACCACCGACTGCCCCGAGGCTAATCCCGGCGAACGTTACTCAATACTCTTTGACACACCACCGACTACCCCGAGGCTAATCCCGGCGTACCCCTTACCAATAACAGTTCCGCTATTGGCCTCAGAGCCTAGGGTAGGGGATCATGACTTCCCCTCCTAGTATGTCAACATGGGTCGTCACCCAAACCCGATATAATCAAATATATCTACACTCGATGACCTGTTAGTTCACCTATACTCAATGAATAGTTAGTCCATCTACATTTGACCGTTAACTGAACATGATACCCGCATTGGGCCGTTCCCTATAGTCGATATAATATATATATCGTGAATCGTAGACCGGTTTAGACGAATAAATAATAACCATTACGCGTCAGTTATACCATACCACGTAGGACTCATATTCCGCTTTATTATTAATAAAACATATCCGCACACGTGTACTATTGTTCGGCTTTTCGAAAGAATTTCAACTTCAAAAGTATTTTATAAAACCCTTTTGAAACATACCCAAAATCATGGCATTATAAGCCTAATATCGTTATAGAAGGGTTAGGAAAGGATTAGGAGAGGATTGGAATCGATCGGGGTCGTTTCGGGCAAGTTTGGAAAAACTGGACAGAACACAGCGCACGGGTCGTGCACCCTGTAATGCATTTTTTTAAAACACAAACCGAAAGGGGCGCACGGTCCGTGCGCCTGGGACGCACGGGTCGTGCGCTTTTGACAGCACTAAATTTTATCCCGTTTTCGTATTTTTCGTCGTTCCGACCAATTCCGATACCTGTTCCAGTCCAGTCCCAATATAAACACAGTCCGAAAACATATTCAAACAACAATGATCATCATCAAATCATCAATCAAACAATCCAAAAACCGATTGGACCTAAAACGTGATTTTCGTACAAAATACGTTTTCGACCCGAATCAAACCGAAAAACATTTCACAATTTATGTTTATTGAATTTAAAAACCTAAACGTGAGTAAAACTCACCCTTGAAGCGTGAGCCACGTGCGAGCCGAAATCACCGAGTAACCACACGAACACTCCCCGCTCCGGCGACACCCAATCCGCTTCCAAAGCTTTCCACTCGATCACGAGACCCCTTTTTGACCGAAATGCCGAATTCCTCGAAATCCTCCATGGACACTATTCATCATCTTCAACCTCCAAAACTACTATTCACAAAACCCCAAATTTTGTTTACAAACCCTAACTCTATCAAACTTTGATTCCTCCATTCCAAGCTAGTAATCAACCTCTTACTTGAACTACCCAACCTTCAATTTGTGGAAAGGAAGGATGAAACCCAAACAAAATCCCTCATTTACCTCACATTTTCGAAAATGGCAAGATGAGGGTGAGTGAGTTGATGATGAAGATTTTGGTACCAAATCGAAGAGGAAGTAACGCTGAACGTTTTTCGTGTTGGAAGGAAGTCGTTTTGATGAGCCGAAGTCCTCCCTTTTTCCTCTTCTTCCTCCATGCCCCTTTCCTCTTCTTTCTCTTTTCTCTCTTTTCTCCTCTCTGTATCTCTCGCTTCCCTTCTTCTTTCTTTCTTTCTTTTTATTTCTTTCTTTTTATAACACACACTCACATATATATATTTATTAATATATAAGTGGTAACGTGGTAAAATTACCATATTGCTCTAAATCTCTTATTTCGATTCCAAAACTTCCTTGATCCGTATTATCCGGTGAACGATCCGATGACAACCAATAAATAATTTTAGCACTCAATAAATTTACCAGTCAAGTACTAAATTAGTTTAATTGGGTTAACACCCAAATAATTCTACTAATTATTTTGAGGGTGTTACATTCTCCCCAACTTGAAAGAATTTTGTCCTCAAAATTTCGTCAAGTCTTTCATTTGACTAACCGAGATTCGACATTCTCACAAAGGTCTTAAGTTGCTGGAACACAATCCTTAGTTAACAAAATAAGTGTAGAAAATCTTCCCAAAGTTGGCACATCAATCTCCAAGTATGATCCACTACTACCTTGACACGAACTCTCTGGTTACGAATCTACACAAGAAACTCATCATTCGCCTACATAGGCTCGGCACCGCGTTTGAAAACACTTCCGAAGATTCATTCCAATTATCCTCGTTTACTCCCCAACTTTGATTAATCTAAATCAAAGGTTTAATACAAGACGCTTGGTAGAATATATGTTGAATATGAGATCCACAACTGGTACTTCTCGGTAGAGGTAAGTACAAACATGATTTTCTCGAAGGGTGTAAACACATTCTCAACAAATTTTCTAAAATCTTTAACAGTTCCCACACACATTGACAAATGTGACGGAAAAGTCATCTGTGAAACTTATTGACTCGTCCCCATGATTTCGAGATAAGACTTTTCAAAAAGATGAAATGAGGGTTTTACTAAAAATTTGACCTTAAACGTAGAAATAAACCGTGGGGACATCAGATAAATTTGAACGTAATGAAAATCACCTCAGTTGTTCTCAAAATAACTTGCAAACAGAACTCAGAACTCCTTTTCCTCTATTGCAACTTCCTCACGAGGTTTTTACCAACGACGTACCCGATTCCTTTCCGAGTTAGTCAATAGCGTTGAGAGCTTCCCCTCAACCTAAGTACGCCTCCTATGATTTTCCTCAATCAGATTTTATTAGCCTCTTGATTCGTTCCCAAAATTAACTTTAGCACGCGGGTTTTCATAAAAATGATTTTTCAAAACTACCATACCGCACGCCGAGCTTCACTTTCGAAATTTCAGACTCTTGCAAGCAGATCCATCAATTAATCCTTTGGTGGTTAATCGCAATGTGAAAAACAGTCAACAGTCACCTCACTTTCATATTCGTATTCACGCTTGACTTGTCAAACAGAATCACATAATACTATCTGATCGTTAACCTTCTCAAGCGAAAGGTTAACACCAAAACCTTGCCACTAAAGTGGAAACTTATGGATGTACCTCAACTTAGACCTAAAAGACTCTAACAATTCCATTTCTTGCATTATTAACTCTGCCATGTGAATGGATTTCTTACTCAGCGAATCAGTTACAACATTGGCCTCTCCTGAATGCTAATTCAACACGAATTAATAACCCTTCAGGAATTCAACCCATCTCCTTCGTCTGTTATTCAATTCTTTCTGATCAAACAGATACTTTAAACTCTTGTGTTCACTAAAGACATCGAAACGAGACCCATACAGGTAACGTCTCCAAATCTTCAGTGCATACACAATCGCTGCCAACTCCAAATCATGAGTCGGATAATTCTCCTCATGAGACTTTAATTGCCTGGACGCATAAGCTACCACTTGTTGATTTTGCATTAGAACACATCCTAAACCCTTCCCTGAAGCGTCACCGAAAATTTGAAACTCCAATGACGGATCCGGAAGAATCAGGATTGGAGCAGAAGTCAAAATCTTCAACTCTTGAAAACATTCTTCACAATCGGCATCCCACGTAAACGGATGACCCTTACGAGTTAACCGCGTAAGTGGAAGAACTAATTGTGAGAACCCTTGGACAACCTCCTTTAGTAACCGGCTAGACCCGAAAACTTCCGATCTCTGTGACTCAGCTCGGTCGCTCCCAATTCAACACAGCTTCTATTTTACTGGGATCTACTGCAACTCCTGATTAGGAAATCGCATATCCCAGAAACTTTACCTCAGGCATCCAGAAATCACACTTCGACAGCTTGGCATACAATTTCTTCTCTCGGAGTACGCTCAGAACAATGCGGAGATGTTGGACATGCTCCTCAATGGTCTTAGAGTACACCGAGATATCATCAATGAAAACCACATCAAACTGATCCAGATAAGTGTGGAACACTCGGTTCATGTAATCCATGAATACGGCTGGAGCATTAGTCAAACCGAAGGGCATTACTACGAATTCGTAATGTCCATATCTAGTACGTAAAGCTGTCTTCGGAATATCTAAGGCTCTAACTTTTAATTGATGATAACCTGACCTCAGATCAATTTTTGAAAACACCACGGCACCTCGAAGTTGATCCAGCAATTCGTGCATCCTTGGCGAAGGATATTTGTTCTTGATTGTCACTTTGTTGAGTTGTCGATAATCAATGCACAATCTCATGCTACCATCTTTTCTTTTGACTAACCACACCAGAGCACTCCTTAGAGAAGCACTCGGTCGAATGAATTTCTTTAACATCGACTCTTCAAGTTGAGACTCCATTTCCTTTAATTCTAAAGAAACATTCAATAAGAAACAATAGATATTGATCCCGTTCCAGGAACCAATTCTACAGTAGACTCTACCTCTCGCTCTGGAGGTTCAGAAGAAACTTCATCGTGAAAACATCCAAAAAGTCATTCACAACCTGAATGTTCGCCAAATCTAAACTAATTTCAGTGGATGCAGATAACATACTAACATGTGCTTCCGCACCTTGGAATAAAGATTGACCGTCTAAGGTGAACTAGGTAACCGCTTCAAAATTTGTCCTAGACAATTCAACTGATTCTGAAGCGAAGCTGATAGTTGATTAACACAGTCAATTGCAACATGATTTGCAGTCATCCAATTTATACCCAAAATGGTGTCCACACTTCTCGTAGGCAAACAATAATTTCTACAACGAAATTTTTGCCTCCTATGACAAGTAGACAATTCTATACAAAGATTAGGTCTTGACACGACCCTTAGCAGTAGTTAAAATAGTTATCGGCTCGGATAGCGATGATAAGGCTAATCCCAACCGATTCACACGCGATCGGGATATACAGCAATAGGTTGCACCCGAATCATATAATATACTGATCGAGTTATTGAATAGGACTCCCATCCTTCTAAGTATACCGTCAGCATTCGTAACTGTCTAAGAATTCAGAGTATTGACTTGTCATTGCCTTCGAGCTGCTCGTGACTCCTTGGAACTCTTCCTTGCAGGGCACTTTTTACCATAGTGACCCTCTTCATTATAATAATAGCATCGATTAGATCTTTGCTTATATCCACCACTGTGACGCTTTCCACGGTTAGAACATCTTCTGACTTCTGAAGAATCGAAGAACTGCACCTGTTTTTCCTTTGATGAAATTATCTTTGGACTTTACATTCAGAGTTGATAACTCAACTACCTTCTTTCCTTTCCCATACTCCTTATGAGATCATCCTCGGCGACATAGGCTGGTTGCACTAAGGCAACATAATTGGTAGTAGTATAAGAACTGAGACCCTAAGTCATGAAAGCACTTATGCCCCTCTTATACATCTGCATTCTCCATTCGTCATGTCACCTTTCCTGAGGATGCACCGGTTGGAGATTCCGATCTTGGTAGAGGATTGCGTCTTGGTCATCCTACCATAATTCCGCTGATGATGCACTAAGTATTAAGTTGATCAGGCTCAATGTCTCTTAGCATCACAAGTGTAATTACAACCAGGACTAACAAGGAATCGACTCAACCCTAAACTAAGTCCGACTAGGTCGAACTGCTCTGATACCAACTGTAACACCCGGTATTTCTATCGAGTAAAAATACCCAAGTGCACCATCCCTAAACTATCAAAGATATATTTCCTGTTTAAATACTGAATACCTCTGTAAAATTTTCACTGAACTACAACAGGATAGTCTTAAACATAAATAAGACCACAAACCATCAGTGAAATACAGTGTTCAATATCGTACAAGAAAGCGGAAATAAATACATAATGCTAAAGACCTAATGTCTTGATACACAGATGACAAGGAAAGATATAAACTTAAGCTTAAAAGCTAAGTCTTCAGCAACCACCCGAGTACCGCCTACTCGTGCCTCTTGGATCTCCACTTTCCCTGTTTATCTGTAAAACAACAACATATAAACAATGAGATACAATCTCAGTGAGTTCTACCGAGACCCCTACTAACGCTCTCGGTCCAGTTTTAAAACGTTGTTAACTCAACACATCATCGACTGCGCGAACGCTAACTCCCGATGAACCGCATTATTTAACACATAGCATTCCACCGACTGCCCCGAGACTAATCCCGGCGAATCTGCTATAACTCAGTGCGTCGCCGGGATTAGCCTCGGGGCAGGAACCACCCTACAAAACATAGTAACGTACCACCGACTGCCCCGAGGCTAATCCCGGCGAACGTTACTCAATACCCTTTGACACACCACCGACTGCCCCGAGGCTAATCCCGGAGAACCCCTTACCAATAACAGTTCCGCTATTGGCCTCAGAGCCTAGGGTAGGGGATCATGACTGCCCCTCCTAGTATGTCAACATGGGTCATCACCCAAACCCGATATAATCAAATATATCTACACTTGATGACCTGTTAGTTCACCTATACTCAATGAATAGTTAGTCCATCTACATTTGACCGTTTACTGAACATGATACCCGCATTGGGCCGTTCCCTATAGTCGATATAATATATATATCGTGAATCGTAGACCGGTTTAGACGAATAAATAATAACCATCACGCGTCAGTTATACCATACCACGTAGGACTCATATTCCGCTTTATTATTAATAAAACATATCCGCACACGTGTACTATTGTTCGGCTTTTCGAAAGAATTTCAACTTCAAAAGTATTTTATAAATCCCTTTTGAAACATACCCAAAATCATGGCATTATAAGCCTAATATCGTTATAGAAGGGTTAGGAAAGGATTAGGAGAGGATTGGAATCGATCGGGGTCGTTTCGGGCAAGTTTGGAAAAATTGGACAGAACACAGCGCACGGTTCGTGCGCCCATACGCACGGGTCGTGCGCCCTGTAATGCATTTTTTTAAAACACAAACCGAAAGGGGCGCATGGTCCGTGCGCCTGGGACGCACGGGTCGTGCGCTTTTGACAGCACTAAATTTTATCCTGTTCCAGTCCAGTCCCAATATAAACACAGTCCGAAAAAATATTCAAACAACAATGATCATCATCAAATCATCAATCAAAGAATCCAAAAACCGATTGGACCTAAAACGTGATTTTCGTACAAAATACGTTTTCGACCCGAATCAAAACGAAACACATTTCACAATTTATGTTTATTGGATTTAAAAACCTAAACGTGAGTAAAACTCACCCTTGAAGCGTGAGCCACGTGCGAGCCGAAGTCACCGAGTAACCACACGAACACTCCCCGCTCCGGCGACACCCATTCCGCTTCCAAAGCTTTCCACTCGATCACGAGACCCCTTTTTGACCGAAATGCCAAATTCCTCGAAATCCTCCATGGACACTATTCATCATCTTCAACCTTCAAAACTACTATTCACAAAACCCCAAATTTTGTTTACAAACCCTAACTCTATCAAACTTTGATTCCTCCATTCCAAGCTAGTAATCAACCTCTTACTTGAACTACCCAACCTTCAATTTGTGGAAAGGAAGGATGAAAGCCAAAAAAAATCCCTCATTTACCTCACATTTTCGAAAATGGCAAGATGAGGGTGAGTGAGTTGATGATGAAGATTTTGGTACCAAATCGAAGAGGAAGTAACGCTGAACGTTTTTCGTGTTGGAAGGAAGTCGTTTTGATGAGCCGAAGTCCTCCCTTTTTCCTGTTCTTCCTCCATGCCCCTTTCCTCTTCTTTCTCTTTTCTCTCTTTTCTCCTCTCTGTATCTCTTGCTTCCCTTCTTCTTTCTTTCTTTCTTTTTATTTCTTTCTTTTTATATCACACACTCACATATATATATATATTTATTAATATATAAGTGGTAACGTGGTAAAATTACCATATTGCTCTAAATCTCTTATTTCGATTCCAAAACTTCCTTGATCCGTATTATCCGGTTAACGATCCGATGACAACCCATAAATAATTTCAGCACTCAATAAATTTACCAGTCAAGTACTAAATTAGTTTAATTGGGTTAACACCCAAATAATTCTACTAAATATTTTGAGGGTGTTACAATGTGACTATAGATTGTTTTCATCGAACTATCGGTTTCCCCCCCGAGTCAGTGGAGCTACAACCGCCCAATTCTGAAGCTGTTATTTCTTTCACTTCGGCCAGTAACTACCTGTTCGAAGGCGCAGAAGCTTATGTCATGATGTTGTCTGCATCTACATCCACTGAGACATGTCTGGATTTATCTTTCGTGCAAGTTGTTAATGAGTTTCTTGATGTGTTTCCTGATGAAGTTCCTTCGTTACCTCCGCATCGTGAGGTGGAATTTTCTATAGAGTTGGTTCCGGGCACTGGACCCAATTCTATAGCCCCGTATAGAATGTCGTCGTTAGAGTTGAGGGAATTGAAAGTCCAATTGGAAGAGCTAATTTCCAAACGGTTTATCCGGCCGAGTGCCTCACCATGAGGTGCTCCAGTGTTACTTGTCAAAAAGAAGGACGGAAGTATGAGATTGTGTATCGATTATCGTCAGTTAAATAAGGTGACTATCAAGAACAAGTACCCTCTACCGAGAATTGATGATTTGTTAGACCAATTGAGAGGAGCTTCTGTATTCTCAAAGATTTAATTGAGGTCCGGCTATCACCAAATCAGGGTTCGAGCTTTGGACGTCACGAAGACCGCTTTCCGTACGAGGTATGGACATTACGAATTTGTAGTGATGCCCTTCGGTTTGACCAATGCTCCAGCCATATTCATGGACTATATGAATCGGATTTTTAATCCCTATCTGAATCAGTTTGTTGTGGTGTTCATTGATGATATCTTGGTGTTCTCTAAGACAATTGAGGAGCATGTGCAACATCTCCGAATTGTTCTGAACGTACTCTGGGAGAAGAAGTTGTACGCTAAGCCGTCCAAATGTGATTTTTGGATGTCCGAAGTTAAATTTCTGGGTCATGTGTTATCTCAGGCTGGTGTTGCAGTGGATCCCAGTAAGATTGAAGCTGTGGTAGACTGGGAACAACCATCTGCAGTTACTGAGGTAAGAAGTTTCTTGGGATTAGCTGGGTATTATCGGAGATTCATTCAAGGATTTTCCCAGCTAGTTCTTCCACTCACCCGATTAACTCACAAGGGTCAGCCGTTCGTTTGGGACTCAGACTGTGATAATTGTTTTGCGGAATTGAAGAATTGTTTGACTTCTTCAATTCTATTGCGAATTCAAAATCTATTGCGACGCCTCTGGTAAGGGATTTGGACGTGTTCTAATGCAGAATCAATAAGTAGTTGCTTATGCCTCTAGACAGTTGAAACCGCATGAAGAGAATTACCCAACTCATGATTTAGAGTTGGCGGCGATTGTGTTTGCCCTAAAGATTTGGAGACATTACCTGTATGGGTCTCGTTTCGAAGTCTTTAGTGACCACAAGAGCCTTAAGTATTTATTTGACCAAAAGGAGCTGAACAACAGATAGAGGAGATGGGTAGAGTTCCTGAAAGATTATGAGTTTGAGTTGAAGTGCCATCCTGGTAAGGCTAATATTGTGGCCGATGCTTTGAGCAGAAAATCTATCCACACTGCAGAACTGATGATTCATGAGATGTCACTGTTGGAATCGTTTAGAGACCTTAATTTGAGAGTGAAGCCAAGAATGAACAGGTTGGTGTTGAGTCACATTCGGATTTCGAGTCCTTTGAGGAATCTGATTCGCTCAACCCAAGAGGTTGATTTAGATCTGCAAGCGCAGAAGAGGTTGCCGAGATAGAGCACCAGAAGCCAGGTGGCCAGTTACAGCCGTTAAATGTACCTGAATGGAAATGGGAAAGCATTTCTATGGATTTTGTCATGGGATTGCCACGGTCCCAAGCCGGAAATGATTCTATTTGGGTAGTGGTGGATCGCCTGACCAAGTCCGCCCATTTTATTCCAGTGCGTTCGAATCACAAGGTTGCTAGGTTAGCAGATGAGTATCTCAAGAATATTGTGAAGTTGCATGGAATCCCTACAAGTATCATCTGTGATCGAGATCCCAAGTTCACATCTCGATTTTGGAGAGCATTGAATATGGCGTTGGGAACAACGGTGTGTGTTAGCACCGCTTACCATCCACAGACAGATGGACAGACTGAGAGAACAATCCAGACATTGGAGGATATGTTGAGGGCTTGTGTACTTGATAGTGGAGGCAGGTGGGAGGATCACCTTCCATTGGTGGAATTTTCATACAACAACAGTTACCATTCTAGTGTCGGAAGGGCTCCATATGAAGCATTGTATGGAAGGAAGTGTAGAACACCATTGTGTTGGTGGGATGTAGGTGAGCAGAGATTATTGGGACCAGAATTGGTCCGTGAGACTACGGAGAAGATCCGTCAGATAAGGGAAAGGATGAAGGCTGCTCAGAGTCGACAAAAGAGTTATGCCGATAAGAGAAGAAGACCGTTAGAATTTGAAGAAGGAGACCATGTCTTTTTGAGGCTTTCTCCGACTATTGGTACCGGTATAGCATTGCGAGCGAAGAAGCTCAGTCCTCGATATGTCGGACCCTTCCAGATCATCGAGCGAGTTGGGCCGGTAGCGTACCGCATTGCCTTGCCTCCAGAATTGTCCAGATTACATGATGTGTTTCATGTATCGCAGCTAAGGAAGTATATTCATGACCCGAATCAACCATTAAGTTATGAAGCGATCGACATCCAACCAGATTTATCTTATCAGCCTACTCCAATCAGGATCATCGAACGTGGCGAGAAAACGCTCCGGACGAGATCAATTCCTATTGTCAAGGTGCTTTGGGACGGTGCATCACCCGACGAAGCAACGTGGGAAGTAGAGGAGAACATGCGGGTGAAGTATCCCCATCTTTTCGATTGAGGTACTTTTGTCAATTTTGAGGACAAAATTTTTAAAAGTTGGGGTGTCAATTTTGGTCTCACGAAAAAGTTTTTGGTCCGAGGCGTTTTACCGAGTCGAAAACAGTTTTTGTCGAAATATGAAATTTTACGGTTTTTACGAAATTATAAATATATATATATATATATATATATATATATATATATATATCTATATGCTGTTTGTGTACTGGAATATGGTCTGAATTATATTGCTAAATATCTGTTTTAAGTCTCGGAAGTCACGGAATGTCTCGGTGACGATTTGGGAGCGAATTGGGGAAAAACGGGGCTTTAGAAAAGTTGTTTCCAACCTATCTGTCAAGGGTCGTGTCGCGACCCGTGGTCCATCGCCTCACGACCATGGTGAATTTTGCGATGCTAAAGTTTCTGTCACTTTTCGCGTCGCGGCGGTATCCGTTCGCGTCGCGACGGTTTATTATAACTTTTGACTCGGGTGTCCGATTGACGTGTTTTTAGATGCGTTGGAAAGCTTATGAAAAGACCTAATCTAATATGTGGTTCAAACTATAAATTTCCATGTTTTTGAAAGTGATAATTCTGGAAAGAACCCAATGATTAGATCGCGTGTGTGTTCACCATTTTCAATAACTAACCGGACTATATGTCTAACCTTGTATTGGGATTATAATGCCGGATGTCTAATCTTGAATTCATCAAAACGGGTTATAGATCGATAAAAGATATAGACATCTAAAACTTGAAAGACGGTCCAATGCGGACACTGTAACACCCCGTTTCTACCCCTTTAATTTGTACGTCATTATCAGAGTACTTTCATTTTCAAAAATAATAATTTAATTAGTAGAAAGAAATGTCACATCTTCATTGATAAAACTCATTGAATACGCCATTAGCATTCGTGTAAACAAAACGCATTCGTCACAAAAATCGAACTTCAAAAAAAATATCTCATCACAGCGGAATTAGCAATAACTCTCCAAAATCGCTCAAACACGTCTCAAACATCAATAAAATTATTAAAACAGTTAATTAATTAAGTAATCAACTTCAACCCCGCCCCCTAGGTGTTACAATATCAGAGAGCGACTCGAACATCTCAACAGCTAAAAAGGAAGGCAGCATGTCCTTCAATCGGAGTCACCTGCAGCGTTGCCACAATAGAGCAACATTCCAAGCAGAAGGGGTGAGAATTTTCAACAAAATATAATTAAGCATACAGCAGAGTAATATGAGCAAGCTATCACACAACGTCGTCACTAATATCAACTTCATCGTCGTTATCCACAAAACCAAACAAATTCACAATTCACGTCACCCGTCATAAAAAAATGAATGCGCATGAAGATGCAACCCACACCTGGGCATATGCATGATGGTACCATACTCGTCATAATAAGCCACTATGGGCACACCGTCACTAAGAGGCCGAAGCCTATTCGTCATAAGATGCACATGCTATGAGACACTATGGACACATGTGCAATCACCAAAATTCACTCACCCGGAGTACTCGTCATCACCACCATAAGACACTCATAGAGTGTATTCATCATAATCACCATATTAATATCACCACTCTTCATAAACAATCACATTCAAAAATAATGTAACAACATTTTTAAAATTATGGAACAAGCATTTCACTTTCATACTTAGGAACCGCCACCATTAAATTTGGGAAGAACATCTCATTTTCCAAGTGGAAGAAAAACCTCACATTCTTAACCGGAAAAATAGTATAGTATCAAAATCACATTTACACACTCTTCTCTTTTACAAGGTACAGAAATTCGGTTGATAACGCAACAAGTCGAAGCTGAAAGACAGTGGCCATTTATGCGCAAAGCAGTAGCACTTGGACGTCAAATCAAAGCTGAAACAGTGACCATTTAATTCGCAAAAACAGCAGAAATTTTACATCAAATTAAAGCTGAAACAGTGGCCATTTAATTCGCAAAAACAGCAGAAATTTTACATCAAATTAAAGCTGAAACAGTGGCCATTTAATTCGCAAAAACAGCAGCAATTTTTACATCAAATTAAAACTGAAACAGTAGCCATCATTTGCGCAAAAACAGTAGCAATTTTACATCATATTGAAACTGAAAAACAGTAGCATTTATGCGCAAAAACAGTGGTTTTTATAGGCTGAAACAGCAGCAACAACAGTAACTTTAAATTGCCAAAACAGCAGAATTTTATTGGTAAAAACAGCAACATTTTATTGGTGCAAACAGCACATTTCATGGACAGCAACAGCATATATAAATGACAGCAACAGCAATCAAAAAAAAATTAACAGCAACAGCAATATAAAAATTAACAGCAACAGCAATATAAAAATTAACAGCAACAGCAATATAAAAATTAAATAGCAGCAACAGCAATATAAAAATTAACAGCAACAGCAATATAAAAATTAACAGCAACAGCGATATAAAAATCTGCACACAGCAGCAACACTATTTGACTAACAGCAACATAATTCGAATTTCATCTTTTTCCTATCATAGGGGCAATTCGCAATTCGTCTCCTCACATCATAAGAAATTTCGCATATCTCACAACAATTCGATCCATTACTCCTCTTGATATATATATATATATATAAATTGCGAATTCAACTACTCCCAAAAACCCACAAACCCCCCATATACTCAATTACATTAAATTGGAAACGCTCACCCTTACCTCGAATTTTGTATGCCCCGAAACAACGATGAATGCGTCACGTGCAAAACCTCGCAACACTACGAGCCAAGGTCACCAAAAATTCGCAGCAGCCCCCTTCCTCCTCTTCTAACCAATTCGCATCCATCCCAAAATTCATGGGGCAAAATCGAAACATGGAAAGGAAGAGTTTGAGATCACCACTTGGAAGAGGAAAATAAATGGAAGGGAAAAGGATCAATGAAGGCTTACCTAAGCCAAGATGAAGACAAGTTCCTCTTCTCCTCTAAGCTTGAAGTCGCGCCTCACCCCTCTATTACTCTCTCAGATGCGCTGATTTGCTTTCCTTGGTGGAATGAATTTAGTTTTTTAGGTTTTTGAGATAATTGGAATGGGCTTGGGTCACTTAAGTGGCTTGGGCCCATTTTTCACACCACTCTTTTAATTCTTTTCGCCTCCTACAATAAAACAATTATACATAAATTGTCCCACTTAAATAAATATTGTATCCCTCCAATAGCTTAATTTAATTAATAAATTAAATTATTTTAGGGCGTTACAACCCTCCCTCACTTAGAGAATTTCGTCCTCGAAATTACCTGAATCAAATAACTCTGGATAGGCCTCTTTCATCTTACTTTCCAATTCCCACGTCATGCTCTCGCCTACGGCTCCCAACCAAACCACTTTCACTAAATTAATCTCTTTGCCTCTTAACACTTTTACTTCACGATCGTCAATTCTAACTGGCATAGTCTCCACGGTGAGATTGTCCCGCACCTCAACATCATCTAGGTTAATCACATGAGACGGATCCGCAACATACTTCCGAAGCTGCGACACGTGAAACACGTCGTGCAAGTTTGAAAGGTTAGGTGGTAAGGCCACCCGATATGCAACATTTCCAACTCTCTCCGTAATCTGATACGGCCCGATGAATCGAGGAGTCAACTTCTTTGATTTCAGTGCTCGACCAACACCAGTCATAGGCGTGACCCTCAAGAACACGTGGTCACCAGCTTCAAATTCTAAATCTTTCCTTCTCTTATCATGGTAGCTCTTCTGCCGACTCTGCGACGCTTTAATTTTCTCCCTGATCGTCTTTACCTTCTCAGTAGTCTCTCTGACTAGCTCAGGTCCAAGTATTAAACTTTCCCCAGTCTCGTACCAACACACCGGAGTCCTACACCTCCGGCCATACAACGCCTCAAACGGCGCCATTCCGATACTGGAATGATAACTGTTGTTGTAGGTGAACTCAATTAACGGGAGATGAGTATCCCACGCACCTCCCTGCTCTAGAACACATGACCTCAACAGGTCTTCCAATGATTGGATTGTCCTTTCTGTCTGCCCATCAGTCTGAGGATGATAAGCTGAGCTCAACCTCAATTTCGACCCCAACTCTTTCTGCAAACTACTCCAGAACTCCGAAGTGAACCTTGGGTCCCTATCAGACACAATGCACAAAGGAACCCCATGCAGCTTCACAATCACCTGAATGTAGATTTCAGCCAATCTCGATACTGGATACTTAATACCGATAGGAATAAAATGAGCCGACTTCGTCAATCTATCCACAACCACCCAAATTGAATCATGCCCTCTCACCGTATTGGGCAACCCGGTCACAAAATCCATGGATATACTATCCCACTTCCATTCTGGAACATTCAACGGTTGCATCATTCCCGCAGGCTTCTGATGCTCGACTTTCGATTTCTGACAGGTCAAGCACGAATACACAAACTGCGCCACATCGCGCTTCAACCCAGGCCACCAGAACATCTTCTTCAGATCTTGGTACATCTTCGTCGCTCCAGGATGGATACTCAATTTACTCTTATGCCCTTCCTCAAGAATTGCCCTTCTCATCTCCTCATCTTCGGGAACACAAATCCTCCCACGATACCTCAATACATTTTGCGTATCCATCACGAAGTCTTCGTTCTCACCCTGACCGATCCCACTCATCAGGTCAACTAATTTCACATCTAATTTCTGCGCCTCTCGGATGCTCGTCATAAAATCATTGCCAATTTTCAGCATACCTAACCTGACACTCTGAGGCGTAACTTCACACACTAAACTCATGTCCCTGAACTGCTCAATTAACTCAAGCTCTCTAGCCATCAATGCCGACATGTGCAAAGTCTTCCGACTCAGCGCATCCGCAACCACATTCGCTTTCCCCGGGTGATAACTCAATTCAAAATCATAATCCTTCAATAATTCTAACCACCGGCGCTGCCTCATATTCAATTCTTTCTGGTCAAACAGATACCGTAGACTCTTGTGATCACTGATCACCTCAAATTTCGATCCATACAAGTAATGCCTCCAAATTTTTAATGCGAATACCACAGCAGCAAGTTCTAAGTCGTGAGTAGGGTAATTCTTTTCATGAATTCTCAATTGCCTAGACGCATAAGCGATCACTTTCCCATTCTGCATACGTACACCACCCAATCCCAACTTAGACGCATCACAATAAACCACAAACGGTTCCACCGGATTAGGCAGGGTCCACACTGGAGACGTAGTCAACCTCTTCTTCAGCTCATTGAAACTTTCTTCACATTGGTCATTCCAAACAAAAACCCTACCCTTGCAGGTCAATTGAGTCAATGGCAGAGCCAACTTCGAGAACCCCTCAATAAACCTTCTATAATAGCCAGCCAACCCCAGAAAACTCCTGATTTCAGTAACTGACTTTGGAGACTCCCATTGCAACACTGCATCAACTTTGGAAGGGTCCACCGCAATTCCCTCACTAGAAATCACGTGACCGAGGAAACTGACTTCTTTCAACCAAAACTCACACTTGGACAGCTTCGCATACAACTTTCGATCCTTCAGAATTTCTAACACCCGCCTCAGATGTTCCGCATGCTCCTCTTCTGACCTAGAGTAAATCAGAATGTCATCAATGAAAACTACGACAAACTTATCCAAGTACTCACGGAAGATTTGGTTCATGTACCCCATAAATACCCCCAGCGCATTAGTCACACCGAAAGGCATAACAGAATACTCATAGTGCCCATATCTTGTCCTAAATGCCGTCTTCTGGACATCTTCATCCTTGACCTTGATCTGATGATAACCAGACCTCAAGTCAATCTTGCTAAATACTTTAGCACCCACTAACTGATCCATCAAGTCATCAATTCTTGGCAACGGATACTTGTTCTTGATTGTAACTTTATTTAACTGCCGATAGTCTACGCACAACCTCATACTACCGTCTTTCTTTTTCACTAGCAACACTGGGGCTCCCCAAGGTGACACACTCGGTCTTACAAACTTCTTTTCTAATAAATCTTCAAGTTGTTTCTTCAACTCTGCCAACTCAGATGCAGACATTCTATATGGCGCCATAGACACAGGCTTAGTGCCGGGAACCAGGTCAATAGCAAACTCCACCTCTCTCTCTGGTGGTACATCCGGAATCTCGTCTGGGAACACCTCAGAAAACTCACGCACTACCGGCAACACATCAATCTTCGCTTGGCTCTCAGCAGACAACGACGCCAACAGAGAAAACAGCTGAACCTCTTCTCTCAACACTCTATGCAGCTGACCCGCAGATAACAGACCAGACTCCCCTTCAGGCGACTCAAAACTCACGGACCTCTCTCGACAGTTGATATGGACATGGTTATCAACTAACCAGTCCATACCTAGAATGACATCCATTCCACTCAGCGGCAAACAGATCAAATCAATTAAGAATTCTCTACCATATACAGATACAGGACATTTGGCACAAACAACGGAGGTAGTCACCGAACCCTTAGCTGGAGTGTCGATGACCATCTCCCTCAACATATCAGATAAAACAAGGCTTAACTTCTCAACACATGCAGCAGCAATAAAACTATGGGTAGCACCAGTATCAACAATAACAACAAGAGGAAAATTATTGATATAGCACGTACCTCGAATCTCGTTCACTACATCAGACTCAGCCAGAGCGAACACCTTTCCAAAGGACTTCTCCTTCTTGGGTTTCGAACACTGTGTACTAACATGACCACTCTCCCCGCAGTTGAAACATACCACTTCTTTCTTATCACATCCGGAAGATATATGCCCCTCTTTTCCACACCGATAACATCTCTTCTTATCCCCGCCTGGGCAATCTGGACTTTTATGACCCACTTTCCCGCACGAGTAACAAGTAACACTGGCTGCAGCATCTCCCCCACTTCGCTTAGGCCCACCAACGAACTTACCCTTGCCCTTACCAGCAGGCGCCTCACATGGCTTACCACGACTTGAGAAATTCTTTTGTTTTTCTTTCATGACTCTGGAGAAAGCATTATTATCCTCTTCAAAAATTCTGGCGCTATTAACCAACAATGGAAACACACGAATCTGCTGGTACCCTATGGCCCTCTTAATGTCAGCACGCAACCCATTTTCAAATTTGATGCATTTGGAGAACTCCGCACCCTCTCTATCATAATGAGGGTAAAACTTAGACAGCTCAGTAAATTTTGCAGCATACTCGGTTACAGTCATGTTGCCTTGCTCAAGCCTCAGGAACTCAACCTCCTTCTTCCCGCGGACATCCTCCGGGTAGTACTTCCTCTTGAATTCTCTCTCAAACACAGCCCAGGTAATCCCCTCATTGGCAGCCGTCAACCCCTGACTAGTAGTCCTCCACCAATCATAAGCCTCTTTCTTCAACATATGTGTGCCATAGCGAACCTTCTGAGCATCGGTGCAATCCATAACGCGGAAGATCCGCTCCATCTCACTAAGCCACTCAAGGGCACCATCAGGATTATACCCGCCTTCAAAAGCAGGAGGGTTCTCACGCTGGAACGTAGCCAAACTACGCGTCCCATCACCAATAGCATTGGGTATGTTACCCACAACTCCAGCTATAGCCTGCAAAGCAGCAGCAAGTGCAGCATCGTTCCGTCCTGCCATTCTAGTACTGCAACAGAGAACAAATTTTAGATACGAGTAACAAAATTCAAATGTTACTCAACTTGACAACTCGACCACCGGCCGGACAGACCGAACTGCTCTGATACCACTAATGTAACACCCCGTTTCTACCCCTTTAATGTGTACGTCATTATCAGAGTACTTTCGTTTTCAAAAATAATAATTTAATTAGTAGAAAGAAATGTCACATCTTCATTGATAAAACTCATTGAATACGCAATTAGCATTCGTGTAAACAAAAAAAATTCGTCACAAAAATCGAACTTCAAAAAAAATATCTCATCACAGCGGAATTAGCAATAACTCTCCAAAATCGCTCAAACACGTCTCAAACATCAATAAAATTATTAAAACAGTTAATTAATTAAGTAATCAATTTCAACCCCGCCCCCTAGGTGTTACAATATCAGAGAGCGACTCGAACATCTCAACAGCTAAAAAGGAAGGCAGCATGTCCTTCAATCGGAGTCACCTGCAGCGTTGCCACAATAGAGCAACATTCCAAGCAGAAGGGGTGAGAATTTTCAACAAAATATAATTAAGCATACAGCAGAGTAATATGAGCAAGCTATCACACAACGTCGTCACTAATATCAACTTCATCGTCGTTATCCACAAAACCAAACAAATTCACAATTCACGTCACCCGTCATAAAAAAATGAATGCGCATGAAGATGCAACCCACACCTGGGCATATGCATGATGGTACCATACTCGTCATAATAAGCCACTATGGGCACACCGTCACTAAGAGGCCGAAGCCTATTCGTCATAAGATGCACATGCTATGAGACACTATGGACACATGTGCAATCACCAAAATTCACTCACCCGGAGTTCTCGTCATCACCACCATAAGGCACTCATAGAGTGTATTCATCATAATCACCATATTAATATCACCACTCTTCATAAACAATCACATTCAAAAATAATGTAACAACATTTTTAAAATTATGGAACAAGCATTTCACTTTCATACTTAGGAACCGCCACCATTAAATTTGGGAAGAACATCTCATTTTCCAAGTGGAAGAAAAACCTCACATTCTTAACCGGAAAAATAGTATAGTATCAAAATCACATTTACACACTCTTCTCTTTTACAAGGTACAGAAATTCGGTTGATAACGCAACAAGTCGAAGCTGAAAGACAGTGGCCATTTATGCGCAAAGCAGTAGCACTTGGACGTCAAATCAAAGCTGAAACAGTGACCATTTAATTCGCAAAAACAGCAGAAATTTTACATCAAATTAAAGCTGAAACAGTGGCCATTTAATTCGCAAAAACAGCAGAAATTTTACATCAAATTAAAGCTGAAACAGTGGCCATTTAATTCGCAAAAACAGCAGCAATTTTTACATCAAATTAAAACTGAAACAGTAGCCATCATTTGCGCAAAAACAGTAGCAATTTTACATCATATTGAAACTGAAAAACAGTAGCATTTATGCGCAAAAACAGTGGTTTTTATAGGCTGAAACAGCAGCAACAACAGTAACTTTAAATTGCCAAAACAGCAGAATTTTATTGGTAAAAACAGCAACATTTTATTGGTGCAAACAGCACATTTCATGGACAGCAACAGCATATATAAATGACAGCAACAGCAATCAAAAAAAAATTAACAGCAACAGCAATATAAAAATTAACAGCAACAGCAATATAAAAATTAACAGCAACAGCAATATAAAAATTAAATAGCAGCAACAGCAATATAAAAATTAACAGCAACAGCAATATAAAAATTAACAGCAACAGCGATATAAAAATCTGCACACAGCAGCAACACTATTTGACTAACAGCAACATAATTCGAATTTCATCTTTTTCCTATCATAGGGGCAATTCGCAATTCGTCTCCTCACATCATAAGAAATTTCGCATATCACACAACAATTCGATCCATTACTCCTCTTGATATATATATATAAATTGCGAATTCAACTACTCCCAAAAACCCACAAACCCCCCATATACTCAATTACATTAAATTGGAAACGCTCACCCTTACCTCGAATTTTGTATGCCCCGAAACAACGATGAATGCGTCACGTGCAAAACCCCGCAACACTACGAGCCAAGGTCACCAAAAATTCGCAGCAGCCCCCTTCCTCCTCTTCTAACCAATTCGCATCCATCCCAAAATTCATGGGGCAAAATCGAAACATGGAAAGGAAGAGTTTGAGATCACCACTTGGAAGAGGAAAATAAATGGAAGGGAAAAGGATCAATGAAGGCTTACCTAAGCCAAGATGAAGACAAGTTCCTCTTCTCCTCTAAGCTTGAAGTCGCGCCTCACCCCTCTATTACTCTCTCAGATGCGCTGATTTGCTTTCCTTGGTGGAATGAATTTAGTTTTTTAGGTTTTTGAGATAATTGGAATGGGCTTGGGTCACTTAAGTGGCTTGGGCCCATTTTTCACATCACTCTTTTAATTCTTTTCGCCTCCTACAATAAAACAATTATACATAAATTGTCCCACTTAAATAAATATTGTATCCCTCCAATAGCTTAATTTAATTAATAAATTAAATTATTTTAGGGCGTTACAGACACGATATGTATTTTATTACATATCACGTTGGGTGACGACCCGACAAGTAGCTTACTAGGGAGGGAAGTCATGATCCCTTACCTAGGCCCTATATACGTTTTGGCGTGGTCAATTCGTGGGTTATCGGGATTCGTAGTCGTTGTACAGCCGATTTATGCTAAACTCAGTTAAGAACATGATTTATCGGGATTCGTAGTCGTTGTACAGCCGATTCATGTTAAGATAAGTTAAGAACACGATTTGCCAGGATTCGTAGTCGTTGTACAGTCAGCATTTCGATTTGTAGCTTGTGATAACTATTATAAATATGTTGTCACGGTTTAATAATTGAACCGAGTGTTAGTGAGGGGGCACTGTAGAGCTCACTGAGATATGTTATCTCACCCTATCATTGTTGTTGTTTTTCAGAGAAGCAGGGAAAGAAGAAGACTGTCAGGCACGAGTAGGTGACATGCTCTTGGAGATGTCAAGGACCTAGTCTTGATCCTCTTATGTAACATCCCCTAATTAGCTAATTTAATTTATTTAAATTAGCTAAAAGGTTAAGGTGAATATTGACTAAATGGGATATTTAGCACAAGATGGTATCACAAATCAGTTTAATTAGCATGGCTATTTAATTATGTGAGGATTTAAATAGATTATTTATTGTGCCTAAGTTCTAAGCTAATTTCATTGAGTTAAGTCACCTAGAACTAATAAGGAGCCTTAGGAGGAGAGTACCAGCTGAAGGGTAAATGGGTCTTTTCCCCAACCCACTTAAACCCCCAGCTGAAACTCAAACAAACCAAAAACACTTCACTCCATTTGAAGAAATTTCAGAAACTCAGCAAGGGAGAGAGAGGAGGTCGCGAAGAGAGAGGGAGAGAGAGAGAGCCAAAGATTGTTGATGCAAGTCCCTTCTGATTCCATCATCTAAACCAGAATTCCAACCTCTATCTACTGATGTAAGCTGCATCACCTTTCACCCTGCAACCTCTTTCCACCATTCTTGAAGGTTTGAGCTTCACTTTGACCAAAGTGGAGTTTTGGTGCTCCAAGTAGTTGCATGTCTTGATGGAACCTCACATGCAGTCCTAAGACCTACCTTCCTTTACCAAAGACCTATTTAAAGTTCGATTGAGCAGCGGGGGGCTTTGTCACGTGGCTGTCCAAGCGATCGAATATCGGAGTTCGTTGTTGGAGAGGATTCGTGGCGAGTTTTTGTCATTTTGGAGCGGTTGAATTCACGGGGTTTCGTTGTTTGTGATTTTCATCACAATACGGTGAGTTCTATACTCGCTTAGGGACGTTTTGTTGTCGAGTCATGTTACCTTCTGAAACGATATTATGGAAAATCCGCTTTGTGAAGATTTGACGAAAACGTTTTTATCGAAAAATCGTTAATGGTAAATGGTTCGAATTGATGAGATTGTTGTTTGATGATATGTATTGTTTTGATTGTTTATTCGCTTTCTCTGGTCTAGAATAATAATTGTTATGTTAGGATATCGACCGGAACAAAATTGGAATCGAAACGGCCTTGGAAAAATGACACGAGACCGGAAAATTGGCTACTGGCAAGGACGCACGGATCGTGCCTCACAAGGGCACGGGTCGTGCGCCTTGTTCGCAGTAGCCCAGAAAATGGATTTTTGACACAGCACGGGTCGTGCGCCCCTGAGAACGAACCGTGCGTGACCTACGCAGATCAGCCTTTTTAAAATTTAAGACACGCACGGGTCGTGCACCCTAGTGGCACGGACCGTGCGCCCTGTAAGTTTTTCAAAACTGAACTTTTAGTGATACGCACGGGACGTGCGCCTCTGGAGCACGGACCGTGCGGATCCTTCTGTTACCCTAACTCAAAATCCCTTTTAATCCGTTCCAAATGATTCCGATTCCTTTCCGACTGATTCCCCAAGGTTTCCAAAGGATGGAAACCTACTTATGTCATGAAATAGAAGAAGTTTGAGGTAAATCTCACAAGTTATACATGTTAAGGAAAACCGTAGTTTAGTAAGACGCGAGTGTACACCGGTTAATTCATAAAGGTCAAGGTAAGAAATGTTAATTCACGGCAAAATACCTTCCCTCGTGGAAGGGTAGACGGTACATGACTGAATTCTAGACAGCCCAAGGCGGGTACATGTATATATATAATATATAATAAATACAAGAGGATAAGGGTGACGACCCTTAGAGGATTAGTATACTAGGGGAGGGGAAGTCATGAGCCCCAAAACCTAGACTCAGGAGGTTTCGCCCACTAGAAATAGCGGGATGGGTTCACCGAAGCCAAAGAAGTGCCTATAAAAATAGGTAGGCCGAGGTGTTATGCTAAGATCATGGAAAGAAATGTAATGCGTAGTTGATTAGTAGGGCTACAAATTATAAGAGGTAAAATATGATATGCTTCATGTGTCGCTTAGGAGGGCCATGAGCATAAAAGTTACATGAAATTAATATATGTCCACGTGGTCGCTTATTAGGGCCACGAGTTCAAAGTAAAGCATAATGAACCGCTAGAGTTAGTAAGGGGTCTCGATAGGACTCACTGAGATAATGTTTATCTCACCCTTCATATTTGTGGTTTTTACAGAGAAACAGGGGAAAGCAAAGGCGATGAAGCACGGTTAGCCGGTGCGACTCATGGAATTATGGGAAATTGGATTTCCTGTTAAGCCCTTTGTATTTTTATTTAGTTATGTCACCGATTGTATGACTTTCAATGTATAAGTTGTAAAATCGTTTCCGCTACTTTATGTTTTGAGTATTGAACACCAGGATTATGTACAAGTCTTAAGTTTTGAAACTTAAGCATTTTCAGGAAGTTAATGAGGTTCATAGAACCATTTGATATGTATTAGTGAAAATTTTAGTTGTGTTCAATATTTCAATAACAGGAAGTTACTCTGATGTATGCCATTTAGTGCATTTCGGTGATTCTACAAGTAAGAATTTATCGAGGTGTTACATCTTATGTTTCCTTTTGCAATCTTTGTCATGGTTGTATGACTTGTATCGTTTATGAGTTGTACGAACCGTATTTGTGTTTCCTGTTTTAGTTATTGAACTCGGATGTTGTAATCCTTTCGACTGTGGACCGAGTAACTTCTATTATATGAAGTCGAGATGTTCTGAATGTTATGTTTAATTTCGGAAAAAGTTTATATGTTAAATAATTATCCTGGAACTGTGTCCTCTGATTATTGCTATATTTGTGCATTTCGGTGTATCTACATGTTAGAAATATCGGGGTGTTACATTTGGTATCAGAGCAGTTCGACCTAGTCGGACTTAGATGTTAAGCGTCGTTTACGTCTTCTAAGTCTGATTCTTCTTTGTATGCTATTAGACATTGAGCCTGATCAACTTAATACTTTGCGCATATTTCGCAGAATCATGGCTGGGAGAGGTAGGAGAAACCCACCTGTTGATCCTCATCTGGAATGGATGCAGAATGTCATCGAAACTCAGTAGAAGATGATGAATGATATGATGCTAATGCAACAGCAACAGATGGCTCAGATGGCTCAAATGCAGCAGATGCATCAAGTGCCTCAACCACAACCAACTGAGCCCGTAGATGTACCACAACTTGAGGATCCCAACAGGGTGTATTTTCGGTTTCTGAAGATGAAACCCCCAACCTTCAAAGAAGGATCCGATTCAATGAAAGCCCATTTCTGGGTAGATGCCATGGAAAGGATCTTTATGACTTTGCAATGCAATGAAGAAGAGAAAGTAATTTGTGCTGCTAACGCTCTGGATGAAGATGCTCATACATGGTGGACTAATGCACGTAGCATGTGTCATACCCCAATTTTGTCCGGCTTAGGTCAAAACCCTAATTTTCCACAAAAATAATAAATAAATAAATAAATTGAAGAATGAAGAGCATCATGCATTGCATTTTGGGTCCTAGAAGTCATTCCAAGGTCTTTAAAATCATTTTTAGGATTGGAATGCACTTTTTAGGCAAATTAGGGTTCTAGGGTCAAAAAGGGCATTTTGGTCATTTTTCGCTAAAAAATGATTTTCCCGCCAAAAATGCACATCCTCAAAAAGTACATTTTTATTCTATCCAGGATAATCTTTGTACAATTTTTTAGAAAGAAAACCCTAGTCAAAATAATTAAAAATGTATTTTTTTCATTTTTAGTGCATAGAAAAATAAAAAAGGGACCATTAAATATTCCTTAATTCTTAAGTGACAATTTTTATTGTCATGGGTGACTAGAGAGAATATTTTATGGTGCCCAAAAAAAAACATGTAACACATTTTCAATAGTTGCATTCCTATTATTTTCCCATGCCCAAAAATTTCAAATTCAAAAAACAAAATGAGGAAGTGTCCTCAATAAGACAAAAGACCAAAAAACAAGTTTTTTTTTCTCCCTTCCTCTCCTCATATTCGAAATCCCCTCTCTCTCTCCCTCTCACAAAATTCTTCCACACTCTTCCATTTTGTAATCATTATACCCTCTTTGGTAAATTACCTCACTCACTTACACTAACCCCTTCATAAGAAAACCCAAATTTCCCTCTTTGGTAACAATTCTTCTCTAAAATGCCCTTAACCCTACCTCACATAAAATATCTCTTCCAAAATAAGAAATTCATTTTTTCTTTTCTTTTTTTTTTCCCTATAATTGTCGCCCCCCACTCTCTCACTCTCACATTTTGTGTTTTCTTCCTACCCTCAATCCATGTGAGGATCAATCCTAACCCTCCATTTACTTTTAAGACTCAATCCTAGAGCCCATCAAAATCACAAAGACTAAACTACCCTTAGACCTAGTTTCACCCTATAAATACTCCCTCATTCCCACACCTAAGGATCCTCTCTTTTTGCTTCTCATTTGCCTCTCATTCTCCTACACAAAACCCTAGCACACCAAAAGCACCTCCTCCCCCTCTCATTCCTCACCAAAACCGTGGCCTCTCCCCCCCCTCTTCCATATATTTTCTTCAACTTTTCACCATCAAATCTTCCATTTCTTGTTAGATCATCATCATTCCTTCCATTCTCTTCAAGGTTGCATCATCAAATTGCTAAGAGCTAGCAATTTTTGAGCTTATCACCTCCTTCTCCATTTCATTGTAGTTTTGAGGTAATCCTTGAAGCTTTGCACCTCATATTTAATTTTCTTGCATAATCTCTCCTCTACTCCAAACTCCTTCTTGATTGTTGTTTGCTTTGAGGATCCATTTCAAACATTTTGACAAAGACTTAGGGAGCTTTGGGTGTTTGAGATGGGTCCTTGGCCTTGAAGGAGTTATTCTTCTACTTGAATAATTTCCCTTGTTTCTTTACATATTATGCACTAGATTTCATAAATAAAATTGTTGTTTATGGGCTTTAGCATTTCGCATATCATGAAAAAATTAGGGTTGATATGATCTTGTTGCACTTCCTTGCTTAATCATATGAATCCTTGCAAAAAATAGATCTATGTTGCTTTGTGTTAATTTTGGTTTTTTTTATTAAATAAAATGTGCATCTATGTTTCCTTTGGTTCTTATGCTTATAGATCTAAAACTATTTCCAAGTTGATTTTGTTGTTGTTCTTTGTTTGGTGATGTTTGATCTTGTTGTTAATATTTTATTTTAGTGTTAGATGTTATTTTTTGTTGTTTGACGATCTAGCAATATGATTCCCACTAGTGCCTAGTGCACCTTGACCTAAGTGGTGAAGATTGCTAGAAATGACTCAATTTAGTTTATGTGTCCATTCATTTTTGTGTCTTAGTTTGCTTGTTGTAAATTGTTGATGATAGGCAAGTTGATTCCCACTAGTGCCTAGTGCACTTTGCTCAAAGTGGGAGGATTGCTCTAGGTGATTCAACTTATTTGTGTGTTTAGTTAATCTTTGCATTTTAATTTGCTTATTGTTCATTGTTGATGATAGGCAAGTTGATTCCCACTAGTGCCTAGTGCACTTTGCTCAAAGTGGGAGGATTGCTCTAGGTGATTCAACTTATTTGTTGTGTTTAGTTAATCTTTGCATTTTAGTTTGCTTATTGCTCATTGTTGATGATAGGCAAGTTGATTCTCACTAGTGCCTAGTGCACTTTCCTCAAAGTGAGAGGATTGCTCTATGTGATTCAATTTGGTTTTAGTGTTTACTTACTTTTTACCATTTTACTTTACCATTCACTAACTTTTTACCAAAACATAAAAATATTTTACTACTTTGGTTTTTACCACTTCATTAATTTTTTTACTAAAACATAAAAAGATTTTACCATTTCCCATTTACCTCATGCATTTTTACTTTACCATCTCATTAAATAATTACCATTTACCTCATGCATTTTTACCATCTCATTAAATAATTACCATTTACCTTATGCATTTTTACTTTACCATCTCATTAAATAATTACCATTTACTTCATGCATTTTTACTTTACTTTTCACTAACTTCTTGCTTAAAGTTTTACAACTTATCAAGTTGCAAAAATACCCAAAACATTTTCACATTCATGCATCTTCATTCATACTTAGTTTATGTGACACTCTCATGCATCCTCATATGCTTATATCTCTCGCATCCTCTTATGCATCCTTGTATGCCATCCATTCATAAATAAAGTGCTATGCATCCATTCCTTGTACACTCATGCACTTACATGCTTACCTAATCATGCATCCTTGCTTACATATTCAATCATTTAACTTAGAATACTCTATGTTTACAATCAATTGTATTCACTTGTTCTTGATGCCATGTAAATGTCTTGACTTGATTGTGTGGCCTCCTCTCCACTTGTATGACCTCCTAATGAAGACGTAAGCCTACTTGCTTGTTGTAGCATAGAGTCATTAGGGTAAATACAATCCTTCTTGCACACACACAATTACTTTGAGAACTTTGTTTTGCATCTTTAATAATTGAATCCTTTGATTGTATGGGCATGTTTAATCTTGGTTAATGAATGATATGTTCATGTTTGCTTGAGTATTATTCATTCATTTGCATTTGGTTATGGATTTAGAATTGACTTGAAATATTCTACTCCTTTTCTAAAACCCATTTCCTAAAATCATTTCAAAACAAAAAGAAACTTTTACTTTCAAAACAAAAATAAATCAATCGTCATTAAACACCAATCGCGCCGTTGCCGTTTAGGTCTTTAATGATGATTTCATTTTCAAAGGAGTTAGTAGCAAGACCATTCTAACCGTTGTTGTTCGGTCTTCGCAAAAGCTCTATCCAATTTTCAAAAACTTATTCATTTCTAAAAAATAAACCAATTGTCATTAAACACCAATCGCGCCGTTGCCGATTAGGTCATTAATGATGATTTCATTTTCAAATGAGTTAGTAGTGAGGCCATTCTAACCGTTGTTGTTCGGTCTTCACAAACGCTCACCCCATTGCGAAAACCCCCTTAAGCCGTTTTCAAAACCAAAAGCCGAGAACTACGAAGCTTTGATCCCTCTTCCAGTGAGGGTACGTAGGAGCAGGGTCCTGTCCTGTCAAGCACACTCTTAAAAAAAATCCTTGTTTTGTCCTGATTTTCAAAGACACCACCCGAGAACTACGTAGCTTTGATCCCTCTTCCAGTGAGGGTACGTAGGAGCGGGGTCCTGTCCCGTCAAGCACACTCTTAAAAAATCTTTGTTTTGTCCTGATTTTCATAGATAACCAAAAATATTCTTCTTCCCTCCTGTTTTCAATAAAACAAACCTTAAAGAAAAGAAAAGAAAAGAAGTAGAATAAATTGCTTTCAACTCGAACTTTTGTCTAAACCACACATCAAGTTAATGGTTTCCTTTCGGTAGAAAGGAGGTGCGGGGTGCTAATACCTTCCCCGTACCTAACCGACCCCCGAACCTACATCTCTAGTTTTCAAAAGACCATCCGCCTTTTCAAAGACTTTTTTTCAATGTTTTGGTCTTAAAATTAAAATATTGGTGGCGGCTCCAAACTTTTTCCACGTTGTCAAACGAAAAGTCCCAAACCGGATTTTTCGGGCGCAACAGCTGGCGACTCCACTGGGGACCATTTTTAAAAAAAAAAAAAAAAGACGAGGGTCAAGCCTAGTTAACTTGATGTGTGGTTTAAAATTAATTGAGTTGAAAGCTTTGTTCTACTCCTTTTCTATTTATTCACAATGCCGTGTTCATGCATTCCTCAATTCCCATGTCCCCTATTCTCTGCTCCCTTTCTTAAGGTAAAAACATGCATTTCCTCCCATTCTATTATGATCCCTTCTTCTCCACTCCCTTTCTTGAGGTAAGCAGTGCATATGACTGTTGCTGAAACCTAGGTTGGATTATTGGTATTGTGATATTGAACCCTAGGGTAGACGACATGTTATTGCCTGCTATTGTTTGGACTGTTCTGGGTTTTCCTTTGCAGGTGGGGTATATGTGGGTAGTTTTAGGCGGTATGCCCTTGCTGCACACACTCACACCTTATGCTTACTATGCTTTGAGAGGGGCCTAAAACCCAAGGTCTGACAAAACTTAGGAGAGTGGAAACGAGTAGTGACTGGCATTTGGACCGTTATCCTTCCGACTCTCACGAAAGTTTCAGCCAGAGTATGCTCTTTCATGAGGCCTCACACCAGATGGCGTTCCATCGGTGTGGGTGCTATTGTGAGAAAGAATTAGCTCTGGTAACCTGGTGAGGAAGTGACTAGAACCCGCATGGGAGGAACATTTGAGTCGTCCTAGAACTTAGGTCCCCACCTTCGTAGGACACAAGGGGAATACCAAATTGTGTGTTGCATGGTAATATAGACATGTTTTCAAAAAAGAGTAGGAGGTTTTTCAAATAAAAAGTAGAGAAAGAGCTGCCGTTGTAGCCTTTCTTCTGCCGGTCCGTACGAAGTGACATATGGCCCACTCTTTTCAAAAAAAGAGAGAACGAGCTGCCGTTGTAGCCTTTCTCTTACTTGGTCCATATGAAACCACGTACGGCCCGCATTTTTCAAAAAAAAAAAAAACTTGAACTAATGCCAATAAAGGTTTTGCCCTAATCTGCATATGCATAAAACATCATCATCATTTTGCATGCATCCTCGCATTGCATCCAACATAAGATTTTACAGCTCATGCATGCATCCTTGCATTTCATCAAAGTTTGTTTGCCGAGAATCCCAAAGTAACAAAGAATCTTGCCATAGGTACAGTATGGAATCAAGAAGTGAGACAGTGCCCCCCCCCCCCCCCGAGATATCCGGTTGAATGTATGGGGCGTGTTTGTTTCATTTGTTGATTCCACTCTTGTTATGTTCTAAACAAATCAAAATTCACTGTTAAATCTATGGCAAGATATGACACGTTGGGGTTCATGACATAAGACAAACTAAAACTAACACTCATCTGCATTGCACGCATTGCATTCATTAATTTGTTCCTTCACTTAATAAAAATGTTCTGCCAACAGAAGCGAGAGGCAAGCTGGTTCGCCGCCACCGATACTTCACCCGATTACTAGCAAAGCTGATGGCTGATCCTCAAGGGCATCCAGAGATTGAAACTGAAAGTAATCCAGAACATGAAGATTTGAGCGTACAAATTCTGAATCCTGAGCAGCTGGCTCAGGAGAACCAAGTGCTTAAGGATAAGGTTGGGGCAATGGAGGCCCAGATGCATGAGATGATGGTCATGCTACAAAGTTTAAAGAGTGGGACAGCTGCTGAAGGTGCCGCTGTCGTGGGTCCAGATGGTGTCACTTCTTTCGTTCCTCCTCCAATATCAGCCACAGTTCCTCCGGGATCCGGGGTCAGTCCTCCCGTCTTTGCTTCAGGAATGAATGGGCCGAATCAATACACTTCACAAAGATATCCTTGGGGTAGGCCTACTGGGTACATGCCGCAAACTGTTGGGCCTATCCCCGTCAGTATGGTTGCGCCTAATCAGGTCACTGCCGCCGTGTCCGGGGGAGCTGTCGGAAGACCGCAGATCCAAGCTCCTAGTCCTCATGCTGTGCTCAGTCCTACTCCGGGGCTTGCAGCACACCCTCACAATGTTCCTCAGCCTGGAGGGTATTATTACAGTATGGGGAGTCACCCCCAAGGACATATGTTTGAGGGATCACAGCCAAATGACCCGATTCGTGCACTTGAAGAAAGAGTAAAGGCAATGGAGGGTGTTGGTGTCAGAGCCAAGGAAGCTCGTGAGCTGTGCTTAGTCCGAGATTTGGTTCTGCCACCAAAGTTCAAAGCTCCCGAAGTGGACAAATATAGAGGAACAGGCTGTCCGGAGAGCCATGTTACAATGTTTGTCCGAAAAATGGGTCCTTACGCCAATGAAGACAAACTGCTGATTTACTGCTTTCAAAACAGTTTGGCTGGAGCACCTCTAGATTGGTACATGAAACTGCAATCCTCTGAAATTCATTGTTGGAAAGATTTGTGCGAAGCATTCATGAGACAATATAAGTATAACATGGACATGGCTCTGGACAGGTCGCAATTGCAACACATGAGTAAGGGCGAAAGGGAGACTTTCGAAGAATATGCCCAGAAATGGCGAAGCCTAGCCGCCCAGGTCCAACCTCCTTTGACTGAAAAAGAAATGGTGTACACGTTCTTGGAAACTCTGCCAGCAATTTACTATGACCGGCTGATTACAAGTGTTTCAACTAGCTTCTCCGATATGATAGTCTTCGGGGAAAGACTTGAGCATGGTCTCCGAAGTGGGAAGATTTCGAATCACCTCAGTAATGCAGGAAGCTCTGGTGGTTCAAGAAATCAGAAGAAGCCTCACTCCCAATTCCCGAGGAAGAAGGAAGGGGAAACAAATGTAATCTCGGGAGAAAGTTCATCCTTTGGTACCCCTCCACCACAAACTGTTCTATTTTCTGCTCCTGTGCCATCCCAGCAAGGCAGTGACAGTCACAAGGCTCAGGGTTATCAGTACAAGATACGGACCAGTTTTGATCCAATACCAATGACATACACTGAATTGTTTGATCACTTGACTTCCAAGAACTTGATCAACACTCGGCCAATGAAGGCCCTACAGCCGCCATTTCCCATAAGTTACAACGCTAATGCTACCTGCAGTTTCCACGAAAATGGGGTCGGTCATACTGTGGAGGAATGTAAAGCCTTCAAGCATGTGGTGCAAGACCTAGTAGATGCTGGGTGGATCTCGTTCAAGCAGAGCAGCCCGAATACAACAACTAATCCATTGCCAGGTCATCAGAGGCCAGCTACCAATGCTATAGAAAGTTCCGTTGGGCAATTGGTAAAGGATGTGCAGAAGATCAAGACCCCGTTGGATGTTATCTACTGAGTTATGCCATGTTGGGGTGGTTAAGAAGGGGTGTTACCATGAAGAGGGGTGTGCTGACTCCATGTGCGTGGGGAATTGTGAAAGCTTTGAGATGATCCTGTAGGACCTGATGGATCGGTGTGTGGTCCAGATAGGAACCCATGATGTTGAAGAAGAAGTGTTGACTCTACATTCTGAGGAAGAGACTCTGGTTAATAAGCCATCAGAGTTCAAATATGTGGAAGCTGCCGAAGAGTCTTTGGAAACAGCCTTTCAGTCTTTGGAGATCGCCAATGTAGTATTTGAGAGGACCAAGGAGGAGGAGATGGTTGCTAAGATCATGTTAGCCCAAGGATATAAGGTTGGTTCTGGCTTCGGAAAGTTTGGTCAGGGAATTCTAGCTCCCATTCAACTACAGGAAAACAAGGACCGTTACGGGCTGGGATACACCTCAGGTGAGGAAGAAAGAAGAAAAATGGCAGATGAACGAAGGGGTAGATGGTTGGCCAACTCCAAAGGCCATGATCCATGGCCCCAGAGGATTCCAATTTGCGACATCAGTCAAAGTTTTGTGAGTGCTGGTTTGTTGGATCCCAATCAAGTTGTTGTCATCAAGGATGGTTCTGAGTCTGAAGAGGGTGGTGCAAGTTTGGTTCGACGCTGCGGTGCCGGTGAAAAATTAAAGAATTGGAAGGCTGCTGATCTTCTTGTGACTTTTAATTTAAAGTAATCATTTGTAATGCAACCCTGTGGCTCTACCCAAGGCCATAGGACAAGCTGTTAGAGGCGAGCATGTTTTTATTTTCAGAATCATCATCATTAATAAAAACGTTGTTTTTGAATTTCAATGAATAAAAATCAATCCTTTTCATTTCAAGTGTCTTTTCCTCGCTTTATTATTGTTTGCTTGCTTGTCTCGCCTTTCATTCTGCTTTTTCGCTTCAGCAAAATGCAGATCCACAGTAATTGTCTCCCAAAATAACAGTGCCAACAACCCATATTTTGACTTTGATCACCCTATTAATCAAGCTGAGGGGGATGTTGAGGAAGACTGGGAAGCTCCTCCAGAACTCATGAGGTTAATGAAACAGGAAGAAAGGGTAATTCAGCCACATAGAGAATCTACTGAAGTGATCAACTTGGGTACAGCTGAGAGCAAGAAAGAGGTCAAAGTGGGTACCGCCATGAATGACGAGGATCGCATGAAGTTGGTTCAGCTGTTGCACGATTATATGGATGTGTTTGCATGGTCCTACCAAGATATGCCTGGGTTGGATACTGACATTGTGATGCATAAGTTGCCAGTCAAACCTGAATGCCCGCCTGTGAAGCAGAAACTTAGAAGGATGAAGCCTGAGATGTCCATAAAGATTAGGGATGAGGTAAAAAAGCAGTTTGACGCCGGATTCCTAGCGGTGGCCAATACCCACAGTGGGTTGCCAATATTGTCCCGGTTCCGAAGAAGGACGGTCAGAATGTGTGTTGACTACCGAGATCTGAATCGTGCTAGTCCTAAAGACGATTTTCCTTTGCCCCACATTGATGTCTTAGTGGATAGTACAGCTCAACACTCGTTATTCTCCTTCATGGATGGATATTCGGTATATAATCAGATCAAGATGGACCCTGAAGATATGGAAAAGACAACTTTCATAACGCTTTGGGGAACGTTCTGTTACAAGGTCATGCCATTCGGGTTAAAGAACGCTGGTGCAACCTACCAAAGGGCCATGGTCACGCTGTTTCACGACATGATGCATAAGGAGATTGAGGTTTATGTGGATGACATGATCGCAAAATCTAAAACCGACAAGGAGCATATTGTCAATCTGCAGAAGCTCTTTGAACGGTTGAGGAAATATAAACTCAAGTTAAACCCGGCCAAGTGCACGTTTGGGGTGAGATCAGGGAAGTTGTTAGGCTTCATTGTCAGCCAGAAGGGAATCGAGGTGGATCCAGACAAAGTAAAAGCCATCCTCGAGATGCCGGTGCCCAAAACAGAGAAAGAAGTCCGTGGTTTCCTCGGAAGGTTGAATTACATCTCCCGATTCATCTTCCAGTTGACTGCTACTTGTGAGCCGATCTTCAAACTGCTGTGCAAAAATCAAGAGTTGAAGTGGAATGACCAGTGTCAAGTTGCCTTTGAGAAAATCAAGGTGTACTTGCAGAATCCACCTGTCTTAACGCCACCTATGTCAGGCAGACCTCTCATCCTATACCTTACAGTGCTAGATAATTCAATGGGCTGTGTGTTGGGGCAGCATGATGAATCCGGGAAAAAGGAGCATGCCATATACTATCTTAGCAAAAAGTTCATCGATTGTGAGACAAGATATTCTATGCTGGAAAAGACTTGTTGTGCTCTAGTTTGGGCTGCTCACCGTTTAAGGCAGTACATGCTGAGTCACACCACTTGGTTGGTGTCAAAAATGGATCCAATCAAGTACATATTTGAGAAGCCAGCTCTTACAGGACGAATTGCTCGTTGGCAGATGCAATTATCAGAATACGATATCCTGTATGTCACACAAAAAGCAGTTAAAGGTAGTGCACTTGCTGAGTATTTGGCATGTCAGCCGATTCCAGACTACCAACCAATGCAGCATGATTTTCCTGATGAAGATATCATGGCACTGTTTGATGAGGGGAAGTCCCATGAAAGAGAAAGGTGGAGAATGATCTTTGACGGTGCGTCAAATGTATGGGGGCATGGGGCAGGTGCTGTGTTAATATCTCCTGACAATCGCTTCGTTCCTGTCACTGCAAGGTTGAGCTTCTATGTCACAAACAACATAGCAGAGTATGAAGCGTACATCTTGGGTATTCAAGAAGCCCTAGAATGGAAAGTTAAAAGGCTAGATGTGTATGGAGATTCAGCCCTGGTTATTCATCAAGTAAGAGGCGATTGGGAGACCAGAGATCCCAAACTGATTCCTTATTGTGTTTATGGGCAAGAGTTGATGGAGTCTTTTGACGAAATCACTTTCAAACACATCCCTCGAAGCGAAAACCAGCTGGCTGATGCATTGGCAACTTTATCATCCATGTTCAATATCAATTATGATAAAAGCTTGACTCATGTCACAATTCAGCACCGGGGTCTACCTAGGCATCACTACTGCACAGCCATAGATGAAGAGGCGGATGACAAGCCTTGGTATCATGATATCAAACAGTACATCATCAGCAGAGAATACCCTCCTGTGGCATCTGAAAATGACAAGAGAACTCTTCGGCGACTGTCAAGGAATTTCTTCCTCAGCGGTGAGGTTCTCTACAAAAGGAATTATGACATGGTCCTCTTAAGGTTTGTTGCTAAAGAAGAAACTGAAAGAATCATGAAAGATGTACACGAGGGCTCATTCGGAACTCATTCCAATGCGCATACTATGGCTAGACAGATTTTAAGGGCGGGCTATTACTGGTTGCAGATGGAAGGTGACTGCTACAGCTTTGTCCGAAAGTGCCACAAGTGCCAAATCTACGCTGACCACATTCATGTGCCGCCTGCCAAATTGAATGTTCTGACTGCATCCTGGTCGTTTTCAATGTGGGGAATGGATGTCATCGGTCCCATTGAACCCAAAGCATCAAATGGGTGTAGCGACCGAAAAATCCGGAGGAGGGATTCTTCGAAGTTCTTGAAATGAAGCCGCCACCAAAGTTTAGTTTAAGGGCAAACATTGGACAATCCCCATTGAGTGGATAAGTAGGTTTTACGGACCAGGTTTAGGCTCGGGAGTCGCTTATGCGTAGGGAAGGTATTAGCACCCTACGACATCCTTCCTAAGGAAGGTTACCGTTTAACTAAATGTGTAAACATTTATTAATTCAAAAATAATGTTTTTACCCTGATAATAATAATATAAAAGACTCACTAAACGGTTAGTTATTTTTTGTATTTTTTGAGAAAAATGAGAGAAATGAATTTAAAGGGGAAAAAAAGGTTTTTTATTAGTGCAATTGACAGAGGTCGGCCGCCCTCTGGTCCTACGTATCTCCTGGTAGAGAATCAAATCGCACGTAGTTCTTGGTAGAAAATGTTTGTGCGTTTGGTGTTTTTTATTTATGAGGAAATGATTTTGAAATTTGGATAGGTGTTCGTAATGACCAAACAAGTGAACTCAGAGTGGTCATTATTAACAGCCCATTTGAAAATTAAAGTTGCAATTAACGGCCAAACAAGCTAAACCCAGAGTGACCATTAATAACAACTCATTTTTAGAGTTTGATTGTTCGAAAGAAAAATATTTGTTTGACAGCAATACAAGGTGACAAAAAAACGCAATGGGTTGTAGTAAGAAAGAGTAAGTGCGATTAACAACAATGAGTGTTGTATCAAAAATGGGGGGTGGGTTTAGCAGAGTCCAGTTCGTTTTTATTCATGGAACTAGGGCCTGCGTTACAAAAAAACGCTTGCGAAAAAAGGGGGGATGTGTAACAGAATTGGTGGGGTGTAGAAATAAATCTGACATTCTTTAAAAAAAAATGAAAATAAATAAATAAAGATTAGAGGGTATATAAAAAAAAGGACCATGGAACCCTAATTCGCCACTCTTTCTTCCAACGCCGTTTCTTTCTTTTCCTAATTCTTTTTTCAAATCCTCAGCGCCATTTCTGGCTTCTTCCGGGAGAGAGAGAGATTTCGAACTCAGAGAGAGAGAGAGGCTTCGCCTGAGAGAGAAGGACGAAGGAAGAGGAGGACGACGGTGTGGAGGCTCACGGCGTCTCATCGTTATTAACGGCGGCCCTACATCACTGCTACGGCAAAGGGATGGCGAAGAACGGAGAGAGGGGCGACGGCACGGTGGTGGTACGAAGATGATGGCGATGGCAGAGCTTCGGTTGTGGTGCGTTTACGAAGGGGGTTGTTGGGAGTTCTGGGTGGCGGCCGTGAGAGATGAAAGGGGAAAACGGGGGGAGACGAGTACGGTGGCGCGAAGGGGACGTGGGGTTCGCAGCGTCACTTGGTGGTGACAGCGACGGTTTGCGAAGAGGGAGAGAGAGAAGGACGTGGTGGTGGACTCGCCGGAGGGAGCCATGGTGATGGCGCCGGCGGTTTTGTGGTTTTCGTGGTAGTTGGAGGAGCGAAGGTGGAGGCTGAGAGGGAAAACGAAGGGGGTTCGGTTAGGGTGGTTGTGGAGGCGTTTGCTGTTGGTGATTTATGGTGCGTAGGTGGTTGTGGGTGGTGAGTCCGTGGTGACCCTGGTGGTGGTTGTTGGTGACGGTGGCGGTTGTAAGGAGAGAGGTTGGGCTGGCCACGGTGGTTTTGGGTTGTTGACGGTTTGAAGGTGGTTGTTTGAAGTCGTTGGTTCAAAGTAGTAGGGTGGTGGCTGACAGTGGCGGTGCGCGGTGGCGGCCACCGCAAACGGTGGCCGGAGTATGGTACGGTCCCCTCCTCTTTTTCACTGTTCCTCACTGTCTTCCTTTTTATTGATTCTGCCCCTCTTAGTGTATGAGTGTTTGTGCGTGTATGGCTGTTTTTTTGATACTCTGTTGTCTCCCCCCTTTGCTTGCTGCTTCATGTGTATTTATAACGCTCTTATTGTGGTGTAGGTGTGGTATGTGGAGCATAAAATCAAAACTCCCAGGAGACCAAGACAGGGACAGCAGCGAGAGAGGAGCAGAGTTGCTGCCAAGTTATGGTATTTTTTGCCTAAAATGAAGATCCAACAAAGAGACAAGAAGAAAGGGGGTTTGAGCTCAAAGCTCAAACTGTGGCAACAACAGCAGCAAGGCGCAGGCTGGCCACATATTTTTGTTTGACTTTCCTTTATATTTTTTTATGTGTAACAAACAGAAATGTAATTTTGTATTATTTTGAAAAATAAAAAAAACAGATTTAAACAAGCTTAACTATTTGACTATCTTTTCTTTTTATTGACAACTACTATTCAACCGATAATAACAATAATAAACGAAACAAAAAACAACAAGGCTAAATTGCTAACGACTTTTGAATAACACGCACAATTAGCTAACCCTCGTATGACAAACGATATATATATTAATTAGAATCAGATATTCACAAAAATACATTTTTATTTGATTTTCAATTAGTCGGACAAAATTAGGGTATAACAGCTGCCCCTCTTTATTTATATTTTACTAGGAAATTTGAAGGGTTTCCAAATTTCTCAAGTAAAATAGAAATGAAGATAAAAAGACACTAATTTTGTCAAGATTATTTTTTAGAAATTATTGAAAGATAATGGGTTGACATAGAATAAAAGTAAATAAGGATCACCGGGGATCTGAAGGAGCACTGGGCTCTGATGGTCTAATTCGCAGTCGATGCTTGGCGCATTGATTGGAGTTAAACTGAAGGACCGACGGGGTCTGAAGGGCATGCCTAAGCCTGATGGACCAATGGGTCTGATGGAGCGCTAACTAGCAATGGTACTAGTAAAACGGTCTGCTTGGGGGGTGGCCTTTTTCGAGCGGCCATGGGTGGCAAGGTCAGGTCATTGACCTGATTTGCACACCTCGAAGGACGTGCACTGTGTTTTTTAGGCGGACACAGCTAGTCTGAAGGGCCGGGGGCCGGATGATCCGTCGGTTCCTCGATAACGCGACGTGCGATCTGGATTGAAGGACCATTGATGGTCTGAAGGAGCGCTTGGGCTCTGAGGGACCGCTGGGGGTCTGGAGGAGTACTGAGATTCTGGGTTGTGGTATGAGACCAACGCTTGGAGCACCAACTTCGAGGGAACAAACTATTGGGATTGGTACGTGGCGTACCTGCTTTGGACATACCTAATGAATGCATTCACCTGAGACGGGAAAAGCTATCTATATTTGGTATGTCTAAAAATGCAATGAATGATGTATGCGTGCAATATAGGTATGTCAAATGGTAAGTGTTCGATGGGATGAATGAAGTGTGGCAGATGATGCGAGTTGAAGTTGATGGAACATGGAGGTTGACAACCAACGTATGTGAGTGCAGATAAGATATGAATGTGATTGTGCTGATGATGAATGTAATGGAATGAGCACTTTTTCTCCTTTTTGTTTTTTTGCTTTTCTCTTTTTCCTTTGGTATATGCAAAGTGTGAATGAGATGCTAATGTAATGCTTTGACGCGAATGCCATGCATGGTACAAAGATATGATTAGTAATAAAAAAAAAACTCTTTTTTTGGGGGCAACGATGAGACCGGCACTTGGACATCTATCGAAGCGAACAATGTCATGTGTGTAATGTGATGAACGTGCAATGATTGGTATCTGGGGGATGATGAATGAAATGGGTATACCATGGGTGTTGAACCTGATGGAATGAGAAAGTTGACAACGGTGTGTGAGATGTGAATGTGACTGTAGTGATCACTTTTTGGTGTGATGATGAATGTAATGGATGGATTTTTCTATTTCTTATTTATCTTGCTTATTTTCTTGATGCATGCAATGCGAATGTGAATATGACGCGAATGTAATTCTTTGATGCGAATGCTATGTTGAATAAAGGAAGCACAGGAATGCATAGCAAATGATATGATTGGTGATGTAGAAAGCTTTTTTGTAACGATGAGACCGGCACTTGGCACGTCTATCGAAGCAAAAAAGTGTTATAGGTATGCAATGTGATGAATGTGCAATGCGAAAGTAAGTGAACTACAAAAGGCCCGTGAATGATGGATGTTGAAGTTGGTCGGAAACAGAAATTGATAAGCTGGGTATGATGGAATGATTTATGCTTCGGTGGGGGTGACGGGTGCAATGTCGATGATTTTTGCCTTTGTGGTTTTCTCTTTTTTTTCATGCATAAATGAATGAATGAATGACTGTGCACACGTAATGCTTAGATGAAGGGTTGTGATAGCCGCATGACTTGATGTTGTATGATGCAATGATTGGATGTTTGTTGGGATGTGGGTGATTTTTTTTGTCTTTTCGCTTTATTGCCTTTTTGGTATTTGATGAATGCATGAAATGAGAATGTGAATGTGATGGATACGTAATATTTTGATGCAAACGCTATGGTGCCTAAATACATGGTGCATTATAGACAGACTTTTGGTAATGATGCGACCGACATTTGGCATTTTTATTGAAGCGATACATGTTATGCGTGGCTATGCATGCCCGCATACGCAATGTGTAATACATAAGAAGCAAAATTGTGTAGGCGAAACAAGTGGAATGTGAATGCATGTACAATACTTGTATGAAAGAGTTGTGATGGGTATGACCAGATGCATGGTTTAATTCTAGAATAATGAGGACATGTATAATGCATGATTTGTTGGTAACAACACTTTTTGTTTTTGTAAGTATGCAAAAATGTTTGATGTGAAACGAAACTTTTAATGCTGGAAACAGAGAGCTGAACATTCTTGATGGCTTGGACTTGAACTCTGGTAAGCTCAAGATTGTCATCTTGAAAAGCGTGGTTTGCAGCAATGTATTAGTGCCCTTTCTAGAGATCGAGATGCGTATTTGCAGATGGCTTCTCATTTGGTTATGATGACCCATGATGGCTAAGCTTTCAAGTCTAAAATGTTAACTTAGAGGGATTGTCATTATTGTGTGTCTCTCTCTTTGAAGCATTTGCTTAATAATATGAAAAACAGTGTGAATGCAAATGAATGTGCCAGTTGACTCAGAGTTCAAGAAATGTAGGGTATAGTCAAGTGTGACACATGAGTGGAGTGGAGGATGAGGTTTATTGGCTCAAGCTTATGAGATATAAGCTTGCCCCAAGGTAAAAATGGTTGACTGCCCCAATTTTGACTTCAAATAGTGGGGAGTGAAACAGTCCGCCTTTGTCTAGGGAGGACAATGACAACCAAGGATATAGACTGATTGAGGGATTGGGAAATATGCCGGTATTGAGGGTGACAAGTGACTAGGAACGAATGGAATGAAAGGCAAAAGGATTCTTTCGGCCCAAGGGATATGATGACCCGGTCTATAAGAGGACAAAGTTGCCCCAACCCATTAAAGATGAAAATTGCCCCATTTTGAGTGTGGTTGCGACAGGGTGCGAAGTTAGAATAATGGTTTGGAAATTTGTCTGGTACGGCTATATGGGTGTAGAACGGGATGAAAGGTGAGAGTATTTTGGGGTTGTTGAAAAAAATTTCCTGAGTTTGAGTGGAATGAAGGGTGGGGTTTTGCCCCATTTTGATATGATAAGTCAAGTAACTGCCTTAGTAGGGATTTGTGGTTTTCCTTGGGAAGGATTCCACAAGCTAAGACAGTCGAGAGTTTTTGGTTCGATGAAAATTCACATTGTTGATGATCACTGTTATCTTCTCTTGATGAGCTTCGGGTGTGCAAGCCCTTTAAAGTTTTTTCTTTTTTTTTTCTTTTTTTGTAATAATATTTTTCTCTTTGTTTTTTTTTTGAGCAAATAAATTATTCTGATTATTTTGTCCTAGAGTATAAGCTTTGAGAAAAATGGAAGCAACCAATCACTGATCAGAATAGGCTTTTGGGATTGTAATATGGCCAGTGGTTAATGATTCATGAAGGAAATGATTACTTTGCTCCTGAGAGTGTTCGGGGTTGGTTGAGACAAAGAATCTTTTATGTGCTTCATGGTAGAATGTACCTGTTTTAAGGTTGTAGCGCATTTGAGGGTTTATGGAGGATAGGATGCTTAGGCCAAAGGAAGTGTTTGAGGGTTTATTTCAGACAATGATATTTTATATGCTCGATGGTGTGAAGTGTCAGCTCACAAATTCTACCGTTTTGGTTTTCAGGATTTTTCGATCCTCTTTTTTTAGTTTCACTTTTTTGTGATTTTTCTTTTTTCTTTCGAGCTGAGCGAGCTGTTAGATATGGGATTGATCATTGTCTAAGGCGTTTGAAAGATTTTTTGATTTTTTGGCTCGAAGTGGGTGGCAAAGGGCACTTCTCTTTTTAGGATGTGGGAAAGTTGCCAAGCTTCACTTCAAAACATGATTGCTTATTTTCTCGAAATTGTAACTATAGGACAAAACTTCATCTTAACATATTTGCCTTTCTTTATTTTTTTTATGCCCTAATTTTTGCTTAGGCTGCTCTCGCGAGTTTTCAACCTAACGGGCTTTTTTCTTTTTTGGATTTCTTTTGTGTTTCTTTTTTCAAAGGACTTGCACGAGTGTTTAGAATGCTAGCAGAAAATCTTAGTGATCATTACTCTGCCCCAGTATGGAGCGTACAAAGTGTTATTCGTGAAATTTCATCACCGGGGGAAAGCGAATGAAATACTCTTGTGGGGACTGGGCCTTTTATGGATGGTTGGGTCTGGTTTTGGAAGTGGCGGAGAGACGGGGGTAGTATAACTGACTCAAACAACGGTAAACACACATGTCAGGTTAGTTTATTTTGCAAATGCTTCATGGAGAGTTAACACCGCTTAAGATAGAACAATTTTAATTGTCAAAACCACACAAGTTAACAAAATAGACATTTAAGCTTCTCGTCACGGGTGTGAGATATATGTTGGCTAATGCCTTTGGTGGGGTGTGTCTCTTAGGCTAAGGGTCAAGCCTGCAGGAGCAAGGGATTGAAGATGTGGTCAATGTTGGAGTGACCATGATGGTGAATGAGTCATCGGTGAATTCCATTGAAGGGTTAAGTGGGTAGGGGGTTTCCATGAATGTGGTGGGTATGAGTAGGATGTATATGGAGTGAAGGGTGAAGGACTTAATGTTGGTGAATCAAGTTAGAGTATGACAACATTTTCCAAGGAAGAGGAATTAATTAAAATATATTTTCAAGAAGGCATCGTCTCTCATCAAACAGTGTCTCAAAAAAAAAATCTTATGAGTTTCGTTTTTTTATATTTTTGGAAAAAATTATTTGAATAAAACAGAATGCATGAACATATGGATGTTGTTGTACACAGACAATGATGCAGGTAAATGAAATGCGTAATCATACCTTAAGAAAGTGTGTGATTTTTATTTTTTATTTTTTACTTATTATCTTTTTTTTTTAAAAAAAAATTTCAACTAGAGTGAGAGGCTAACAAAACAACAACAAAAAAACTATTGAATGATGAACAATGCAAGAATAGAAGAAAATGAAGCAAATCCTAAATTTGTTTTAATGCATGTGAGAGGATTAAGGCCCTTGAGATGGATGTGAGAGTTGTTCTTTATGACGCATGAAGGAGCTGTTTTTGAGATGCATGAGAATGAATGACTTTTGTTTTTGTTTCTTCATGATGCATGAAGAGGAGTAATGAAATAATGAATGAAAAAAACTATTTTTTATAATATCAAGGTGATATTATTTTCTCATTTTTGGCGTGTGGCTTATGCAAGATGGAGTAAAATAAAAAATATGATATTTTGTTATTTTCTAGATGATGAGATGCATGTTGGTACCATGATAATGAAAACGATGACCGTATTCTATTATGAATGCATGATAATTTTTTTTTTTCTAGTTGAAAGACTAACTATGCTCACGCAACAAGAATAATCAAGTTAAACGCACCTTGTGTCCTAATGCATGAAGGAACACATGGTGAAAAATGACGAAAATGCAAATGCGAATGCATGAAATGCGTGCATGAATGATCACTTGGAAAGGTCAGTTATTCTAAATGATTTTTGGAGACAATGCGGCACGTGACCGATGCAGAGCCTCTTTCATGTATCAGAATGAAATGCTAAATACGTATCTATGAATGATGCGAAAATGATGACGTTATTTTTGAAATGATGCGTGTTGAAACGGTATATAAACGATGTGTGGATGAAATGGCGTATGGATGATTTAATGAAACAACAGTTTTTGGATGAGTGAAAAGGTGCGTGAATGCTATGCATTTCATGATGTTGCAAATGATGAAATGCCTATATTATTTGGTAATGGAAATGCATGCTAAATGAGATATTCAATCACAATTTTTTTTTAATTGTGATCATGTTTTTTTCTTTTCTTTTTCACGAAAAGAATGAAAAATGCAATGTATGAATGAACGAATAATGTTGCCTGATGCAGATGCAAGGAATGTGAATGAATGATCGCTTGAAAAGATTGACTATCCGAAATGATTTTTCGGACGCAATGCAATATGATGATGAATAATGCAAGACAGTGGCATTATTTTATTATTTTTCTTTTATTTTGCATGTCAGATGACTAATGCATTTTTTATGTTTCTATGCATGAAGAGGAGTAACGAATATAGTATATTTTTTAGTATGCAAGATGATGAAAGTTGGACAAATATGTAGCATATTTGTTGTTTTCTTTTGGAGGATGATATGCATGTTAGTACCATGAGAACGAGATGCATATGAAAACAAGTGACTCGTTCTATGGTGATTTTTTATTTTCTAGCAAAATATAATGCCCATGATGACAGATATGTATGAAAAATGTGAATGCATGTATGCATGAAGAAATAAATGTTTGATCCTAATGCAATTATTTTTATTTTTTCCAAGAGGCAGTGCAACATGTATGCAGACTCTTATTTTTGATTTATTGGATGACAAATGATACAATTATAATGAAATTTTTTGTTTTATTTGGGAGATGACAAATGAATATGGAATTGTTGCATTTGACCTAGGATGACCACATGAGGGAAATGATGTATAAACGTTATGTTTTTTTTTTAATGTGATTCAAGACTTTATGAATGATGTGGTACCTACACTGTGTGATCATGACTTTGAATGATTATGAATGAATGTCGGTGCCTATGATGCTATTGCCTTTTTTTGTGTGCGAGGAAACAAAATGCATGACACTCGCAGCGACTTTTTTTTTTTAATGCGTGGAAAAGAGTAATGAACATAACCTTTACATAATATGGGGGTAATATTCTTTTGGTGTACGGATATGTAAGATGAATGCAATTTTGAAAAAAATGATACCTTTGCGATGCATGATAGTGCAATAACAATGAAATGCTTATGGAAGAGTGATTTTAGTATGAATGAATGGTGATTTCTTTTGTGTTTTCTTTGAACATATGGACGTTTGTTGTACATGAGCAACAATGGAGATGAATGAAATGCGTGATGGTTTATCCCTTTTTTTATAATAGCAATGCGATGTATGAGTATGAGAGATGATGCAACTAAGATAAAATGATGCATGTATGGAGAAATTGCGCATTTCGACTATGATGACAACATGAGCGAGATGTTATTGAATGTCTCATGCAATTTGTAATAATGATGTAGCAAATGACAAGATGCCTACACTATTTGATGATTTTTTCGATATTTATGAAGTATGAATATATGATGAATGGTACGGTAGGGAAATGGCAATGTGATGCATATGATGAAAAAAAATGATCTTATTTTATGATAATTTTTTGTGTGATGAATGAAAGGAATGATGTCGTCTCGTATGCATGCAAATGAAGGAAGCATGAAATTTTTTTGAGTGATTTTAATTTTGGAGAAAAACTAACCAGATTGATAGAGAGGGTAAGTATAGTGCCCCTGTGTCCTAGGTGGGTCATGTCTAAATTGGGATTTTCAACATGATCTAGGGTCACTTATGTGATCAATCTCTCAGGTGGCTCTATTCACTTCCTCACAAAGGTCTCCAGAGCTAAAATCCCCTTCATGATATGATCCACAACGATAGCATGCTACCTGGTGTGGGATACCATGAAAGAGCGTACTCTGGTTGAGACTTTCATGAGAGTCAGACAGATAAAATCCAGAATGATGGTCACTAATAATCTCCACTCGTCCTAGGTTATTTGCAGACCCGGGTATAGGGCCCCACTCAAAGGTGTGTGCAAAAGTGTAAGTGAGGTGTGTGATGAGAGCAAAATACCTAAACCAACCAAACTGGACAAGATGTACAACAATAATAACAAAAAAGTCGTCTACCCTAAGGTTCAATAATATAAAGAAATGCTAATAAATAAATAATATAAGAATAAGGGTAAAAACAAAATATTAATAAAATTAACAAATACTTACACATTTAGTTAATTTGGCTTGACTCTCTTAATTGTCCCCAGTGGAGTCGCCAGCTGTAGCGACCGAAAAATTCGGAGGAGGGATTCTTCGAAGTTCTTGAAATGAAGCCGCCACCAAAGTTTAGTTTAAGGGCAAACATTGGAAAATCCCTATTGAGTGGATAGGGAGGTTTTACGGACCAGGTTTAGGCTCGGGAGTCGCTTATGCGTAGGGAAGGTATTAGCACCCTACGACATCCTTCCTAAGGAAGGTTACCGTTTAACTAAATGTGTAAACATTTATTAATTCAAAAATAATGTTTTTACCCTGATAATAATAATAAAAAAGACTCACTAAACGGTTAGTTATTTTTTGTATTTTTTGAGAAAAATGAGAGAAATGAATTTAAAGGGGAAAAAAAAAGGTTTTTTATTAGTGCAATTGACAGAGGTCGGCCGCCCTCTGGTCCTACGTATCTCCTGGTAGAGAATCAAATCGCACGTAGTTCTTAGTAGAAAATGTTTGTGCGTTTGGTGTTTTTTATTTATGAGGAAATGATTTTGAAATTTGGATAGGTGTTCGTAATGACCAAACAAGTGAACTCAGAGTGGTCATTATTAACAGCCCGTTTGAAAATTAAAGTTGCAATTAACGGCCAAACAAGCTAAACCCAGAGTGACCATTAATAACAACTAACTTTTAGAGTTTGATTGTTCGAAAGAAAAATATTTGTTTGACAGCAATACAAGGTGACAAAAAAACGCAATGGGTTGTAGTAAGAAAGAGTAAGTGCGCAATGAGTGTTGTATCAAAAATGGGGGGTGGGTTTAGCAGAGTCCAGTTCGTTTTTATTCGCGGAACTAGGGCCTGCGTTACAAAAAAAACGCTTGCGAAAAAAGGGGGGATGTGTAACAGAATTGGTGGGGTGTAGAAATAAATCTGACATTCTTTAAAAAAAATGAAAATAAATAAATAAAGATTAGAGGGTATATAAAAAAAAGGACCATGGAACCCTAATTCGCCACTCTTTCTTCCAGCGCCGTTTCTTTCTTTTCCTAATTCTTTTTTCAAATCCTCAGTGCCACTTCTGGCTTCTTCTGGGAGAGAGAGAGAGATTTCGAACTCATAGAGAGAGAGAGGCTTCGCCTGAGAGAGAAGGACGAAGGAAGAGGAGGACGACGGTGTGGAGGCTCACGGCGTCTAGTCGTTATTAACGGCGGCCCTACATCACTGCTACGGCAAAGGGATGGCGAAGAACGGAGAGAGGGGGGACGGCACGGTGGTGGTACGAAGATGATGACGATGGCAGAGCTTCGGTTGTGGTGCGTTTACGAAGGGGGTTGTTGGGAGTTCTGGGTGGCGGCCACGGTGGTTTTGGGTTGTTGACGGTTTGAAGGTGGTTGTTTGAAGTCATTGGTTCAAAGTAGTAGGGTGGTGGCTGACAGTGGCGGTGCGCGGTGGCGGCCACCGCAAACGGTGGCCGGAGTATGGTACGGTCCCCTCCTCTTTTTCACTGTTCCTCACTGTCTTCCTTTTTATTGATTCTGCCCCTCTTAGTGTATGAGTGTTTGTGCGTGTATGGCTGTTTTTTTGATACTCTGTTGTCTCCCCCCTTTGCTTGCTCCTTCATGTGTATTTATAATGCTCTTATTGTGGTGTAGGTGTGGTATGTGGAGCATAAAATCAAAACTCCCAGGAGACCAAGACAGGGACAGCAGCGAGAGAGGAGCAGAGTTGCTGCCAAGTTATGGTATTTTTTGCCTAAAATGAAGATCCAACAAAGAGACAAGAAGAAAGGGGGTTTGAGCTCAAAGCTCAAACTGTGGCAACAACAGCAGCAAGGCGCAGGCTGGCCACATATTTTTGTTTGACTTTCCTTTATATTTTTTTATGTGTAACAAACAGAAATGTAATTTTGTATTATTTTGAAAAATAAAAAAAAACAGATTTAAACAAGCTTAACTATTTGACTATCTTTTCTTTTTATTGACAACTACTATTCAACCGATAATAATAATAATAAACGAAACAAAAAACAACAAGGCTAAATTGCTAACGACTTTTGAATAACACGCACAATTAGCTAACCCTCGTATGACAAACGATATATATTAATTAGAATCAGATATTCACAAAAATACATTTTTATTTGATTTTCAATTAGTCGGACAAAATTAGGGTATAACAGCTGCCCCTCTTTATTTATATTTTACTAGGAAATATGAAGGGTTTCCAAATTTCTCAAGTAAAATAGAAATGAAGATAAAAAGACACTAATTTTGTCAAGATTATTTTTTAGAAATTATTGAAAGATAATGGGTTGACATAGAATAAAAGTAAATAAGGATCACCGGGGATCTGAAGGAGCACTGGGCTCTGATGGTCTAATTCGCAGTCGATGCTTGGCGCATTGATTGGAGTTAAACTGAAGGACCGACGGGGTCTGAAGGGCATGCCTAAGCCTGATGGACCAATGGGTCTGATGGAGCGCTAACTAGCAATGGTACTAGTAAAACGGTCTGCTTGGGGGGTGGCCTTTTTCGAGCGGCCGTGGGTGGCAAGGTCAGGTCATTGACCTGATTTGCACACCTCGAAGGACGTGCACTGTGTTTTTTAGGCGGACACAGCTAGTCTGAAGGGCCTGGGGCCGGATGATCCGTCGGTTGCTCGATAACGCGACGTGCGATCTGGATTGAAGGACCATTGATGGTCTGAAGGAGCGCTTGGGCTCTGAGGGACCGCTGGGGGTCTGGAGGAGTACTGAGATTCTGGGTTGTGGTATGAGACCAACGCTTGGAGCACCGACTTCGAGGGTACAAACTATTGGGATTGGTACGTGGCGTACCTGCCTTGGACATACCTAATGAATGCATTCACCTGAGACGGGAAAAGCTATCTATATTTGGTATGTCTAAAAAATGCAATGAATGATGTATGCATGCAATATAGGTATGTCAAATGGTAAGTGTTCGATGGGATGAATGAAGTGTGGCAGATGATGCGAGTTGAAGTTGATGGAACATGGAGGTTGACAACCAACGTATGTGAGTGCAGATAAGATATGAATGTGATTGTGCTGATGATGAATGTAATGGAATGAGCAATTTTTCTCCTTTTGTTTTTTTGCTTTTCTCTTTTTCCTTTGGTATATGCAAAGTGTGAATGAGATGCTAATGTAATGCTTTGACGCGAATGCCATGCATGGTACAAAGATATGATTAGTAATAAAAAAAAAACTCTTTTTTTGGGGGCAACGATGAGACCGGCACTTGGACATCTATCGAAGCGAACAATGTCATGTGTGTAATGTGATGAACGTGCAATGATTGGTATCTGGGGGATGATGAATGAAATGGGTATACCATGGGTGTTGAACCTGATGGAATGAGAAAGTTGACAACGGTGTGTGAGATGTGAATGTGACTGTAGTGATCACTTTTTGGTGTGATGATGAATGTAATGGATGGATTTTTCTTTTTCTTATTTATCTTGCTTCTTTTCTTGATGCATGCAATGCGAATGTGAATATGACGCGAATGTAATTCTTTGATGCGAATGCTATGGTGATTAAAGGAAGCACAGGAATGCATAGCAAATGATATGATTGGTGATGTAGAAAGCTTTTTGGTAACGATGAGACCGGCACTTGGCACGTCTATCGAAGCAAAAAAGTGTTATAGGTATGCAATGTGATGAATGTGCAATGCGAAAGTAAGTGAACTACAAAAGGCCCGTGAATGATGGATGTTGAAGTTGGTCGGAAACAGAAATTGATAAGCTGGGTATGATGGAATGATTTATGCTTCGGTGGGGGTGACGGGTGCAATGTGGATGATTTTTGCCTTTGTGGTTTTCTCTTTTTTTTCATGCATAAATGAATGAATGAATGAATGACTGTGCACACGTAATGCTTAGATGAAGGGTTGTGATAGCCGCATGACTTGATGTTGTATGATGCAATGATTGGATGTTTGTTGGGATGTGGGTGATTTTTTTTGTCTTTTCGCTTTATTGCCTTTTTGGTATTTGATGAATGCATGAAATGAGAATGTGAATGTGATGGATACGTAATATTTTGATGCAAACGCTATGGTGCCTAAATACATGGTGCATTATAGACAGACTTTTGGTAATGATGCGACCGACATTTGGCATTTTTATTGAAACGATACATGTTATGCGTGGCTATGCATGCCCGCATACGCAATGTGTAATACATAAGAAGCAAAATTGTGTAGGCGAAACAAGTGGAATGTGAATGCATGTACAATACTTGTATGAAAGAGTTGTGATGGGTATGCCCAGATGCATGGTTTAATTCTAGAATAATGAGGACATGTATAATGCATGATTTGTTGGTAACAATACTTTTTGTTTTTGAAAGGATGCAAAAATGTTTGATGTGAAACGATTTTTTTAATGCTGGAAACAGAGAGCTGAACATTTTGAATTGATCGTTCCTTGGAAGAAAGATTCTTGATGGCTTGGACTTGAACTCTGGTAAGCTCAAGATTGTCATCTTGAAAAGCGTGGCTTGCAGCAATGTATTAGTGCCCTTTCTAGAGATCGAGATGCGTATTTGCAGATGGCTTCTCATTTGGTTATGATGACCCATGATGGCTAAGCTTTCAAGTCTAAGATGTTAACTTAGAGGGATTGTCATTATTGTGTGTCTCTCTCTTTGAAGCATTTGCTTAATAATATGAAAAACAGTGTGAATGCAAATGAATGTGCCAGTTGACTCAGAGTTCAAGAAATGTAGGGTATAGTCAAGTGTGACACATGAGTGGAGTGGAGGATGAGGTTTATTGGCTCAAGCTTATGAGAGATAAGCTTGCCCCAAGGTAAAAATGTTTGACTGCCCCAATTTTGACTTCAAATAGTGGGGAGTGAAACAGTCCGCCTTTGTCTAGGGAGGACAATGACAACCAAGGATATAGACTGATTGAGGGATTGGGAAATATGCTGGTATTGAGGGTGACAAGTGACTAGGAACGAATGGAATGAAAGGCAAAAGGATTCTTTCGGCCCAAGGGATATGATGCCCCGGTCTATAAGAGGACAAAGTTACCCCAACCCATTAAAGATGAAAATTGCCCCATTTTGAGTGTGGTTGCGACAGGGTGCGAAGTTAGAATAATGGTTTGGAAATTTGTCTGGTACAGCTATATGGGTGTAGAACGGGATGAAAGGTGAGAGTATTTTGGGGTTGTTGAAAAAAATTTCCTGAGTTTGAGTGGAATGAAGGGTGGGGTTTTGCCCCATTTTGATATGATAAGTCAAGTAACTGCCTTAGTAGGGATTTGTGGTTTTCCTTGGGAAGGATTCCACAAGCTAAGACAGTCGAGAGTTTTTGGTTCGATGAAAATTCACTTTGTTGAATATCACTGTTATCTTCTCTTGATGAGCTTCGGGCGTGCAAGCCCTTTTAAGTTTTTTCTTTTTTTTTCTTTTTTTGTAATAATATTTTTCTCTTTGTTTTTTTTTTGAGCAAATAAATTATTCTGATTATTTTGTCCTAGAGTATAAGCTTTGAGAAAAATGGAAGCAACCAATCACTGATCAGAATAGGCTTTTGGGATTGTAATATGGCCAGTGGTTAATGATTCATGAAGGAAATGATTACTTTGCTCCTGAGAGTGTTCGGGGTTGGTTGAGACAAAGAATCTTTTATGTGCTTCATGGTAGAATGTACCTGTGTAACATCTCTAATTTTTAAAAACTCGTACTATGATGCCTAAGACCGAGTAATTATTTGTGGGAATAATTGGTCGTGTCTCGGGGATTAATAGTCGAGGAAATTGTCAAATAAATCACATTCTCTAATTAATTATGGCTTAGCCATGAATGAATGAAGCGTTTGAGTTGAAGGGTAAAATAGTCATTTCACCAAATATCGTTGGATCAATCTAGTAAGAGGTCATGGCTATATTTGTTAGTCAACCCAAGTGTTATAACTAATCAAATGGCTAATGTTGGGAGAATGTTCATTAATGATTGAAAATTTAAGTTAGAGTGAGAATTAGTGAGCAAATGGGTAGTATGGTCTTTTTGCCTCATTTCTTTTACTTCAGCTCCCTTATATTCTGAACCCTCATCCTCACACCCACACACTCATCCATCTTGCTGAAACAGAATTAGAAGTAGAGGAGAGAAAGAGAGAGTGGGCGAAGAGGAGAGGAAGAGGGAGTGAAGGAAATTCACCAAAACCCCATTGCATGTAAGCCTTCTTCATATCATTCTCTCTCATTTTTCATTCCCTTCACAACTGTACCAAGTTCATAGACTCATTCCCCATCCTTTCTCTTCCACCATTTTCTGGTTCCAAGCTCAGCCATGGCCAAGGTCAAAAAGAATTCATTGCATGTGTCTTTTGAAGCTAGAGGGTGAAGATGCAAGTCCAACAAATTTCTGGGTAAAACCCGTAGGGTATACCTTCGGTGATTTCATCGAATCTCCCTGTACACAACTCCGATGATCGTGATTCTTGTTCCTCTGGAAACTAGACTCGAGGCGCTTCATTTTGGGCACAAGAACCGTATGATTTCATGGAGAAATGAAGGAGATATCATGTCCCCAAGTTACGGTTTCAGAATCTGCCACTGTACTGAACCAGTCACATAGTTTCGGTGATATCTCTCAATCTACTGGATGCATGCGCGTGAAACTTCTTCCATCTGAAAGTAGACGACATTATCTTCACAATGGGCACTTATTTGAGTAGATTTGGTCACGGATTGACCAAATTATGTCTGTTGCAAAACTGAGTCATGTTGCTGGAAAACAGAAAGAAGAATGCTGGAAATGTGGTTCTTCGAATTTGAGTTCGGTTCGCCGAAGTCTCGAACGTCATCAGTTCGATATACTGAAGTGGGGTTCAGTAGCAAGAATTTGATCGAGTTATTGGTGGTGCATGTGGGACCCATCGAGTTCAGATGCGGAGGCACTAGTAGCGTGTACGTGACTACGGGGATTGTTCGAGTGGTTACAATCCGGCCATCCGTGTTCCGGCGTGATTTCTCGCGAGATCGCGAGATCGTCAACCGGGTGAGTTCTACTCACGGATAGGGTTATTTTTATGTGTCTTGAAAATATATCGGTTTTGAGTCATAAGGCATTATCCGTTTTCGAAAGATTTTTGGAACCGAAAACCGTTTTGGAGAAATATCGCGTTTTTACGGTTTTTACGGAATTGTTGAACAATTTATGAAGTTGTGATTAAATTCTTGAAATAAAATGATTTGTAAAATATTTGGAATATTTGGGATTTTCTGAGTTTCAGGAGTGATTGACATTAGAAATCGAATCGGGCGAAAACGGAAAGCGGAATTGAGAAATAGGAGAATTTGGGAAACAGACACAGGTCGCACGGACCGTGCGCCCCTGGGCACGGACCGCGCGCCTGCTACGGGTTGGTTCTGTTGAAAAATAAAACGGAACGCACGGGTCGTGCGCCCCTGGGCACGGACCGTGCGCTCCTTTCGGTTTGGCTGGGTGATTTTAACAAATCACGCACGGGTCGTGCGCCCCTGGGCACGGACCGTGCGTGAGCTTCTGTCACCGATTCCCGATTTCTCGTTCCGGAGCTCCGTTTGATCCCGAACCTTTTCTAATCTCTTTCTCAATCATCTAAAATGAAGTTGCCTTATTAAAAACCGTATTTTGAGCTCGTTCAACTTATGTTTTTGAAAAGAGTTTCGAAAGCACATTTAATTGAAAAACCGAAACCCTAGGATACGTGTGGGTACACCGACTAAATATATATGTTTATATATGTCAAATGAAAATGATTATAATTCCGGAGGTCTAACTTATGAATTCCTCAAAACGGGTTATAGATCGATATGGATATTGTTTATCCAATTATTATATGACTGATCCTTTGGTGATCAAAATGAAAAAGAAGATATAAATTATCTAACTCTCGAGAACTTGATGCGTATTGTCATACGTATTGCGTTGGGTGACGACCCGACAAGTAGCATACTAGGGAGGGTAGTCATGACCCCTTACCTAGGCCCTGAATGTGTTTTGGCGTGGTCAATTCATGGGTTACCGGGATTAGTGAACTGTTGCACGGCCGGTTTATGCTAAGTTAAGAACACGATTCGCCGGGATTAGTGAACTGTTGCACGGTCGGCGTTTCGCTTTGGAAGCTAGTGATTATAAATTAATCGACTAGGCTTAATAACATAAATGATAGTACTCAAATTACCGGGATTAGTGAACTGTTGCACGGTCGGTAATGAGCTATATTTATGTTGGTAAATATTTATATATATTTAACTATGCGGTAATCGGTTTTAAAATTGAACCGAGTGTCAGTGAGGGGGCACGGTAGGACTCACTGAGACAAGTTGTCTCACCCAATCCATATTTGTTGTTTTTACAGAGAACAGGTTATAAGGACAGCAGGCGGCACAATTAGTCGTCAGGCTCGAGGAGAAGTTGGAGATGTAATCTTCCATCTGTATTTTGGATTCTTCTGATATAGTCTTTGTATTCGGTCTTATGACTCGAACTTGTATCATGTTATATTTTTGTAGTTTCCGCTGTTTCTTGTAAAGATGTATATCTGAACAGGAATTTTTATACTCTGATTTATACCAAATTGTATATTTAGGTATTTCTTTGGTAAAGAAATACCGGGGTGTTACATTTGGTATCAGAGCGGTTCGGCCTTGTCGGACGTAGTGACCTTCGGGTCGAGAACATAGGATCGAGTCAGCCAGGGACTTAGACAATTATATGTCAGATCTTTTTAGTATATTATGTGACGTATTGAGTCAGGATCCACTCAATGTTTCATGTAAGTTACTGAAAACTATGACAGATAGTTGCCTCAGCCCCGAAAATGTCCGAGACCCTACACCATAGGATTCTCAGCCTTCTCGTTTCATCAGAATGTGCAGCGGCAGCAGAGGGCTACATATTACATTTGAAAGCAATGATGGGCATCCGCGATGGTTCGAGGAAACTGTGGGCGGCTGTTCAGTAAATAAATCGGATGCGGCTAGTGAGTCGCGGCATGAAACGTCTTAGATCTTATCGAGAAGTACAAATCAAGCGGAGCCATTGTGCGGCAGCAACGTCAGTATCCTGAAATCTGTCAGATTAGTTAACACCCAAAACCCTGACCTTTATTTAGTCAGCGTATCAGTTTTCGAGATATCGTTTTCATCATAAATCTTACCTTCTGGTGTCAGTCAATCCCAGTTAGGGCAGCAGTCAAGGAAAATCCGTATCGGTTAAATTTAAGCATAGATTCCAATTCTTCTTCTTCCGAGTCACAATGTGACAGATAACAAAGCCAATTGAGTAAAGACACTCCGTCGTCAGTATTGACTAGTGGAATCATAAGTGCCGATCAGGTTAAGTCCCGATCAGGAATTATGAATCAGATCCTTCAAAGCAGATCAGTATGTGGAATCGGTAGAAGTAACCTTATTTCAATCCGCTGCTAGAAGCATTCCGATCACGGTCTGTGAGAAATTCTCGTTAGTCTTCCGACTCATTTGTTCGTAACTTCTGCTCCGAAACTCCGATTTTTATGTTCCGAGAGGCGTTGGAAAGCTAACGGAAATATCTACACCGATGAATGGGTTGTGATATGTATCTTCAATTGTATTTTGAATTGTACCTCTGTTTTGAAATCTGAACCGTAAACTCTAAACATTCGTGGAATGTGGACCTTCCTGTTGTACGGGAAATTGGTAAAAGGATCTCCAATTAGTCAGTTTAGACTCCTAGATACCGATTCAGGATAACGTTGGTTGTAGTTTCTTTTCCAAGAAACCTACTTCCGGTAATTGCCATTAGTAGTGATGGCCATTCAACCATTAGAAGTGACTCTGAAATTTTAATCCATAATACCTCAACAAACTGGTTGAAAAACGAGGAGCTTAAAGTCACCTACGTGGCGAACATGATGTTGTCATGGGAGTAGAACCCGTTCTGAAGCTAGATTGATTAATGTAATGTGATAATTATGTCTGGATAGTCGCGGAAGTTCGGAAAGAAGCTGGGCCAAGGAAAATTCTAAATGATAAATTCAACGAATCGATACGAAGACACTTATGGTGTGCTCGTGTGATTCCCAAAATAACCTTTTGTTTTCAAAATCCCCTGGTGCCACCGCAATTTCAATTTCGTGACTAATCCGAGAATAATTGCTACATTGAAGTTAATCGAGAAACCAAGGATTGCATAGGATGGCACTAAATCGTAACTTCTGAAGAAAACCTTATGTCATTCTAGTAAGAGTCCTAATATCGAAATTGCATCTCCTTAGGATCTGAGTGATCGAGGATCTATGAAACATAGGTATCAAAGTTCAAGCCTAGTTAATCTAGAAAGACAACTGTGATTGGATAAGTCGTTGACTTAGACAATCCTGAAATAGCCATAACAGGTATAAGGGCACCGAACTGTAGGTCGAATTATGAGGACAGAGTCATAATGGTCGAAAGACACACCCTTATCGTTATCTTGGGTTAGTTAAAACAACGGTTGTACCGGTGACTACCTGAAATGCTAGAAATGTTTCTAAGATGACCTAAGATGTGAATTACTCAAACGTTTGCTCGGAAACAATGGAAGGCTAGGTAACACGTGAATATAATAGCTTGTTGGAGAAGTATCAAGCCACGTTAGGGCGATCATCTTTCGGCATTTCTAGTATTCAAGCTTCCGCTACTAGAGTGAAACTCCAATCGTTAATCTGGATCCCGTTAGGGTTGACAGTAAGTTGTTATGACTTTGATCCATCGGATGGATCGAAGCTAGTTTCGCCATTCTAATAATCTATCGGCAAGATGCAATAAAGCAAGTATGTACTGAATTCAGAGTTGTCTGATTTAGCCAGTACCCGAGACTTCTCTAAGAAATCCGATGAGTTGGGTGCGTATAGTTCATTTTCCTTTTGCCTACAACACCGGTTTGATGGGGGAATGTCTGAGGATGAACCGTACGTCGGTCTGAGACTAAATGATTGGACAGTGAATGTATGACACATGAGTCCTTGATAGTGCATCCCATTACCATTGTGTAGTCTCTTGAGACAGTTGAGTCGTGTCTACTTTTGTCACGAAATACAAGCCTTGTCCTAACCGCGGAGTTTTATCATGGACTGATTCGAGAGAGGAATCGAAGGGAAATGAATTGAATCGAATAGAATAGCGGCTTGGGAAAATTTAAAAACAAACACCCGCTTTCCCTTTCGGCTCAATGTCCTTCCTGATCCTTTCCTCGAACGAACCCAATTGTTTCGTCTTAACGGAGCCGAACTCAAGCACGATAATAGAAGTTTGTGAGATCTCGATCGCACAAATGGCTGGTTCCAACAAAGTAACACTTCTACTCTCACTTCCAAACTCGCAACTTTTAAATAACAGAGAATGAGATTCCGCTTTGTTGAAACGTCGTGCATTGAGTAAGGTCATCTATAAGTGGGGGTGAATTAACTTTTTGAAATAGTCGTATTTTCAACTATCGTCATTAGAAACCCCATTGAAAATAATTTTCATTCAAATGGAACTATTGTACTTTCAAGTTTTGGAACCAATTTAATGAAAGAATATTTTGCTATTAATTTAGAGTTTTTCCTGGATTCGGTTGCAAGGAAAATCGTTTCTAGATTCCTAGCTTGGACTGAAGGTCAACCTGTTTTATAAAACAACTTTGTTTGCTTCAGTCGAGATTTTTAGTAAAATGAGTCAAGCGCCTATGTGAGCGTAACTCGGGGAGAAAAGAAAACTTTTCTTCTGGATACCGTATGGTTTGATTCCAAAGAAACTCCCTTAAAGTCATCGTTTCGTTCCAATTCAAGCTACGGCTAAACCGAAACCTTCCGAGTTCCTGACTTCGAGAGTGCAGGATGTGTTGATACCATAAATTATAAGTTCGTATTCTCAACAGATTGTAGGCATTCCATTGTCCATAACAATTAGTGTCAGTTTTCAAGAAGTCGGAATAGTTAGTTCCGAAGAAAGTCTGTGTCTCCATGATGTCTTTCACGTGTCTCAGTTGAGAAAATGTATTCCCGATCTATTTCCGCCGTTGAGTGTTGAAATGATCGATCTTCGACCGGATTTATCATTCCAACCTTATCCTAGTCATATCCTAGGGTGTGGCGTGAAGACATTGCGGTCAAGGACCATTCCGATCGTCAAGATAGTCTGAGAGGGCTTCTCGGCCGAAGAGGCTACTTGGGAATTGGAAGAGGACATGATGACCCGATATCGATATCTTTGGCTTAAGGTTCGTCTTGTCAATTTTGAGGACAAAATTTTTAAAAGTTGGGGTGATTGTAACATCCCTAATTTTTAAAAACTCGTACTATGATGCCTAAGACCGAGTAATTATTTGTGGGAATAATTGGTCGTGTCTCGGGGATTAATAGTCGAGGAAATTGTCAAATAAATCACATTCTCTAATTAATTATGGCTTAGCCATGAATGAATGAAGCGTTTGAGTTGAAGGGTAAAATAGTCATTTCACCAAATATCGTTGGATCAATCTAGTAAGAGGTCATGGCTATATTTGTTAGTCAACCCAAGTGTTATAACTAATCAAATGGCTAATGTTGGGAGAATGTTCATTAATGATTGAAAATTTAAGTTAGAGTGAGAATTAGTGAGCAAATGGGTAGTATGGTCTTTTTGCCTCATTTCTTTTACTTCAGCTCCCTTATATTCTGAACCCTCATCCTCACACCCACACACTCATCCATCTTGCTGAAACAGAATTAGAAGTAGAGGAGAGAAAGAGAGAGTGGGCGAAGAGGAGAGGAAGAGGGAGTGAAGGAAATTCACCAAAACCCCATTGCATGTAAGCCTTCTTCATATCATTCTCTCTCATTTTTCATTCCCTTCACAACTGTACCAAGTTCATAGACTCATTCCCCATCTTTTCTCTTCCACCATTTTCTGGTTCCAAGCTCAGCCATGGCCAAGGTCAAAAAGAATTCATTGCATGTGTCTTTTGAAGCTAGAGCGTGAAGATGCAAGTCCAACAAATTTCTGGGTAAAACCCGTAGGGTATACCTTCGGTGATTTCATCGAATCTCCCTGTACACAACTCCGATGATCGTGATTCTTGTTCCTCTGGAAACTAGACTCGAGGCGCTTCATTTTGGGCACAAGAACCGTATGATTTCATGGAGAAATGAAGGAGATATCATGTCCCCAAGTTACGGTTTCAGAATCTGCCACTGTACTGAACCAGTCACATAGTTTCGGTGATATCTCTCAATCTACTGGATGCATGCGCGTGAAACTTCTTCCATCTGAAAGTAGACGACATTATCTTCACAATGGGCACTGATTTGAGTAGATTTGGTCACGGATTGACCAAATTATGTCTGTTGCAAAACTGAGTCATGTTGCTGGAAAACAGAAAGAAGAATGCTGGAAATGTGGTTCTTCGAATTTGAGTTCGGTTCGCCGAAGTCTCGAACGTCATCAGTTCGATATACTGAAGTGGGGTTCAGTAGCAAGAATTTGATCGAGTTATTGGTGGTGCATGTGGGACCCATCGAGTTCAGATGCGGAGGCACTAGGAGCGTGTACGTGACTACGGGGTTTGTTCGAGTGGTTACAATCCGGCCGTCCGTGTTCCGGCGTGATTTCTCGCGAGATCGTCAACCGGGTGAGTTCTACTCACGGATAGGGTTATTTTTATGTGTCTTGAAAATATATCGGTTTTGAGTCATAAGGCATTATCCGTTTTCGAAAGATTTTTGGAACCGAAAACCGTTTTTGAGAAATATCGCGTTTTTACGGTTTTTACGGAATTGTTGAACAATTATGAAGTTGTGATTAAATTCTTGAAATAAAATGATTTGTAAAATATTTGGAATACTTGGGATTTTCTGAGTTTCAGGAGTGATTGACATTAGAAATCGAATCGGGCGAAAACGGAAAGCGGAATTGAGAAATAGGAGAATTTGGGAAACAGACACAGGTCGCACGGACCGTGCGCCCCTGGGCACGGACCGCGCGCCTGCTACGGGTTGGTTCTGTTGAAAAATAAAACGGAACGCACGGGTCGTGCGCCCCTGGGCACGGACCGTGCGCTCCTTTCGGTTTGGCTGGGTGATTTTAACAAATCACGCACGGGTCGTGCGCCCCTGGGCACGGACCGTGCGTGAGCTTCTGTCACCGATTCCCGATTTCTCGTTCCGGAGCTCCGTTTGATCCCGAACCTTTTCTAATCTCTTTCTCAATCATCTAAAATGAAGTTGCCTTATTAAAAACCGTATTTTAAGCTCGTTCAACTTATGTTTTTGAAAAGAGTTTCGAAAGCACATTTAATTGAAAAACCGAAACCCTAGGATACGTGTGGGTACACCGACTGAATATATATCTTTATATATGTCAAATGAAAATGATTATAATGCCGGAGGTCTAACTTATGAATTCCTCAAAACGGGTTATAGATCGATATGGATATTGTTTATCCAATTATTATATGACTGATCCTTTGGTGATCAAAATGAAAAAGAAGATATAAATTATCTAACTCTCGAGAACTTGATGCGTATTGTCATACGTATTGCGTTGGGTGACGACCCGACAAGTAGCATACTAGGGAGGGTAGTCATGACCCCTTACCTAGGCCCTGAATGTGTTTTGGCGTGGTCAATTCACGGGTTACCGGGATTAGTGAACTGTTGCACGGCCGGTTTATGCTAAGTTAAGAACACGATTCGTCGGGATTAGTGAACTGTTGCACGATCGGCGTTTCGCTTTGGAAGCTAGTGATTATAAATTAATCGACTAGGCTTAATAACATAAATGATAGTACTCAAATTACCGGGATTAGTGAACTGTTGCACGGTCGGTAATGAGCTATATTTATGTTGGTAAATATTTATATATATTTAACTATGCGGTAATCGGTTTTAAAATTGAACCGAGTGTCAGTGAGGGGGCACGGTAGGACTCACTGAGACAAGTTGTCTCACCCAATCAATATTTGTTGTTTTTACAGAGAACAGGTTATAAGGACAGCAGGCGACACAGTTAGTCGTCAGGCTCGAGGAGAAGTTGGAGATGTAATCTTCCATCTGTATTTTGGATTCTTCTGATATAGTCTCTGTATTCGGTCTTATGACTCGAACTTGTATCATGTTATATTTTTGTAGTTTCCGCTGTTTCTTGTAAAGATGTATATCTGAACAGGAATTTTTATACTCTGATTTATACCGAATTGTATATTTAGGTATTTCTTTGGTAAAGAAATACCGGGGTGTTACAACCTGTTTTAGGGTTGTAGCGCATTTGAGGGTTTATGGAGGATAGGATGCTTAGGCCAAAGGAAGTGTTTGAGGGTTTATTTCAGACAATGATCTTTTATATGCTCGATGGTGTGAAGTGTCAGCTCACAAATTCTACCGTTTTGGTTTTCAGGATTTTTCGATCCTCTTTTTTTAGTTTCACTTTTTTGTGATTTTTCTTTTTTCTTTCGAGCTGAGCGAGCTGTTAGATATGGGATTGATCATTGTCTAAGGCGTTTGAAAGATTTTTTGATTTTTTGGCTCGAAGTGGGTGGCAAAGGGCACTTCTCTTTTTAGGATGTGGGAAAGTTGCCAAGCTTCACTTCAAAACATGATTGCTTATTTTCTCGAAATTGTAACTATAGGACAAAACTTCATCTTAACATATTTGCCTTTCTTTATTTTTTTTATGCCCTAATTTTTGCTTAGGCTGCTCTCGCGAGTTTTCAACCTAACGGGCTTTTTTCTTTTTTGGATTTCTTTTGTGTTTTTTTTTTCAAAGGACTTGCACGAGTGTTTAGAATGCTAGCAGAAAATCTTAGTGATCATTACTCTGCCCCAGTATGGAGCGTACAAAGTGTTATTCGTGAAATTTCATCACCGGGGGAAAGCGAATGAAATACTCTTGTGGGGACTGGGCCTTTTATGGATGGTTGGGTCTGGTTTTGGAAGTGGCGGAGAGACGGGGGTAGTATAACTGACTCAAACAACGGTAAACACACATGTCAGGTTAGTTTATTTTGCAAATGCTTCATGGAGAGTTAACACCGCTTAAGATAGAACAATTTTAATTGTCAAAACCACACAAGTTAACAAAATAGACATTTAAGCTTCTCGTCACGGGTGTGAGATATATGTTGGCTAATGCCTTTGGTGGGGTGTGTCTCTTAGGCTAAGGGTCAAGCCTGCAGGAGCAAGGGTTTGAAGATGTGGTCAATGTTGGAGTGACCATGATGGTGAATGAGTCATCGGTGAATTCCATTGAAGGGTTAAGTGGGTAGGTGGTTTCCATGAATGTGGTGGGTATGAGTAGGATGTATATGGAGTGAAGGGTGAAGGACTTAATGTTGGTGAATCAAGTTAGAGTATGACAACATTTTCCAAGGAAGAGGAATCAATTAAAATATATTTTCAAGAAGGCATCGTCTCTCATCAAACAGTGTCTCAAAAAAAAAAAATCTTATGAGTTTCGTTTTTTTATATTTTTGGAAAAAATTATTTGAATAAAACAGAATGCATGGACATATGGATGTTGTTGTACACAGACAATGATGCAGGTAAATGAAATGCGTAATCATACCTTAAGAAAGTGTGTGATTTTTATTTTTTATTTTTTACTTATTATCTTTTTTTTTAAAAAAAAAAAAATTCAACTAGAGTGAGAGGCTAACAAAACAACAACAAAAAAACTATTGAATGATGAACAATGCAAGAATAGAAGAAAATGAAGCAAATCCTAATTTTGTTTTAATGCATGTGAGAGGATTAACGCCCTTGAGATGGATGTGAGAGTTGTTCTTTATGACGCATGAAGGAGCTGTTTTTGAGATGCATGAGAATGAATGACTTTTGTTTTTGTTTCTTCATGATGCATGAAGAGGAGTAATGAAATAATGAATGAAAAAAACTTTTTTTTTATAATATCAAGGTGATATTATTTTCTCATTTTTGGCGTGTGGCTTATGCAAGATGGAGTAAAATAAAAAATATGATATTTTGTTATTTTCTAGATGATGAGATGCATGTTGGTACCATGATAATGAAAACGATGACTGTATTCTATTATGAATGCATGATAATTTTTTTTTTATTTTCTAGTTGAAAGACTAACTATGCTCACGCAACAAGAATAATCAAGTTAAACGCACCTTGTGTCCTAATACATGAAGGAACACATGGTGAAAAATGACGAAAATGCAAATGTGAATGCATGAAATGCGTGCATGAATGATCACTTGGAAAGGTCAGTTATTCTAAATGATTTTTGAAGACAATGCGGCACGTGACCGATGCAGAGCCTCTTTCATGTATCAGAATGAAATGCTAAATACGTATCTATGAATGATGCGAAAATGATGACGTTATTTTTGAAATGATGCGTGTTGAAACGGTATATAAACGATGTGTGGATGAAATGGCGTATGGATGATTTAATGAAACAACAGTTTTTGGATGAGTGAAAAGGTGTGTGAATGCTATGCATTTCATGATGTTGCAAATGATGAAATGCCTATATTATTTGGTAATGGAAATGCATGCTAAATGAGATATTCAATCACAATTTTTTTTTACTTGTGATCATGTTTTTTATTCTTTTCTTTTTCGCGAAAAGAATGAAAAATGCAATGTATGAATGAACGAATAATGTTGCCTGATGCAGATGCAAGGAATGTGAATGAATGATCGCTTGAAAAGATTGACTATCCGAAATGATTTTTCGGACGCAATGCAATATGATGATGAATAATGCAAGACAGTGGCATTATTTTATTATTTTTCTTTTATTTTGCATGTCAGATGACTAATGCATTTTTTATTTTTCTATGCATGAAGAGGAGTAACGAATATAGTATATTTTTGAGTATGCAAGATGATGAAAGTTGGACAAATATGTAGCATATTTGTTGTTTTCTTTTGGAGGATGATATGCATGTTAGTACCATGAGAACGAGATGCATATGAAAACAAGTGACTCGTTCTATGGTGATTTTTTATTTTCTAGCAAAATATAATGCCCATGATGACAGATATGTATGAAAAATGTGAATGCATGTATGCATGAAGAAATAAATGTTTGATCCTAATGCAATTATTTTTATTTTTTCCAAGAGGCAGTGCAACATGTATGCAGACTCTTATTTTTGATTTATTGGATGACAAATGATACAATTATAATGAAATTTTTTGTTTTATTTGGGAGATGACAAATGAATATGGAATTGTTGCATTTGACCTAGGATGACCACATGAGGGAAATGATGTATGAACGTTATGTTTTTTTTTTTAATGTGATTCAAGACTTTATGAATGATGTGGTACCTACACTGTGTGATCATGACTTTGAATGATTATGAATGAATGTCGGTGCCTATGATGCTATTGCCTTTTTTTGTGTGCGAGGAAACAAAATGCATGACACTCGCAGCGACTTTTTTTTTTAATGCGTGGAAAAGAGTAATGAACATAACCTTTACATAATATGGGGGTAATATTCTTTTGGTGTACGGATATGTAAGATGATGCAATTTTGAAAAAAATGATACCTTTGCGATGCATGATAGTGCAATAACAATGAAATGCTTATGGAAGAGTGATTTTAGTATGAATGAATGGTGATTTCTTGTGTGTTTTCTTTGAACATATGGACTTTTGTTGTACATGAGCAACAATGGAGATGAATGAAATGCGTGATGGTTTATCCCTTTTTTTATAATAGCAATGCGATGTATGAGTATGAGAGATGATGCAACCAAGATAAAATGATGCATGTATGGAGAAATTGCGCATTTGGACTATGATGACAACATGAGCGAGATGTTATTGAATGTCTCATGCAATTTGTAATAATGATGTAGCAAATGACAAGATGCCTACACTATTTGATGATTTTTTCGATATTTATGAAGTATGAATATATGATGAATGGTACGGTAGGGAAATGGCAATGTGATGCATATGATGAAAAAAAAATGATCTTATTTTATGATAATTTTTTGTATGATGAATGAAAGGAATGATGTCGTCTCGTATGCATGCAAATGAAGGAAGCATGAAATTTTTTTGAGTGATTTTAATTTTGGAGAAAAACTAACCAGATTGATAGAGAGGGTAAGTATAGTGCCCTTGTGTCCTAGGTGGGTCATGTCTAAATTGGGATTTTCAACATGATCTAGGGTCACTTATGTGATCAATCTCTCAGGTGGCTCTATTCACTTCCTCACAAAGGTCTCCAGAGCTAAAATCCCCTTCATGATATGATCCACAACGATAGCATGCTACCTGGTGTGGGATACCATGAAAGAGCGTACTCTGGTTGAGACTTTCATGAGAGTCAGACAGATAAAATCCATAATGACTGTAACTAATAATCTCCACTCGTCCTAGGTTATTTGCAGACCCGGGTATAGGGCCCCACTCAAAGGTGTGTGCAAAAGTGTAAGTGAGGTGTGTGATGAGAGCAAAATAACTAAACTAACCAAACTGGACAAGATGTACAACAATAATAACAAAAAAGTCGTCTACCCTAAGGTTCAATAATATAAAGAAATGCTAATAAATAAATAATATAAGAATAAGGGTAAAAACAAAATATTAATAAAATTAACAAATACTTACACATTTAGTTAATTTGGCTTGACTCTCTTAATTGTCCCCAGTGGAGTCGCCAGCTGTAGCGACCGAAAAATCCGGAGGAGGGATTCTTCGAAGTTCTTGAAATGAAGCCGCCACCAAAGTTTAGTTTAAGGGCAAACATTGGAAAATCCCTATTGAGTGGATAAGGAGGTTTTACGGACCAGGTTTAGGCTCGGGAGTCGCTTATGCGTAGGGAAGGTATTAGCACCCTACGACATCCTTCCTAAGGAAGGTTACCGTTTAACTAAATGTGTAAACATTTATTAATTCAAAAATAATGTTTTACCCTGATAGTAATAATAATAAAAAAGACTCACTAAACGGTTAGTTATTTTTTGTATTTTTTGAGAAAAATGAGAGAAATGAATTTAAAGGGGAATAAAAAAAGGTTTTTTATTAGTGCAATTGACAGAGGTCGGCCGCCCTCTGGTCCTACATATCTCCTGGTAGAGAATCAAATCGCACGTAGTTCTTGGTAGAAAATGTTTGTGCGTTTGGTGTTTTTTATTTATGAGGAAATGATTTTGAAATTTGGATAGGTGTTCGTAATGACCAAACAAGTGAACTCAGAGTGGTCATTATTAACAGCCCGTTTGAAAATTAAAGTTGCAATTAACGGCCAAACAAGCTAAACCCAGAGTGACCATTAATAACAACTCACTTTTAGAGTTTGATTGTTCGAAAGAAAAATATTTGTTTGACAGCAATACAAGGTGACAAAAAAACGCAATGGGTTGTAGTAAGAAAGAGTAAGTGCGATTAACAGCAATGAGTGTTGTATCAAAAATGGGGGGTGGGTTTAGCAGAGTCAAGTTCGTTTTTATTCGCGGAACTAGGGCCTGCGTTACAAAAAAAAACGCTTGCGAAAAAAGGGGGGATGTGTAACAGAATTGGTGGGGTGTAGAAATAAATCTGACATTCTTTAAAAAAAATGAAAATAAATAAATAAAGATTAGAGGGTATATTAAAAAAAGGACCATGGAACCCTAATTCGCCACTCTTTCTTCCAGCGCCGTTTCTTTCTTTTCCTAATTCTTTTTTCAAATCCTCAGCGCCACTTCTGGCTTCTTCTGGGAGAGAGAGAGATTTCAAACTCAGAGAGAGAGAGAGGCTTCGCCTGAGAGAGAAGGACGAAGGAAGAGGAGGACGACGGTGTGGAGGCTCACGGCGTCTCGTCGTTATTAACGGCGGCCCTACATCACTGCTATGGCAAAGGGATGGCGAAGAACGGAGAGAGGGGCGACGGCACGGTGGTGGTACGAAGATGATGGCGATGGCAGAGCTTCGGTTGTGGTGCGTTTACGAAGGGGGTTGTTGGGAGTTCTGGGTGGCGGCCGTGAGAGATGAAAGGGGAAAACGAGGGGAGAGGAGTACGGTGGCGTGAAGGGGACGTGGGGTTCGCGGCGTCACTTGGTGGTGACAGCGACGGTTTGCGAAGAGGGAGAGAGAGAAGGACGTGGTGGTGGACTCGCCGGAGGGAGCCATGGTGATGGCGCCGGCGGTTTTGTGGTTTTCGTGGTAGTTGGAGGTGCGAAGGTGGAGGTTGAGAGGGAAAACGAAGGGGGTTCGGTTAGGGTGGTTGTGGAGGCGTTTGCTGTTGGTGATTTATGGTGCGTAGGTGGTTGTGGGTGGTGAGTCCGTGGTGACCCTGGTGGTGGTTGTTGGTGACGGTGGCAGTTGTAAGGAGAGAGGTTGGGCTGGCCACGGTGGTTTTGGGTTGTTGACGGTTTGAAGGTGGTTGTTTGAAGTCATTGGTTCAAAGTAGTAGGGTGGTGGCTGACAGTGGCGGTGCGCGGTGGCGGCCACCGCAAACGGTGGCCGGAGTATGGTACGGTCCCCTCCTCTTTTTCACTGTTCCTCACTGTCTTCCTTTTTATTGATTCTGCCCCTCTTAGTGTATGAGTGTTTGTGCGTGTATGGCTGTTTTTTTGATACTCTGTTGTCTCCCCCCCTTTGCTTGCTGCTTCATGTGTATTTATAATGCTCTTATTGTGGTGTAGGTGTGGTATGTGGAGCATAAAATCAAAACTCCCAGGAGACAAAGACAGGGACAGCAGCGAGAGAGGAGCAGAGTTGTTGCCAAGTTATGGTATTTTTTGCCTAAAATGAAGATCCAACTAAAAGACAAGAAGAAAGGGGGTTTGAGCTCAAAGCTCAAACTGTGGCAGCAACAGCAGCAAGGCGCAGGCTGGCCACATATTTTTGTTTGACTTTCCTTTATATTTTTTTATGTGTAACAAACAGAAATGTAATTTTGTATTATTTTGAAAAATAAAAAAAAACAGATTTAAACAAGCTTAACTATTTGACTATCTTTTCTTTTTATTGACAACTACTATTCAACCGATAATAATAATAATAAACGAAACAAAAAACAACAAGGCTAAATTGCTAACGACTTTTGAATAACACGCACAATTAGCTAACCCTCGTATGAAAAACGATATATATTAATTAGAATCAGATATTCACAAAAATACATTTTTATTTGATTTTCAATTAGTCGGACAAAATTAGGGTATAACAATGGGCATCGCTTCATCTTGGTCGCCATTGACTATTTCACGAAGTGGGTTGAAGCTGCCTCATACTCCAGTGTAACCAGTTCAGTGGTTGCCAAATTTGTGATGAAGGATCTGATTTGCCGTTATGGTCTTCCTAACAAGATCATCACTGATAACGGCAGCAATCTGAATAGCAAAATGATGAAGGACCTGTGCGCAGAGTTCAAAATTCAGCATCATAATTCTTCCCCCTATCGGCCCAAGATGAATGGAGCAGTGGAGGCAGCTAACAAGAACATCAAAAAGATTGTGCAAAAAATGGTGGTCACATACAAGGATTGGCATGAAATGCTTCCCTTTGCTTTGCATGGCTATCGTACTTCCGTGCGTACCTCAACTGGGGCAACTCCTTTCTCTCTGGTATACGGGTCAGAGGCGGTCCTCCCAATCGAGGTTGAGATACCATCCCTACGGGTACTCATGGAAGCTAAACTGGAAGAAGCTGAGTGGGTGCAGGCTCGTCTGGATCAGCTACACCTCATTGAGGAAAAAAGAATTGCAGCTTTGTGTCATGGGCAGCTGTACCAACAGATAATGAGAACAGCTTTTGACAAGAAAGTCCGGCACCGTGAATTCAAGCAGGGAGATTTGGTGTTTAAGAAGATCTTGCCCATCCAGACTGATCCCCGAGGGAAATGGACACCCACTTATGACGGTCCGTATGTGGTCAAGAAAGCCTTTTCTGGAGGAGCACTGATACTCACGAACATGGACGGAGAGGGTTTAAGGAACCCAGTCAATTCCGATCAAGTGAAGAAGTATTATACCTGAAAGAAATAGACGAAAAAAGAGAAAGACAAGCCAAGTAAGAGTTAGCTCGCTAGGTTGAAAACCCGAAAGGGCGGCCTAGGCAAAATCAGAGCGACCCGGTGGATTGAAAACCCGCAAAGGGCGATCCAGGCAAAAATTAGGGTCAGAAAACTTGGGCATGAAAAGTAAAGAAAGGCATGCAACTCCTCTGAAGACTTGGATGAGGGAGTGATCAAGGTCAAGGACATAAATGTTTAGCACTGTTCCACAGAGACGGACAGTCAGAATTTAACTTCTCTCTTTTTTCGTGTCTTTTTATAGTTTAAACTTTCAAGTGTAATAAACAATCGGCGTAACTTCTTGTGCGACCGGTTTCCACATTAATAAAGTTCAACTTTCTCATATCTGTTCACTCTTTTATTTTCTGCTTTTTTCTGCTCAAAATAAACGTTTTATAATCATGGTGATGATGACCTGTAAAACATGTGCATAAATCATGGAGCATTACAATTATTGCAAAGTCCCCAAAGGTCGCGGAAAAAAGCAATTCCCCAAAACCAGTTAATCATGCAAGAGAAAACAATTGCACTCACGATTGCTTCGAACGGCGAAGTCAAAGCCAACATGCACTCAGCCCATGAGCCCCGCAATTCCAATGGGTTCCTCAGTCTCGTGCCATGAGTGTCGCGGGTTGGCTGAACCAGCAAAAAATAAGCCAAAAGAGAAAAAGAGCAAAAGGAAAAAACAAACGATCAGACAAAAGAAAGCTGATCAAAGAATGAAAAGCCAAGGAAAAAACAAACGATCAGAAAAAAGAAAGCTGATCAAAGAATGAAGCGCAAAAGAAAAAACAAACAGTCAGAAAAAAGAAAGCTGACAAAAGAAACAAAGAATCAAGAATAGCATCCCATTGCATTCATCATTCCGCTAAATCATCACATCGCATGCACTCACATGACATGCATTCTCATAACGGACTTTGCATAGCATGCATTCATATTCCATGCACCATGTCTTGCATCTGCTAGCGTGTGCAGGCATCCTGGATCAGTGCAATGGCATTGATCATCAATCAGAGCAAGCTGAAGAAAGGTCCGCTAGCCTGAGCAGACATCCTGGATCAGTGCAATGGTATTGATCATCGATCAAGAGAAAGCTGAAGAAAAGTCCGCTAACCTGAGCAGGCATCCTGGATCGGTGTGGAAGCATTGACCGACTAAAGTAAACCAACTGGATTTTGGAATCCCCTCTGGACCCACGTGTCCCCAGCAAGATTGACTTCACCTTGTATTCGAGCTGCAGGTAAGTCCCCCTGACCTCAATAGGTCCAGTCAAAAAGGATAGCTGTGTTGGCCTAAAACATGGCGCAGTCCTAGGGAAATATCGAGATCTAGACTTGATATAGTCGCCGGCATAACGAGGGCTGGCACCCTTTTTGCTTCCCTTTTTATTGCTTTCTTTATTGCTTTCCGCTAGCTTATTGAGGGTTGGCACCATTTAGTTTCCTGCTTACTGAGAGTTGACGATTCATCCATTGCATTCACCTCGGGCTAACACCCAATAAAAATAGAAAAAGAAAAAAGAGGAAAATTCGGGTTTCCCTAAGTAGACAAAATCGGTATAATTCCTGAATTCTTTATCTTCATTTTGCCTTGGAATATGTTTCGGCCAATTCATATTCCTCGTCAAAATTCATATAAAGAGGGGCAGCTGTCATACCCCAATTTTGTCCGGCTTAGGTCAAAACCCTAATTTTCCACAAAAATAATAAATAAATAAATTGAAGAATGAAGAGCATCATGCATTGCATTTTGGGTCCTAGAAGTCATTCCAAGGTATTTAAAATCATTTTTAGGATTGGAATGCACTTTTTAGGCAAATTAGGGTTTTAGGGTCAAAAAGGGCATTTTGGTCATTTTTCGCAAAAAGATGATTTTCCCGCCAAAAATGCACATCCTCAAAAAGTACATTTTTATTCTATCCAGGATAATCTTTGTACAATTTTTTAGAAAGAAAACCCTTGTCAAAATAATTAAAAATGTATTTTTTCATTTTGAGTGCATAGAAAAATAAAAAAGGGACCATTAAATATTCCTTAATTCTTAAGTGACAATTTTTATTGTCATGGGTGACTAGAGAGAATATTTTATGGTGTCCAAAAAAAAACATGTAACACATTTTCAATAGTTGCATTCCTATTATTTTCCCATGCCCAAAAATTTCAAATTCAAAAAACAAAATGAGGAAGTGTCCACAATAAGACAAAAGACCAAAAAACAAGTTTTTTTTCTCCCTTCCTCTCCTCATATTCGAAATCCCCTCTCTCTCTCCCTCTCACAAAATTCTTCCACACTCTTCCATTTTGTAATCATTATACCCTCTTTGGTAAATTACCTCACTCACTTACACTAACCCCTTCATAAGAAAACCCAAATTTCCCTCTTTGGTAACAATTCTTCTCTAAAATGCCCTTAACCCTACCTCACATAAAATATCTCTTCCAAAATAAGAAATTCATTTTTTCTTTTCTTTTTTTTTCCCTATAACTTTCGCCCCCCACTCTCTCACTCTCACATTTTGTGTTTTCTTCCTACCCTCAATCCATGTGAGGATCAATCCTAACCCTCCATTTAGTTTTAAGACTCAATCCTAGAGCCCATCAAAATCACAAAGACTAAACTACCCTTAGACCTAGTTTCACCCTATAAATACTCCCTCATTCCCACACCTAAGGATCCTCTCTTTTTACTTCTCATTTTCCTCTCATTTTCCTACACAAAACCCTAGCACACCAAAAGCACCTCCTCCCCCTCTCCTTCCTCACCAAAACCGTAGCCTCTCCCCCCTCTTCCATATATTTTCTTCAACTTTTCACCATCAAATCTTCCATTTCTTGTTAGATCATCATCATTCCTTCCATTCTCTTCAAGGTTGCATCATCAAATTGCTAAGAGCTAGCAATTTTTGAGCTTATCACCTCCTTCTCCATTTCATTGTAGTTTTGAGGTAATCCTTGAAGCTTTGCACCTCATATTTAATTTTCTTGCATAATATCTCCTCTACTCCAAACTCCTTCTTGATTGTTGTTTGCTTTGAGGATCCATTTCAAACATTTTGACAAAGACTTAGGGAGCTTTGGGTGTTTGAGATGGGTCCTTGGCCTTGAAGGAGTTATTCTTCTACTTGAATAATTTCCCTTGCATCTTTACATATTATGCACTAGATTTCATAAATAAAATTGTTGTTTATGGGCTTTAGCATTTCGCATATCATGAAAAAATTAGGGTTGATATGATCTTGTTGCACTTCCTTGCTTAATCATATGAATCCTTGCAAAAAATAGATCTATGTTGCTTTGTGTTAATTTTGGTTTTTTTTATTAAATAAAATGTGGATCTATGTTTCCTTTGGTTCTTATGCTTATAGATCTAAAAATATTTCCAAGTTGATTTTGTTGTTGTTCTTTGTTTGGTGATGTTTGATCTTGTTGTTAATATTTTATTTTAGTGTTAGATGTTATTTTTTGTTGTTTGACGATCTAGCAATATGATTCCCACTAGTGCCTAGTGCACCTTGACCTAAGTGGTGAAGATTGCTAGAAATGACTCAATTTAGTTTATGTGTCCATTCATTTTTGTATCTTAGTTTGCTTGTTGTAAATTGTTGATGATAGGCAATTTGATTCCCACTAGTGCCTAGTGCACTTTGCTCAAAGTGGGAGGATTGCTCTAGGTGATTCAACTTATTTGTGTGTTTAGTTAATCTTTGCATTTTAATTTGCTTATTGTTCATTGTTGATGATAGGCAAGTTGATTCCCACTAGTGCCTAGTGCACTTTGCTCAAAGTGGGAGGATTGCTCTAGGTGATTCAACTTATTTGTTGTGTTTAGTTAATCTTTGCATTTTAGTTTGCTTATTGCTCATTGTTGATGATAGGCAAGTTGATTCTCACTAGTGCCTAGTGCACCTTCCTCAAAGTGAGAGGATTGCTCTATGTGATTCAATTTGGTTTTAGTGTTTATTTACTTTTTACCATTTTACTTTACCATTCACTAACTTTTTACCAAAACATAAAAATATTTTACTACTTTGGTTTTTACCACTTCATTAATTTTTTTACTAAAACATAAAAAGATTTTACCATTTCCCATTTACCTCATGCATTTTTACTTTACCATCTCATTAAATAATTAGCATTTACCTCATGCATTTTTACCATCTCATTAGATAATTACCATTTACCCCATGCATTTTTACTTTACCATCTCATTAAATAATTACCATTTACTTCATGCATTTTTACTTTACTTTTCACTAACTTCTTACTTAAAGTTTTACAACTTATCAACTTGCAAAAATACCCAAAACATTTTCACATTCATGCATCTTCATTCATACTTAGTTTATGTGACACTCTCATGCATCCTCATATGCTTATATCTCTCGCATCCTCTTATGCATCCTTGTATGCCATCCATTCATAAATAAAGTGCTATGCATCCATTCCTTGTACACTCATGCACTTACATGCTTACCTAATCATGCATTCTTGCTTACATATTCAATCATTTAACTTAGAATACTCTATGTTTACAATCAATTATATTCACTTGTTCTTGATGCCATGTAAATGTTTTGACTTGATTGTGTGCCCTCCTCTCCACTTGTATGACCTCCTAATGAAGACGTAAGCCTACTTGCTTGTTGTAGCATAGAGTCATTAAGGTAAATACAATCCTTCTTGCACACACACAATTACTTTGAGAACTTTGTTTTGCATCTTTAATAATTGAATCCTTTGATTGTATGGGCATGTTTAATCTTGGTTAATGAATGATATGTTCATGTTTGCTTGAGTATTATTCATTCATTTGCATTTGGTTATGGATTTAGAATTGACTTGAAATATTCTACTCCTTTTCTAAAACCCATTTCCTAAAATCAATTCAAAACAAAAAGAAACTTTTACTTTCAAAACAAAAATAAATCAATCGTCATTAAACATCAATCGCGCCGTTGCCGTTTAGGTCATTAATGATGATTTCATTTTCAAAGGAGTTAGTAGCGAGACCATTCTAACCGTTGTTGTTCGGTCTTCACAAAAGCTCTATCCCATTTTCGAAAACTTATTCATTTCTCAAAAATAAACCAATTGTCATTAAACACCAATCGCGCCGTTGCCGATTAGGTCATTAATGATGATTTCATTTTCAAAAGAGTTAGTAGTGAGGCCATTCTAACCGTTGTTGTTCGGTCTTCACAAACGCTCACCCCATTGCGAAAACCCCCTTAAGCCGTTTTCAAGACCAAAAGTCGAGAACTACGAAGCTTTGATCCCTCTTCCAGTGAGGGTACGTAGGAGCAGGGTCCTGTCCTGTCAAGCACACTCTTAAAAAAAAAATCCTTGTTTTGTCCTGATTTTCAAAGACACCACCCGAGAACTACGTAGCTTTGATCCCTCTTCCAGTGAGGGTACGTAGGAGCGGGGTCCTGTCCCGTCAAGCACACTCTTAAAAAATCTTTGTTTTGTCCTGATTTTCAAAGATAACCAAAAATATTCTTCTTCCCTCCTGTTTTCAATAAAACAAACCTTAAAGAAAAGAAAAGAAAAGAAAAGAAAAGAAAAGAAAAGAAAAGAAGTAGAATAAATTGCTTTCAACTCGAACTTTTGTCTAAACCACACATCAAGTTAATGGTTCCCTTTCGGTAAAAAGGAGGTGCGAGGTGCTAATACCTTCCCCGTACCTAACCGACCCCCGAACCTACATCTCTAGTTTTCAAAAGACCATCCGCCTTTTCAAAGACTTTTTTTTCAATGTTTTGGTCTTAAAATTAAAATATTGGTGGCGGCTCCAAAAATTTTCCACGTTGTCAAACGAAAAGTCCGAAACCGGATTTTTCGGGCGCAACAGCATGTTGCAAACCCAAGGAACTCCTATCGAGTGGGGTAATTTCAAGGAACTGTTTTTAGGTCATTATTTTCCAGATACGGAAAGGCTTACTAAGCAGATGGAGTTCGTCAGTCTGAAACAGGGAGATATGTCAGTTGGTGAGTATGCCGTCAAGTTTGAAAGGCTATCTCAGTTTTATGAATTGGGGACTAATGCTCCCGATGACAAATGGAAAATGGTTATGTTCAAACAAGGTCTTCGAGGTGATGTGAATCAAGATCTCAGTTCTTATTCCATGACCACTTATCCTGCTTTGGTCCAACAAGCTCATTCAACTGAAAGCGATCTTAAGAGAATGTATGCTGAGAGGAAAGATTTCTGGAAGGATAAACAAAAGAGTAACGAGTCAACTACATCAAACCCTAGGTATAGGGGGAATTCAAGCAAAGGGAAGCAAGTACAGTCAAGCAACACTGCAGGGTTTGGCAAGTGTGATGTGTGCAAAAAGAATCATCGAGGAAAATGTCAAGTCGGGCCAAATCAATGCTACTTTTACAAGGAGGTGGGCCATTATGCTAATAATTTCCCGGCAAGGAAAGCTTTCTTGGAGTCTCCTGACGCTCCAAGACAGGCTAGAGTCAACACCTTGGACGCCCAGACCATCACACCAGCTGATAATGTAACACCCGGGTATTTCTTTAACAAAGAAATACCTAAACATACAATTTGGTTTACATCAGAGTATAAAAATTCCTGTTTAGATATACATCTTTACAAGAAACAGCGGAAACTATGAAATAAAACAATACAATTTCGAGTCATAAGACCGAATACAGAGATTACATAGGAAATCTAAAACTTGAATGGAAGATCAATCTCCAAACTTCTCCTCGAACACGACAACTGATCATGCCGCCTGCTATCCTTATTTCATGTTCTCTGTAAAAACAACAATAATGATTGGGTGAAACAACTTGTCTCAGTGAGTTCTACCGTGCCCCCTCACTACCACTCGGTTTATTTATAAAACCGTTGCAACATAGTTATATTTATAAGCTATTTGCGTCAATATATACCTAGCCCATTACCGACTGTGCAAAGCCCACAATCCCGGTAAATGAAGTGCTATTATATATTTTTAAGCCTTGTCAATTAACTTATAATTACAAGCTTTTCAAACGAAACATCGACTGTGCAAAGCCCACAATCCCGATGAGTCGAGAACATAACTTAGCATAAATCGGCTGTGCAAAGCCCACAATCCCGATAACCCACGTTAGACCATACCATAACATTTTTCGGGCCTAGGGTGAGGGCTCATGACTTCCCTTCCTAGTATGCCAATTCATCGGGTCGTCACCCAACTCGATATAATCTATATATCGCACCCGCATTGGGCCGTCACATAAATTCTAGATATTCTATATCTAATGTTGACCTATAACCCGTTTTAATGAATTCTAAGTTAGACATCAGGCTTTATAGGACGGTACTAAGTTGGACGAATTAATCGTTTTGTTATTCAAAAACATATGCTCACACGTGGTCTACAATTCGGTTTTGAAAACAGCTTTGATTTTCAAAAACAGTGTGTTTTCCAATTCAAGTTATACATATATAGTTAGGTCTTTGAATAAGCTTTCAAACGCACCTAAGCACACTTCAATCAGACACCCGGTTCAAAAGTTATGGCAAAAACAATTTCAATTAGGTTTGCTGAAAAATTAATCAGCGTCGCGACGCGAACAGGTTCTGTCGCGACGCGAAAACTTACAGAACCGAAATGGACACAAAACTCAGTATGGTCGCGACGCGAAGGGCTCGGGTCACGACGCGATGGGTACCTGAAACACAAAAACAGATTTTCGCAATTCGATTTTATACTGTTTCGCTTTTTGATCCGGGGCCAAGACATCCTAGGGCTTTGACAACTTAAAATAGATACTCTAAACCATATTCCAGACAACAATCAAAACATGATTCAGCATCACATATATGAACAATTTTGCAAAACCGTAAAAGCGTGGCTTTTGGGAAAACGGTTTGTCGACTCAATAATCGTTTCGAAAATCATATTTTCACATAGAGACCAAGACGAAACATATTCAGAATATCAAAATATCCCTAATCGTGAGTAAAACTCACCAGCGTGATGAAAATCACGGAATTGCGGAGACTTCGAAATGCTCAAACATGTAACCGCATCGAACAATCCCCGCAAATCCCGAACACGCTCCGAATGCCTCCGTAACTAAACTCAATGGCTTCACTTGCACAAACAGAAACTCAATCATTCACTCTTGCTACTGAACTCCTCTCTGGGTAGATAGAACTGATGGCTCTCGAGACTTTGGCGAATCGAACCCAATTTCGACGAACAATTTCCAGCTCTTCTTTCTGTTTTTCAGAATCAAGGCACACTTTTGCAACAGCCATAACTAGGCCAATTCGTAACCAAAACTATCCAAATCAGTGCCTATTTTGAAGAGAATTTCGTCTACTTTCTGATGGAGGAAGTTTCAGTTGCATGCAACCAGTAGTTTGGGAGATGTCACGGAAACAAGGTGACTGGTCCAGAACAGTATCTGATTTTCAATCGAAACTTTAGGACACGACATCACCCTCATTTCCGAATGAAATCCGACGGTTCTTGTGCTCATTTTGAAGCATGTTGAATCTAGTTTCAAGAGGAACAAAAATCACTTTCATAGGAGTTGTGTACAGTGAGAAACGATGAAAACAATGAAGGTAGTCCATACGGGTTTCACCCAGAATTTTCTGACTAACCTTGATCATCATCCTCAATCACTTGCCACCACGAATTTGAGTCTCATAGCCAACTCAAAACATCCATAACCGAACTAAGTTACACACAATCTCCAGAAACTTCGAAATGTGGTTGGAGGAAGTACTCTAATATGGCTATTGGGCTTCGGAAAGTGATTATGAAGCACCAATAGCACATGAAATGGCAAACTTACCAAAATATAATATTAGGAATAGTTCGACCTTATTGCCATAAGGTAGTGATTTAGAAGTATAAAGTTAACAAGACTAATTAAGCTCTCCCAACTAGCGAAGATAAGTTTGTTAACACTAATAAAAACAATTTTATTCTATTCTTTTGAAATTGTGAAATTGGTGTTATAATATTATATTAACATAGTTGAGATAAAGGATTTGGTACCTGATAATACTTTTTTATTTTTTTTTGAGATTCTGATAATACTTCTTTGGTCGTACATGTAAAAGATGATTTGCTATTATGAATACCTATACTAATATTTATTATTTATTATATGATGCTAGAAACCAAAATAGGTTATGTTCTTTTCTTATCTATGCATTATAATAATATAAGGTTAGATGATATAAAAAAAGAGGGGCAGACCAAATGATTATTTTACGATAACATAAGTAAAACCAAATGTGTTGAAAAAAAAAAAAGTAAAACCATATATATGTTGGACTTGTGATAAGTAGTAATAGCGCAGCCCAATGCGTTTTATAATAGTGAGGGAATCGTCACATAATATATATATATATATATATATATAGAATAACTAGGTTAGGAAAACTAAGAGAGGAGGGAGTTGAAATACGGTATAAGGTTTGACGGCGGAAACATAAATAGAAAACAAACCGAGAAAAATATAGAGAGTAGAAGAGGGAAGAGAATCGCAGGCTACTGGATATTTACATGGTTGTGTGCTAATTGGAAAAAAGGGGGCGTTTTGTGCTTCTGAAGAGATAAAGAAAACGACTGTCAAATTTGATACTAACAACATCGAAACACATATGAGCTTTTGTTGTTTTGAGAGATCTTCAAGAGGTGAGTAATCACACCCCTTAAAACCTTCCATGGTACTTTAATTTTGTAGTTTTTGGATGAAAAACAATTATAGTTTTCAAGAATAAATTATGTGATAGGATCTATGTTGATGAAAGTTTATTTCTATTTAAAATAGGGATCTCATAACAAACAAGATTTGCTTAACCACAACCCAATGAAATTATTATCCAATGTTGTGTCATCCCTCATACACATTGATAATCTGTCTCGAAACCTTTTTCCAGTTAATATGCACTAATTCACGTTCTCATAATACTTGAAATCCTTAAAGTGACCGTTGGATATTAATTGCTGCAATTGTGCTGACATTACGATCCTTATTCTTTGTCCCTTGCTAATTGTTCATGTCTTTTTATTGTTAATGAGACTTACAATATCATATATGTATACCGTAAGTTGCCGTATTGCTTGAGACTTTATCCCCCTTAATATATCAACATGTGTTTTGAAGGGTACCATTATGTCTAACTATCATGTTTCCCTAGCATTATTTTTCCCTCACGCTAATACCCCACACACTATCTTTAGAAAAATATTATTAATATGGATTGTGATTGTCCTTGTGTGAATAGCCTTGTTTGAAATAACAACTTGACAAGTACTTGAATAGGTATGTAGATGATACATATGCGACACTAGTGAATTTACTGGTTTGACTAGCTACTGGTGACCATTTAATCATTTAAATGATATGTTACATATCCCTTAGGGTTATGTGAGGTACTGATAGTGTTGCTCGAAGTTATTATGTCTATTATTTATCCCAATTTATAGAAGTATACAGATATCCTAGTGCTTATTCTTTTGTGTTTGAGATGGGCTTCGAGCCCCACATGGATGGGTTTCGTACCCCACATTTGACGAGCTGGTGCTCCACATGATAAGATAACACCTACTTCGCGGAAGGGGTATATCTCCATATGATAGTGGGACGCCACTTAACTTATTTATTTTCTGTTGGTTCTAAGAGGAGGAATGATTTGTCAATATTATGGGAATTATCTACTGTTGAATCTCAGCCAATGAGCATGAAACAATATCTATGGTCTTAAATTATTTTATCCTGTGAGAGTATATAGATTGCTTGTATTATTTTTACTATTATGAAAGTGAGTCATATTGATTCTTAGTGGATAGTCTCTTGTTGGTTATTTTAAATTATTAATTTATTGTGAAAAAGTGTCTCAACTACTTATATTTTTAAAGATTGTTTTTGAAGAACGTGGGTACCATGGTCGAGTTTTCCGGTTACCGCGCCGGCTGAGAACAATACTCTTTTTAAAACTGTGTATTATTCACTGGGATTTCGTATCTCATTAGAGTGTTGTTTTTAGGGACTAAGACTGTTGAGGACGTGAAGAGTTTGGCGATGCTAGAGGGGTTTAATGTTTTTTGGGATATTTAGAAGACGCCCACTTTTGTAATAACATGTATATATTGTAATTTCTTTTAGATATGATTTCTTATCTTTATAAATATTCTTTTGAAGGTTGTTTTCCAACTATCAAATTCAAGTTGCGAAATATTTATTTTATTTGATAAAATTTTCTACTATTTTTATTGGTTCCGACCCTCAAAAATTAGGACGTTACAATGCTGGTGTCCTTGAATAGAGAATGAAAAACTGAAGGAAATGGAGGAAGAAAAGTACACATGCATCCATCTTTGAGTTTGAGTTTTCCCCCTCTTCCTCCTTCTTCTCCCTCATGGCCTCCCCCTCTCTCTTTATCCCTTTTTCCTTCCTGTAACACCCCGATAAATTCTAACATATAGAATCACCGAAATGCACTAAATGGCATACATCAGAGTAACTTCCTGTTATTGAAATATTGAACACAACTAAAACTTTCGATAATACATATCAAATGGTTCTCTGAACCCCATAAACTTCTGAAAATGCTTAAGTTTCAAAACTTAAGACGCGTACATAATCCTGGTGTTCAATACTCAAAACATAAAGTAGCGGAAACGATTTTACAACTTAAACAATGAAAGTTATACAATCGGCGACATGACTAAATAAAAATACAAAGGGCTAAGCGGAAATCCAATCTCCAATAGTTCCATGAGTCGCACCAGCTAACCGTGCTTAGTCGCCTTTGCCTTTCCCTGTTTCTCTGTAAAAACCACAAATATGAAGGGTGAGATAAACATTATCTCAGTGAGTCCTATCGAGACCCCTTACTAACTCTAGCGGTTCATTATGCCTTGCTTTAAACTCGTGGCCCTAAAAGCAACCACGTGGAAATATATTAAGTTCCTGTATCAATTATGCTCATGGCCCTCCTAAGCGACACATGCAGCATACAATATTTTGTTCCATGTTTTTAGCATAACACCTCAGTCTACCTATTTTATAGGCACTTCTTTGACTTTGGTGAACCCATCCCGCTATTTCTAGTGGGCGAAACAGTCTTGAGTCTAGGTTTTGGGGCTCATGACTTCCCCTCCCCTAGTATGCTAACCTCTAAGGGTCGTCACCCTTTTTCCTCTTGTATTTATTATACATGATATATCCATGTACCCGCAATGGGCTGTTAGTCATTTCAGTCAAGTACCGTGTATCATATCAGTCAAGTACCGTGTATCATATCAGTCAAGTACCGTGTATCATATCAGTCAAGTACCGTGTATCATATCAGTCAAGTACCGTGTATCATATCAGTCAAGTACCGTGTATCATATCAGTCAAGTACCGTGTATCATATCAATCAAGTACCGTGTATCATATCAGTCAAGTACCGTGTATTATTATTATTATTATTTCTTGACATATGTTCTCTCGCGTTCTCTAAGTACGGTCCTCCATTTTGTTCATAATACACAAGTTTTCTCGTAAACATGTTCAATCTCATGACATCAGTATCTTTACATTGTTGGGGGACCTTGGGGAATTGATTAGAAGGGAATTGGAATCATTTGGAACAGATAAAAAGGTACTTTGAATTTGAAGATCAGAAGGTCTCACACGACCCGTGCGTGTAGGCGCACGACCCGTGCGTTGTTGAACAAAGATGTAAAAGATTTCCAGAAAGATACGCACGACCCGTGCGACTAGGCGCACGATCCGGGGGTTGTTGAATAAAAGTTCCAGAAGGATACACACGACCCGTGCGACTAGGAGCACGATCCGTGTGTGTTTAAAAACCCAGTTCATGTAACATCAGATGGGGGGGCACGACCCGTGCACAGAGGCACACGATCCGTGCGTCTCCATCCGTTTTCCAGAAAACAGACTTTTCATGAGTAAATTCCATTCCGTTCCGATTCCAATTTCGTTCCGATCGATATCCCAACATAACAGTTATTATTCCAGACCAGCGAAAGCGATTAAACAGTCAAACAATATATATCATCAATCGACAATCCGATCAATCCGAGCAATTATGCGATTTACGGTTTTTCGATAAAAACGTTTTCGTTAAGTTTTCACAAAGCGGATTTTCCATAGTATCATTTCAGAAAATAACATGACTCGACAACAAAACGTCCCTAAGCGAGTATAGCACTCACCGATTTGATGACCTCGCGAGAAATCACGTCCTCACGAACCGTAACCTCTCGAACAATCCCCGTAATCACGTACTCGCACCGAACTCGTCCGATACTCGAAACTGAACTTCGGAACAGCAACAAATCACAAATCCAGCTACTGAACTTCCTCCTTGACTACGGAATTGGCGTCTCTCGAACTTTGGCGATTCGGTCCGAAATTTGAGGAACCAACACTTCCAATTTCGCATCCGTTTTCCTGAATCAGTGAGCAGTTTTGTAACACGCGTATCTTGGTCAAATCGTGGCCAAAACCCTTCAAACCAGTGCCCATTCTGTAGATAATTTGGTCTACTTTCTTATGGTCAAAGGATCATATGCATGCATCCAGTAACTTGGGAGATACACCCGAAACAAGGTGACTGGGTCAAAACTGTCTCTAATCCAAAATTGAAACTTGCAATTCCTTTTTCTTCCACCATACTCAATTAAATCGGTTCATTCTTGTGCCTAATCCGAAGAATTTCGTGTCTAGTTTCTGAATCATCAAGAATAATGTTCATCCGAGCTGTGCACAGAGAGATATTAGTTAAATACTGAAGAGGGTTCCTACGGGTTTCTCCAACAAAATATGGTTCTTCAAGGAGAACTTGTTGCATCTCCAACTCCATTTTTTTCAGAAATGGTAGAATGGAATTCAGAAGGGTGATGATGGTGTTTTTGGTATCAAATTGAAGAGGAAGAAAAATGAAAGAGATTGGTGTAAAGACATTGCACATGCATGAAGGATTTGAGTGTAGCTCTTCACTTCTTTCTCACTCTCTCTCTAGAATTTCTCCTCCCTCTCTCTCACCATGTTTTCTGAGTTTTGATGAAAATGAAGCTGAGTGTGTTGGCCTGGTTCAGCTGGGTTACTACTTAAAGGGCGAAATGACCATAGTGCCCCTATATCCAAATTTTGCTTAAACTTCCTAAATTTCTTCTTAAGTCAATTTTAATCCCACAATACTTATACAATAATCACATATTGCATATAGTGATGTTCTGCGGAGGATGGTTTAGCCGAAACTCATTAATGTGTGGAAAAGACGAAAATACCCCTGTGCTCCTATTTGCTTAAAATCCCAATTAACTCACCATATCATAATTAATCAATAATGCTAATTAATCATCTTGACCTCTTGCTAATTTAAATAATTTAAATTAGCGAAATTGGGGATGTTACACTTCCTTTCCTTTCTGTTTCAGAATAATAAAGAAGGACCAGGAAAAAGATTGAGTCTTGTGAGGTAATGGGCTGAGGCTTACTTGAGTGGGATAAGACATAAATACCCTTAAGTGATTTCCTTACTTTAATTCACCTCTAAATAATCACTAACCCATAATTTCTTTCCACAATCTTGGGTATTGATCTTTTAAATTGAGGAATGTGTTTGATGTTGGGAAGTTTGGGTTAAAGGTTTTAAAGGGTACGAAAATGACCAAAATGCCCTTACACCTTAATTCTCACAACGATGCACGAAATCCTAACAAATTGTGTGTATCTTATATGATTGAGCAATTAAACATTGTTTCCACGAAATCGTCATATCCATTGTGGATACCTGTGTTGCAGGTTATCTAATATTGCAGGATTAGTTTTGATGATGAAAAAGACAAAGCCAAGTTGATGGCCAAAGGAATGAGAGTGTCAAAGCAAAGCCGATAAAAAGTATCATATATTCAAAAGTCACAATCCAAGACAATCAAACTCAAGAATTTAAGTTTCAAGATATAAGGGTAGTCCTTATAAATAAGGGTAGTCCTTAGGGTCTTGGGTGAGTCTTAGGATAAATGTAAGCTCTTACAAAGGTCAGCTCATCTCGCAAAATCTCTCGTCCCAAAGCTTTCTCAAAATGCATGCATGCATACGTAAACATAAAAAGGTTTTTGAGAAACTATAAAATCGATTCACACTATTTTTATTAAATATCAAAATCGATTTTTAACTCAATATGAAAGCATACAATCGATTCATATTATTTTTACTAAAGTATATAAATCGATTCATAAACTATTTCTTGAAAGCATAGAAACAATTCATATTGTTTTTATTAAAAGCAAAGAAATCGATTTCCAACTATTTTCCTAAAGATAAGAATCGATTCCTATAATGTTTCAAAGGTAAAGAATCGATTCCTAGTATTTCTCTAAAGCTCAAAATCGATTTCCTAAATCAATGGTTAAGCACATAATCGATTCCTTGCTTCCTTATTTAAATAAGAATCGATTTCAACCTTCTTCTTTAATCTATATAATCGATTCCTAGCTTGCCTGTAAGCCAATAATCGATTGCCATCCATTTTACAAACAAATCAGAATCGATTCCTAGATCAGATCAAGCAAATGAATCGATTCCTAGATCCTTTCCAATTAACAAAGAATCGATTCCTTTAAACTTTTTCAACGTGAGATCTGGATTTTCAAAATCTATAAATAGAGGCTTCACCACCTCCATTCTTTAACCAACCCATTCTCACGATCTATCATTTCTGAAAAACTCTTATATTTTATTTGTGTTCTTCTCGCACCACTGGTCCGTCAAGAGCTGATCCTACGTTAAGAGTTAGTTGGGGTTGTGTCCTTCAAGTTGTAATATCTGCCTACACTAAGAGGTATTTCTGTATTTACATTACTGTTATATTGTTGTTATAATTTGTACTAGAGAGTGGGGTATCTCTCTAGGGGTAGCTGCATGTACTAGGAAGTGGGGTATCTTTCTAGGGCAGTTGTTGTAACAAGGGTGGGGTATCTCTTGTTATTGTTATATTAGATTTGAGGGCTCTCCATAGGTGGGGTATCCTAGGAGGAGAGTGCCTGAGTCTGTAAAGGTTTTCCAAGGCACCTGTAAGCCTTGTTGGTTTGGTTAGTGGAAAATCTCACAAGGGTGTGAGGACTGGACGTAGGTCACTAGGAGGTGACCGAACCAGGATAAATCTCTGCGTGCTTTACTGCTTTCCTGCTTTACTGTTATACTGCTTTACTGCTTTATATTCTAATTCCTTCGCTTCCACTTAACCTGCGCGAAAATTGATCTAAGTCATTGAAAAGGGGAAAAACGTTTTCGAAAGATCTGAAAAGTTTTAAATCTCAATTCACCCCCCCTCTTGAGACTGAAGCCACTTGGTAACAAGTGGTATCAGAGCTAGACTCTTGTATAAAGAGCTTAGCCGCTTCAAGAGAAATGGCTTCAGGTTGGTATACGCAAGAGGGTGCATCTCTTTTCCGTCCTCCGGGATTCAACGGAGAAGACTATGCATATTGGAAAGAAAGAATGAGAATTTTTATTGAAGGGGTAGACTTAGATGTTTGGGATGCTGTGGAAAAAGGACCTTTCGTCCCCACACACATAGTAGATGGTATTCTTAGAATAAAAAGTAGAAATGAATGGTCTGATGATGAGAAAAGAAAAGTGCAACTTAATTTACGCGCTAAAAATATTATTACTTCTGCTTTGAGTGCTGATGAATTTTTTCGAGTTTCAAACTGTAAATCTGCCCAAGAAATGTGGGATAATCTTCAAGTTACTCATGAGGGTACAAGTGAAGTGAAAAGGGCAAGAATAAATACTCTTACCAGAGAGTACGAATTGTTTAGAATGAATACAGGTGAAACAATATCAGAGATGCAGAAAAGGTTCACTCACATAGTGAACAAATTGGGTTCATTAGGAAAATCATTTCCTCCCGAAGACTTGATCAACAAAGTGCTAAGATGCCTAAACCGAGAATGGCAACCAAAGGTAACTGCTATAACTGAATCAAGAAACCTAACTACCATGTCTCTTGCCACTCTGTTTGGGAAACTACTAGAGCACGAGTTAGAACTCACTCGTCTAGCAGAGAATGAAGGAAAAGTCAAGAAAAAGAAAAACCTAGCTTTTAAAGTTTCAAGTTCAAGTTCATCCGACGACAGTGATGACTCGCAAAGTGAAAGTGATGAAGAGGATGAGAATATAGACCTAATGGTAAGAGAATTCAAAAGATTCATAAGGAGGTCTCTAGAAAAGAATTCTCCAACCAAAGAAGTCTCATGCAAACAAAACTACTTAAGTCCTTTAACATGCTACGAATGTGGGAAACCCGGACACATAAAATTGGAATGCCCAAAATTACAAAGAAAACGACCAAGAGATGAGAGAAAGGGATCCAAAGGAAAAAGGAGTAGAAAAGCCTACACAGCATGGGAAAACAGGAACTCATCAGATAGCTCAGAAAGTGAAAAAGATCAAGTTGCTCTCATGGCCGACCACGACAGCGAAAGTGAAACTGAGGTATATTCTAACTCTGAATCTTTACAAGATGCCTATGATGAATTATATGAAGCATTTACTGAATTACATGATAAATCATTAAAATTAGCTAAAGCGTTAGACAGATCCAAGAAAGCTATCACTCATCTGGAAAAAGACATCACTTCTTTAAACAAAGAAATAGTAGAACTTAGAAAAGAAAATGATAGTCTTGCATGCTTTAAAGAAAACCATACATGTGATAAATGTGTTGAAAGCAAAAAGAAAGTTCATGAACTAGAGTTGACTATTGAAAAACTATCTAGAATCAAAACCATAGAAAAGCATGTTCATTACAAATCTAATTTTTCCACTAGACCATACATTAAATGTTATTATTGTGGTAAACCTGGACATACAGCTTCTGTTTGCAGGGCAAGAGGTAAACAAAATATGAAAAAGGTGTGGGTTCCCAAATGAACCATACCAAACACTAACCCACAAGGACCCAAAGAGATTTGGGTACCTAGAACCTTGTTTTAGATCATTGCAGGTACGCTGCAAGGTATGGGGACATGTGGATACCTTGACAGCAAAGACTCAAAGCACATGACCGGAAACGCAATAAAGTTATCAACTCTCACCTCGGAGAAAAATCTGTTATGTGACTTGTGATGAATAGAGGGAGAATCACTGGTAAAGGTTAGAAAAGTCTTATTCACCTCTAAACTGAAAATGTGCTTAAATCATAGTTTACTTAGTCAAACATGTGACTTGTGAAACAATTTGATCTCTAAACCGCATTTCATGCATCTCTAAGGGAACATTTTTTCAAGGCATGAAAACAAATAAAGTGTTCTGATCATCCCTCTAAAACTGAGCATGTAGAATTATCACATCACCTTCTTAGAGGTTATGGTTAGAAAGGCGATAGTGTGATTGAGTTAGTTGAATCGTCAAAATCAGCTAGTTGATATTTTCACAAATCCATTGCAAAAGAAAACCTGGTTCTTTATTTACTCAAATGAATTTTTCAATAAAATATTCTTCAAGTGATCTTTTAAAATATTTAAGAGAATTTGTGACTTACGAATTTCTGCGTGCTCAAAAAGCGTTTTATAAAGCAGCTGAAATGCTACCTTTTCCCGAAATCCATTTTCTCCTGTCACAATAAATTGCTGGCTTTGGCATTAAAATTCAGAATACATACTCACAATCGTTGCTCAACTAAAATAATTTTTCTCCCATATTCTGGCTGCCATCACCAACTTTCAAACTAAGCAGCATGAAATGTATAAAGCTTAAAACAACTGCTTCACAGATTTTTGAGACTCATAATTAGCTTTTGCCTGTGTTTGATAAAATATTCTCTTCATGGCCTCAAATATGTTTTTCTTCAAGTTTTGATGATCACTTACAAATCAGCAATGGCTCTTTTATCTTGTCAAATAGCTGTGACATTCGATTCGCAAACTTTATCATATATTGACCCTCTTTGATCATGACAAAAAGGGGGAGAGAAATATAGGGTTGCATATGAGCATATAGAACTTGCATATTATGCATCTATTCAATAAGTCAGGGGGAGCATCATGATAGGGGGAGCATCATATATATATTATCTGTTTGAACTAACCTCCCACCTTGAGATGAGTAAATGTTTTGTCATCATCAAAAAGGGGGAGAATGTGGATACCTGTGTTGCAGGTTATCTAATATTGCAGGATTAGTTTTGATGATGAAAAAGACAAAGCCAAGTTGATGGCCAAAGGAATGCGAGTGTCAAAGCAAAGCTGATAAAAAGTATCATATATTCAAAAGTCACAATCCAAGACAATCAAACTCAAGAATTTAAGTTTCAAGATATAAGGGTAGTCCTTATAAATAAGGGTAGTCCTTAGGGTCTTGGGTGAGTCTTAGGATAAATGTAAGCTCTTACAAAGGTCAGCTCATCTCGCAAAATCTCTCGTCCCAAAGCTTTCTCAAAATGCATGCATGCATACGTAAACATAAAAAGGTTTTTGAGAAACTATAAAATCGATTCACACTATTTTTATTAAATATCAAAATCGATTTTTAACTCAATATGAAAGCATACAATCGATTCATATTATTTTTACTAAAGTATATAAATCGATTCATAAACTATTTCTTCAAAGCATAGAAACAATTCATATTGTTTTTATTAAAAGCAAAGAAATCGATTTCCAACTATTTTCCTAAAGATAAGAATCGATTCCTATAATGTTTCAAAGGTAAAGAATCGATTCCTAGTATTTCTCTAAAGCTCAAAATCGATTTCCTAAATCAATGGTTAAGCACATAATCGATTCCTTGCTTCCTTATTTAAATAAGAATCGATTTCAACCTTCTTCTTTAATCTATATAATCGATTCCTAGCTTGCCTGTAAGCCAATAATCGATTGCCATCCATTTTACAAACAAATCAGAATCGATTCCTAGATCAGATCAAGCAAATGAATCGATTCCTAGATCCTTTCCAATTAACAAAGAATCGATTCCTTTAAACTTTTTAAACGTGAGATCTGGATTTTCAAATTCTATAAATAGAGGCTTCACCACCTCCATTCTTTAACCAACCCATTCTCACGATCTATCATTTCTGAAAAACTCTTATATTTTATTTGTGTTCTTCTCGCACCACTGGTCCGTCAAGAGCTGATCCTACGTTAAGAGTTAGTTGGGGTTGTGTCCTTCAAGTTGTAATATCTGCCTACACTAAGAGGTATTTCTGTATTTACATTACTGTTATATTGTTGTTATAATTTGTACTAGAGAGTGGGGTATCTCTCTAGGGGTAGCTGCATGTACTAGGAAGTGGGGTATCTTTCTAGGGCAGTTGTTGTAACAAGGGTGGGGTATCTCTTGTTATTGTTATATTAGATTTGAGGGCTCTCCATAGGTGGGGTATCCTAGGAGGAGAGTGCCTGAGTCTGTAAAGGTTTTCCAAGGCACCTGTAAGCCTTGTTGGTTTGGTTAGTGGAAAATCTCACAAGGGTGTGAGGACTGGACGTAGGTCACTAGGAGGTGACCGAACCAGGATAAATCTCTGCGTGCTTTACTGCTTTCCTGCTTTACTGTTATACTGCTTTACTGCTTTATATTCTAATTCCTTCGCTTCCACTTAACCTGCGCGAAAATTGATCTAAGTCATTGAAAAGGGGAAAAACGTTTTCGAAAGATCTGAAAAGTTTTAAATCTCAATTCACCCCCCCTCTTGAGACTGAAGCCACTTGGTAACATCCATGACCCAATTTATCATCTAATCGAATAATAAATCGTTAGTTAATTTCATAAACCGAAATTAACGAAACTGGGGGTGTTAGAATTACCCCAACTTGAAAGATTTTGCCCTCAAAATCGTTTATAGCCCATACACTTCGTCGGCACAAACTTCATCCGACAATCAACTATTCCGACCTTTCGATTGCCGACACTAGCAGTTATGGACCAATGGTATTCCTATAATCTGTCAAGAACACTACCTTATAGCTTCGGGTAACTATACGTCCTTCGTCCTCAAAGTTCGGAATTTCAGAAGGTTCGGGCTTATCCGTAGAATGAATTGGGTGGAAACGATGTCCATGGGAGGATTATTTGAAATCAAACCACGCGGTATTCGGAGGAACGGTTTCTTCCTTTCCCGAGTTACGCTTACATAAGCGCCTGACTCATTTTACTGAAAATCTCGACTGAAGCAAACAGAGTTATTTTATAAAAGAGGTTGACTCTCAGTCCAAGGAATGTAGAAAGTGATTTTCCTTGCAACTTGTCCCAAGAAGACTCTAAAACAATAGAAAAATATTCCTTCGTTAAATCTTTTCCAAAACCTGAAAGTACCATCGTTTCACTTGGATAAAAATTCTTTTCAATGGGGTTTTCAATAATGACAGTTTGAGAAATAGGACTATCAAAAAACGTCAATTCACCCCAACTTATAAATGACCTTACTCGATGCACGACGTTTCCACAGAGCGGAATTTCATCCTCTGATTTTTAAAATTTACAAGTTCGAAAGTGAGAATAAAAGTGTTACTTTGTTGGAATCAACTATTTGTGCAATCAAAATCTCACAAACTTCCATTATCGTGCTTGAGTTTGGCTTCGTTAAGATAAAAATAATTGGGTTTGTTCGAGGAAGGGTTCGGGAAGGACATTGAGCCGAAAGAAAATATCCGCTTTTCTATTCGATCCAATTCATTTCCTTTCAATTCCTTTCTCGAATTTGCCCGAGATGAGACTTCAAGGTTGAAACAACGACTTGCATTTCGTGATGAAAAACGAACCTGAATTTAACGTCTCGAGAGACTACACAAAAGAAAGAAAGAAAGAAAATGGTTATAGGGTCAACTATCACGGACTCGTGTATTATACACTCACTATCCAATCATTTAGTCTCAGGCCGACACATGGTTTATTCTTAGACATTCTCCCATCAAACAGGTGTAGAAGGTAAAAGAATATGCCCTACAGGTACTCAACTGTCGGATCGTCGTAGAAAAGCCCCGAGGGCTGGACCACAATCAGCCAATTCTGAATTCAACACCTATTTGCCTTATTGACGTCTAATCCGATAGATTATTAGAATGGAGAAACTAGCCTGATCCATCCGATGGGTCAAAGTCACAGCAACTTACTGCTAACCCTAACGAGATCCAGATTACGATTGGAGTTTTACCTCGGTAGCGGAAGCTTGAACATTATTACTGCCGAAAGATGATTGTCCTAACATGGCTTGATACCTCTCCAACTAGCAATTATATTCACGTGTTATCCAGCCTTCCTTTACTTCCAAATAAACGTTTGAGTAACCTACATCTTCGGTTATCTTGGAAACAATTCTAGCGTTTCAGGCAGTCACCGGTACAACCGATGTTTTAACTAACCCAAAATAATGACAAGGATGCGTCTTTCGATCATTATGACTCGGGCCTCGGAACTCAAACCTACAGTCTGGTGTCCTTACACAGGTTATGGTTCCTTCAGAATTGTCTAAGTCAACGACTTATCCAATTTCAACTGCCTTTCTATATCAACCATACTTGAACTTTGATACTTATCCTTTTTGATCTTGATCACTCAGGTCCTAAGGAGACGAGAATTTCGATATTAGGAATCTTACTAGAATGACATAAGGTTTTCTTTAGAAGTTACGATTTAGTATCATCCTATGAAATCCTTGGTTTCTCGATTAACTTCAACGTAGCAATTATTCTCGGATTAGTTACGAAATTGGAATCGTGGTGGCACCGAGGGAATTTTGAAAACAAAAATGTTGTTTAGGGAATCAAAAGAGCACACCACAAGTGTCTTCGTATTAGTTCATAAAATCCGAGTATTTATCATTTAGAATTTTCCTTGGCCCAGTTTCTTTCCGAACTTCTGTAACTATCCAAATTTAATTGTTTCCTTCACGTTAATCAATCAAGTTTCGGAACGAGTTCTACTCCATGACAACATTACGTTCGCCACGCAGATGACTTTAAGCTCCTCGTTCTTCCAACCAGTCAGTTGAGGTCTTATTGTTTAAGATTTCGGAATCACTTCTAATGGTTGAATGGCTATCACTACTAACGACAGTCTCCGGAAATAGGTCTCTTGGCAAAACTTACAGTAGCATCATTCTGAACTGGTGTCTAAGAATCTAACTGATTGATTGGAAATCCTCTTTCCAATTTCCCGAATAATAGAGAGGTCCGCACTTCATGAATGCTTTAGAGTTTACGGTTCAGATTTAAAACAGAGGTACACTTCACAATACCATTGGAGGTATGACTTGCAACCCATCCATCGGTGTAGATATTTTTGTTAGCTTTCCAACGCCTCTCGGAACATAAAAGTCGGAGTTCCGGAGCAGAAGTTACGAACAAAATAAGTCGGAAGACTAACGAGAATTTCTCACAGACCGCGATCGGGATGTTTCTAGTCGGAGGATTGAAATGAGGTCAATTCTACTGATTCCACTTACTAATCTGCTTTGAAGGATTTGAATCGTAGTTCCTGATCGGGACTTAACCAAATCGACACATTATGACTCTGCTAGTCAATACTGGCGACGGAGTATCGTTACTCAGTTGGCTTTATCATCTGTCACATTGTGACCTAGAAGAAGAAGAATCAGAATCTATGCTTGGAATTAACCGATAAGGGCTTCCTTAACTGCTGTCAAAACTGGGATTGACTTATACAAGAAGGTAAGATTTACTGTGAAATAGTATTTAGATAACCGATAGGCTGACTAATCAATGGTCAGGGTTTTGGGTGTTAACTAATCTGACAGATTTCGGAACACTGACGTTACTACTGCCCATTGGCTTCACTTAACTTGTGCTCTCGATAAGACCTACGATGTCTTATACTGCGACTCACTAGCCGCATCCGATTTATTTACTGAACAGCCGCCCACAGTTTCCTCGAACCATCACGGATGCCCATCATTGTTCCCAAATGTCACCTGTAGCCCTCTGCTGCAGCTGCGCGCTCTAATGAAACGAGAAGGCTAAGAATCCTATGGCTTAGGGTTTCAGACATTTTCGGGGCTGAGGCAACTAACTGTCATAATTTTCAGTAAGGCTAAATATATATTTTGGCCCTTTATCTTTGGGGTTGTTGTCACTTTGGCCCTTTATCTTTTTTTTTCTCATTTTAGACCCTCATGTTTTTTGTGTGTGTCATTTTGGCCCCGGCCGTTATCATTTTGGTCCCTTATGTTTTTAATTGATTTCATTTTAGTCCCTTATGTTTTTAATTGATTTCATTTTGGGCCCTTATGTTTTTAATTGATTTCATTTTCGTCCGTAAAAATTTGCCTAAAAAAACATAAACATAACGGCAGGGGCCAAAATGACACACACAAAAAACATGAGGGTCTAAAATGAGAAAAAAAAAGATAAAGGGCCAAAGTGACCACAACCCCAAAGATAAAGGGCCAAAATATATATTTAGCCTTTTCAGTAATTTACATGAAATAGTGAGTGGATCCTGACTCAATACGTCACATAATATACTAAAAAGATCAGACATGTCATTGTCTAAGTCCCTAGCTGACTCGATCCTATGTTCTTGACCCGAAGGTCACTACGTCCGACAAGGCCGAACCGCTCTGATACCAAATGTAACACCCGGGTATTTCTTTAACAGAGAAATACCTAAACAAACAATTTGGTTTACAGCAGAGTATAAAAATTCATGTTTAGATATACATCTTTACAAGAAACAGCGGAAACTATGAAATAAAACAATACAATTTCGAGTCATAAGACCGAATACAGAGATTACATAGGAAATCTAAAACTTGAATAGAAGATCAATCTCCAAACTTCTCCTCGAACACGACAACTGATCATGCCGCCTGCTATCCTTATTTCCTTTTCTCTGTAAAAACAACAATAATGATTGGGTGAGACAACTTGTCTCAGTGAGTTCTACCGTGCCCCCTCACTACCACTCGGTTTATTTATAAAACCGTTGCAACATAGTTATATTTATAAGCTATTTGCGTCAATATATACCTAGCCCATTACCGACTGTGCAAAGCCCACAATCCCGGTAAATGAAGTGCTATTATATATTTTTAAGCCTTGTCAATTAATTTATATTTACAAGCTTTTCAAACGAAACATCGACTGTGCAAAGCCCACAATCCCGATGAATCGAGAACATAACTTAGCATAAATCGGCTGTGCAAAGCCCACAATCCCGATAACCCACGTTAGACCATACCATAACGTTTTCCGGGCCTAGGGTGAGGGCTCATGACTTCCCTTCCTAGTATGCCAATTCGTCGGGTCGTCACCCAACTCGATATAATCTATATATCGCACCTGCATTGGGCCGTCACATAAATTCTAGATATTCTATATCTAATGTTGACCAATAACCCGTTTTGGTGAATTCAAAGTTAGACATCCGGCATTATAGTACGGTACCAAGTTGGACGAATTATTCGTTTTGTTACTCAAAAACATATGCTCACACGTGGTCTACAATTCGGTTTTGAAAACAACTTTGATTTTCAAAAACAGTGTGTTTTCCAATTCAAGTTATACATATATAGTTAGGTCTTTGAATAAGCTTTCAAATGTAACACCCCGATATTTCTATTGACCAAAAATACCCAGGTGCACATTAGTAACACATCAGAGATATATTTCCTGCTTAGACACTGAATATCACTATAAATTTTTCGCTGAATATAACACAAACAGTCTTATTTACAACAAGACAATATGGTTCTCAGACCATATACCATCAGCAATTATAGTATTCAGTATCATACAAGAAAGCGGAAGAAAGATATACATTAAATACATAATGTCTTAGAATACAGACAACAGAAGGGAAATAAACTTAAACATAAAGCTAGGCTATCAGCAACCAGTCCGAGCTCAACCTACTCGTGCCTCTTGGATTTCCGCTGTCCCTGTATCTCTGTAAATCAACAACAATTAAACAGTGAGATACAATCTCAGTGAGTTCTACCGAGACCCCTACTAACACTCTCGGTTCATTTATTAGCTCTTTTATAGATTAACACGACACCGACTGCAAAACATTGCTACTCCCGGTGTGTCGCAAAATAAACAAAGTACGGCACCGACTGCAGAACATTGCTAATCCCGGTGTATCGTACAACAAACACAGTGCGGCACCGACTGCAGAACATTGCTAATCCCGGTGTATCGCACAATAAACAAAGTACGGCACCGACTGCAGAACATTGCTAATCCCGGTGTATCGTACAATAATCTTTAACATAACACCGACTGCGGAACATCGCTAATCCCGGTGAACCCCCCTACCAATAGTACATTCTCCTATTGGCATGAAGCCTAGGGAAGGGGATCATGACTGCCCCGCCTAGTATGTTACACATGGGTCGTCACCCAACTCGATATATATAGACATATATCTACAGTACTATGAACCCACGGTTCATCAAATCAGACAATCAATGAAATACTTTAATCCACATTTTATAAAATCCAAGTTCGCACTCGCACTCTAGTTGACCACTTTTCGACACAATTTTCAACTTCGAACTTATTTTATGAAACTCTTTTGAAACATATCCAAAATCATGGCATTATAAGCCTAATATCGTTATTAAAGGGTTAGGAAAGGATTAGGAGAGGATTGGAATCGAAACGGAATCAATTAGGGCACTTTGAAAAATTTGGACAGAACACAACGCACGGTTCGTGCGCCCATACGCACGGGTCGTGCGCCCTGTAATGCACCTTTTTAAAACACAAACCGAAAGGGGCGCACGGTCCGTGCGCCTGGGACGCACGGGTCGTGCGCTTTTGACAGCACTGAATTTTATCCCGTTTTCGCAATTTTTGTCATTCCGATCAATTCCGATACCTGTTCCAGTCCAAAACAGATTTGACAACCAATACGACAGACCCAATACAAACCACACAATCAATCAATCCAATCCAAAAACTCAATCAAAACGAATTTTACCAAAATACGACATATTCCGAAATAACGGTTTTTGACCCGAAAGTTCTCGAACGATTCTCGTTCCGACCGAAAACAGATTTGACGACTATAAAAATAGTCTCAATCAAAGTCACACAATCAAACAAATCAATCAAAAACTCATTGTAATCGAATTGTATCAAAACGCGACATATTTTCAAATAACGGTTTTCAACCCAAAATCTCTCAAACTCGATTATCAAATAATATGCCAGTCCAGCGAAAGCGGTAAAACAGTTAATTAATTAATTCGAAATATAAAATCCTAAGCGTGAGTAAAACTCACCCTCGAAGCGTGTGCCGACACCGAGACTTCAAAATTGCCGAGACTTCGCCAAATCACCGAGTAGCCACACGAACATTCCCCGCTCCGGCGACACCCAAACCGCTTCCAAAGCTTTCCACTCGATCACGAAACCGCTTTTTGACCGAAATACCGATTTTCCCGAAATTCTCCACGGACACTATTCATCATCTTCCCCAACTTCTAATCACTATTCACATAAACCCCCAATTTTGATTTCTCAAATCTCACCCGATCAAACCTTGATTCTTTCACTCCAAGCTAGTACCCAAGCCTCCATTCGAACTCCCCTAGTCTTCAAACCGCTTTATTGACGAAGATAGCTCTCAAAAACGCCACCTTGAGCTTCAAACCGAAAATGGTAAATTCGTGTAGAGTGAGTTGATGATGAAGATGTTGGTACCAAATCGAAGAGGAAGTAACGCTGAGCATTTTTCGTGTTGGACGGAAGTCGTTTTGATGAGCGGAAGTGCCCCCTTTTTCCCCTTCTTCTTCCTCCCCCTTTCTTTCTCTCTTCTTTTCTTTTTCTCTTCTTCTCTCTGTTTTCCTCTCGGTTCTCTCACTGTCTCTCCCTTCTTCTTTCTTTCTTTCATTTTAATTAATTTCTTTTCTTCTCCTCTCACATGCACACACGTATACACATATATATTTATTTAATATATTTGTTGTAACGCGGTCAAATTACCATATTGATCGAAATCTCCTATTTCGATTCCAAAACTTCCTTGGTCCGTATTATCCGGTTAACGACTCGATGACAACAATTAAATAATTTTAGCACTCGATAAATTTACCAGTTAAGTACTAAATTGGTTTAATTGGGTTAACACCCAAATAATTCTATTAATTATTTTGCGGATGTTACATTCTCCCCAACTTAAAAGAATTTTGTCCTCAAAATTTCGTCAAGTCTTTCATCTGACTTACCGAGAGTTGACATTCTCAGAAAGGTCAAAATTTGCTGGAACACAATCTCGAACTAACGAAATGAGCGTAGGAACTCTTCCCTAGTGGGCACATCAATCTCCAAGTATGATCCACTACCACCTTGATACGAACTCTCTGGTCACGCATCTACACGAGAAACTCATCATTCGCCTACATAGGCCCGGCACCGCATTCGAAAACACTTCCGAAGCTTCATTCCTCACTTGCTCCCCAACTTGATTAATCCAAATCAAATTACTCCTCGGTAGATGTAAAAACAAACACGATTTCCTTGAAAGGTGTAAACACTTTCTCAACAAATCTTCTAATATCCTTAACGGTTCTCGTACATACCGACAATGTGACGAAAAAATCACTTGTCAAACTTCTTGACTCGCCCCCAAGATTTCGAGATAATACTTCTCGAAGGAAGATGAAGTGAGGATTTACCAGAAACGTTTATCTTAAACGTAGAAATAAACCACGGGGACATCAAGTAAATTGAACGTAATGAAAATCACCTCAGTTGTTCTCCAAACAACTATCAAACAGAACTCAGAGCTCCTTTCCGAATTAGTCAATAGCGTTGAGAGCTTCCCCTCAACCTAAGTAATCCTCCTAGGATTTTCCTCCTCAATCATATTTTATTAGCCTCTTAATTCGTTTCCCCAAATTAACTTTAGCATGCGGGTTTTCACAAAAACGATTTTTCAAAACTATTACACCGCACGCCAAGCTTCACTTCGGAAATTTCAGTCACCTACAAGTAGATCCATCAATTAATCCTTTGATGGTTATTCGCAACGTGACAACAATCAGCAGTTACTTCATTTACATATCCGTATTCACGTTCGACTTGTCAAACGGAATTTCGTAATACTATCTCATCATCGGCCGCACAGATTCTACCGTTGAAACAATTGACTCCATCACTATCCATGGTAAAATCTGGAAATACCTTTTTTGATTGTAGCTTCACATCAACTTCCTATGCTAAGCGTATAGAATCCCTTAGGGAACTAGAGATCCTCATATGGCTCAACACTAACCGGATTCTCCTTGATCTTGAATTCAGATTTAAGTCTCTATCAGACTCTAATAATTCCATCTAATGCATCATAATACTGCCGTGTGTAGCGATTTCCTATTACTCGCATCAGCTACAACATTGGAATTTCCTGGATGATACTTCAACCCGAAGTCATAATCCTTCAGAAATTCTACACACTCCTCTGCCTGCTATTCAGTTCTTTCTGATCAAACAGATACCTTAAACTCTTGTGACCACTAGAGACTTCGAAACGAGACCCATATAGGTAACGTCTCCAAATCTTCAGTGCATACACAATAGCTATTAACTCCAATTCATGAGTCGGATACATCCTCTCATGAGACCTTAATTGCCTGGACGCATAAGCTATCACTGGTTGATTTTGCATCAGAATACATCCTAAACCCTTCCCTGAAGCGTCATCGAAAATTTGAAATTCCAATGACGGATCCGGAAGAATCAGGAATGGAGCAGAAGTCAACCAAACCTTCAATTCTTGAAAACATTCTTCACAATCGGCATCCCACGTAAACGGATGACCCTTTACGAGTTAACCGAGTAAGTGGACAACTAACTGTGAGAACCCTTTAACGAACCTCTTACAGTAACCGGCTAGATCCAGAAACTTTTGATCTCTGCGACTGACGTCGGTCACTCCCATTCAACACCGCTTCCTTCTCACTGGGACCTACAGAAACTCCCGACTTGGGGAATCACATGTACCAAAGACTTTACCTCTGACACCCAAAAATCACACTTCGAAGGTTTCAAGTACAACTCCTTTTCTCGGAGTACACTCAGAACAATGAGGAGATGTTGGACATGCTCCTCAATGGTCTTCGAGCACATCAAATATCATCGATGAAAACGACTTCAAATTGATCCTAATAAGAATGAAAAACTCGGTTCCTGAAATCCACGAATACCGCTGGAGCATTAGTCAAACCGAAGGGCATCACTACGAACTCGTAATGTGCATACCTAGTACGGAAAGCTGTCTTCGGAATATCTAAGGCTCTAACTTTTATTTGATGATATCCTGACCTCAGATCAATTTTTAGAAAACACAGCAGCGCCTCAAATTGCTCAAGCAAATCGTCTATCCTTGGCAAAGGGATATTTATTCTCGATCGTCACTTTCTTAAGTTGTCGATAATCGATGTACAATCTCATGCTACCATTTTTCCTTTTGACTAACTACACCAGAGCACTCCTTAGCGAAGTACTCGGTCGAATGAATTTCTTTAGCATCGACTCTTCAAGTCGGGACTCCATTTCCTTTAATTCTGAAGAACATTCAATAAGCAACAATAGATATTGATCCCGTGCCAGGAACCAATTCTACAGTAAGCTCTACCTCTCGCTCTGGAGGTTCGGAAGAAACTTCATCGTGAAAACATCCAGAAAGTCATTCACGACCTGAACGTTCGCCAAATCTAAACTAATTTCAGTGGATGCAGATAACATACTAACATGTGCTCCCGCACCTTGGAATGAAGATATACCGTCTAAGGTGAACTAGGTAACCGCTTCAGAATTTGTCCTAGATAATTCAATTGATTCTGAAGCGAAGCTGATAGCTGATTAACACAGTCGATTGCAACATGATTTGCAGTCATCCAATTCATACCCAAAGTGGTGTCCACACTTCTCGTAGTCAAACAATAAATTCTTCTACGAAATTTCTGTCTCCTATAACACGTAGACAATTCTGACACAAGATTGGGTCTGGACACGACCCTTAGCAGCAGTTAAAATAGTCATTGGCTCGGATAGCGATGATAAGGCTAATCCCAACCGATTCACACGCGATCGGGATATACAGCAATGGGTTGCACCTGAACCATATAATATACTGACAGAGTTATTGAAGACTGATCTCATACCCCTCAATAGATTATCTGCAGTCGTAACTATCTAAACATCCAGAATGTTGACTCGTCCTTGCCTTAGAGCTGCTTGTAATTCCTTGGAACTTTTCCTTGCAGGACACTCTTTACCTTAGTGACCCCCCCTTCATTACAATAATCGCACCGATTAGATCTTCGCTTGCAATCACCGCTGTGAGGCTTTCCACAGTTAGAACATCTTCTGACCTTTGAAGAATCAAAGAATTGCATCTGCTTTTCCTTTGATGAAATTATCTTAGGACTTTCCATTCGGAGTTGATAATTCAACTACCTTCTCCTTTCCCATACTTCCTATGAGGTCATCCTCGGCGACACGGGCTGACTGCACTAAGGCAACAAAATTGGTAACAGTATAAGAACTGAGACCATAAGTCATAAAAGCACTAAGGCCCTTCTTATACATCTGCATTCTCCATTCGTCATTCGAAACATACCTTACCATTCGGTAAAACTGAGACAACTTCTCGAACTTAGCGGTGTATTCTTCCACCGTCATGTCACCTTTCCTGAGGATGCACCGGTTGGAGACTCCGGTCTTGGTCGAGGATTGCATCTTGATCATCCAGTCATAATTCCGCTTATGATGCACTAAGTATTAAGTTGATCAGGCTCAATGTCTCTTAGCATCACAAGTGTAATTACAAAAAGGACTAGCAAGGAATCGACTCAACCCTAAACTAAGTCCGACTAGGTCGAACTGCTTTGATACCAACTGTAACACCCCGATATTTCTATTGACCAAAAATACCCAGGTGCACATTAGTAACACATCAGAGATATATTTCCTGCTTAGACACTGAATATCACTATAAATTTTTCGCTGAATATAACACAAACAGTCTTATTTACAACAAGACAATATGGTTCTCAGACCATATACCATCAGCAATTATAGTATTCAGTATCATACAAGAAAGCGGAAGAAAGATATACATTAAATACATAATGTCTTAGAATACAGACAACAGAAGGGAAATAAACTTAAACATAAAGCTAGGCTATCAGCAACCAGTCCGAGCTCAACCTACTCGTGCCTCTTGGATTTCCGCTGTCCCTGTATCTCTGTAAATCAACAACAATTAAACAGTGAGATACAATCTCAGTGAGTTCTACCGAGACCCCTACTAACACTCTCGGTTCATTTATTAGCTCTTTTATAGATTAACACGACACCGACTGCAAAACATTGCTACTCCCGGTGTGTCGCAAAATAAACAAAGTACGGCACCGACTGCAGAACATTGCTAATCCCGGTGTATCGTACAACAAACACAGTGCGGCACCGACTGCAGAACATTGCTAATCCCGGTGTATCGCACAATAAACAAAGTACGGCACCGACTGCAGAACATTGCTAATCCCGGTGTATCGTACAATAATCTTTAACATAACACCGACTGCGGAACATCGCTAATCCCGGTGAACCCCCCTACCAATAGTACATTCTCCTATTGGCATGAAGCCTAGGGAAGGGGATCATGACTGCCCCGCCTAGTATGTTACACATGGGTCGTCACCCAACTCGATATATATAGACATATATCTACAGTACTATGAACCCACGGTTCATCAAATCAGACAATCAATGAAATACTTTAATCCACATTTTATAAAATCCAAGTTCGCACTCGCACTCTAGTTGACCACTTTTCGACACAATTTTCAACTTCGAACTTATTTTATGAAACTCTTTTGAAACATATCCAAAATCATGGCATTATAAGCCTAATATCGTTATTAAAGGGTTAGGAAAGGATTAGGAGAGGATTGGAATCGAAACGGAATCAATTAGGGCACTTTGAAAAATTTGGACAGAACACAACGCACGGTTCGTGCGCCCATACGCACGGGTCGTGCGCCCTGTAATGCACCTTTTTAAAACACAAACCGAAAGGGGCGCACGGTCCGTGCGCCTGGGACGCACGGGTCGTGCGCTTTTGACAGCACTGAATTTTATCCCGTTTTCGCAATTTTTGTCATTCCGATCAATTCCGATACCTGTTCCAGTCCAAAACAGATTTGACAACCAATACGACAGACCCAATACAAACCACACAATCAATCAATCCAATCCAAAAACTCAATCAAAACGAATTTTACCAAAATACGACATATTCCGAAATAACGGTTTTTGACCCGAAAGTTCTCGAACGATTCTCGTTCCGACCGAAAACAGATTTGACGACTATAAAAATAGTCTCAATCAAAGTCACACAATCAAACAAATCAATCAAAAACTCATTGTAATCGAATTGTATCAAAACGCGACATATTTTCAAATAACGGTTTTCAACCCAAAATCTCTCAAACTCGATTATCAAATAATATGCCAGTCCAGCGAAAGCGGTAAAACAGTTAATTAATTAATTCGAAATATAAAATCCTAAGCGTGAGTAAAACTCACCCTCGAAGCGTGTGCCGACACCGAGACTTCAAAATTGCCGAGACTTCGCCAAATCACCGAGTAGCCACACGAACATTCCCCGCTCCGGCGACACCCAAACCGCTTCCAAAGCTTTCCACTCGATCACGAAACCGCTTTTTGACCGAAATACCGATTTTCCCGAAATTCTCCACGGACACTATTCATCATCTTCCCCAACTTCTAATCACTATTCACATAAACCCCCAATTTTGATTTCTCAAATCTCACCCGATCAAACCTTGATTCTTTCACTCCAAGCTAGTACCCAAGCCTCCATTCGAACTCCCCTAGTCTTCAAACCGCTTTATTGACGAAGATAGCTCTCAAAAACGCCACCTTGAGCTTCAAACCGAAAATGGTAAATTCGTGTAGAGTGAGTTGATGATGAAGATGTTGGTACCAAATCGAAGAGGAAGTAACGCTGAGCATTTTTCGTGTTGGACGGAAGTCGTTTTGATGAGCGGAAGTGCCCCCTTTTTCCCCTTCTTCTTCCTCCCCCTTTCTTTCTCTCTTCTTTTCTTTTTCTCTTCTTCTCTCTGTTTTCCTCTCGGTTCTCTCACTGTCTCTCCCTTCTTCTTTCTTTCTTTCATTTTAATTAATTTCTTTTCTTCTCCTCTCACATGCACACACGTATACACATATATATTTATTTAATATATTTGTTGTAACGCGGTCAAATTACCATATTGATCGAAATCTCCTATTTCGATTCCAAAACTTCCTTGGTCCGTATTATCCGGTTAACGACTCGATGACAACAATTAAATAATTTTAGCACTCGATAAATTTACCAGTTAAGTACTAAATTGGTTTAATTGGGTTAACACCCAAATAATTCTATTAATTATTTTGCGGATGTTACATCAAACGTACCTAAGGACACTTCAATCGGACACCTGGTTCAAAAGTTATGGCAAAAACAATTTCAATTAGGTTTGCTGAAAAATTAAACGGCGTCGCGACGCAAACAGGTTCCGTAGCGACGCAAAAACTTACAGAACCGAAATGGACACAAAACTCAGTATGGTCGCGACACGAAGGGCTCGGGTCGCGACGCGATGGGTACCTGAAACACAGAAAAACAGATTTTTGCAATTCGATTTTATACCGTTTCGCTTTTTGATCCGGGGCCGAGACATCCTAGGGCTTTGACAACTTAAAACAGATACTCTAAACCGTATTCCAGACAACAATCAAACCATGATTCAGCATCACATATATAAACAATTTTGCAAAACTGTAAAAGCGTGACTTTTGGGAAAACGGTTTGTCGACTCAATAATCGTTTCAAAAATCATATTTTCACATAGAGACCAAGACGAAACATATTCAGAATATCAAAATATCCCTAGTTGTGAGTAAAACTCACCAGCGTGATGAAAATCACGAAATTGCCGAGACTTCGAAATGCTCAAACATGTAACCGCATCGAACAATCCCCGCAAATCCCGAACACGCTCCGAATGCCTCCGTAACTAAACTCAATGGCTCGACTGGCACAAACAGAAACTCAATCATTCACTCTTGCTAATGATCTCCTCTCCGGGTAGATAGAACTGATGGCTCTCGAGACTTTGGCGAATTGAACCCAATTTCGACGAACAATATCCAGCTCTTCTTTCTGTTTTTTAGAATCAAGGCACACTTTTGCAACAGCCATAACTAGGCCAATTCGTAACCAAAACTATCCACATAAGTGCCTATTTTGAACATAATTTCGTCTACTTTCTGATGGAGGAAGTTTCACATGCATGCAACCAGTAGTTTGGGAGATATCACCGAAACAAGGTGACTGGTCCAGAACAGTATCTGATTCTCAATCGAAACTTTAGCACATGATATCACCCTCATTTCCCAATGTAATCCGAAGGTTCTTGAGCTCATTTTGAAGCATGTTGAGTCTAGTTTCAAGAGGAACAAAAATCACTTTCATAGGAGTTGTGTACAGTGAGATACGATGAAAACAATGAAGGTAGTCCATACGGGTTTCACCCAGAATTTTCTGATTAACCTTGATCATCATCCTCAATCACTTGCCATCACGAATTTGAGCCCCATAGCCAACTCAAAACATCCATAACCGAACTAAGTTACACCCAATCTCCAGAAACTTTGATATGTGGTTGGAGGAAGTACTCTAATATGGCCATTGGGCTTCGGAAAGTGATTATGAAGCACCAATAGCACATGAAATGGCAAACTCACCAACTTGATCATATGAGCTTTGAGAATTTGAAAATGGCACCTTGAGGATGAGGGAGAATCAGGTCTTGATGCTGGTGTCATTGGATAGAGAATGAAAAACTGAAGGAAATGGAGGAAGAAAAGTACACATGCATCCATCTTTGAGTTTGAGTTTTCCCCCTCTTCCTCCTTCTTCTCCCTCATGGCCTCCTCTCTCTCTCTTTATCCCTTTTTCCTTCCTTTCCTTTCTGTTTCAGAATAATAAAGAAGGACCAGGAAAAAGATTGAGTCTTGTGAGGTAATGGGCTGAGGCTTACTTGAGTGGGAAAAGACATAAATACCCTTAAGTGATTTCCTTACTTTAATTCACCTCTAAATAATCACTAACCCATAATTTCTTTCCACAATATTGGGTTTGGATCTTTTAAATTGAGGAATATGTTTGATGTTGGGAAGTTTGGGTTAAAGGTTTTAAAGGGTACGAAATTGACCAAAATGCCCTTACACCTTAATTCTCACAATGATGCACGAAATCCTAACAAATTGTGTGTATCATATATGATTGAGCAATTAAACATTGTTTCCACGAAATCGTCATATCCATGACCCGATTTATCATCTAATCGAATAATAAATCGTTAGTTAATTTCATAAACCGAAATTAACGAAACTGGGGATGTTACAGATAATCTCATAAGGGGTACAGGTTCTCTCTTTAATCGAACTGTTAATATACTGTATGATTCTGGTGCTACTCATTATTTTATCTCAGAAGCATGTGCTGAACGGTTAGGATTAACAGTGTCTCCTATATCCGAGCCAATAACTATCCTTACTGCTGCAAAGGGTCGTGTGCGAACCCAGTCATTGTGTCGTAACTGTTTGCTTACCATAGGAGGCAGGGATTTTGTTGTTGACTTTATCTGTTTGCCTATGAGGGGAATGGAGATTGTTTTGGGAATGAATTGGATGACTTCCAATCATGTTACTATTGACTGTTTCAATCGTGCAATTGAGTTTCCTTCCGAAGTAGCGGAACACTCACCGCCTGCAGATGATGGTGTTATTTCGTTCGCTTCAGCCACCCAGTCTCTATTCCAAGGTGCAGAAGCTTTCGTTGTTATTTTATCTGCATCAACCGAAGCTGGTTTGGATTATCATCTGTTCAAGTTGTTAATGAATTCTTAGATGCTTTTCCCAAGGAAGTTTCCTCTTTGCCTCCGGAACGAGAGGTAGAATTCTCTATAGATTTGGCGCCTGGTGCAGGGCCAATATCCATAGCACCTTATAGGATGTCTCCTCTCGAACTGAAGGAATTGAAGTCCCAACTTGAGGAATTAATTTCCAAGAAGTTTATTCGACCGAGTGCTTCTCCATGGGGTTCTCCAGTACTGTTAGTCAAGAAGAAGGACAGAAGTATGAGATTATGCATCGACTACCGTCAATTGAACAAGATTACCATCAAGAATAAGTATCCGTTACCAAGGATAGATGATCTGCTCGATCAACTTCGAGGTGCTAGAATATTCTCCAAAATTGATTTAAGATCGGGATACCATCAAATCAGAGTGAATGCCTTAGATATTCCGAAAACCGCTTTCCGTACGAGGTATGGACACTACGAGTTTCTGGTGATGCCTTTCGGACTAACTAATGCCCAAACTGTTTTTATGGATTACATGAACGGAGTTTTTCATTCCTATTTGGATCATTTTGTGGTTGTCTTCATAGATGACATCTTGGTATACTCAAAGACAATTGAGAAGCATGCCCAGCATCTCCGCTTTGTTCTAGGAGTACTCCGAGAAAAGAAGCTATATGCAAAGCCGTCGAAGTGTGATTTCTGGATGTCAGAAATAAAGTTTTTGGGTCATGTGATTTCCCAAGAGGGAGTAGCAGTGGATCCTAGTAAAGTGGAAGCTGTGTTGAATTGGGAACGACCAACGTTAGTAACAGAAGTAAGAAGCTTTTTGGGGTTAGCAGGTTATTACAGAAGATTTATCGAAGGATTCTCACAGTTGGTTCTTCCACTCACCCGGTTAACTCGCAAGGGTCAACCGTTTACATGGGATACCGATTGTGAGGAATGTTTCCTCGAATTGAAGGAACGGTTGACTTCTGCTCCGATCCTAATTCTTCCAGATCCGTCTCTAGGGTTTCAAATCTACAGTGACGCCTCTGGGAAGGGCTTAGGATGTGTCCTTATGCAGAATCAACAAGTGGTGGCCTATGCATCCAGACAATTGAAGACTCACGAACGGAATTACCCAACTCATGACTTAGAGTTGGCGGCTATTGTGTTTGCACTAAAAATTTGGAGACATTACCTTTATGGCTCTCGTTTCGAAGTTTTTAGTGATCACAAGAGCTTGAAATACCTGTTCGATCAGAAAGAGCTGAATAACAGACAGAGAAGATGGATTGAATTTCTGAAGCATTATGACTTCGAGTTAAAGTATCATCCTGGAAAGGCCAATGTCGTGGCAGATGCTCTCAGCAGGAAGTCTCTCCACACCGTAGAGCTAATGGTTTATGAAATGGCGTTGCTAGAGTCCTTTAGAGACTTGAATTTCAAGGTAACCAGAGAAAGAGACCGATTAGTGTTACGACATATTCGGATCTCCAGTGTGTTAAGAGATAAGATCCGTGTGACTCAAGAAGTGGATATGAAACTACAATCTCAGAAAGGATTACCAAACTTCACTGAAGACAGTGAGGGTATTATCCGTTTCAATGGTAGGATTTGCGTACCAGATGATGAAGACGTCAAGAGGCAGGTATTAGAGGAAGCCCACAGGAGTCAGTATTCCGTACATCCGGGATCCACCAAGATGTATCGGGACTTGAAGCAGATGTATTGGTGGTCTGGGATGAAAGCCGATGTTGCTGAATTTGTATCTCGATGCTTAACCTGTCTGAAGGTTAAGGCAGAGCACCAGAGACCAGCTGGTCAGCTGCAACCACTTGATGTGCCAGTTTGGAAATGGGAAGATATCTCAATGGAATTTGTTATGGGTTTGCCGAGGTCGCAAGCCGGTAATGATTCCTTTTGGGTAGTAGTGGACCGATTGACTAAATCCGCTCACTTTATTCCCGTTCGCTCGACTTATAAAGTTTCCAAGTTAGCAGATGAGTATGTGAATAACATTATCAGACTGCATGGGGTTCCAACGAGTATCGTGTCAGACCGAGATCCCAAGTTCACTTCTAGATTTTGGAAAGCATTGAATGAAGCTATGGAGACGAGAGTGCTCGTCAGCACTGCATACCATCCTCAAACTGATGGCCAGACTGAGAGGACTATACAGACCCTTGAAGACATGCTGCGGGCATGCGTACTGGATAACGGGTCAAAATGGGAAGACCATCTTCCATTGGTGGAATTCGCCTACAACAACAGTTACCACTCTAGTATTGGAATGGCACCATTTGAAGCACCTTATGGTAGGAAGTGTAGAACTCCGTTGTGTTGGTTGGAGATTGGTGAAAATAGGTTTTTGGGACCTGATATGGTTCGTGAGACTACCGAGAAGATCAAGTTAATTCGAGAAAGGATGAAGGTTGCTCAGAGTAGGAAAAAGAGCTATGCTGACAACCGAAGGAGGCCATTGGAATTTGATGTTGGTGATCATGTATTCTTGAAGGTTTCCCCAACCATAGGTACCGGTAGAGCCTTGCAAGTAAAGAAGCTCAGTCCTCGATATGTTGGACCTTTCCAAATCATCGAGCGGATTGGGCCAGTTGCCTATCGCCTCGTATTGTCTCCGGCCTTATCAAAACTCCATGATGTGTTCCACGTGTCTCAGTTGAGGAAGTATGTTCCTGATCCACATCAGCCGTTGAGTGTTGATGCAATCGATCTTCGACCGGATTTATCATTCCAACCATATCCTCGCTATATCTTGGAACGTGGTGAGAAGACGCTACGGACAAGGACTATCCCCATTGTCAAAGTGGTCTAGGATGGCTTCTCGGTCGGAGAGGCTACCTGGGAGTTGGAAGACGACACGCGGACTCGATATCCATATCTTTTCAATTGAGGTACGTTTTGTCAATTTTGAGGACAAAATTTTAAAAGTTGGGGTGACTGTAACATCCCTAATTTTAAAATAACATTAAAGTGGATTTTACATAATTGCTAGTCGAAGGAATTAAAGATTCGAAATTCGGAATCGGTCGAGTCGAGAAATTTTATGCCGAGTAAATAACCGTAGAGTAAATGGGGGGTCTTGGCCTAAAAACCTTGAATAAGTGAGCTAAGGGCATTATGGTCTTTTCCCAACCATAACAACGTCAGCCCCAACTGAAACAACACAACCCTCATATCCCCTCATTTCATTCATTCAGCAACTAAAATGAAAGAAAAGGAAAACAGAAGCAAAGAGAAGAGAAGAGAGGTGAGGTCGAGAGAGAGAGTGGAGACCAAGGAAGGATCCTTCAATAATCTGCCATGCATGTAAGTCCTCCATGTCTCATTCTTCCCTGTATTTGAAGTACATGTTGATGTTTTGTCACCTTTTTCAATACCTTGCATACGTCTTGTAATCAATTCCTCCCTTGAGTTTACCAAATCATTGTCATTTTATCTTGAAATGATCCTGTTAATTATTATAAGAATTATTATTTACGTTTTATTTAAGTTTAACACACAAGACATTTTGAATTAAATAACACATTATTTCTTTTTTGTCAAATTAAAGTTGTCTTTATATAATGAAATCGTAAAAGGATTCTTGTTATTATTTTCATAAAATAGCTAGTTCTTATCATTAAAATAGATAAAATGTTAAAAATACATTCATACCTTTAAATGTATTAATCAAATAATACCTGATTCCAAAATAACCTAATTTTGACTTTCTCCATTTGTATTTACTAAAATTTAAAAGAGTTATAGCATTGAATGTAGTATGCATGAATGTTATTCTAGCTGAATACATTATATTAAATACCTTACTAAGTAATTATTAAATATTAACTTCTATAAAGATATATTATTTAAATATTAATTTTTTTATTGTGATTTATTATTATTTTTTAATTTTTGACTCAATAAATCATAGGTTAGACCATTGCTAAGTATAATAATAAATGCATTCACATGTAATTATCCGTAATTGTACGAGAAAATGAGTAACTTGTTTACGATATCAAATATGTATATAAACACCCTTATTGGGATAAATCGTTTCACAAAATGTATCCAAACTTTGAGTTTATTCTTTCCTACTTGAGGGTCTATATGACCCTCATAGTTTGTATCATATTTTTGTATTCCTCCCATATCTTTCCTCTTCCATTTGCAAAGACCTCCTTCAACAAGTATACTTATTTATAATCCTACAAAATAAATGAAATAAGCAATGATTCAGGTTTGATCAACAACCTACGTGGCCCTGAGACTACATGATTTGAATGGTGATGCTTGTTTTATCAACAGTGATGGGGGACTCCTGATTTATCATGAGAAGTTTCCCTCCGCATATCACCCTTCTTGGATAAATCTGAAGAATGTTCCCCCCACCGATTGATTGTGTCCTTATTGCATATAAAAATCATATGACCTCGTAGGACAGAGTGAGGAATATATCACTTGCTACCAATGTGATAAGAAGTCTCATTTGAGGTGCTTTTAGAAATTTGAAAAGATTTCTCAAGAGAAACCCTAGATCCTAGCTATTCAAGATTATATTGTGTGCCAGATTATAGAATGATATACGAGAAGTTGGAGGTTTCACTTGAAACCTGAAATGACAGCTTCGATAGTTATTCTCAGAGTATAAAAATACAATTTGGTTTACATCAGAGTATAAAAATTCCTACTTAGATAAACATCGCTGCAAGAAACAGCGGAAACTCTTACACATCATTAATCAAATTCGAGTCACAAGACCGAATACAGAGACAACATCGGAATCAAAAACAAGGATGAAAGAGTAAATCTCCAACTTCTCCTCGAGCATGACAACTGACCATGCCGCCTGCTATCCTTATTTCCTGTGCTCTGTAAAAACAAGAACATATGATAGGGTGAGATAACATATCTCAATGAGTTTTACCGTAACCCCTCACATCACTCGGTTTAATTATAAAACCGTTGCAACATAGTTTAATTTACAAACCACTTGCTCATAAAATCGTAGCCCATCGCCGACCGTGCAACAGCCACAATCTCGACATATGATGTGCTATTTAATTATTTTTAAGCCTTGTAAGTTACTTTACCATTACTAGCTTACCAAATCGAAACACCGACCGTGCAACAACCACAATCTCGGCGAATCGTGCATTGAACTTAGCCCATTACCGACCGTGCAACAGCCACCATCTCGGCATCTAATGTGCTATTCATTTACTTTTTAGCCTTGTAAGTTACTTTACCATTACAAGCTTACCAATTGAAACACCGACCGTGCAACAGCCACAATCTCGGCGATTCGTGCATTGAACTTAGCATAACATCGTCCGTGCAACAACCACAATCACGATAAACCCCCATTAGTAACTATTCCATAACGTTTCCAGGGACTAGGGTAGAGGCTCATGACCTTCCCCGCCTAGTATGCTATTCGTTGGGTCGTCACCCAACTTGATATAATTTATATATCATACCCGCATTGAGCCGACTACTATTTTCGATATGATCTATATATCACACCCGCATTGGGCCGACTTCTATATTCGATATAATCTATATATATCGTTGTTCTATAACCCGTTTTGATGAATACGATACTAGGCATCCGGCGTTATAATACAATACCAAATTGGACATGTAATCCGTTTTATTATTCAAAAACATGTACCCACACGCGGTCTACTTTTTGGTTTTTCGAATATTTATGCTTTCAAAACCTTTTCTTAAAAATCAAGTTGAACACCCTCAAAACAATGATTTTATCAAGGTAATATCATTACAATTGGCTGGGAAGAAGATTAGAAGAGGTTTGGAATCAAAAGGAGAGGCGAAACGAAATTTTGGCAACTGGTGGCAGAAGGTCTTCCACGACCCGTGCCAGACCTTGCACCACCCGTGCTAGACTGAAATTCCACATTCCAAATGAACCCTCAACTTCTCATATATGTTTCTACAATCTGGCCCGCAATATTACCTTGAATAGATAGGGTCCAGGGTTTCTCTTGAGAAATCTTTTTCAAATTCCTTAAAGTACCTCCAATGAAATTTCTTGCCATATTGGTAGCATGTGATGAATTCCTTACTCTCTCCACCGAGTGTGTAACACCTTAATTTCAACCGTAGCAGAAATAAAGTGCGCTAACAAATTAGAGATAAAAACTCACTTAAAAACTTGGACGAATTAGAAAAAAAACTTTGAGGGAATAAACCTCCTCAATCGGGTTCCTTGAGATAAAAACTGTCCAAAATCCACATAAGTTCCACAACGGAATGTAGAACCCTACAGTCAATAAACAGTCGGTGTCCAAACTTTAAGTAGGGTTTACATTACAACTAAGCTGCTACGAAAGCTAAGCAAACATAAATAAACTGATCCGAAAGGATCCCTCGATAAACTAAGCAGCTACGACAACAACTACTTCTCCTCGGTTTACTTTGCTTTGCCTTGTCCATCTGAAAACACCACAAATAAAACCGTGACCGCTCATGTAACACCCCATTTCTACCCGGTATTTAAATAAAAATTATCAGAGTTCAAAAATTATATTTCAACACATCCAAAGGGATGCTACATTTTCTTCGCACAAAACAACAACATTATAGTAACAAGGTTCTCTTAAAAATTAATACAATTACGCAACACACAGCAATAGGATGGAATCCTCAAAAATATATTATTGTTTCAGTTCACATAACGGAAACTTTCAATGTCTCGCAGCGGAATAAAAATAATATCTTATAAAACATAATACCGTCTCAACAATAACATAATAATCTCGATAAAATTATTCGACAAGACAAATAAACGAAGACAAATAAGACTAGCGCCCATCCCCTGAGTGTTACGTATTAGAGCACTAGACCGACGCAGGAATGAAGGGAGACAAGCCTTCACTCATAGTTACCTGTAGTAATAAACAACAACAGGGGTGAGTCTAAACCGCATAATAAGGCTTATAACAAGCAGTATGCTAGAATATAGGACTACACCCATCACAGCAACATTTTTATATTCTTTTTTTTTATTATTATATATCTATATATATGTATAGCAACTTTCATAGAATATATATATATATATATATATATATATATATATATATATATATATATATATATATATATATATATATAAGACTCTCAACAATTATATATTTATTTATGTATATGCACATATAATAGTTTCAACAATATATATATATATATTTTTTCATACACATACCAACTTTAGTGGCATATATATATATATATATATTTGTATCTAAATATACATTATACTTATAACAACATACAGAACTTATACATATATATAACAATACTCAGAAACTTGTACATATATATATAATGACATTCGGTAACTTATATATATATATATATATATATATATATATATATATGTTACGTTCAGCAACCTGCTTAATACATATACTTGTATATTATACACATACCACTTCCACAATTTATATACAGGAACATCCACAGCGTATAAATATATATATACACATATATATATCAACATCCACAATATAAATATAAAACTACTCACAGTTTATATACATGTATTGTCACGCAGTCATATCACACCTCAACAAAATTATTAACGATGAGTATGCATGGATGAGGTGCAGAATGCATGTGGTACCATCATCACTTCTCATTAGCCAATTGGGCACGTCGCGACCGCAGCCGAAAAATAACGTCAAGACCGCAGCCTAAAAATGCATCGTCAAGACCGCAGCCTAATGTATGCATGTGACTCCATGAACAATCAACAAGCATAATTTTTCACAACCACAAGTCACACACATCATCATTATCAATCACAACGTCAAGACCGCAGCCTAAAATCATCACCGAAATTCGGTCCATAGACCCATCAATACTCAACAACAACATTAGCACATAAAGTATGCCAGCACCAGCTCACAACACCAAAACAGCACATAAACACAATTAGACAGCACACAGCACCAAAACAGGCGCACTGGGCAACCAAACTGGCGCCCAGCACGATGACACAACACACACTGCACACTAGCGCCACACTGGGCGCCTTGGGCAGCCAACATTGGCGCCCTGCACTAAAACACGCACGCACACAGCAACACTCTTATATTTTTATTTTTATATATATAAAAGTATACAGTAACTTTTACAATTATGTATATATATGTATATATATATATATATATATATATATATATATATATAACATGTAACACCCCGATAATTTCTATCTTGTAGAAATCACCGAAGCGCACTACCGGCATACATCAGAGTACCTCCTGTTTTACATACTGAACACCTACTAATACTTGATGCTAAAAACCATCAAGTGTGTTACATAACTTAACATGAAAAATGGATAAAGCGTTCTTACACCACTCCGCTAGTGTTCAGTACCAAAATAGAAAGTGTGCAGAAGCGATTTACAACTTTATAACATAAGTCGTACAATCGTACATACTAAGGATCTGAATACAAAGTACAAAGGAAACTGAATACAAGACATAATAACATAAAGATAGCGGCTGCCCCTCAAGCATCTCCATGACCATGCCTCATCATCTTCAACTTAGCCTGCAATTCTGAAAACAACAACATGGATTGGGTGAGACAACTTGTCTCAGTGAGTTCTATCGAGACCCCTTACTAACTCTCTCGGTTCAATTATGCTTGATTCGATTTTCTTGATTCATAACTCATAGTCTTAATATTTGACTATGTGGCTAACATAAACGTTGTCCTCATAACCCTCATAAGCAGTTACAAGAGGCAACACATGAACAATGAACAATGAACAATGATTTTTAGCATGTCACCGGTCACTTGGCAAAATAAGCTCCCGGTGAACCCAATCCACTAATCGCTAGTGGGAAAACCTCATGGGGCCTAGGTTCATAGGGCTCATGACTTCCCCTCCCCTAGCACACTAAACTGAGATAGGGTCGTCACCCTAACCTGATGTATATATTTTAATATACCTTGAACAATGAGCAGTGAACAATGATCTGTGAACATAACAGTGAGCATATACTTAACATGATCTTAATCTTAACCTAATCTTATACTTAGCATAATCTTGTCATTAGGTGATCTAACATGGAATTACTAACGTTATTAACTTAACTTATAACTATCCATTACCTAGTCCACATCATAATGTATCGCCCATACTCAACATTATGATAACCTAACTTAGTCATAATCGATCTCATAAATACCACATCGGGTCATTACATAAGCAAGAACATGAACATAACATAAAATTACTTTGATCGTACTTGATTTCATGATACTAATATGTTTCCATCCTTGGGAAACCTTGAGGAGTGGATTAGAAGGGACTTAGGACCAATCGGAATGACTTAGGGCATAGTTTAAAATTGGGTACCAGCAAGAGACACACGATCCGTGCGCCTTGGCGCACGATCCGTGCTCAGTTTTCAGAAATCCACCGTGAGTACCAGAACCTCACGCACGACCCGTGCCCAGGGGCGCACGGTCCCTGCGTGGCCATCAGCATTTCAGAAAAACCAGTTTTCGCATTCTCTTGTCCATTCCGATCGTTCCCGTATCCATTCCGATTCACATCCGAACTTAATAATACATCAAAACAGTCATGGAAACCAATCAATCATTTCATAGCAATCAACAATCATAACAAAAATCAACAATTAAACTTAACCAATCACATCACTTAACGAATCGTCCATGTTTTCATAAAACGGTTCAATACCGGTTTTCATAAAAATGCGAGACCAAAACTCAGAGCATAACACACATGACCATAACAACCTAGTGAGTATAGAACTCATCTATTTGCCGAGACTTTAATGACTCAACCGTTCCCGAGAACCACGAACTCTCCTCGGACTCGATCACAACACCAACTCACGAACTTTCTCCGGAATCGCTCCAAAGTTGCAAGGATGGGCTGGTCGAACCTAGCTTCTCCCCACTTCGAATCTAGCTATCAAATGATCTCCCTAATGCTTGCTATGGTTTCTAGATCAAAGTGTGAAGCTCAAACCTCACATGCAACACTCTTCACTTCCATTTTGAGATTGAGGTTTATCAATGGTGAATTGGAGATGGATGGGTTGCAGCTTGCAAAAATGGTATCAATGGGAAAAGGAAGGGAAATGATGAAGGATGGTGGTGATAAATAGGACATGCATTCATATTGGGCCTTCCCTCTTCCTCTCCTCTCCTTCGTGACCTCTCTCTCCCTATACTCCCTATCTTACTTCAGTTTTCCAGATTTTCAGAAAATGAGAGGAAATGAAGTGTTTATGCATATGGCTCAACTAGGGGGTTTTAAAAAGGATAGGGTAAAATGACTAATTTACCCCTCACTTACTAACTCTATTCCATATGACTCCTCTCAATCCTAATCATCCTAACTTAACCTAATTAAATACTCAATCACATACAATTCCATACTTAACAAATCAAACAAGTCATTTTCAATTTAAACAATCTCAATCAATTAAATAATTCACTAATAATTAATATTATGCTAATATAATTAAATAGCAAAAATAGGGGATGTTACATAACAACTCTCACCATATACCTATATCCATATATAAACTTCTACAAAATTATACATATAACAAGTTTCATAATTTATATATATCAACTCTCAACAATTTAAATATACATAGTTATATAAATATATACATGTAACAGCTCCACAATTTATATAAATACATCTTTATGCACATAACAACTTCAGCAACTAGTATATATACATATAGTGACTTCAACGATTTATATATATATATATATATATATATATATATATATATATATATATATATATATATATTTTGATTCATATAATAACTTCAGCAAATTATATATAACAATTTTTCAAAACATCTCAAATTCACTCTCCTACGTTCGAATACACACTTTATCAATTATTTGGCATACAATACAAATATTACTCACATCTCATGACTCTTGCACATTTCAACAAACACATATAGGGCATCAACTCAACATACATTTCAATTACACATCAACAATAACAATGAAATCACGAATTGATCAAGGTAATCTCTAAAACCCACATACAACCCCTTATAAACCCTATTATAAGGTAAGACCCACCCTTACCTTGATTACACCGAAGACGAAGTCCTTCCTACGGAGTCACCAACAAAACCACAGCAACACGGAGTTCTCCTTCTCCCTTTCTCCCTAGCGATCGCGCCCTTCTTTCTCTTCTCACTCCTTCGCGATCTCTCTTCTCTCTCTTGCGATCTCCTTCTTCTCTTTTTCTTTCTCTCTTCGCGACTCACTCTTCTCTCCTCTCTTCTCACGATTTCTTTCTTTCTTTTTTTTTTTTGCAAGAATGAGGCGCAAAACCCCTAACCCCAGCGCCTTAGGAGCCTAAGTCTCGGGCTTGGGCTTCTTGGGCCAACCTTACCACCCCGAAATTACCAATATCGCTCCCTTCAATTTAAATAAAATAATATGTTAATAATTAATATAAAAATAATAATATTGCAACACTTAAATAATTCAATTAAATAGTTAATTAAATTATTTTGGGTGTTACAGCTCACATTTCCTCTCAGTGTTTTACTAATTCTATCGTCTCCTTTTAACCTCTTATCCTCTTTTCCTCTTGTCCTCTTAGCACAACCCGAGAATTCAATTACTTAATTCAACGGTGAACCCAACCCAACTATAGCTATTGTTAAGTAATGCTAGGCCTTGGCTTCGGGCTCATGACTTCCCTTTACCAAGTGTGTTATTAAACCTCTTGGGATCGTCACCCCCTCGTATATTATGTAATCAACTAACCACTTTGATTATTCTCACGCAATCAACTTATCGGGATATATCATGCATTAATTTCAATAATTGTTGGACAAACTAGTGCATAATCACAAGTATTGAAAACACGTTAATATAAGTGGAAATCAAGCTTAAACTGTAACATCCCTAAATTTTAAGACTCGAGTTATGAAGCCTAAGATCGATTTAATTATTTGTCAAGAATAATTAATCAGGTCTCGGTGATTAACGGTCGAGGATGATGCCCGGAAAATTTTATTCTCCATTGAATTATGGTTAACCATGGGATTAAGGGAGGAAATGTAACTGAAGGGCACTATCGTCCTTTCACGCCCTTTAAGTGTCCCAACCATTAGGTAGCTGACCCCTTTTCCTTTCAGCCACACTCCCCCTCACTTAGCCATTCATCATATTCAGAATTTGAAGAAAAACTGAAAATAGAAGGGAGAAGAGAAGAAGAGGGGCGCGACAGAAGAGGAAGAAGGAAGGGGAGAATAAACCATAATCAGTTTGCATGTAACTTATTTCTCCTCCATCCCAATCCATTTTCAATTTCCTTTCCAATGAGCCAACTTTTAGAGGCTGATTCTCTCTCATTCTCTCAATACCATTTTCGAAATAAGAAGCTTCAAGGATGAAAATGGAGAAGTCTAGGGCTGCTGTCATCTTGCATGTCTAGTTTAAGCTATCAAAGAGGAAGTGTGGTGCTTGCATTTCGAATCTGTAGGGAGTTGAATCAAGTTGGGTTGTTGCTTCAGTTGCTGTAGTGAAGCGGGTTGCTGTTTGGAAGCTAGCTAGTGCCCATCGGTGTTCATTCGCGTGTTTGGCATTCCGGTCCTCGCTTATTTTGGTTGGAACTCCTCACACGATCTTCAAACCGGTGAGTTCTACTCACGGCTAGGGTTAAATTGATATTCTTAAATGGTTTTGTTTTTAGTACTATGGTATAAGTTCGATCTTCGAAAACTTTGAAACCGAGAAACGTTTTATCGAGTCAAAAACTGTTTTCGTCGGAAAACGCTATTTTACGTTTTATACGAAAATACATATATCTATACCCTGGTTATGTGCTGGAATATGATCTGAATATTACCGATAAACTTCTGTTTTCAAGTCTCGGGGCTCATGGGAAGTCTCGGTATAAAATGGGATCGAATCGGGAGAAAACTATTTTCGAAACAGGTGAATTTTTAACCTTCTGGTGTCCATCGCGTCGCGACCCGTGTCTGTCGCGATGCGACCAAGTCAAAATTTCTCAAAGATTTTGGTTCTGTGTAATTTCGCGTCGTGACGGACCCTATCCGCGTCGCGACGCAGTTCTCAAGGGGCCTAGGTTCATAGGGCTCATGACTTCCCCTCCCCTAGTACGCTAACCTCAATAGGGTGGTCACCCATCCTCAATATATATAATTTATACATATATAACCTCAACCTCATTATATTTATAACCTCAACCTCAAGGGACATTTAGTCCATTTAAACAATAACATAACATCAACCTCAAAGGACATTTAGTCTGTTTAAACATTCATCATGTCATTATCTCACTCGTGATTACTAAAATTTATCATTAACATAACTTAATCACAGTCAACTTCAATAACATAACTCAGGAATTCTCACAATTGAATCCAAACATAAGTATCTCATTCACAATCAACATCAAAGCATTATTATCTTAACTTTCTTTGACCTCAACCTCACGGGACACATAGTCCGCTTATCATGACAAAACATTAACCTCATCCTCATCCTCATCGGACATATAGTCCATTTATCACTCTGTTAGCCTGCATTTTCGACAGGCTCAATTAAATGCAGTCAACGATGTTGATTTGTCATTTTAAAGAAGAAATGTTGATATTTGACATTGAGAAGGCGTTTTGAAGAATATTTTTGACTATGCCCAAGACTTAATGAAACTGAGAGTTTAAAGGCAAAGTTTCGACGAGAAAGAAGTTAAGAAGATTGGTCGCAGGTTAAAGCCAAGGAGTTTGGTCGAAGACCAGAGCAATGATGTTGTTGAAGGCGTAGGCAGTTACATGGTCGAATGATGCTGTCGAAGGCGTAGGCAGTTACATGGTCGAATTGTATATAGCAGTTATAGTTTTTGAATTTCTTAGCAGTTTTAGGCAGTTTATGTTTTCCTCCTTGTATATATAGTAGTTTTCCATAAGGAAAACAGGTCGCAAACTCATTACACAAATTCATACGCTCTACTTCCAAGCTAAAGCGAAAAACGAGCCCAGAGAAGCAATGTATGATTGTGTACCGCTTTTCTCTTTTTAATGCAATTTTACTTTCTTTATTTCCAATTCCTGCACTTTTTGCCTTCTTTGTTTTACGCAATTCTCTTGTTTTCTGTAATAATTCATTAGTTTCGCAAGAAACATTGAATTTCTTTCTTTTCTTTAACTTAACCCGTAAGAAACACGTGTTTTCTAAACAACTTTTATCCAAACTGTCTTGGGATTTACTAGTTGATCCCGCAAGTAAACCAAACTGGAAACTAGCGGTGTTTACCAAAATCCACGGTAAACAAATTGGCACGCCCGGTGGGACAGTTTGTGCTAATTTTAAAAGTTGTTTTAAAACATTGCTGGGTTTGTTGTTCTTGAGTTTAAAAGCATAAAGTGATTTGTGCATGCGTTTAAGGAGTGGTAGAAATCTCTCAGACTTAATGGCAAGCCTTCAAACCAACTCATCTACATTCGCAGACGATGCAATAGTAGGTTTCTCTCCTACTCACAGTTCTTCTGAGATCATTTATAGTCGAAATGTTCAACCAGCCCTAACCACATCATCTGTGTTGGCATTAAGGCAACAAATGGATGATAGTAATCATGATATGGTTAACATGTTAACACAACAAATTGGTACTGTATTCAATCCTCTGATACAAAATACCAATAATAGTTACCAAATGTTAACAACACAAATGGGAAGAATTGCTGATTTCTTTGGCACTCCACCAGTGCATAACCAGCTAATTCCCCAGGTACAAAATGTTAGGCCTGTCGAAATCCCTTTGGAAAGGCCAAACAATGTAATTCCCATGAATCAGGGACAGCAACAACTGGTTGTCGAAGAGCCTCCAAGATTAGAGGCAATACCTGATGTTGTGTTAGTCAATAGAAATCAGAATGCGAACGAAGTGGTTAGGCAAGTGCAAGAAAATAATATTGGAGCACAAAATAACTAGGCTAATATGGTCGAAACTATCTTAGCCCAGAATGGCCTTAACTTAGGTTTACGCAGGCCTAATTTTGTATCACCATTATCTGACTACACACTGCAAATAGAGTTGCCTAGGGGATGGAAAATTCCCAAGTTCACAAAATCTGCTGGGGAAACCAGTGAATCGACTACTGAACATATTGCTAGGTATTTAACTGAGGCTAGTGACTTAGCACATAATGAGAAATGATGAATGAAATATTTCCCAAATTCTGTAACTAAGAATGCTTTCACTTGGTTCACCACTTTAGCCCCACATTCTATCTTTAATTGGGCTCAGTTAGAAAAGGCCTTTCATGAGCAAGTTTAGACTTAAAGAATTGGCTAGTGTTCAACGTAAAGGGGCAGAGTCTATTGATGATTGTCTCAATAGATTTAAACTTCTCAAGGCAAGGTTCTTTACTCAAGTACCTGAGCACGAGTTAGTCGAAATGGCTATTGGTGGCCTAGACTACTCTATTAGGAAGAAGTTAGACACTTTGCACCTAAGAGATATGGCACAACTGGCTGATAGAGTTCGACGGGTCGAAAGGCTTAAAGCTGAAAAGGCTAGAACTAATAGGTTTAGTAATATAGGCTTAAAACAGAAAAGGTTGCTTATGTCAATGCTAATGACAATGACCAACAATTCAACATATCTTATGAAAGTGTCGAAGAAGAGGTTACTATTGCTGAATTACAACCTGGACCTCCTTATACTTGTAAACTATTAAAGCCTTCAGATGGAAAAAATCCTGTCGAACCTAAAAATGATAATTTCGTTGCAAAAACATATACTTTTGATGTTTCTAAATGTGACGAAATATTTGATCTGTTAGTTGCTGATGGTCAAATTTTAGTGCCTAAAGGCCTAAAAACACCACCATTGGAACAAAGTCCAGTGGTGGAGATCCATGTGTCTTTAGGTGTATAGCCCCTTATGATGATGTTTCATGGTGGACGCCTCCATATGCATGTGGGCATGTGTCTCCATGTGCCCAATGACTAAGCATGATGTCACAAAACTTCTGGTGTCATGGTATGAATTGAGGTGCTTCCAAGGTGGGGGGTTATAAGTGCAGAAGCACTAAGTGCTGAAGAACTAAGTGAAGAAGCACTATGTGCAGAAGCACTAAGTGCAGAAACACTTTATCTTGGATGTGCCTTTAGTGTGGAAGCAATGTTGTTCTCCTGGTACAGAAGCATGAACTGCAGCTGCACTGAGCAACTATATCAAACATACCAATATATATACAAAATGCTTAAATCATTGTGCAATCTTCTATAAAACTTATAATGTTGTTTATTTGACTAAAACTACTATATTTAATACGTATTATACTTGGTTTCAGGCAATTAATTATGGTTAGATGTATGAATAACTCTATATAAAATAGAGTTATCACACCCCCAAACTTAAACCATTGTTTGTCCTCAAGTAATGAAAAAATAAAACTAAGACTTTCATAGATTTTAAGAAGATCAGATCAGCTCATCTCTTTTCAAAAATTGCTTTCTCATTGTATGAACCTTAATTTTCAGAAATTTTTGCTTTGTGTGTCATTGATTTCCCAGACATCCAAGGTTTATCAAAACTCATTTATGTGTGTGTGTGCGTTCCACTGAGATCCAATCAGTTCCCAAAACTAAGTGAGAAGTTTCTCTTTTGCTTTTGAAAAAGTTTGAATCACGTTTGGTCAAAAACAAAGATGGTTCAAAATATAGATTAGACTAACAATATCTTCAAGACTTGGGGGGTCTTTAAGCACAACTTAAGGCTTGTTTGAGCATTTCAAAACTGTTGAGTCATTTGCACTTTTCTTTATTTTTGGTGGTTCTTTGGTTTTGGTGCAGAAGCAGCAGGTGCAGAAGCACCAGGTGCAGAAGCACTGCTTTTCTGTTTCTTTGGTGCAGAAGCACCTTGGTAACACTTTTTCAAGATTGATAGCATATGTTGCCCTCCTCACTGACCTCCTTTATGCATACTTTTTTCTTTGGTTTTTGCTTTTCTTTTTTTTTTTCTTTTTCTTTTTGCATTTTTATGCTTTTCTTTTTCAAACCAAATGCATTTATTTGGACCAGGTTCAGTTTGATGATTTGGGCAAATATGGCTAACTTGTAATATTTTGGTTCTTTTGTAGTTTTTTGGGTAACCTTTTGTGCTGACTTCTCTAAGTTTTTCATACTCAGCCTTAGTATTCATGAAAACTCCCCCAAACTTATTTCTTTATGCTCTTCTATATATTTAGAAAAAATTTGTTTTTGACCTTGGTTTTCTAAACTTTCCTTTTGCATTAGATAGTTTTCAAATAGGAAGGTTCTTTTTAAAAACTCAGTTTTGATGTATCAAAGTGGTGATAAAAATTGGTTATTTGGGGAAAACAACACTTTTTTCCTTTTTCTTTCTTTCATCATTAAAACTTGGTTCAAAGAATGAGTTTTTGGTTAAGATTTTGCACAAAAGAGTTTTAAGTTGATCATGCTTCAAAAACTATTTAAATCCTAAAAAATAACTTGATGTATTTCAAACTAAAGCTTTGTGCTACTTATGTTTTTGTAAATCAGTTTTCTAAATTTTTCAAAGAAGCTTTGTTTGAATGCATCAAAATTTTGAAAATATGCACATATAGATAAACAACATAGCATACAAACATACATATTTAATTAAAACATACTATCACATGCATAGTATTTTAAGAGATGTTTTTCACCCCCCAACTTAAAGCTGAGCAGTGTCCCCACTGCTCTTAAGTTGAGACCAAAATAATAATTGTTTGTACCAAAATGGGGAGTGGGGTTAATACATGTGGGACATCAAAATATATTTAGCAGTTCAGATATAACAATATTAAAAGGCTTTACTCTTTTTTGGCACCACTCCTGATCCTTGAACTGGTTCTGGCTGGAATGTGCTTCACCTTCTGCTTTTTCTTCTTTGCTTCTTCAGGTTTTGGTGCAGAAGCACTAGGTGCAGCTGCACCAACTTCCTCAGCTATAGGTTCTGGTTCTTTAGGTTCTTCAGGATCCTCCTCTGCAGGCTTATCAGTTGCCTCCTCTGGTTCCTCAGGTGCTTTCACAGTGGTCTGCTCTTGTTCCACAATTGATCCCATCACAGCTTTTGAACTTTCAGCCTTATTCTTGAAAAACTTCTGGGTGTTGCCCAGTTCTTCCTTCTTCTTCTTTGCTAGCTCCTCCAGCACCAGTTTGACAGTGTCTTCTTTGTTCTTGGGTATGACTGTCACAACTGGAACACCTTCAGGTGCTTCTGCACTAGGTGCAGAAGCATCAGCTGCTGGGTGAACTTCATCCTCAGAGGTTGATTTTTCTTCTTCTTCATTGATTTCCTCCTCTTCAATTACCTGCAAAGTTTGTTTCTCAAGTGAAATGTTAGTTGCATCAGTTTCAGTGGCCTGTGGTGGGGTTTTTTCTTTTATTGGTGATGGTGGTTTTTCAGCTTGTTTTTCTTGGGTGATGGGTGGTGGTGGGGATGTTTATGGGGATGTTTGTGGGATGGGTGATTTAGGTGATGGAGGGGTGGGTGTTTTTCCAGTGGAGGATGATGTTGTGGTATCTTGGGGGTTGGCTTGTGGAGTAGCTTGGGTAGGGATAGCTAGGCTTGCATGCATGGCGACGCGTGGGCTCTTTAGGTAGATTACTCATCACTTCAGATACTGCTCACAACTAGACACATGTCTTGCTGTTGTTTTGACCGTTATTTTCACCCAAGTCAAATTTTTGAATTTTTGAAGTGCAGCAGCACTTGAGGAATATTTTAGTGCAGAAGCACCATAGTGCAGAAGCACTAGGTGCAGAAGCACTAAAAATTTGTGATCCTACAAAACACTTGAAAACATTAAACTGAACAAAATAATAATAAATATTAGGCTAAAGTGCTCCCGGGGTCCCTTATCTTTATTTAAAGTAACGAATTAGTCCTTTATGTTTTTTTTGTCCCAAATAAGTCCTTTATCTTTCAAATTTTTGACACATAAATCCTTTTCCGTTAACAGTGCTGATTTATGTGTCAAAAAAAAAGGATTTATGTGTTAAAAATTTGAAACATAAAGGACTGATTTGGGATAGAAAAGGATTTGTGTCAAAAATTTAAAACATAAAGGACTTATTTGGGACAAAAAAAAGATAAAGGACCAAATCGTTACTTTAAATAAAGATAAGGGACCCCGGGAGCACTTTAGCCTAAATATTAATACAAAAACATGGGTTGCCTCCTATAAGCGCTTGTTTTAAGAGTCTTTCAGCCTTACTATCTCCTTATTTCTTTAGAGAATTTGAACATGTGTGGTGTACTTGTATCTTTCCACATGCTCTCCATAGTACATTTTCACTATTTGGCGATTTACCTTGAAAGTGGTGGTTGTGGCTGCATCATATAAATCAACTGCACCATGGGGATAGACTTTGACTAGTTTGAATGGTCCTGACCATCTTGATTTAAGCTTTGCAGGGAACAATTTCAGCCTGAATTGTATAACAGGACCAATCCTCCTTCTCTAAGTTCTCTTCTTTGAATTCTCTTGTCATGCCAAGCCTTGGTTTTTATTTTGTAAATTTCTGCATTCTCATAAGAGAAATGCCTAAATTCTTCTAATTCATTTAATTCCAAAAAACCTTTGTGCGCCTGCCTTGTTGCGATCAAAGTTCAGTTTTTTCATAGCCCAATATGATTTATTTTCTAACTCAACAGGCAAATGACATGCTTTACCATAAATTAACCTATAGGGGGACATACCTAATGGAGTTTTAAATGCACTTATGTATGCCCATAATGCCTCATCTAGGTGTAAGGACCAATCCTTTCTTGCTAGCCCAACCATTTTTTCTAGCATTCTTTTAATTTCTCTATTTGATAATTCAGCTTGTCCACTTGTCTGTGGGTGGTAAGCTGTAGCCATTTTGTGCTTAATTCCATATTTTGCAAGAAGATTTTCAATGAGTTTATTGCAAAAATGGGAGCCTTCATCATTGATGAATGCTCTTGGGTTGCCAAATCTTGTAAAAATGTTTTTAATAAGAAATTTGCTGACAGATTTGGCATCATTATTAGGCAATGCTACAGCCTCTACCCATTTGGACACATAATCAACAGCTACTAAGATATATTGTTTGCCAAAAGAAAGTGGAAAAGGCCCCATGAAATCCATGCCCCATACATCAAAAAGTTCAATTTCTAAAATATTGGATCTGGGCATTTCATGTTTTTCTGAGATATTACCTGTTTTTTGACATTTATCACATGTTTTGACCATTAAATTTGCATCTTTAAATAGACTGGGCCAAAAATAACCAGACTGTAATACCTTAGCTGGTGTTCTGTTTCTTCCAAAGTGACCTCCATTTGGTGCAGCATGGCAGTGCAGAAGCACTGCTTTCTGATCTTCTTGGGGGATGCATTTCCTCATCAATTGATCTGGACACATTTTATAGAGAACTGGATCATCCCAATAGTACTGTTTAACTATGTGGAAGAATCTCCTTCTTTGTTGGTATGTCATGTCTACTGGTACTACTTTGCTTGCAAAAAAGTTTACAATATCAGCAAACCAAGGTGCAGTAGCAGTTGGTGCAGAAGCACTAGGTGCAGAAGCACTGGGTGCTGTTACAGAAATTGTTAGCAGTTTTTCATCAGGAAAACTTTCTTTGATCTCTCCCTTCTGAGTACCTGTTCTTTCACCTTCAAGTCTAGATAAATGGTCAGCAACCTAATTCTCCACCCCCTTTTTATCTCTAATTTCAAGGTCAAATTCTTGAAGGAGGAGAATCCATCTTATTAACCTTGGTTTTGCATCTTTTTTTTGAAAATAAATACTTGATGGCAGAATGATCAGTATAGACAATAACTTTGGTGCCAACCAAGTAAGACCCCAATTTGTCAAATGCAAAAACCACTGCTAATAGTTCTTTTTCTGTTACAGTATAATTCATTTGAGCTTCAATCAATGTTTTGCTAGCATAATAAATAGAATGAAAGATTTTGCCATACCTTTGCCCCAGGACTGCTCCTACAGCAAAGTCACTAGCATCACACATCAATTCAAAGGGCTTGCTCCAATCTGGTGTAACTATCACTGGTGCAGTTACCAATGCCTTTTTGAGTTTTTGGAATGCTTCAATACATGGCTCATCAAAGTTGAAAGGTGTATCCAATTGAAAAAGTGTACACAGTGGCTTGGATATCCTTGAAAAGTCTTTGATAAACCTTCTGTAGAAGCCTGCATGACTGACGCACCCTAAAAATCCTTGGAGGTATTTTTCTTCGCACAACGGGATTTTAGAGTCGCCACCAATATTTTTTAAAGGTAAAACATCAGAAAAACCTTTTTTGGAAAGCAATGGTCTTTGGAACCATTAGATTTGGGTTCGGGGGTCTAATTATGTATGGGGAAGGTATTAGAACCCCATAACGTCCCCTCAAAGAAGGGTTACCTTAATTAAATATGTGATTTGCAAAGTTGATTCAGAAAAATGCTTTGTTTTTACCTCTTTTGTTGATGAATGACTTAATGAAAAATCTTTAGTTTTCGCGCTTGACGGAGAGTATCCGCTCCTACGTATCTCCCGGTGCGATGGAGAATTCAAAGCTACGTAGTTCTGGGTTGTCTAGAAAAAGGTTTTTGTTTTTTATCTTGTTTAATTGTGAAAATTGAGCTTTCATGATGATCAATTGAGCAAAGGCTCCAAGTGACCACCATTAGCACTCCATTGTTAATAATCATGCAAGCAAAGGCTTCGTAAGACTACTAACAAAGTTTTTGATTTAGTGAAAATCTTTAGGAAAATTAGGCATTCATGATGATCAATTGAGCAAAGGCTCCAAGTGATCACCACTAGTACCTCATTGTTAATAATCATGCAAGCCAAGGCTTCGCAAGACTACTAACAAAGTTTGATTTTGAAGAGTTTTCGCAATTGGATTGATTCTTGTTTAGGGAATGATTTTGATGCTTGAAAAAGCTTTTGATTGAAAGTGGACCTAGACTACACACATTATGACACGATATATAGATAGGCAAGGAATGATCCCAAGTTGAACATTTTGGCAAAAATGCATGAATAGGCAAGAAAATGAACCTAAGTTGCACATCTTATTGAAGATGCTAGGCAATGGGATGAACCTAACTAGGCATTTATGACACAATATGTGAATAGGCAAAGGCATTTGAAAGCACAAGTGATATCAAACTTCTAATGAATCACTTGCAAAACCCTAAGGATTTCACATCAACATTAGACATAAGCACCCATGTGGTATCTTTTTGATGTCATCAATGTCTAATACATTTCTTCAATCAACGACATGGAAGGAATAAATTAAAAGGGGCATTTGCCTCATGCAAGATCATAGGCAAGTCTTAAGACTAAATTGACAAGTTTAGGCAATTAGGGTGTTGAATCCTTTTAGGTAATCTTTGACACTTGGGATATGCACAAGTGCATCGGTGTCAAATCCTCTTACCAAATCGTCAACACAAAACCAAAAATTGTTTCAAAACAATTACTTTTTTGCAAGACCAAGAACATTTCAAAATGATTTATAAGTTGTTTTTGGTAATCAAAGCAATTGGTAAGGAAAGGAAACCTAAATTTGCATTCTTGTTCACTAGGAATCACAAAAGAAATTGAATCCTCTTAGGCAATCCTCAACACTTAAAGTGTGCATCAAAGCACATGCGAGAGTCCTCTTGCCAATCATCAACATAGGGCATGATTTGCAAGCAAATTCATGAGAACAACAAGTTTTAAGCAAACAAACATCATAATCAAGGTTCAATTCCAAGTAATTGCAAGATTAGACAACCAACTCATCAAAAATCTCATAAACCCTAACTTTCCTCTAATATGCGAAACTAACATAAACTTCAAATCATCAGTTTATTCATGAAAACAACAAGAAATGAGTGAAATAACAACAACACACAATTTATTCTAAAGGAGAGAAGCATTCCAAGCACCCAAGCCTCCCAAAGGGTTTGTCAAGATACTTGAAATACATCTCTCACTCAACAACAACAACTATGCTAACATTATGACATTAAAATGCAATGGGATTCAAAAATGAAGTGATGATTTACATCTTTGATGCTAAAATTGGAAGATGATGCTAGGTTTTAAAGTATACCTCAACTCCAAGCTAGAATAAGGAAGGAAATGAGATGAATGAATGCAAAACCCTTTTAATCTACTCTTCAATCTTCAACTTTGAACTTGATCCTTGAATTTGAAGGTGAATCTTTGAGAAGAATGCAAGAAGGATGGAAGATTTAGTGTAGGAAAGGTGTTTTAATGGATGACTGAGTGAAGAAATTGAAAAAGATGAGGTGAGGGAGGGGAGGAGATTTCGTAATGGAGAGGAGGAAGTAGAGGTTTTTGTGCAAAAAATGAACTTGTCTTTGTATTTTGGGAGAGTAGGCTTATATATGGTCTTGGGTGAAATTAGGGTTAAGGGTAGAATAGGAATGGGATGTTCTATTTTAAGTAAGTTTGCAATTTCTTATGAAGGAGTGAGTGTGAGATGATTGTGTCATTTACAAAAGAGGGAATCAATCTACATGAGAGTGTGTGGGAATTAGGGATGTGTATGAAATGGGTAGGATTAAGGATAGTACAAGAATATTCTTAAGGAATAATTGTACAATAGAAGAGTGTGGAAGAAATTGTGGAGAGAGAGAGAGAGAGAGAATTCATGACAACAAAAATGGGGAGGGAAAATTGCTTCTCCTTTTTGGTCTTTTGTCTTATTGAGGACACTTTGTACTTTCTATTTGAATTTTGAATTTTTGGGCATGCAAATGATAGTGTACCTATTGAAAATGTGTCACATATTTTTGGGCACCATAAAAATATCCCTCTAATTATTCATGACAACAAAAGTTATCATTTAATAATCGGGGAATATTTAATGGTCCTTTTTCAGTTTTCTTATGCAATAAAAATGGGAAAAACGCCTTTTAATTATTTTGAACTAGGATTTTCTTCCAAAAAATTATACAAAAATTATCCTTGATAGAATAAATTGTATTTTTCATCCTTGACTTGGTTTAGTTCAAAAATAATTAACTTGCTCTCATTTGAATGCCCACAGATATTGAAACATGCACTATTTTATTCCCTAAAATTCTCGAAAATTATGAATGCGAAAGTCCATTAACCTACGTAAATTATGAATTACCCTCATTGTTTCCATTTTTATTTGAAAAAAAGGTTTTGACTTGGGCGGACAAAATTGGGGTATGACAATGACCTAAGAAGCTTCTGATTCCTTTGACAGTTGTTGGAGGTGTTAATTTTTCAATGACCTCAATTTTGGCTATGTCCACTTCCAGACCCTTTTTTGACACTTTATGACCTAGCACAATGCCTTCTTGTACCATAAAATGGCACTTCTCCCAATTAAGCACTAAATTTGTTTCTTCACATCTTTGAAGAATTTTCTCAAGATTTGATAAACACAATTGAAATGTATCTCCAAAAACTGAGAAATCATCCATGAATACCTCCATTGATTGCTCAATGAAGTCAGAGAAGAGGGACATCAGGCATCTTTGGAATGTGGTAGGAGCATTACAAAGTCCAAATGTAAACGTTGTATCATCAGGTTTTTTGTTGGTCATCAGGTTCTATTGCAATTTGATTGTATCCTGAATAACCATCTAAGAAACAATAAAACTCCTTACCTGCTAATCTGTCTAACATTTGGTCAATGAAAGGTAAAGGGAAGTGATCTTTCTTTGTGGCTTTATTGAGTTTTCTATAATCCATACAAATCCTCCAACCTGTAACAGTTCTTGTTGGTATTAACTCATTTTTTTCATTGGCTATAACTGTCACACCCCCTTATTTGGAACACATTGCACATGGCTTACCCATGCACTATCTGATATGGGGTATATGATTCCAGCATCTAGCCATTTTATGATTTCTTTCTTTACAACCTCTTTCATAATAGGATTTATCCTTCTCTGTCCTTCTATATAATTTTTAGAATTATCTTCTAAAATTATTCTATGCATGCATATAGAAGGGCTAATTCCTTTTATGTCAGCCATCTACCAGCCTATTTCTTTTTTATGCTTTCTTAAGGTACTAATGAGATCATGCTCCTGCTTTACGGACAAGTCTGAAGCAATGATTACTGGAAGGGTGTCACCTTCCCCTAAGAAAGCATATTTCAAATGTTTAGGCAGTTCTTTCAGTTCTAATTTTGGAGGTTGTTCAATTGAGGGTATATTCTTTTTAAGGTTTGGGTCTTCTAAATTAAGAGATTCAAAATTTCTAGACCATACCTTATGTGTTGCTTCTTTCCTTGGCAGCATGTGTTTCTCCATGATTTCTTCATCAGGTGGTGCTTCTGCATCTGGTGCAAGAGCACTGGTGAGATGATCATACTGCTTCTGGATTTGTTTCTGCACTAAATGGTCAAGAGAATTGATTGTTGAACACCCTTCATTCTCCTCTGCAGGATACTTCAGAGCATTCATCACATTAAATTTCACCTCTTGATCATTCACCCTCATTGTTAGTTCTCCTCTCTGCACATCAATCAGGGCCTTGCCAGTTGCTAAGAATGGTCTTCCAAGGATGACTGGCACTTCTTTATCTGCATCAAAATCAAGAAAAACAAAATCTGCAAGAAAAAAAAAATTTGTCAACCTGAACTAAGATATCTTCAATAATTCCTTCTGGATAGGCTATTGATCTATCAGCAAGTTGAAGTGTTACAGTGGTAGGTCTAGCATTTCCAATTCCAAGCTGTGTAAATATTGATTTAGGCATCAAGTTGATACTTGCACCTAAATCACATAAAGCACGACCTGTAAAAAATTTTCCAATTGGGAATGGAACTGTAAAACTACCAGGATCTTCAATTTCCTTGGAATTTTGCTTTGTAAAATGAGACTACATTCTTCAGACGTAGCAACTGTTTCAAAATCAACTAATCTTTTTCTTTTTGAAAGCACATCTTTCATAAATTTAGCATAATTAGGCATTTGCTGAAGTGCGTCAACTAATGGAACATTAATGTGCAACTGTTTTAATATTTCAAGAAATTTACTGAATTGCTTATCCTCATGTGCCTTTTTTAATCTCTGAGGATAAGGAGGAGGAGGGTATTCAGGAACTAACCTTGGAAATTGTATTTCTTTTGGTGCAGAAGCATCAGGTGCTTCTGCATCTTGCAGATTTTTTTTCATTTTTATTTTTTTCTGTTTCTTTTTCTCCCTTACCTTTACCTTCAGTCTCTTCTTTATCTGTAAGATCTTTTCCATTCCTTAGAGAAATGGCCTTCACCTATTCTTTTCCTGGTCTGTGGGATGTTGTAGCTTCTGTATTTGAAGGTAATGCACCTGCTGGTCTTTGGTACAGAGCTGTTGCTAGCTGCCCCACTTGATTCTCCAAATTCTTTATAGATGCATCTTGTGCTTGCCTAGCTTTTCTGGTTTCACTAATAAAGGATGTGAGAAAGGCTTCAATGGAATTATCATTGGCAGGTGTTTGTTGTTTTTAGTTGTTTTGAGACTGAAACCCTGGTGGTGTTGCTGTTGGTGCAGCTGCACTAGGTGCAGAAGCACCAGTGTTATTCCATCTGAAATTTGGGTGGTTCTTCCACCCAGGGTTGTAGGTGTTTGAGTAAGGGTTGTTGTTTTTATTGAATCCTACATAGTTGACAGAGACAGGATTACTGGGACATTCCTCATACAAGTGGCCTCTTCCACAGTATACACAACTTGTATCACCAAGAGGGGCTTGTTCTATGGCTGTTGCAGAAGTATCAGTTGGTGCAGCTGCACTTGGTGCAGATGCACTGTTGGAAGTGAAGTTTTTGAACAAGTTAGTTAGAGAAGCTAACTGAGCAGATAGGGCAGATACATCACTGATTTCATGCACCCCTGATGGTTTCTTTTGGGCACCTACCTTCTCAGTAGGCCAACTAGAGCTGTTTGTAGCAATTCTGTCAATCAACTCACATGCTTCATTGTATGACAAGTTCAGTAACACACCCCCAGATGATGCATCAAGCATTACTCTGGTTTGTGTCTCTAAACCATGATAAAAAGTTTCCATTTGAATAACGATTGGTAGACCATGATGAGGACATTTTCTTAAAAGCTCTTTCCATCTTTCCCATGCTTCAAATAATGACTCAAATTCTTTTTGTCTAAAAGATGTAATATCATTTCTCATCCTGGCATTTTTAATGGGTGGAAAATATTTTGAAAAAAACTTTTCAGCTATTTCATTCCATGAATGTATAGAATTAGGCTCCATTGAATTTAACCAAGATTTAGCCTTATCTTTTAAAGAGTATGGAAATAGCTTAAGTCTAAATGCTTCTTCACTAACACCAGGAAGGATAAAATTACTACATACTTCTAGAAACTATTTTAAATGCTCATGGAGATCCTCATGAGGAGATCCACCAAATTGGCCAATTGTTTGGAGCATTTGGAACATCATGGGTTTAAATTCAAAATGAACAGCATCAATACGAGGTTTTGCTATACTAGTTTGCATATTCTGATTATTAAACATAGCATAATCCCTCATGGGTCTATTTCTATCATTAATCATACCTATTGGTCCCATGTTGTTGAATGGATTTCCTTGCTCTTGGTGGGTCTCCTCCAACTGAGCCTCCATTGGAACCTGATCTTTCTTCACTGTGATGAGACATGTTGCTCTTGCAGCCTTGTCTTTGGGATCTAAGCAATCTTCTGAAACTTCTTTCTATCTCTGTATCCAATGTAAATTCTGGTGTTCTGGTCGTGTGCATAAGCTAGTGCACCTGCACTAAGGAATCAAACTACCAGAATAATAATAATAATAATAATAATAATAATAATAATAATAATAATAATAATAATAATACACAAATCTATAAATCTAAACTTACAAAAATTAATGGCAATCCCTGGCAACGGCGCCAAAAACTTGGTGTGGCAAAATATGTGCAAGTATACACAGTCACACAAGTAATACAATGATAAGAAAGGTCGAACCCACAGGGATTGATTAAACTCTTGTATGCTTAGAGAGATATAAATATGTGCTACTACACTACTCACAAAATTTGGGGTTTTTAGTTTAAGTAAAAACAAAATGCAAGTATATTAAATAAGATGAAGGAAATCAGTTGAGAAAGATAGTTGAGATATCTTTACTAGATAATGCTTCTTTTGAGAGTTTCTATGCTTTTAGAGATGCAGAAGCACTATGATGGAGAAAGCATCAACTGCAAAAGCAGCAAGTGCAGTAGCATTGAGTGCAGTTGCATAAGTGTGTGCTTGTGAGCTACTTTCTTCAGAGTTTCGTTACAAGCTTCCCATGTCTGGGCTTGCTAAATAAGTTCACTCCTGCCTTTGAGGTACCCACTGTTTCACCCTAAGGACTATGTTATCCTATGTCTAGGACTTAACATGGTTTTAACAAAGTTTTCTTTATTAACAAGTCAACAAAGCCTTTATTAAAACACTCACCCTTATTAGTCTTGATTTCTAGTTATAAACCATGTCTGTGTATATAACTCTACTTCTTTTAAGCGATCAACCTTAAAATAAGATGGATATAGTATAACACAAGACCCAAAATGCTACAATACTTAAAAGCATAATAACTTACTCAAAAGATCATTATAAGTTTAGAACATCTCAACTAAAGGAATTTAGCTCATGTTACTCATTATATAATAGAGAGAATCTGTAAGGAACAAAATAATATGAATCATATAAAAGATATCAATAGGGTAGAAGTTACACAGATTGATGTTCCTTTGCATGAATTCTGATTGGTGCAGAAGCACTGATTCCTTCGTCTATCTATGAAGAAGTGGAGAAAGAGGGTGGCAATTCCTTCCTCACCTTCTTACAACTAACTACTAAATAAAATGCAAGAAATAAACTACTTAAAACTGTATGAAAGCTATATAAATTTGGATGAAGAAAGGGATTGTTCTTCAAGTGCGAAGTGGAGCCTATTTATAGCCTTTGAGGTTTCCTTTGCATGAGGGTTGGCGTAGTAACTAAGTCAGCAATGTGGTGCCTAACCATGGTTACTTTCCTGCTCTGAATTTGAGAAGATAAAGTCCAGCACTCTTCTTTAAAGGAGGTCCAATGGTGGAGATCCATGTGTCTTTAGGTGTATAGCCCCTTATGATGATGTTTCATGGTGAACGCCTCCATATGCATGTGGGCATGTGTCTCCATGTGCCCAATGACTAAGCATGATGTCACAAAACTTCTGGTGTCATGGTATGAATTGAGGTGCTTCCAAGGTGGGGGGTTATAAGCTCACAGCTAGACAGTGCAGAAGCACTAAGTGCAGAAGCACTATGTGCAGAAGCACTAAGTGCAGAAACACTTTATCTTGGATGTTCCTTTAGTGTGGAAGCAATGCTGTTCTCCTGGTGCAGAAGCACGAACTGCAGCTGCACTGAGCAAACATATCAAACATACCAATATATATACAAAATGCTTAAATCATTGTGCAATCTTCTATAAAACTTACAATGTTGTTTATTTGACTAAAACTACTATATTTAATACATATTATACTTGGTTTCAGGCAGTTAGTTATGGTTAGATGTATGAATAACTCTATATAAAATAGAGTTATCACCCTGGCAGGAGGTCAGTGAGCGCCCGAGGGGGTTACCTGCAAAGCCACTCCGACGCTCAAGTCAGTATATCGAATATATGAGTGAAGGTACTAAGGATTAGAGATTGATCCTTTCTTAGGAAAAGTTTGCCTGTATTTATAGGAAACCGTGCCCTCTCGTGGATTGTTGGATGGGTAGAGTCGATCTTGACCGTCCAAGCATGTTGGGCTCGCATGAGGTGGAAATGGGCTGAATCAGTTGGGCTGATCCATAATACTTGCTAAGCGCACCTCCTGGTTTTGCTAATGGAACCCCTTGGTCCACTCCAGAATAGTTGCCCCCCAAGCCTAGATTATTCTGGTGGATGGTCTTGGCTTGACGCAGATTTGTCGGCTCGTTGGATTTGTGAAGTGGCCAGGGATACTGCCTCTGTGATAGCTGCGTTTCAGGGCCTTCTCCTTCACCTGCTTGACCTACTAATAAATAGGTGGATGAAAATTTTGCTGAGGGGTGAAGAAAAATTTCTTTGGGCGCCTGCTTGGAGAGGAAAGTCGGATCCTCAAGCACTTATTTGGAGAGGAGACAGACGATCAGATCCTCTTGCTCTGACACCTTTTCTCCTTGGTAAGTGTTTGCTTCCCTTTCGTTGATGGTGCCCCATGCGCCTTGTAACTGGCGATTTGCAAATGGAGGGTGGCGCCCTCAGGGCGCCTTGTGCTGGGCGTTTTGCAAAAGGGTAGTAGCGCCCTCGTGGGTGCCTTGTGCTCGATAATTTGCACAAGAGAAATTGGTTCCCTCGTCGGTGCCTTGCACTTGATGAATCGCCCATTGGGGAGAGTGGTTCCCTCGTGGGTGCCACGTGCTCGATGATTTGCACAAGAGATATTGGCGTCCTCGTGGGTGCCTTGCACTTGATGAATCGCCCATCGGGGAGAGTGGCGCCCTCGTGGGTGCCACGTGCTCGATGATTTGCACAAGAGGAATTGGCGCCCTCGTGGGTGCCTTGCACTTGATGAATCGCCCATCGGGGAGAGTGGCGCCCTCGTGGGTGCCACGTGCTCGATGATTTCCACAAGAGAGGTTGGCGCCCTCGTGGGTGCCTTGAGGGTGCCTTGCACTTGGTAATTATGGTGACACTTAGTTTCTTTTCTTAGCCTCTTGCCTTTCGAGTTCGTCTCGTTTCTTTGAAGCCTCCCACCTCGGGATAGGGTGTTGTTTTTCTGGTACTTAACTGTTTGTGTTGCCCCTTGTCCAGCAGGTTGGCAGATGGTGAGGATGATGGAGACAGCCTTGACACATGGGGTGTCAAACTCATTCCGGTAGTCCTTTTTGGGTGATCTCTTGGAACTTTTAACTTATTCTTTGAGGTGGTCTTTTAACCTTGTTGTACCATGTAGGGGTGAATGAAGAAGGGAATCGATTTATCTTGGATAAGAACCGGCTTCAGGTGGACCTACATGGAGCGTTGGAAACCACTTGCCAAAGTGCCGGAGTGCTCAGTCATCCCGATGTTGGTGCCTTGTGTCAAAGTGCTCTAACCAGGCGCCCTCCTGCCAGTCGCCCACTTGCCAGGCGCCCTCCTAGGTTCTAGGCGGGGGGACTGTCAGATATCATCCCAATAGTGTTGACTTCAATGTCCTTGTCCCCTGACCATTTCTCTTTGGTTGATTTGCTTTTCACCTGTACTTTTTCTTTTATTTGCTGGATGGCTGGATTTTGCCTTATAGGATTTTGCTGTTTCAATGATGACTTCTATGCCATACATGATTTTATCTTTATTCACCCTTTCTTTTGGCTCGTTGAATTGTGCAATATCTCTTTGTCGTGACCGTGACTCATCTGCTGGTGTTGGCGCCTCCCTGGGCGCGTTGAGCCAAAGTGCTAAGTTCTGCTGTTAGCGCCCTCCTGGGTGCCTTGCTGGACGCTTGTTTGTTCCTAAGAGTTGGCACCCTCCTGGGTGCCCTTAATGTTGTTCCCTGCGTGCGTGTTGTGGATGGTGCCCTCGTGGGCGCTTGTCATGTTGTCATGGCTGCTGCCTCTTGGCGCAGGATCTGGTACCCTCATGGGCGCCATGGGCGCCTTGTTGCGTTTGGAGCAGGATCTGGTGCCCTCATGGGCGCCATGGGCGCCTTGTTGAGTTTGGAGCAGGATCTGGCACCCTCATGGGCGCCCATGGCGCCTTGTTGCATTTGGAGCAGGATCTGGCGCCTTGTGCCAGGACTCCTGATGTTGGCGCCCTCCTGCGAAACATGTTTTGGCGCCCCCTAGGGCGCCTTGGTGCCTTCCTGGATGTGCTTGGTGCCATCCTGGAGAACATGTTTTGGCGCCCTCTAGGGCGCCTTGGTGCCAGCCAGGATGTGCTTGGTGCCATCTTGCGAAACATGTTTTGGGGCCCTCTAGGGCGCCTGGGTGCCCGCCTGGATGCGCTTGGTGCCATCCTGCAGAACATGTTTTGGCGCCCTCTAGGGCGCCTTGGTGCCTTCCTGGATGTGATTGGTGCCATCCTGCGAAACATGTTTTGGGGCCCTCTAGGGCGCCATACGTCGGGTGTCTCCTCGTGGAGCAGATTTTGCGAGACAAGGTTTTGATGCCCTCATGGGTGCCTATACGTCGGGTGTCTCCTCGTGGAGCAGATTTTGCGAGACAAGGTTAGGTGTCCTCATGTGTGCTTTGGACACCTTGTTGCGCAGTCCTGGCTGCCCCCTTGCGAAGGATTTGCATTGTTCCCCTGCCAGGCGCCCTCATGGGCGCTGCTTGCTTTATCATTGGTGCCATACCAGGCGCCCTCATGGGCGCTGCCTTGGGACTTGGCTCCCTGCCAGGCGCCCTCACGGGCGCTGCTGCTCTTCATTGGCGCCCTCATGGGCGCTGCTGCTCTTCATTGGCGCCCTGCCAGGCGCCCTCATGGGCGCTGCCTGCTCCATCATTGGCGCCTTGCCAGGCGCCCTCATGGGCGCTACCTTGTTGCTTGGCGCCCTGCCAGGCGCCCTCATGGGCGCTGGTTGCTTCCTTTCCAGGCGCCCTCATGGGTGCTGGCTTACGTGGACGTGTGCTTGGCACTATGTTTTTTTGTTCACGTGGTCGTGCACTTAGATGCTCATGCATCCTTTAATTTTCTTACGTGCTCATGCACTCTTTTATCTTCTCACGTGCTCATGCACTCAGATGCTCATGCATCCTTTAATTTTCTTACATGCTCATGCACTCTTTTATTCTCACGTGCTCATGGACTTAGATGCTCATCCATCCTTTAATTTTCATACGTGCTCATGCACTCTTTTATTTTCTCACGTGCTCATGCACTCAGATGCTCATGCATCCTTTAATTTTGCGAGACAGGGTTTCGTGCCCTCACTGGTGCCTTAGGAGCCATGTTGCACAGTGCTGTCTACCCCCTTGCGAAGGATTTGCTTCCAGACCACCTTCTGTCAGGCGCCCTCATGGGCACTGCCTGCATTTTCATTGGTGCCCTGCCAGGCGCCCTCATGGGCGCTGGCTGCTCTTCACTTGGCGCCCTGCCAGGCGCCCTCATGGGCGCTGGCTGCTTTTCACTTGGCGCCCTGCCAGGCGCCCTCATGGGCGCTGGCTGCTTTCACTTGGCGCCCTTATGGGCGCTGGCTGCTTTCACTTGGCGCCCTGCCAGGCGCCCTCATGGGTGCTGGCTGCCTTCACTTGGCGCCCTGGCAGGCGCCCTCTTGGGCGCTGACTGCTTCTACTTGGCGCCCTTCCAGGCGCCCTCATGGGCACTGGCTGTTCAATTGGCGCCCTGCCAGGCGCCCTCATGGGCGCTGGCTGCTTTCACTTGGCGCCCTCATGGGCGCTGACTGTTTTCTTATTCTGGAGGCAGTTTGTCAGAGGGGTCTAAACCTAACTTTCCCATCAGAGGTTGCGATATATCGCTTCGTGCCCCGTGGCAAAGTCAACTCCGGGGGCAGTTTATCGGAGCTCGGTCTGAATTTAATTCGCCCATCAGAGGTTGCGATTTATCGCTTCGTGCCCCGTGGCAAAGTCAACTTCGGGGGCAGTTTATCAGAGCTCGGTCTGAATTTAACTCACCCATTAGAGGTTGCGACACGATTAAAATCGCCTCTCACCTCGTGGGACTCTCGGGGGCAGTTTATCAAAACTCGGTCTGAATTTAACTCGCCCATCAGAGGTTGCGACACGATTAAAGTCGCTTCTCACCTCGTGGGACTCTGGGGGAAGTTTATCAACACTCGGTCCGAATTTAACTCCCGACAGAGGTGGCGACACGTTTAAAGTCGCTTCGCGCCTCGTGGCAAAGTTAACACCTCGTGGTGACTCTGGGGGCAGTTTATCAGAATCGATCTGAATTTAACTCGCCCATCAGAGGTTGCGACACGTTTAAAGTCGCTTCACGCGTCGTGGCGAAGTTTGATATCGACCTGTGTTGGTCGGGGGAGCTCCTCGATGGCGATCCCCGGTGGTGCCTCTAGTGGATATTGACCCGGTTCCACCGTTGCCCCCCAAGTCGAGATTATCCTGGGGGATGGTCTTCACTTGACGTTGTCGTTTAGGATGTCCTCGTAGGTTAGGTTGCCCTTATGGCTCGTGCCTTCGTCGGGTCTGCTAATTTTGTCAGAGGGTCACAGCAATTATCCTGCTCGTCTATTGGTATTTTTCGCTGACTTGCGTTGATCGAGGTGATTGATGGTGAGTATGGGTGAGCAACACCGCATTTTCTTTTCCTCTTTGCTCACGTGCTCGTGCACTATGTTTTTTGCTCATTGGTGCCCTCCTGGGCGCCCTGCGCCATGACCGCTTTCTGATGCTGGCGCCCTCCTGGGAGCTTTGTGCCATGTATCCTGATTTTGGCGCCCTCCTGGGCCCCTTGTGCCAAGATGCTGCGTCTTGTTGTTGGCGCCCTCCTCCTGGGCGCCTTTCCTGGGTGCGGAGACGTCCGAATTGGATTTTGAGCTTAACATGAGAGTTGTAGCTCTTCTTCTTAGTTTTCCAACGCATTCTCACACGCCTCCATCGGATAAGCATGGACGAAGTTATGGACTGCAAACTAGAGATCACCCTTGTAGGTGGGTATCTCTGGTGTCTGTGACTTCATGGTCTCGTCATTTGCTTGACTTTCGTGCCCTTCTTAGCGCTTGCTACCCAAGACATCATGGTCTCATACCTTGGATCCCTGCCGGGTGGGTGCCATGCACTTGGTTGCTTTGCTTTAGGAAGATGAGCGCGCCATCACACCCTTGACTCCCCTACTTGGAGAGATGAACTTGGCTTTGAGCTAATGTTGAGGTTGCCCCCTACGATCCAGGCAGTCCCTCCGTGCATGGTATGTTAGGTCTTAGACTTGTCCCTCCGTGCATGGTATGTTGAGGTTGCCCCCTACGCTCCGCTCAAACAACAAAATTCATAACTAGGCCTAGCCTTAGGCCCGAGTCTTGATGCTCTGCTCCTTATTCGGAGTCACGAGCTTCATCCTCTTCTTCATTCAAGTATTGGGCGAGCTTCCCTTCTTCAATATCATCCCTGGGGGTGCTGCATTTGCTGGTACTGTGCCCATAACAAGTCAGATAAACCGTCATGCTGCCAACCTTGGCCTCCTCTTGGTAGGCCATGTTGTCTTCTTCATAGTCCATGTACTTTTGATGCCTGCGTCGGTCGGGGGATCTCCTCGATGGCGATCCCTGGTGGTTCCTTGAAGTCACCGTTGTTGGAGGAAGGGTTCCCCTGCTAGGCGCCCTCATGGGCGCTACCTGATGTTGCCATGGCGCCTTGCCAGGCGCCCTCATGGGTGCCAGGCGCCCTCATGGGCGCTGTCTGATGTTGCCAAGGCGCCCTGCCAGGCGCCCTCATGGGTGCCAGGTTGGGCATGTCCTTAGCACTCTGCTGGTCTTCCTGATGCAGCATAGCTTGAGTGTGATTGGCCAGGAGATCCAAAAGCTGACTCACATTTGAAGGCTCGGCAGACTGACTGGTTCCCTCGTTAGGCAGGCTAGCGACGTTGCCCTTATTAGGCAGGCTGAAGACGTTGCCCTCATTTAGGCTGGCAAACGACGTTGCCCTCAGGGGTATACTCTAGTCGGGGTGCAGGTATGGCAATGCTTTGAACCAGGGGTCTGCCTCTGGGAGTTATGGAGCAGCAAGAGAAAACTTCGAGTAGTGATGATGTGAAAGATAGATATCTCCCACTGTGGTCGCCAATGTTCTGTACCTAGCAGTATTTTGGTAGACTGCTGTTGGTAGGTCTCTTGTTGCCCTGGCAGGAGGTCAGTGAGCGCCCGGGGGGTACCTGCAAAGCCACTCCGACGCTCAAGTATATCGAATATATGAGGGAAGGTACTAAGGATTAGAGATTGAACCTTTCTTAGGGAAGAGTTTGCCTGTATTTATAGGAAATCGTGCCCTCTCGTGGATCGTTGGATGGGTAGAGTCAATCTTGACCGTCCAAGCATGTTGGGCTCGCATGAGGTGGATATGGGCTGAATCGGTTGGGCTGATCCATATAACTTGCTAAGCGCACCTCCTGGTTTTGCTAATGGGACCCCTTGGTCCACTCCAGATCACATGGGGTGTTTCATGATGCTTGTTTTATCTACAGTGATGGGGGAGACTTGATTTATCATGAGAATTTCCCTTCCGCTAATCCTCCCAAATTCGTCGCTACTGTGTCTTAGCGAGGGAATTAGCGACGGAAAAATTCCCTTGCTAAAAAGGGCCTCGCTAATATTTAGCGACAGAAATTTGGTTTCGTCGCTAAATATTAGCGAGGGAAATTTCGTCGCTAATTAGCGAGGGAAATTCCGTCGCTAATTAGCGAGGGAATATAGTGAGGGCAAATCCGTTGCTAATTCTAAAGGCCATGTTTCCAAATATTAGCTAGGGATTTTAGTGAGAGCAAATCCGTCGCTAATTTAATTTTTTTTATTAAAAAACCTGCTTTTTATTTTATGCCACCTGCTTTTTTTTATAATAACAATATATCAAATGCAGCACAATTTCGAGAATACTCAAATAAAATCCATCCAAACTGGTTCCAAATATCCAAGTCAACATCCAAACTAACCAGTAATACCAAATATCCAAATCAGCAATACCAAATCCTAAACAAGTTCAAACCAACAATAACATAATCCAAATCCTAAACATGTCCAAAACAGCAATAACATAATCCAAAACATAATACTCCAAACCAGCAAATAACAATATAATACTAATACAGGCCATCATCAGACTCGGACTCCTGAGACTCAGACGCATCTGGCTTCAATCTCATATAGTACTTTAACATCTTCTCCTGCTGACGTGCAAACCTCAAGAAGTCTGTCTGCATATCTTTCATAGTCTGACTCTGCATCTGCTGCTCCTGCTGGTGCTGAGCATGCATCTCCTGTATCTCCTGCCTGAGCTGCTCTGTCTCTGTTGAAGGACTAGGAGGTCGACTACTAGAGGGTCCGTTGGTGTCAAAGTGATCATCCTCAAATCTCAAATTTGGAGCCAAGGGCCCCGTACCATACAGACGATTCCTATACACCCCCTTAAGCTAGGAAGTCATTAATTGTCCACATCAATGCCGCTCTCATCATAAAATTATTCTTTCATGCTGCATCATATGTCCCAACACACCCTGCCACAATCTCTTGAGATCATCAATTAGAGGTTCCAAAAAGATATCAATGTTAGCTTTTGGATTGGATGGACTAGGTATCAAGCAAGTCAAAAACATATACAGTTTAGTCATGCACATCTCAGGAGGAAGATTGTAAGGGGTAACTGTAACATCCCTAAATTTTTAAAGACTCGTACTAAGATGCCTAGGACCGATTAATTATTTGTGGGAATAATTGGTCCCGTCTAGGGGATTAATAGTCGAGAAAATTACCAAGAAAACCTATTCTCCATTAAAGGGTGGCCTATTCATAGTAAAATGAGGAATTGGAGCCGAAGGGCAAATCTGTCTTTTCACACCCCTAGTAATTAAATTATAATCGTGAAGGTTATAATTAATTACGAACCGAATGAATTGAGGAACTTTGGCTCAAAACCGAATTAATCGAGAAGGTTTTGTACCGAAAAGGATTTTTCAACACCTAAACTATCATTTTATGGGCCAAGGGCAAAACGGTCATTTCACCGTCTTTTAAAACCCCCCTCAGCCCATATACACCTGGAACCCCCCGCCCCCTCACCCTCACACTTAAACACTTGCTCCAGCTGAAAGAAAGAAAGAGAAAAACAGTTGAGGAAAAGAGAGAGAGAGAGGGCGAAGGGAGGAGGAAGAGGAGGAAAGGAGAGCTTCTCAAATTTTCATTGCATGTAAGTCTTCTAAACCTCTCTCTACTCCGTTTTTGATTCTGAATCCAATGGTACCAAGGACAAGGGCTGATTCTCACTCTTTCTCTATACACCATTTTCGAATTTGAACCTTCAAGGTTGAAGATAATGGAGTTTTGAACCTTGATGGTGTTGCATGTCATGTTGTAGTTGTGGAAAGTGGAGTATCAAGCTTGCATTTTCGATTTGGAGGAAGTTGTGAAAGATTGGGTTGCTGTTTCAGTCGCTCTAGTGGTGGAGATTGCGGTTTGGAAATCGGTTCGAGTTCTAGCGGGGATCGTTCGTGTACTTTCGTTTCGGTGACTTCGCTTTCGACCCAATCTCGGACTTCGGTATAACGGGTGAGTTCTACTCACGATACGGCATTGTGATATTCTGAAATTGTTTTCGGTATTGGATTCCTTGGTCACATTTTTCCGTTTCCGAAAGACTTAGAACCGAAAAACGATTTTTGAGTCTAAACGCTATTTTACGGTTTAACGGGAATTTTGATGAAATCGTTGAAATGAAATGTTTTGTATATGTGTTCTAGAATGCCTGGACATTTTCTGAGTTTCAGGAGTGATTGACATTAGGAATCGCATTGGGCGAAAACGGAGAGTGAAAATGAGAAAAACTGTGAAATCTGGGACTGTCACAGGACGCATGGATCGTGCGCCCCTGGGCTCGGATCGTGCGCCTGCTTCTGGTACCTGAACGTGCGTGCAATACAGGACGCACGGGTCGTGCGCCCCTGGGCACGGACTGTGCGTATCTTTCTGGTAGGAATGGATAAATGAAGTACTTCACGCACGGGTCGTGCGCCCCTGGGCACGGACCGTGGGTGAGGATCTGTCCCCGGTTTCCGTTTTCTCCTTTCGTCGTTTCATTTGATCCTGAACCCTTCCTAATCTCTTTCTCAATCATTTAAAAAGGAATTCCACTACTGAAAACCTTATTTTGAACTTGTTCAACTCATGATTTTGAAAAAGAGCTTTGAAGGCCCATTTGATCGAAAAACCGAAACCCTAGTACGCGTGTGAGTACACCGACTGATGGACTGACTGAATATATATGTTTATATATGTCAAATGAAAATGATTATAATGCCGGAGGTCTAACTTATGAATTCCTCAAAACGGGTTATAGATCGATATGGATATTGTTTATCCGATTACTATGTAATTGATCCATTTGGTGATCGAAAAGATATAAATTATCTAACTCTCGAGAATTTGATGCATATTGTCATATGTATTGCGTTGGGTGACGACCCGACAAGTAGCATACTAGGGAGGGTAGTCATGACCCCTTACCTAGGCCCTGTATACGTTTTGGCGTGGTCAATTCGTGGGTTATCGGGATTCGTAGTCGTTGTACAGCCGATTTATGCTAAACTAAAATGGAAACACGATTTGCCGGGATTCGTAGTCGTTGTACAGTCGGCATTTCGATTTATAGCTTATGATTCGGGATTCGTAGTCGTTGTACAGCCGTTTCTTGATAAGCTAAGATAAGAACACGATTTGCTTGGCATTTCGATTGATAAATAAGACATTGTTATGTCAGCTTTTAATAGCGGTTTAACGAATTGAACCGAGTGTCAGAGAGGGGGCACGGTAGGACTCACTGAGATATGTTATCTCACCCTATCCATATTTGTTGTTTTTCAGAGAAGAAGGGAAAAAGGAAGACTATTGTGCACGAGTAGTTGATATACTCTTGGAGGTGCTGAAGACTTAGTCATTTGATCCTTTGTTCTTTTGTTGTCCTATTGGTTGTATAAACTTGTATTTAATATGAGTTATATGAACCGTTTTATGTTTCTGTTTGGTATTTGGACTTGGATATTGTAATCCATTCGGTATGGAACCGATAAACTTCTATTTTATGAAGTAATGTTATTCCGATTATGTTTTGATTTCGGAAAAAGTTTGTATGTCCAATACTTAAACAGGAAATGTGTCCTCTGAACTTTCGCATCTGTGCATCTTCGGTCTCTCTACATGTTAGAAATACCGGGGTGTTACATTTGGTATCAGAGCGGTTCGACCTAGTCGGACTTAGATGTTAAGAGTCTTTTACGTCTTCTAAGTCTGATTTTTCTTAGTATGCTATTATACATTGAGCCTGATCAACTTAATACTTTGTGCATACTTCGCAGAATCTTGGCTGGGAGAGGTAGGAGAAACCCACCTGTTGATCCTCATCAAGAATGGATGCAGAATGTCATCGAGACTCAGCAGAAGATGATGAATGACATGATGCTAATGCAACAGCAACAGATGGCTCAAATGGCTCAAATGCAGCAGATGCATCAGATGCCTCAACCCCAACCAGCTGAGCCAGTCAATGTGCCAACACCTGAGGATCCCAACAGGGTGTATTTCCGGTTTCTGAAGATGAAACCCCCAACCTTCAAAGGAGGATCCGAGGCAATGAAAGCCCATTTCTGGGTAGATGCCATGGAACGGATCTTTGATACCTTGCAATGCAATGAAGGAGAAAAGGTAATTTCTGCTGCTAACGCTCTGGACGAGGATGCTCACACCTGGTGGGTTAACGCTCGTAGAATGCTTCAAAACCAAGGAACTCCTCTTGAGTGGAGTAATTTCAAGGAACTATTTTTGAATCATTATTTCCCCGACTCCCAAAGACTTGACAAGCGGATGGAATTTGAGTTTGAAACAGGGAGAGATGACAGTTGGGGAATACGCTGCAAAATTTGAGAGGTTGTCGCAATTCTATGAATTGGGGACCACCGCTCCTGATGATAAGTGGAAAATGGTGATGTTCAGACAAGGTCTTAGAGGCGATGTGAATCAAGGTCTCAGTTCTTATTCCATGACCACTTATCCTGCTTTGGTTCAACAGGCTCATTCAGCAGAGAGCGATCTGAAAAGAATGTATGCTGAGAGGAAAGATTTCTGGAAGGATAAAAGAAAGAGTAGTGAGTCAACTACATCAAACCCTAGGTATAAAAGGAATTTGAGTAAAGGGAAACAGACACAGTCCAGCAACACCGTAGGGTTTGGCAAGTGTGATGTGTGCAAAAAGAGTCAACGAGGAAAGTGTCAGGTCGGGCCGAACCAATGCTACCTTTGCAAAGAAGTGGGCCATTATGCTAATAATTGTCCGTCAAGGAAAGCTTTCTTGGAGTCCCCTGATGCTCCGAGGCAGGCTCGAGTCAACACTCTGGATGCTAAGACCATCAAACCAGCTGATAATCTTATAAGGGGTACAGGTTCTATCTTTCATCAAACTGTTAATATTCTGTATGACTCTGGTGCTACTCATTGTTTTATCTCTGAAGCATGTGCTGAACGGCTAGGATTAATAGTATCTCCTATATCTGAGCCAATATCTATCCTTACTGCTGCAAAGGGTCGTGTGCGAACCTAATCATTATGCCTTAATTGTCTGCTCACCATAGGAGGCAGGGACTTTGTTGTTGATTTTATCTGTCTGCCTATGAGAGGAATGGAGATTGTGTTGGGAATGAATTGGATGACTTCCAATCACATTACGATTGACTGTTTCAATCGTGCAATTAATTTTCCTTCTGAAGTAGCTGAACATTCACTACCTGCCGATGATGGTGTTATTTCGTTCACTTCAGCCAGCCAGTCTCTATTCCAAGGTGCGGAAGCTTTTGTTGTTATTTTGTCTGCATCAACTGAAGTTGATTTGGAATTATCATCTACTCAAGTTGTTAATGAATTCTTAGATGTTTTTCCCGAGGAAGTCTCCTCTTTACCTCCAGAACGAGAGGTAGAATTCTCTATAGATTTGGCGCCTGGTGCAGGGCCAATATCCATAGCACCTTATAGGATGTATCCTCTCGAACTGAAGGAGTTGAAGTCCCAACTTGAGGAATTAATTTCCAAGAAGTTTATTCGACCGAGTGCTTCTCCATGGGGCGCTCCGGTATTGCTAGTCAAGAAGAAGGACGGAAGCATGAGATTATCCATAGACTACCGTCAGCTGAATAAAATCACTATCAAGAACAAGTATCCATTACCTAGGATAGATGATCTACTTGACCAACTTCGAGGTGCTAAAGTTTTCTCCAAAATTGATCTAAGGTCAGGGTACCATCAAATCAGGGTAAGAGCCTTAGACATTCCGAAGACTGCTTTTCGCACAAGGTACGGACACTACGAGTTTGTGGTGATGCCCTTCGGATTGACTAACGCTCCAGCCGTATTCATGGACTATATGAATAGAGTATTTCATTCCTACCTAGATCAGTTTGTGGTCGTTTTTATTGATGATATCTTGGTTTACTCAAAGTCAGTACGTTGAGGAGCATGCCCAGCATCTCCGCTTTGTCCTAGGAGTACTCCGGGAAAAGAAACTCTATGCTAAACCGTCGAAGTGTGACTTTTGGATGTCTGAAGTAAAATTCTTGGGTCATGTGATTTCCCAGGATGGGGTTGCAGTAGATCCTAGCAAGGTAGAAGCAGTATTGAATTGAGAACGGTCGACGTCAGTGACTGAGATCCGAAGCTTTCTGGGTTTAGCTGGGTACTATAGAAGATTCATTGAAGGTTTTTCACAATTGGTACTTCCGCTTACCCGGTTGACTCGCAAGGGCCAACCGTTTACTTGGGATGTCGATTGTGAGGAGTGCTTTCTTGGATTGAAAGAAAAGCTAACTTCTGCTCCAATCCTAATTCTTCCGGATCCGTCATTGGGATTTCAGATTTACAGTGATGCATCTGGGAAGGGTTTAGGATGTGTTCTCATGCAGAATCAACACGTTGTGGCCTATGCATCTAGGCAATTGAAGACGCATGAACGAAATTACCCAACTCATGACTTAGAGTTGGCGGCTATTGTGTTTGCACTAAAAATTTGGAGGCATTACCTTTACGGTTCTCGTTTCGAGGTTTTTAGTGATCACAAGAGATTGAAATATCTGTTTGACCAAAAGGAGTTGAATAACAGATAGAGAAGGTGGACTGAATTTTTGAAGGATTACGACTTCGAATTGAAATATCACCCTGGGAAAGCCAACGTAGTAGCAGATGCTCTGAGCAGGAAGTCTATCCACACGGCAAGGTTAATGGTTCACGAGATGGCTTTGTTGGAGTCATTCAGAGACTTCAAACTCAAGGTGGTAAGAAAGAGAGATCGCGTAGTGCTGCGGCATATACGGATAGCCAGTGTGCTAAGGGAACAAATCCGTACAGCTCAAGAAGCTGATATGAAGTTGCAGTCTCAGAGGGGATCGCCAGATTTCACTGAGGATAGTGATGGCATGATTTGCTTTAATGGGAGGATTTGTGTTCCCGATGATGATAATATCAAAAGGCAAGTATTGGAAGAAGCTCATAGTAGTCAGTACTCTGTACATCCGGGATCCACCAAGATGTAACGAGACTTGAAGTTAATGTATTGGTGGCCTGGGATGAAGGTCGAGGTTGCAGAATTTGTTTCTCGGTGCTTAACTTGTCAGAAGGTTAAGGCGGAACACCGAAGACCGGGCGGTCAGTTACAACCGCTAGATGTACCGGTTTGGAAGTGGGAAGATATCTCAATGGACTTCGTCATGGGTTTGCCGAGATCACAGGCAGGCAATGATTCTATTTGGGTGGTAGTGGACCGATTGACTAAATCCGCTCACTTTATTCCCGTTCGCTCGACTTATAAAGTTTCCAAGTTAGCAGATGAATATGTGAAGAACATTATCAAACTGCATGGAGTTCCAACGAGTATCGTGTCAGACCGAGATCCCAAGTTTACTTCCATGTTCTGGAGAGCATTGAATGAAGCTTTGGGAACAAGGGTGCTGGTTAGCACTGCTTATCATCCTCAGACTGATGGTCAGACGGAGAGGACTATCCAGACTCTTGAGGACATGCTTCGGGATTGTGTGCTCGACAGTGGGAGAAAATGGGAGGATCATCTTCCATTAGTAGAATTCTCCTACAACAACAGTTACCACTCCAGCATTGGAATGGCACCGTTTGAAGCACTTTATGGAAGGAAGTGTAGAACTCCGTTGTGTTGGTGGGAGATTGGTGAAGATAAGTTTTTGGGACCCGATATGGTTCGCGAGACTAATGAGAAGATCAAGTTAATTCGAGAAAGGATGAAGGTTGCTCAGAGTCGGCAGAAGAGCTATGCTGACAACCGAAGGAGACTGTTGGAATTTGAGGTTGGTGATCATGTTCTCTTGAAAGTTTCCCCAACCATAGGCACCGGGAGAGCTTTGCGAGCGAAAAAGCTCAGTCCTCGATATGTTGGACCTTTCCAAATCATCGAGCGGATTGGGCCAATTGCTTATCGCCTCGCATTGTCTCAGGCCCTATCAAATCTCCATGATGTGTTCCACGTGTCTCAATTAAGGAAGTATGTTCCCGATCTGCATCAACCGTTGAGTGTTGATACAATTGACCTACGACCGGATTTGTCATTTCAACCTTACCTTAGTTATATCTTGGAGCGTGGTGTGAAGACTCTGCGTTCGAGGACTATTCCGATTGTCAAAGTGGTCTGGGATGGATTCTCAATCGAGGAGGCTACCTGGGAGCTGGAAGATGACATGCGGACCCGATATCCATATCTCTTCAATTGAGGTACGTCTTGTCAATTTTGAGGACAAAATTTTTAAAAGTTGGGGACATTGTAACATCCCTAAATTTTTAAAGACTCGTACTAAGATGCCTAGAACCGATTAATTATTTGTGGGAATAATTGGTCGCGTCTAGGGGATTAATAGTCGAGAAAATTACCAAGAAAACCTATTCTCCATTAAAGGGTGGCCTATTCATAGTAAAATGAGGAATTGGAGCCGAATGGCAAATCTGTCTTTTCACACCCCTAGTAATTAAAATATAATCGTGAAGGTTATAATTAATTACGAACCGAATGAATTGAGGAACTTCGGGTCAGAACCGAATTAATCGAGAAGGTTTTGTACCGAAAAGGATTTTTCAACACCTAAACTATCATTTTATGGGCCAAGGGCAAAACGGTCATTTCACCGTCTTTTAAAACCCCCCTCAGCCCATATACACCTGGAACCCCCCCTCACCCTCACACTTAAACACTTGCTCCAGCTGAAAGAAAGAAAGAGAAAAACAGTTGAGGAAAAGAGAGAGAGAGGGCGAAGGGAGGAGGAAGAGGAGGAAAGGAGAGCTTCTCAAATTTTCATTGCATGTAAGTCTTCTAAACCTCTCTCTACTCCATTTTTGATTCTGAATCCAATGGTACCAAGGACAAGGGCTGATTCTCACTCTTTCTCTATACACCATTTTCGAATTTGAACCATCAAGGTTGAAGATAATGGAGTTTTGAACCTTGATGGTGTTGCATGTCATGTTGTAGTTGTGGAAAGTGGAGTATCAAGCTTGCATTTTCGATATGGAGGAAGTTGTGAAAGATTGGGTTGCTGTTTCAGTCGCTCTAGTGGTGGAGATTGCCTTTTGGAAATCGGTTCGAGTTCTAGCGGGGATCGTTCGTGTACTTTCGTTTCGATGACTTCGCTTTTGACCCAACTCTTGGTCACATTTTTCCGTTTTCGAAAGACTTAGAACCGAAAAACGATTTTTGAGTCGAAACGCTATTTTACGGTTTAACGGGAATTTTGATGAAATCGCTGAAATGAAATGTTTTGTATATGTGTTCTAGAATGCCTGGACATTTTGAGTTTCAGGAGTGATTGACATTAGGAATCGCATTGGGCGAGAACTGTAACACCCCTTTTCTACCCGTCACTTTATTTATAAAAATCAGAGTTTGAAAATTTCGTTCATAGGGAATGTTACACATACTTCAGTAAGACGTCGCTTATCAATTTTAAAACAGTTTAACTTAGAAATCATACATCCACGTAGCACGTCACAATATCAGAATCTCAAGCCTCATTTTAACGTCGCTCATAAAACCCAACATAGCAAAACCAACTACGCAGCGGAAAACAATAAAACATAACAGAATGGTCCACATGGACATAACAACCAAAAAAATCATTAATAAATGCCGAGTTCGTTTCCCCCCCCCCCCCTGAGTGCTACGTATCAGAGCATGACGACTCGACTCAAAAGTGAAGCTAAGACCTTCACTGGGAATCACCTGCACGTTACCAACACGGGGGTAACATTCAAACAGGAAAGGGTGAGCATCATTTCAATCCATATAATAGAAAATATGATAAGGACTAATCATAGGCTACGCACTAGAACAATCAGCACACAAAACACTAGGTATTCACACCACAGTCTTCATTCACGTCACTTACAATAACTCATCTCAGGTCATGTAGATTTATGAAATGCAACCCACTCGCGGGTATATGCATGAAGGTACCTTTTCACAAAACGTCGCTTAGCCCTTAAGGCTTCATCGTCACTTAGCCACTCAGGCCCCAAAACGTCACTAGGTTTTATGCATATGGGCATGAGACACTATGACATGCACCACTCACAATACACAAACACACAATTATTCAATTCATCGTCAACTATGTGACCCGTCACTTACCGGTCTGCTCGCAAAGAGCTCAGCACCTGTCAAACTCACAATCACCACACAACGTCACTAGGCCATTTAAACCTTAACATCACTTAGCCCTTCGGGCCCCAAAACGTCACTGGGTTTTCATTGTCACTTACACATAATTATCAATCAACTCAAATAATGGCCACTGAGGGCGAAAACGTCATTTGACTAGCCACCAAGGGCATCCTCGTCATTTTCACATCATTATCATTAACTTTGGCCACTAGGGCAAAAACAGTCTTTTACACGTCATAAATAATAATAATTGCCACTAAGGGCGAAACAGTCATTTAACTAGCCCCAAAGGCATCATCGTCAAAATCATCATTTTTGACATCACTTCGCTAAAACTGTTGTTTATACACCAAAAGGGATTTTTAAAGAGCTTCATATCATTTTTCAATGTCACTGGGACGATCACCGGGGACAGCCACTTGGGCGCCCACAAACAGTCAGAAAATAACAATTTTTCATTTTAAAAATTGGACCCATAGATAAACAACGTAAAAAGCTTCACGACACTTTTCGAATCGTTCAAAACGGACGTCTGAGTCAAAAGTTATGTTAAAAATAAGTTTGGGAAAAATCAGGCAACATGCTGAAAATTGGCGCCTTAGGCGCCCAGGCAACACGTGCACTGGTGCCCAGCGCCCAGGCGCGCAAGACAGCGCAACACAACACGGGCGCCTTGCGCCCAGGGGCAACAACGCGCAACACAGCGCAACACAACACGGGCGCCATGCGCCCAGGGGCAACAACGCGCAACACAGCGCAACACAACAAGACACGGGCGCCTAGCGCCCAGGCGCGCACACACGCGCAACACACACGCCTCAGGCGCCCAGCGCCCAGCACAGGCGCTTAGCGCCCAGAAAACAGCAGCAACATCCAGAATTTTGTTCAACACTTTTTAACACTGAAAATTGGTTTTCTTAACAATTTTAAAGCGTAAAAACTCCAATTTTTCCAGCAACCAAAAATGCACCTAATTGTTTTCGAAAATCACCCAAACTCAGTTTTACCAAAAATTCAATTGAAAACGTCACCAACAATCATCTTGGCGCCCTAGGCGCCCAAACAACCACAACCCCTATGCGACCTCACCTCAAACAAGCCAAACACATGGATCACAATTATGGATTCTCAACATATGCACATATCACCACCAATAAGACAATTTCATAGATCACACCACACAATGAATCGAATTCGCAAACACATTATAATGAACATATATGGAAGTTAACATCAAGAACATCAAGAAACGCAAAAGAATTATCAAGAACATCACGAAATCTAGCATGAACCTTAGATCTAGGACCTATCATAGAATGTATTAGATGGAAAGATAGAGCTCCCCTAACCTCGAAATTGAAGAACGGAGGCTCCGGAGATAGTCACGTACAGGACCACAGCAACAAAATCACGTTCCTTGCTCTTCCTTGGTTGCGACTTCTCTCCTCTTCTTCTCCTCCCCTTACGGCGCCCTTTCCCTCACTCTCTAGCTCTCCAATTCGCGAATTGCCACAAAACCCTAGCCTCCAACTAGCCTAGCCACTTCGCATATGACAAGAATAATGGGCTTGGGCTTCTCACTTAGGCCCAAGTCCATTTGGTTTGGCACCTCCACTTTCTAATACTTCCTACACATATTAGTATAAATTCTAATTAATTAAATTACATCCAATAATTTAATTTAAATCCCCAATTACTTAATTAAATAAATTAATTAAATAATTTTAGGGTGATACAACTCTCCCCCACTTAGAATATTTCGTCCTCGAAATTTACCTGATCAAACAACTCTGGGTAGGATTCTCGCATCTTGCTCTCTAGCTCCCAAGTCATACTCTCGCCGGCAGCTCCTAGCCAGACCACTTTCACCAATGCAATCTCTTTGCCTCTAAGCGCTTTCACTTCACGATCCTCAATCCGTACGGGCATCGTCTCCACAGTGAGATTATCCCGCACCTCTACATCGTCCATATGGATCACATGAGATGGATCCGAAACATACTTCCGAAGTTGTGACACGTGAAACACGTCATGCAAGTTCGAAAGATTTGGCGGTAAAGCCACTCTATAAGCCACATTTTCGATTCTTTCAGAAATCTGATAAGGACCAACAAATCGAGGAGTGAGCTTCTTCGATTTCAACGCTCGACCAACACCGGTAATAGGAGAAACCCTCAAGAACACATGCTCACCCTCCTGAAACTCTAAATCCTTCCTCCGCTTGTCATGATAACTCTTCTGACGGCTTTGCGAAGCCTTCATCTTTTCACGGATCATCTTGATCTTCTCTGTAGTCTCCCGGACAATCTCCGGTCCCAAAACTACACTCTCTCCCGAATCATACCAACACAATGGCGTCCTACACTTTCGTCCATACAATGCTTCAAACGGTGCCATCCCAATGCTGGAATGGTGACTGTTGTTATAAGTAAACTCAATCAATGCAAGGTAGGAATCCCATGAACCCCGCTGTTCCAATACACAAGCCCTCAACAAAACCTCTAACGACTGAATTGTTCTCTCTGACTGACCATCTGTCTGAGGATGATACGCCGAACTCATTTTCAATTTTGAACCCAATTCCTTCTGCAAACTCTTCCAAAACTCAGAAGTGAACCTCGGATCCCTATCTGACACAATACTCTTCGGAACACCGTGCAGCCTCACAATTTCTTTGACATAGACCTCCGCCAACCTCGACACCGGATAAGTGATATTAATAGGAATAAAATGAGCAGACTTCGTTAACCTATCAATGATCACCCAAATAGCGTCATGACCCTTAACTGTATTTGGTAACCCCGTCACAAAATCCATCGCAATGCTATCCCATTTCCACTCTGGGACTTCCAACGGTTGCATTAACCCTGCAGGCTTCTGATGCTCAACCTTAGATTTCTGACAGGTCAAACAGGCATACACAAACTGTGCCACATCCCTCTTCATCCCATACCACCAAAACATCTTTTTCAGGTCTTGATACATTTTCGTCGCTCTAGGATGGATACTCAACTTGCTACGGTGACCCTCCTCTAAAATTGCCTTTCTCATCTCTTCATCGTCCGGAACACATATCCTACCCCGGAATCTCAACACACCACTGGAATCTAATTTGAAATCTTCATCTTCAGACTGACCGACCCCATTAATTAAATCCACTAACTTGACGTCTGACTTCTGAGCCTCCCTGATGCTGCTCAGGAAATCATTATCGATCTTTAACATTCCCAGCTTGACACTGCGAGGTGTCATTTTACAAACCAAACTCAAATCCCTGAATTCTTCAATTAACTCTAATTCTTTCACCATCATGGCCAACATATGCAACGACTTTCTGCTTAAAGCATCAGCCACGACATTAGCTTTGCCGGGATGATAATTCAAACCAAAGTCATAATCCTTCAAGAGTTCCAACCACCGACGCTGTCTCATATTCAACTCTTTCTGATCGAACAGATACTTTAGACTCTTATGATCACTGAACACTTCGAACCTCGAACCATAAAGGTAGTGCCTCCAAATCTTGAGCACAAATACCACAGCAGCCAACTCCAAATCATGCGTAGGGTAATTTTTCTCATGAATCCGCAACTGCCTCGACGCATACGCAACGACTTTCCCATCCTGCATCAACACACCACCGAGACCCATCTTCGAAGCGTCACAATACACAACGAACGGTTCCTCTGGATTAGGCAACGTCAAAACAGGCGACGTCGTCAATCTCTTTTTCAGTTCCATAAAACTTTCCTCACACCGAGCATCCCAAACAAAAACTTTACCCTTGCAGGTCAACTGAGTCAACGGAAGGGCCAACTTGGAAAAACCCTCGATGAACCTCCTGTAGTACCCAGCCAAACCCAAAAAGCTTCTAATCTCTGTTACGGACTTCGGAGACTCCCACTCCAATACTGCTTCTACTTTTGCCGGATCAACCGCAATACCATTACCAAAAATCACGTGCCCAAGGAAACTCACCTCTTTCAGCAAGAATTCACACTTCGATAACTTAGCGTACAACTTTTTCTCTTTTAAAACTTCCAACACTGACTTCAGATGCTCAGCATGCTCTTCCTCTGACTTAGAATAAACTAGAATGTCATCTATGAAGATTACCACAAACCGATCTAGGTAATTATGGAAAATACGGTTCATATATTCCATAAATACACCAGGAGCATTGGTCACACCGAACGGCATTACTAAATACTCATAATGCCCATACCTTGTCCTGAACGCTGTCTTCTGAACATCTTCATCTTTTACTTTAATCTGATGATATCCGACCTCAAATCAATTTTGCTGAAAACACGGGCACCCACTAACTGATCCATCAGATCGTCGATCCTCGGAAGCGGATACTTATTCTTGATAGTTACCTTATTCAACTGACGATAGTCCACACATAACCTCATGCTCCCGTCTTTCTTCTTCACTAACAATACCGGAGCTCCCCACGGTGATACACTCGGTCTTACAAACTTCTTCTCAAGCAATTCTTCAAGTTGCGTCTTCAACTCAGACAGTTCCGACGCCGACATTCTGTACGGTGCCATAGACACAGGCCTCGTACCAGGTACAAGATCCATCGAAAACTCAACTTCTCTTTCCGGTGGCACACCCGGAATTTCATCAGGAAAGACTTCAGGAAATTCACGTACTACCTTCAGTTCTTCGATAACAGCCTGACTCTCAGCAGACAACGAAGCCATCAACGCAAATAATTGAACTCCATCTTTCTTCAACTTCTTCAACTGATCAGCAGATACCAAAACAGAACTTTCTTCACCGAAACTAACCGACTTGCTACGACAGTTGATATGAACGTGATTATTCTCTAACCAGTCCATGCCTAAGATTACATCCAGACCTCTCAATGGCAAACAAACAAAATTCACAATAAAGTCCCTGCCGAAGATCGACACGGGACACTGAGAACACACCTGGGACGTAATCACCGACCCCTTCGCAGGAGTATCGACAACCATATCCCCACACATAGCAGATAAAACAAGACCCAATCGTTTACAGCAATCAACAGATATAAAGCAATGGGTAGCACCAGTATCAATAAGAGATTTCAGAGAAGTACCATTAATAAAACACGTACCTCTAATCAGACCATCATCATCATCAGGCTCCTCTCCTGCCAATGCAAAAACCTTCCCAGTAGACCTTTCCTTTTTCGGCTTTGTACACTTTGTACTGATATGCCCAGACTCACCACAGTTGAAACACACCACATCTTTAACCTTACACTCAGCTGCCATATGACCCTTTTTACCGCAACGGTAGCAATTCCTTTCATCAGACCTGCATGTAGTACTCTTGTGGCCAGGTTTGCCACACTTATAGCAGACAATGCTAGCAGGGGCATCTCCCCCACTAGAACCCTTACCTCCAGCAGCCCTCTGATAACCCTTACCCGCAGGAACCTCATACAGCTTGCTTCGACTCTGAAACTTGCCCTTTTTCTCAGAAGTAGCTTTGAAGCGAGCAGTACTGTCCTCCTCGAAGATCCTGCAACTGTCAACCAGATCTGCGAACACACGAATCTTCTGATAACCAATGGCCTGTTTAATATCAGGCCTTAACCCATTCTCAAATTTGATGCATTTTGAAAATTCAGCTGTAGCCTCAATGTAGTGTGGATAAAATTTTGCTAGTTCCACAAATTTTGCCGCATAGGCAGTCACAGACATACCACCCTGCTTCAGCTCTAAAAACTCTATCTCTTTCTTCCCTCGGATGTCTTCAGGAAAATACTTTCTCAGAAATTCCCTGCTGAATACCTCCCAAGTAATCTCTTCCTGCACAGCCTCTAACCTCTGCCTAGTAGCCAACCACCAGTCGTCGGCCTCCTCGGCTAACATGTGGGTACCAAAACGGACCTTCTGCTCAACAGTACAGTCCATCACCCTGAAAATCCTCTCGATCTCCTTCAGCCAAGCCATAGCACCATCTGGATCATATTTGCCTTTAAAGGTGGGCGGATTCTCCCTCTGGAAGGTAGTCAGACTCCTAAAACCAGCATTATCTCCAACATTCTGCTGACCCTGCACTGCCTGAGCCATAGCTTGCAATGCAGCAGCAAGAGCAGCGTCAATCCTCCCAGCCATTATGAACTATCACTGCAGCACAAACCAAAGATTCAGAACTAATCTATTGTCATAAGACACTATGACAGGACAACATTGGCCGGACAGACCGAACTGCTCTGATACCACTAATGTAACACCCCTTTTCTACCCGTCACTTCATTTATAAAAATCAGAGTTTGAAAATTTCGTTCATAGGGAATGTTACACATACTTCAGTAAGACGTCGCTTATCAATTTTAAAACAGTTTAACTTAGAAATCATACATCCACGTAGCACGTCACAATATCAGAATCTCAAGCCTCATTTTAACGTCGCTCATAAAACCCAACATAGCAAAACCAACTACGCAGCGGAAAACAATAAAACATAACAGAATGGTCCACATGGACATAACAACCAAAAAAATCATTAATAAATGCCGAGTTCGTTTCCCCCTCTGAGTGCTACGTATCAGAGCATGACGACTCGACTCAAAAGTGAAGCTAAGACCTTCACTGGGAATCACCTGCACGTTACCAACACGGGGGTAACATTCAAACAGGAAAGGGTGAGCATCATTTCAATCCATATAATAGAAAATATGATAAGGACTAATCATAGGCTACGCACTAGAACAATCAGCACACAAAACACTAGGTATTCACACCACAGTCTTCATTCACGTCACTTACAATAACTCATCTCAGGTCATGTAGATTTATGAAATGCAACCCACTCGCGGGTATATGCATGAAGGTACCTTTTCACAAAACGTCGCTTAGCCCTTAAGGCTTCATCGTCACTTAGCCACTCAGGCCCCAAAACGTCACTAGGTTTTATGCATATGGGCATGAGACACTATGACATGCACCACTCACAATACACAAACACACAATTATTCGATTCATAGTCAACTATGTGACCCGTCACTTATCGGTCTGCTCGCAAAGAGCTCAGCACCTGTCAAACTCACAATCAGCACACAACGTCACTAGGCCATTTAAACCTTAACATCACTTAGCCCTTCGGGCCCCAAAACGTCACTGGGTTTTCATCGTCACTTACACATAATTATCAATCAACTCAAATAATGGCCACTGAGGGCGAAAACGTCATTTGACTAGCCACCAAGGGCATCCTCGTCATTTTCACATCATTATCATTAACTTTGGCCACTAGGGCAAAACAGTCTTTTACACGTCATAAATAATAATAATTGCCACTAAGGGCGAAACAGTCATTTAACTAGCCCCAAAGGCATCATCGTCACAATCATCATTTTTGACATCACTTCGCTAAAACTGTTGTTTATACACCAAAAGGGATTTTTAAAGAGCTTCATATCATTTTTCAATGTCACTGGGACGATCACCGGGGACAGCCACTTGGGCGCCCACAAACAGTCAGAAAATAACAATTTTTCATTTTAAAAATTGGACCCATAGATAAACAACGTAAAAAGCTTCACGACACTTTTCGAATCGTTCAAAACGGACGTCTGAGTCAAAAGTTATGTTAAAAATAAGTTTGGGAAAAATCAGGCAACATGCTGAAAATTGGCGCCTTAGGCGCCCAGGCAACCAGGCAACACGTGCACTGGCGCCCAGCGCCCAGGCGCGCAAGACAGCGCAACACAACACGGGCGCCTTGCGCCCAGGGGCAACAACGCGCAACACAGCGCAACACAACACGGGCGCCATGCGCCCAGGGGCAACAACGCGCAACACAGCGCAACACAACAGGACACGGGCGCCTAGCGCCCAGGCGCGCACACACGCGCAACACACACGCCTCAGGCGCCCAGCGCCCAGCACAGGTGCTTAGCGCCCAGAAAACAGCAGCAACATCCAGAATTTTGTTCAACACTTTTTAACACTGAAAATTGGTTTTCTTAACAATTTTAAAGCGTAAAAACTCCAATTTTTCCAGCAACCAAAAATGCACCTAATTGTTTTCGAAAATCACCAAAACTCAATTTTACCAAAAATTCAATTGAAAACGTCACCAACAATCATCTTGGCGCCCTAGGCGCCCAAACAACCACAACCCCTATGCGACCTCACCTCAAACAAGCCAAACACATGGATCACAATTATGGATTCTCAACATATGCACATATCACCACCAATAAGACAATTTCATAGATCACACCACACAATGAATCGAATTCGCAAACACATTATAATGAACATATATGGAAGTTAACATCAAGAACATCAAGAAACGCAAAAGAATTATCAAGAACATCACGAAATCTAGCATGAACCTTAGATCTAGGACCTATCATAGAATGTATTAGATGGAAAGATAGAGCTCCCCTAACCTCGAAATTGAAGAACGGAGGCTCCGGAGATAGTCACGTACAGGACCACAGCAACAAAATCACGTTCCTTGCTCTTCCTTGGTTGCGACTTCTCTCCTCTTCTTCTCCTCTCCTTACGGCGCCCTTTCCCTCACTCTCTAGCTCTCCAATTCGCGAATTGCCACAAAACCCTAGCCTCCAACTAGCCTAGCCACTTCGCATACGACAAGAATAATGGGCTTGGGCTTCTCACTTAGGCCCAAGTCCATTTGGTTTGGCACCTCCACTTTCTAATACTTCCTACACATATTAGTATAAATTCTAATTAATTAAATTACATCCAATAATTTAATTTAAATCCCCAATTACTTAATTAAATAAATAAATTAAATAATTTTAGGGTGTTACAAAAACGGAGAGTGAAAATGAGAAAAACTGTGAAATCTGGGATCGTGCGCCCCTGGGCAAGGATCGTGCGCCTGCTTCTGGTACCTGAACGTGCGTGCAATACAGGATGCACGGGTCGTGCGCCCCTGGGCACGGACCGTGCGTATCTTTCTGGTAGGAATGGTTAAATGAAGTACTTCACGCACGGGTCGTGCGCCCCTGGGCACGGACCGTGGGTGAGGATCTGTCCCCGGTTTCCGTTTTCTCCTTTCGTCGTTCCGTTTGATCCCGAACCCTTCGTAATCTCTTTCTCAATCATTTAAAAAGGAATTCCACTACTGAAAACCTTATTTTGAACTTGTTCAACTCATGATTTTGAAAAAGAGCTTTGAAGGCCCATTTGATCGAAAAACCGAAACCCTAGTACGCGTGTGAGTACACCGACTGATGGACTGACTGAATATATATGTTTATATATGTCAAATGAAAATGATTATAATGCCAGAGGTCTAACTTATGAATTCTTCAAAACGGATTATAGATCGATATGGATATTGTTTATCCGATTACTATGTAATTGATCCATTTGGTGATCGAAAAGATATAAATTATCTAACTCTCGAGAATTTGATGCATATTGTCATATGTATTGCGTTGGGTGACGACCCGACAAGTAGCATACTAGGGAGGGTAGTCATGACCCCTTACCTAGGCCCTGTATACGTTTTGGCGTGGTCAATTCGTGGGTTATCGGGATTCGTAATCGTTGTACAGCCGATTTATGCTAAACTAAAATGGAAACACGATTTGCCGGGATTCGTAGTCATTGTACAGTCGGCATTTCGATTTATAGCTTATGATTCGGGATTCGTAGTCGTTGTACAGTCGTTTCATGATAAGCTAATATAAGAACACGATTTTCTTGGCATTTCGATTGATAAATAAGACATTGTTATGTCAGCTTTTGATAGCGGTTTAACGAATTGAACCGAGTGTCAGAGAGGGGGCACGGTAGGACTCACTGAGATATGTTATCTCACCCTATCCATATTTGTTGTTTTTCAGAGAAGCAGGGAAAAAGGAAGACTATTGTGCACGAGTAGTTGGTATACTCTTGGAGGTGCTGAAGACTTAGTCATTTGATCCTTTGTTCTTTTGTTGTCCTATTGGTTGTATAAACTTGTATTTAATATGAGTTATATGAACCGTTTTATGTTTCTGTTTGGTATTTGGACTTGGATATTGTAATCCATTCGGTATGGAACCGATAAACTTCTATTTTATGAAGTAATGTTATTCCGATTATGTTTTGATTTCGGAAAAAGTTTGTATGTCCAATACTTAAACAGGAAATGTGTCCTCTGAACTTCCGCATCTGTGCATCTTCGGTCTCTCTACATGTTAGAAATACCGGGGTGTTACAGTAACAATGACTGGCCGACAAGAATAGGGCGACGCTGATGCTTGGATATATGGAGTAAATCCATCAAAGCACAAACCAAGTCGAACATTCCGTGGGTCAGAGGCAAAATCTGAATGCACTCGATCAAAGTGTATCCAGGCCTCACCATCAGATGGGTGGCGTAAACTGTCTGAGGTATTATTATTCCCATAATGCCACGTCATTTTGTTTGCAATTTCAGGCGATGCAAACATTTTCTGCAACCTTGGAACTATAGGCAAATAGAACATCGACTTTACAGGAATGGGTTTATAATTACGTTTTTCCTCTTTACGAACTTTATACCCCGGCTTTCCACAAAATCTACAAACCTGCAACGCACCATCGGTTTTACCAAATTTGTTGTCGTAAAACAACATGTGCCCATCCTCACAACAATCAATCTTCTTACATTCCAATCCCAGCTTCGAAACTAACAACTTTGCTTCATAATAACTTTTTGGCAAACTATCCTTATTAGGTGTCCCGTCCAACATCATTTAAGTCACAAAATCTAAACCCAACTCAGAAATATTGCTCATGGATTTGAGAGATAAAAGCTTCACACATTTTGCTTTAAAAACACACTTAGAGCAAGTGTACTCTTTCGCAGAAGTAGTATAAAAGATTATCGTATCCACAGGGATTAATTAACAAGTACCAAACTAGTCGAGATTATTTATTCTTTAGACGAACCAATAGTTTGATGATTATAGAAACAAAATAAAAATATCTAAATAACTAGAATTAAAATACTAGATTTAATCGATGGAGAGATGTCTAGGGCCACGGTTTCACTTGCAAGCTTTGATTCCCCCATGTCTAATTCTACTCGAATTCCTTTATTTTATTTAATTACCAATCCCTTTACTAAAACTATTAACCCGTTTGGTCATTCGTGATTAATATTCTTTTTCCCAAACTAACCATTGTTTGGTCATGCAAGAATTTAAATTTAAGAAAAGCATAAAAAGCAAAAAGGTTGAATGATTGGAAGACTAAATTAAAGTTTGGTCATGCATTAATTATAGCCCCAATTGTCCTTTAGGTCCACCAACTAATTGCAGTACGGTCGCTGATCAACTAATTGATTATGAACATGCAAAGGGTGATCAATCCTAAGAACGTGATTAAATTACTAGGACAATATTAATTGAAATAAAAATAGGAATTCAGATTAAGAATTAGAACATAAAAAGGTCTCTAATCAAGCAAGATCCACCTAAGACCCTAGAAGAGGATTTACCTATCCATAGTGTTCAAGAACAATGAAATAAAATTAGGAGTCATAAATTACAGAGATAAAAATAACCCGAAATGGAGAAATTTCTGATCTTGAGAATTTAGTCTCCTTTTTCTGCTCCAGAGCTCTCTCATTCTGTCAAAAACAGGTACCCAAAACTTCACTCTCTCCTTCCTCCGCGTTGCCGTCGCTACTGTTTTGTGTTGTGCGGCTCCCTCGTTCGTTGAATTGCCGCCTCCTCTTTATATATTAGCCTTTCCTTGAATTGCCAAAACTCCTTTTAAAAGTCACGTACTCCCCTTTTCCCTTGTTCATCTTTCCGTAGGTTTAGTCACGCCCATTACTTGGGCTTTCTTCTTAGCCAATTGGCCATACGGCCTTTTCTTACAATCATGGGCCTTTTTTCCTCCAATAATTGCCAGCAACCTTATATATATATATATATATATATATATTACATGGCATTAAGTTGGACTTTCATGCTTTTTTTCTTTTTCTATCTTTCTGCAAAATAATGAGCAAATTAAATCAATAATTTATATAATTAGTAATAATTGCTCTAAACAAGACCTAAAAAATACCTTTAAAAATGCACTAAATTGGAGTTTATCAACTCCCCACACTTAATCTGTGCTTGTCAAAAGGTTGCCCAATTAGATGCTCTTGTCCCTGAAGAATACATTTTTGTGAACAAGGGCACTCGCTCACAATCTCTCTAAGTGTTTAGGGACTAGGGAAAATATACACTCAAGTTTCAACAAAATGCACATTACCATATGTTTGTAATTTGACCAAATCTCCACTAAATAGTTCACATGCATGCAAAAAATGGGGTTTCATGGGTTGTAATGGGGCCAGGGTGAGTTCATGCAGGGTAGGAAATAAGAAAGAAGGGATAATCAAAGGGTTAAAAACAACAAGCACATAGTAACATTTGAAATCAAATATGGAGGTCCTATCTATTTTACAATTTTGTCCAAACTCCAAATTAATTTCACTTCCATTCTTCATTCTTCTTTTTCTCTTCAGTCGACTCTTTTTTTTGCTTTTTGCTCTTGAGTAGACTCTTTTTTTTTTTGGATTTGCCCTTTGGCTCTTCCGTTCTTTTGATGTGCCTTTTCCTCCTTCTTGCTTTCTTTTATTTTTCTATATTTCTCTTTGGAGGAAAAGGAACTTGTAACCATATGAGCCACTCATACATGACAAAATTGTAACTTTCAATAGTTGCTCCAAATTTAATTTCAAATGGTTACCACAAAAAAAGAAAAAACTATATCTGGGTACCAAAGAAAAAATATAACAAATAGGCTCAAAGGGGGCAACTAATGGATAAATTCAACAAACAACTCTGAGGCTAGAAAAATACCTAAATTCCCCAAATCTTTTTACAAGATGCAAATCAATTTTCGCCTTGAAATGGTCAAAAGACAAATTCTAGAATGTAGCAAATTGGGAAACACACTCATAGAAAGAAAAGGGGTAAAAGTTCATGATTTAGTATCAATCCCCTTATAAAGGCTCAAATCTCACATTTAGAATCTAGTTCACACAAAGTACTCAAGAGGGACAAATGCTAATTATCAGCTTCCTAAGGACATCCTCACAGTTACAATTAAGCACAAGTCTGTCAAGTAAATTAATTATGGGGTCCCCTAAAGGCAAAATCTCTATTTTTTTTCAACTTGAAGCATAAGTCGCTAAAATAAGCCAGAAAAAATGCTATCAACATATACGGTGGGTATGTGCATTAATAAAGATCAAGTGATAAAATAACTCTCCTCCCCCACACTAGCATGAAGCATGGTCCTCAATGCGAAATGATCAAATAGACACCAAAAGAAATAAATGAGAAAGAGAGAGTAATAGTGACTTCCCTGAGAGAGCTTGTAGTCGGAGCTTATTCCTAAAAAAGAAAACAAAACAAAACAAAAATGAGAGAAAATAAAACACAGGTTGCCTCCTGCGAAGCGCATGTTTAACGTCGTGAGCCTGACGATAGTTAGTTCTTAATCAGGTGGCTCTCCAAGAGCAAATTTAACATCTAACGCAGTACACCTTCTTAACTTTCTAACCATGTGGTTCACATTGTTCTTTCTTTTTCCACGTGGTGGATGAACTTCGAAGGTGTTGCGCCCGAAAAATCCGGTTTGGGACTTTTCGTTTGACAACGTGGAAATAGTTTGGAGCCGCCACCAATATTTTAATTTTAAGACCAAAACATTTAAAAAAGGTCTTTTAAACAAGGCGGATGGTCTTTTGAAAACGCAGAGATGTAGGTTCGGGGGTCGGTTAGGTACGGGGAAGGTATTAGCACCCCGTACCTCCTTTCTACCGAAAGGGAACCATTAACTTGATGTGTGGTTTGGACAAAAGTTTGAGTTTGAAAGCAGTTTATTCTACTTCTTTTCTTTTATTTAAGGTTTGTTTTATTGAAAACAGGAGGGAAGAAGAATATTTTTGGTTATCTTTGAAAATCAGGACAAAACAAAGATTTTTTTTTTAAGAGTGTGCTTGACGGGACAGGACCCCGCTCCTACGTATCTCCCGGTGCGATGGAGAATTCAAAGCTACGTAGTTCTCGGGGACAAAACAAAGTTTTTTTTAAAAGTGTGCTTGACAGGACAGGACCCCGCTCCTACGTACCCTCACTGGAAGAGAGATCAAAGCTACGTAGTTCTCGGCTTATCTTTGAAAATCAGGCCAAAACAAAGATTTTTTAAGAGTGTGCTTGACGGGACAGGACCCCGCTCTTACGTACCTTCACTGGAAGAAGAATCAAAGCTACGTAGTTCTCGGTTTTTGGTTTTGGAAAAGGATTGAGCTTTCGCGAAGACCGAACAACAACGGTTAGAATGGTCTCGCTACTAACTCCTTTTGAAAACAACATCATCATTAATGACCTAATCGGCAACGGCGCGATTGGTGTTTAATGACAATCGGTTTATTTTTGAGAAATGAATATGTTTTCGAAAATGGGATAGAGCTTTTGCGAAGACCGAACAACAACGGTTAGAATGGTCTCACTACTAACTCCTTTGAAAATGAAATCGTCATTAATGACCTAATCGGCAACGGCACGATTGGTGTTTAATGACGATTGATTTATTTTTGTTTTGAAAGTAAAAGTTTCTTTTTGTTTTGAAATGATTTTAGGAAATGGGTTTTAGAAAAGGAGTAGAACATTTCAAGTCAATTCTAAATCCATAACCAAATGCAAATGAATGAATAATACCCAAGCAAACATGAACATATCATTCATTAACCAAGATTAAACATGCCCATACAATCAAAGGATTCATTTATTAAATATGCAAAACAAAGTTCTCAAAGTAATTGTGTGTGTGCAAGAAGAATTGTATTTACCCTAATGGCTCTATGCTACAACATGCATGTAGACTTACGTCTCCATTAGGAGGTCATACAAGTGGAGAGGAGGGCACACAATCAAGTCAAGACATTTACATGGCCTCAAGAACAAGTGAATACAATTGATTGTAAACATAGAGTATTCTAAGTTAAATGATTGAATATGTAAGCAAGGATGCATGATTAGGTAAGCATGTAAGTGCATGAGTGTACAAGGAATGGATGCATAGCACTTTATTTATGAATGGATGGCATACAAGGATGCATAAGAGGATGCAAGAGATATAAGCATATGAGGATGCATGAGAGTGTCACATAAACTAAGTATGAATGAAGATGCATGAATGTGAAAATGTTTTGGGTATTTTTGCAAGTTGATAAGTTGTAAAACTTTAAGTAAGAAGTTAGTGAAAAGTAAAGTAAAAATGCATGAAGTAAATGGTAATTATTTAATGAGATGGTAAAGTAAAAATGCATGAGGTAAATGGTAATTATTTAATGGGATGGTAAAGTAAAAATGCATGAGGTAAATGGGAAGTGGTAAAATCTTTTTATGTTTTAGTAAAAAATTAATGAAGTGGTAAAAACCAAAGTAGAAAAATATTTTTATGTTTTGGTAAAAAGTTAATGAATGGTAAAGTAAAAAGGTAAAAAGTAAATAAACACTAAAACCAAGTTGAATCACATAGAGCAATCCTCTCACTTTGAGAAAAGTGCACTAGGCACTAGTGAGAATCAACTTGCCTATCATCAACAATTTACAATAAGCAAACTAAGACACAAGAATAAGTGAACAAACAAACTAAATTGAGTCATTTCTAGCAATCTTCACCACTTAGGTCAAGGTGCACTAGGCACTAGTGGGAATCATATTGCTAGATCATCAACCAATAACATCTAACACTAAAATAAAATATTAACAACAAGATCAAACATCTCCAAACAAAGAACAACAACAAAATCAACTTGGAAATATTTTTAGATCTATAAGCATGCGATCCAAAGGAAACATAGATCCACATTTTATTTAATAAAAAAAACCAAAATTAACACAAAGCAACATAGATCTATTTTTTTGCAAGGATTCATATGATTAAGCAAGGAAGTGCAACAAAATCATATCAACCCTAACTTTTATGATATGCGAAATGCTAAAGCCCATAAACAACAATTTTATTTATGAAATCTAGTGCAAAATATGTAAAGATGCAAGGGAAATTATTCAAGTAGAAGAACAACTACTTCAAGGCCAAGGACCCATCTCAAACACCCAAGGCTCCCTAAGTCCTTATCAAAATGTTTGAAATGGATCCTCAAAGCAACAACAACAAGCAATCAAGAAGGAGTTGGGAGTAGAAGAGAGATTATGCAAGAAGAACTAAATATGAGATGCAAGGTTTCAAGACTTACCTCAAAATCACAAAGAAATGAAGAAGGAGATGATATAGACTCAAAATGAACTTGGATCTACCCTTGAACCCACAGAGATTGCTAGCTCTTAGCAATTTGATGATGCAACCTTGAAGAGAATGGAAGGGATGATGATGATCTAGCAAGAAATGGAAGATTTGATGGTGAAAGATGAAAAGAATGAAGTGAGGGAGTGAGAGAGATTTCGTGGAAGAGAGGAAGAGAAGGTGTTTTTGGTGTGCTAGGGTTTTAATGAGAGGCCAAAAGATCCTTAGGTGTGGGAATGAGGGAGTATTTATAGAGCTATTTTAGGTTTAGGGGCAATTGGGTCATTGGCCTTACTAAGTGCTCTAGGATTGAACTTTGATTTTGAATGGAGGGTTGAGATCACTTATCACATGGATTGAGGGTGGAGAGAAAACACAAAATGGAGAGGGAATGGGGTCATACACGAAAATTAGGAGCTTTTTGTTGCACAAAAATTGTTAAGGGCAAATAGGGTTTTGTACACAAAGTTATAGCCTAGGATTTGATCTAGAATTTTAATCAATGGCTAGGAATACAAATCAAATGGATCAAGGGAATGAAGAAACACAAAATGAGGTGAAAAATAGCTGGAAAATTCGGAGCAAATGAGGCCTTGGTGCCCAAGTTTGTGCAAGCTTGCCAAAAGATAGTACATTTTGTCTTATATGAGGACACTTCCTTATTTTACCATTTTTGATTATTCTTTTCATGATAATTCCACATTATTCATGCCACTTTGGGCCATATCCTAGGAATCAATCATTGGGCCCAAAATTCCAAGATATCACCATTCCCAAAATTGATTTGATACCTCACCTTGAAGGAAACTCCCATTTTGCCATTTTCTTTGAAGTTTGACTTTGTATGCAAAAATTTATCAATGCATGCGCATAAAAAATATGACCCAACTCATTTTGATCCAAATGCATTCTTCTGATATTGAATAATGATTTTTGGTGAGAAATTGCTTAATTTTGGAAATGACCAAAATACCCTTTTTGCTCCAAAAACCCTAATTTTGCTCCAAAATGCATTTCGACCCTAAAAATGATTTTAAAAGCCGTGGAATGACTTTTAGGACCAAAAATGCAATGCATAATGCTCTTCACTCTTCAATTTATTTATTTTTGTGGAAAATTAGGGTTTTGACCTAAGCCAGACAAAATTAGGGTATGACAGAAGGATGGTGAAATTTTTATTTTATCTTCATCCACCACTATGCTAGGATCCTGCAAAGTAATTTTTTTTTGCAAAAAGCCGTGCATCTCTAAATCACTGAAAATGTTAGTTTCAACCACATCATAAAAACAAGGAGAAGTTAAAGAAGAGAAAATTTCATTGGAATTTAAAGCTTTAAATATAACATCATCTTCTTTACCACTCCTTAAAGTTACCTTCTGATAAGTCTATTTTTAGAGTCTTTTTAATAGTTATTTTCATTAAGTTTTTTTTAGGTATTTTAATTATATTTTATATCTTTGAACTATTTTACTACATATGTTTGCTTTTTATTTTTAGGTTTTATTTTGGAGCAAAAGAGAAAATATGAGCTAAAATGAAGAAAAAAGGAAATATTTGAGGAGGAGCAATTTTTAAAGCACTAGACACCCTCATGGGCGCCAAGGGCCCCAAAAACCGAAAACTGGCCAAGGGCGCCAAGCAGCAAAACTGGCGCAGCACAGGGCGCCAAGGGCGCCAAGCAGCAAAAACTGGCGCAGAGCCTGCGCACGACCCTGGCACATGTTGCACGACCCTAGTGCAAAACTGGCGCACGACCCTGGCAGATAGGCGCACGACCCTGGTAAAAACTGGCGCAGAGCCTGCGCACGACCCTGGGTGCACCACGCACGACCCGTGCGTGTTTTCAACTGAAAATGGCCCATTTTGGCAGAACAAGGCGCACGACCCTGGCACATAGGCACACGACCCATGCTTGCCAGCAACGCAGAACAGCTGTTTCCAGCACATGGCGCACGACCCTGGCACCATAGGCGCACGACCCTAGTGCAAAACTGGCGCAGAGCAGCCAAAATTGACTGGCCAGGGCGCACGACCCAGGCACATGGGCGCACGACCCTGGCACCAGACAAGTCAATTTTGGCTGCACCCACTTGCTGATGGCTTTCCCTTGCCACTTGATTTGCCACTTTTTTTATGACCATTTTGCCCCTCCTCTCAAGTGCCTTAGACCTAATATTTTCCTCTAAATAGAGGCTTGATCCTCACTTGTAACCAAGCTTAAATTTTGTGAGAAAAATCCATGACAAGGTTTCCTCTAAGATTCATGACTTCACTTTAATTTCTCGCTTTTTACTTTCTCGCTTTTTACTTTCTCGCTTTTTACTTTCTCGCCCTTTTATTTTCCAAGTCATTTACTTTCCTTGCTATTTACTTTCTTGCCCTTTTATTTTCCAAGTCATTTACTTTCCTTGCTATTTAAATTCTCGCTCTTTACTTTCTCGCTCTTTACTTTTCGCTCTTTACTTTTTCGCTCTTTTATTTTCCCTGCTATTTACTTTCTTGCCCTTTTATTTTCCAAGTCATTTACTTTCATTGCTATTTAAATTCTCGTTTTTTTACTTTCTCGCTCTTTACTTTTCGCTCTTTACTTTTTCCGCTCTTTTATTTTCCTTGTTATTTACTTTTTTGCCCTTTAAATTTCCAAGTCAAGTAAACTACTGGCAAGTCAAGTAAATTACTGGCAAGTCAAGTAAATTACTGGCAATTTTCTTTTCAAGCAATTTACTTTCTTGTCATTTAAAATTCCGCTATTTATAATTTTGCACTTTACCGCTTTCTTTTATTTCTCGCTATTTAACTTTATGTTTTCTTCTTTTATTTTCTTTTCTCCTCTTATGTCTACAATGATCATGAGTGAGTAGACTTTACTAAAATATTCCTTCTTTCCAAAAAAAAACACTTTCTTTTCAGTTAATCAACTTTGAAAAATTAGATTGGTATTCACCTAGGCTCTCCCTGTGGATCGATAACTCTTTTATTACGCGATACGACCCGTGCACTTGCGGGGATATCACCTTCCCCCGGTGAATCTCAATCACAGCATCACTAATGGTTAAAACAATTTGCCCAAAAATGGGCGCTTTCTCTTCTTTCTCCAAATCCAGAACCATGGGATATTTTGTTTCAATTTGACTCCCTTCAATAGGAGCTACTATTTTGATTTGACTCCCTTCACTAGGATTCTCCTCATCTTTCTTGAGAGCTTCTTCCTCCAGATTATATTCCATGGAGACACCTTCATCTCTCGTAGGAATACTTTCTTTGTATTGCTCAGCTTCTTCATTTTGGGTAGACTTAGTTTGTGAAAGAGTTTCTTGGGCCTCTTGAGATAACAAAGCAATGAGAGTTGAGATTTGACCTTCCAAGCTTTTAAATTTGTTGTTCATGGCTCCAATTTGACCCTCCAAGCTTTCAAATTTGTTGTTCATGGCTCCCATTTGACCCTCCAAGCTTTCAAATTTTTCATTTGTCTGCTGCATAAATTTGGCCAAGAACTCATTGACATCCGACTTTTCCTCCTATTGCCCTTGCACTTGTAGTGACTCATAATTATCCCAGTGGGAGGAATAAGGAGGTGGCTCATAGTCATCCTAATAGTCTGAATAAGGTTCATAAGGAGGAGGAGAAATTTGACTCTGGCATTGAGACATATACCAATATGACTTCTCTAAATTTCTTTGTGCCTCTGCCTCTCTAATGTAGTCTCCAACAGTTTTAACCATGATTTAGACTTTTCTCTGCAAAACAAGGTAAATTGCAGCGGTCTCTTGGGAAAGTATTAGTAACTTCTTTTATATATATATATATATATATATATATATATATATATATATATATATATAATTTTGATAAGATAAAGAAAAACAAAATTTAAAATTAAGGCAAAAAATGTCTAAAGCAATAAAAATCTCTTTCGTTTAATATTGCTAAATTAATCCCCGGCAACAGCGCCAAAAACTTGTTGCGTTAAAAACACACTTAGAGCAAGTGTACTCTTTCGCAGAAGTAGTATAAAAGATTATCGTATCCACAGGGATTAATTAACAAGTACCAAACTAGTCGAGATTATTTATTGTTTAGACGAACCAATAGTTTGATGATTATAGAAACAAAATAAAAATATCTAAATAATTAGAATTAAAGTACTAGATTTAATCGATGGAGAGAGGTCTAGGGTCACGGTTTCACTTGCAAGCTTTGATTCCCCCATGTCTAATTCTACCCGAATTCCTTTATTTTATTTAATTACCAATCCCTTTACTAAAACTATTAACTCGTTTGGTCATTCGTGATTAATATTATTTTTCCCACACTAACCATTGTTTGGTCATGCAAGAATTTAAATTTAAGAAAAGCATAAAGAGCAAAAAGGTTGAATGATTGGAAGACTAAATTAAAGTTTGGTCATGCATTAATTATAGCCCCAATTGTCCTATAGGTCCACCAACTAATTGCAGTACGGTCGCTGATCAACTAATTGATTATGAACATGCAAAGGGTGATCAATCCTAAGAACGTTGTAACACCCCGGTATTTTTATCGAGTAAAAATACCCAAGTGTACCATCCCTAAAACATCAGAGATATATTTCCTGTTTAAATACTGAACACCACTATAAAATTTTCACTGAATAACAACAGAACAGCCTTAAACATAAATAAGACCATAAACCATCAGTGAAATACAGTGTTCAATATCGCACAAGAAAGCGGAAAAATAATCACATAACTTTTACAACAGTTAAAGTCATAATGTCGTGATACATAACTAAGAAGGGAAAACATAACTTAAGCATAAAAGCTAAGTCTTCAGCAACCATCCGAGTACCACCTACTCGTGCCTCTTGGATCTCCACTTTCCCTGTTTATCTGTAAAACCACAACATATAAACAATGAGATACAATCTCAGTGAGTTCTACCGAGACCCCTACTAGCACTCTCGGTCCTTTTAAAACATTTTTAAGATTTGACACAACACCGACCGCAATCCGCTTGCTAATCCCGGTGAACCATACAATAAGGCTTCGACCTAGTAAGACACCGGCTGCAATCCACTTGCGTCTCCCGATGAACTAGCATCCTAGGCCATTCTACGTACCACCAGCCGCAATCCACTTGCATCTTCTGGTGAACGTAGTACAATAACTTTTGACACAACACCGGCCGCAATCCACTTGCATCTTCCGGCGAACCCCATAACCAATAGTGTTTCCTAAGGGCACAGAGCCTAGGGTAAGGGTTCATGACTTCCCCGCCTAGTATGTCAACATGGGTCGTCACCCAAACTCGATATAATATATATATCTACAATAATATGAACATTTAGTTCATTTACATTCAGACCAATGATTGAACATAACACCCGCATCGGGCCGTTTCTCATAGTCGATATAATATATATCGTGAATCGTAGACCGGTTTAGACAATAAATAATAATCATCCCGCATCAGTTATACCATACCACGTAGGACTCATTGTCCGCTTTATTATTAATAAAACATATTCGCACACGTGTACTATTATTCGGTCTTTCGAAACAATTTGAACTTCGAATACAGTTCTTTTTGCCTTTTGAAATTGTATATTTAGTTAGGCCTCAGAATAAGCTTTCAAACGCATCTTAGAACACCTCAATCGGGTTCCCGGATCAAAAGTTATTGCAAAAACAAAATCAGTGAAAAACTTTTAAAATCTGCAAACCGTCGCGACGCGATACGAAACCGTCGCGACGCGAAAACAGTCAGAATTATTTTCGTTGCAAACTGAAGCATGGTCGCGACGCGAAGGAGGGAGGTCGCGACGCGATGGAGACCTGATGCTGCAGAATTTTGGCGGTTTCTCGCGAAAACCGCTATTCCGCTCAATTCCGATTCTCGTTCCGATCGAAAACAGATTTGACAACCAATACAATAGACCCAATACAAATCACACAATCAATCAATCCAATCAAAAACGGATTGTATAAAAAACGACATATTTTCCAATTAACGGTTTTTAAGTCAAAATCTTTCGAAATCAAATCACCAAAAATTCCATTTCAACACGACACAACTCGAGACTCGCTCCGATCAATTCCTAACCCGAAACAGACAATATCAAGTAATATTCTAGACCAACGAAAGCGATAAAACGATCAATCAATTAATTCAAAAAACAAAAATCCTAAACGTGAGTAGAACTCACCCTTGAAGCGTGAACCACGAGCGGGCCGAATCCACCGAGTAACCACACGAACATTCCCCGCATAAACTCTCCGTTCTGACGACGCTCAAATCAGCTTTCAAAGCTTTCCACTCGATCACGAAACCTCTTTTTGACCGAAATACCGATTTCCTCGAAATCCTCCATGGACACTATTCATCATCCCTAATGTAACATCCTCAAAATAATTAGTAGAGTTATTTGGGTGTTAAACCAATTAAACCAATTTCGTACTTAACTGGTAAATTTACCGAGTGCTAAAATTATTTATTTGTTGTCATCGGATCGTTAACCGGATAATACGGACCAAGGAAGTTTTGGAATCGAAATAGGAGATTTCGATCGATATGGTAATTTGACCGCGTTACAACTTATATAATAAATAAATATATATGTGTATACGTGTGTGCATGTGAGAGGAGAAGAAAAGAATTAATTAAAAGGAAAGAAAGAAAGAAGAAAGGAAGCACGAGACAGAGGGAGAAACAGAGAAAAAGAAAAGAATAGAGAAAGAAAGGGGAAGGAAGAAGAAGAGGAAAAAGGGGGCAATTCCGCTCATCAAAACGACTTCCGTCCAACACGAAAAATGCTCAGCGTTACTTCCTCTTCGATTTGGTACCAAGAACTTCATCATCAACTCACTCTCTCTCATTTTACCATTTTCGATTTGAGAGGAAAAAAATAGAGGTTTTGTGGTTCAAGCTCAAGGGAAAGCTAAGGACGATGTTTAGGAGCGAGCACGAGGTGGATTACTCGAGTATTGAAGATTGATTGGGTGAGTTAGGTTGAAAAATCAAGATTTGAGGTTTATGTGAATAGTGACTTGAGGTGAAGAAGATGATGAATAGTGCCCATGGAGAATTTCGGGAAATCGGTATTTCGGTCAAAAAGCGGTTTCGTGATCGAGTGGGAAACTTTGGGAGCGGATTGGGTGTCGCCGGAGCGGGGAATGTTCGTGTGGTTACTCGGTGGATTCGGCCGCTCGTGGTTCACGCTTCAAGGGTGAGTTCTACTCACGTTTAGGATTTTATGTTTCGAATTAATTAATTAACTGTTTTACCGCTTTCGCTGGACTGGAATATTTCTGGATATTGTCTGTTTCGGATTAGGAATCGATCGGAGCGAGTCTCGAGTTGTGTCGCGTTGAAATGGAATTTTCGGTGATTTGATTTCGAAAGATTTTGACTTAAAAACCGTTAATTGGGAAATATGTCGCGTTTTGATAAAATCCGTTTTGAATGAGTTTTTGATTGACTTGAATGATTGTGTGACTTTGATTGGAACTGTTTTTATGGTTGTCAAATCTGTTTTCAATCGGAACGAGAATCGGAATTAAGCGGAATCGCGATTTTCGGGCGAAACCGCCAAAATCTGCCCTTGACAGACCCCCTGCTGTCAACCCACGCGCCACTTGCGCGCGGCGCGCCACTCGCGCGCCATTGGGCAGAACCTACTGTCTATTCGCGCGGCGCGCCACTCGCGCGCCAGTTGACAGAATTTCAGCAACCAAACACTGTTTTTCGTTTCGCAATAACTTTTGATCCGGGAACCCGATTGAGGTGTTCTCAGGGGCGTCGGAAAGCTTATTCAAAGATCTATCTATTTATATAAATTAAATGGCATAATGGACTGTTTTTGAAGTTCTAAACTATTTCGAAAAACCGAATAATAGTACTCGTGTGCGAACATATGTTTTATTAATAATAAAGCGGACTATGAGTCCTACGTGATACGGTATAACTGACGCGGGACGATTATTATTTATTGTCTAAACCGGTCTACGATTCACGATATATATATATATATTATATCGACTACGGGAAACGGCCCGATGCGGGTGTTACGTTCAATTGTTGGTCTGATTGTAAATGAACTAAATGTTCATATTATTTTAGATATATATATTATATCGAGTTTGGGTGACGACCCATGTTAACATACTAGGCGGGGAAGTCATGATCCCTTACCCTAGGCTCTGAGGCCAATAGCGGAACTGTTATTGGATAGGGGTTCGCCGGGAGACGCAGATGTGCTGCAGCCGGTGTTATGTTAAAAGTATTGTACTATGAATACCGGGAGACGCAGATGTGCTGCAGCCGGTGTTACGTAGAAGGGCCTAGGATGCTAGTTCATCGGGAGACGCAAATGGGTTGCAGCCGGTGTCTTACTAGATCGAAGCCTTATTATATGGTTCACCGAGATTAGCAAGCGGATTGCGGTCGGTGTTGTGTTAAATCATAAAACTGTTTTAAATGAACCGAGAGTGTTAGTAGGGGTCTCGGTAGAACTCACTGAGATTGTATCTCACTGTTTATATTTTGTGGTTTTTACAGAGAAGCAGGGGAAAAAGAACAGGTGAAGAAGCACAGCTAGGTGGTGTGCTTATGAAGACGGTGAAGACTTAGTTTTCATTGTTATTGTCTTTCCCTTGAGATTTTGTATTTCCGATTGTATAACTTGTACCAGTAAAAGTTGTAAAATCGTTTCCGCTATTTCTTGTTATTTGGATATTGGACTCTAGGTTATGAGCGGTTTTTATTTATGTTCAATATCTAAAACAGGAAAAATATCTCTGATTATTTTATGACGGTACACTTGGGTATTTTTACTCGATGAAAATCCCGGGGTGTTACAGTTGGTATCAGAGCAGTTCGACCTAGTCGGACTTAGTTTAGGGTTGAGTCGATTCCTTGTTAGTCCTTTCTGTAATTACACTTGTGATGCTAAGAGACATTGAGCCTGATCAACTTAATACTTAGTGCATCATAAGCGGAATTATGACTGGATGATCAAGATGCAATCCTCGACCACAATCGGAATCTTCAACCGGAGCATCCTTAGGAAAGGTGACATGACGGTGGAAGAATACACCGCTAAGTTTGAAAAGTTGTCTCAGTTTTACCAAGTGGTAAAGTAAGCTTCGGATGACGAACAGAGAATGCAGAAGTATAAGACGGGCATAAGTGCTTTTATGAGTTATGGTCTCAGTTCTTGTACTGCTACCAATTATGTTGCCTTAGTGCAATCAGCCTATGTCGCCGAGGATGATCTCATAGGAAATATGAGAAAGGAAGGAAGGTAGTTGAATTATCAACTCCGAATGCAGAGTCCTAAGATAATTTCATCGAAGGAAAAGCAGATGCAATTCTTTGATTCTTCAAAGGTCAGAAGATGTTCTAACTGTGGAAAGCCTCACAGCGGTGATTGCAAGCGAAGATCTAATCGGTGCTATTATAGAAATGTAGAGGGTCAGTATGGTAAAGAGTTCCCCGTAAGGAAGAGTTTCAAGGAGTTACAAGCAGCTCTAAGGCAAGGACGAGTCAACATTCTGGATGTTTAGGCAGTTACGACTGCAGGCAATCTACTGAGGGGTATGGGATCAGTTTTCAATAACTCGATCAATATATTATATGATTCGGGTGCAACCTATTGCTGTATATTCCGATCGCATGTGAATCGGTTGGGATCAGCCTTATCATCGCTATCCGAACCGATAACTATCTTAACTGCGGCTAAGGGTCGTGTCCAGACCCAATCCTTGTGTCGGAATTGCCTACGTGTTATAGGAGACAGAAATTTCGTTGTAGAACTTACTGTTTGCCTATGAGAAGTGTGGACACCATTTTGGGTATGAATTGGATGACTGCAAATCATGTTGCAATCGACGGTATTAATCAACTATCAGCTTCGCTTCAGAATCAGTTGAATTGCCTAGGACAAATTCTGAAGCAGTCACCTAGTTCACCTTAGACGGTCAATCTTCATTCCAAGGTGCGGGAGCACATGTTAGTATGTTATCCGCATCCACTGGAACTAGTTTAGATTTGGCAAACGTTCAGGTCGTGAATGACTTTCTGGATGTTTTCACGATGAAGTTTCTTCTGAACCTCCAGAGCGAGAGGTAGAGTTCACTGTAGAATTGGTTCCTGGCACGGGATCAATATCTGTTGTTTCTTATTAAGGGTTTCTTTAGAGTTAAAGGAAATGGAGTCTCAACTGGAAGAGTTGATGTTAAAGAAATTCCGTCGACCGAGAGTGCTTCTCTAAGGAGTGCTCTGGTGTGGTTAGTCAAAAGGAAAAATGGTAGCATGAGATTGTACAAGGATTATCGACAACTCAACAAAGTGACGATCAAGAATAAATATCCCTTACCAAGGATAGAAGAATTGCTTGAACAATTTGAGGCGCTGCAGTGTTTCTAAAGTTGACCTGAGGTCAGGATATCGTCAAATAAAAGTTAGAGCCTTAGATATTCCGAGGACAGCTTTCCGTACTAGGTATGGACATTACGAGTTAGTAGTGATGCCTTTCGGTCTACCTAATGCTCCAGCGGTATTCATGGATTACATGAACCGAGTTTTTCATACGTATTAGGATCAGTTTGAAGTCGTTTTCATCGATGATATCTTGATGTGCTCGAAGACCATTGAGGAGCATGTCCAACATCTCCTCATTGTTCTGAGTGTACTCCGAGAAAAGGAGTTGTACTTGAAACCTTGGGAGTGTGATTTTTGGGTGTCAGAGGTAAAGTCTTTGGGACATGTGATTTCCCAAGTCGGGAGTTTCTGTAGATCCCAGTAAGAAGGAAGTGGTGTTGAATGGGAGTGACCGACATCAGCCGCAGAGATCAAAAGTTTCTGGATCTAGCCGGTTACTATAAGAGATTTGTCAAAGGGTTCTGACAGTTAGTTTTCCACTTACTCGGTTAACTCGTAAGGGTCATCCGTTTACATGGGATGCCGATTGTGAAGAATGTTTTATAAAGTCGAAAATTTTGACTTCTGCTCCAATCCTGATTTTTCCGGATCCATCATTGGAATTTTAAATTTTCGATGACGCTTCAAGGAAGGGTTTGGATGCATTCTAATGCAAAATTAACAAGTGGTAGCATATGCGTCCAGACAATTAAAGTCTCATGAGAAGAGTTATCCGACTCATGATTTTGAGTTGGTAGCTATTGTGTATACACGGAGGATTTGGAGACGTTACCTGTAAGGGTCTCGTTTCAATGTCTTTAGTGATCACAATAGTTTAGGGCATATATCTGTTTGATCAGAAAGAACTGAATAGCAGGCAGAGCAGTGTGTTGAGTTTCTGGAGGATTATGAATTTGTGCTGATGTAGCATTCAAGAGAGGTCAGTGTTGTAACTGATGCACTGAGTAGGAAGTCCATCCACATAGCTGAGTTTATTGATGCATGAGATGGAATCATCGGAGTCTTTTAGAGACTTAAATCCGAATTCAAGATCAAGAAGGACCCTGCTAGTGTTGAGCCATATGAGGGTCTCTAGTTCCCTAAGGGATTCCATATGCTTAGCACAGGAAGTTGATGTGAAGCTACAATCACAAAAGGTATTTTCAGATTTTACTATGAATAGTGATGGAGTCAGTTGTGTCAACGGTAGAATCTGTGCGGCCAATGATGAGAACAATAAAAGGCAAGTGTTAGAGGAAGCACGCCGAAGTTTATATTCTGTTCTAGGGTGTACAGAATATAAAGCCGATGTATTAATGGCGAGGTATTAGTTTGTTAACCTCTCCTTGTGAAGGTTAACAAGGAGATAGTATTATGTGATTCCGTTTGACAAGTCGAACGTGAATACGAATATGTAAGTGGGGTAACTGCTGACTGTTTTCACGTTGCGAATAACCATCAAAGGATTAATTGATGGATCTGCTTGCAAGTGACAGAAATTTCCGAAGTGAAGCTTGGCGTGCGGTGTAATAGTTTTGAAAAATCGTTTCTGTAAAAACCCGCATGCTAAAGTTAATTTTGGGAACGAATTAAGAGGCTAATAGAATATGATTGAGGAGGAAAATCCTAGGAGGATTACTTGGGTTGAGGGGAAGCTCTCAACGCTATTGACTAATTCGGAAAGGAGCTCTGAGTTCTGTTTGATAGTTGTTTGGAGAACAACTGAGGTGGTTTTCATTACGATCGAATGTATTTGTTGTCCCCACGGTTTATTTCTACGTTTAAGATAAACGTTTCTAGTAAATCCTCACTTCATCTTCCTTCGAGAAGTATTATCTCGAAATCTTAGGGGCGAGTCAAGAAGTTTCACAAGTGACTTTTTCGTCACATTTGTCAATGTGTACGAGAACTGTTATGGATTTTAGAAGATTTGTTGAGAACGCGTTTACACCCTCTGAAGAAATCGTGTTTGTTTTTACCTCTACCGAGGAGTACTTTGATCTGGATTAATCAAAGTTGGGGAGCAAGTGAGGAATGAAGCTTAGAAAGTGTTTTCGAACGCGGTGCCAAGCCTATGTAGGCGAAAGAGGAGTTTCTCGTATTGATTCGTAACGAGAGAGTTCGAACTATAACCTTAGAGCGTTCTAGGGTGGTAGTGGAACGTACTTAGAGGTTGACGTGACAACTTGAGAAGATTTTCTACACTCACTTCGTTAACTCAAGGTTGTGTTCCAGCAATTTAAGACCTTTTTGGGAATGTCGATTCTCGGTTAGTCGGATGAAAGACTTAGCGAAATTTTGAGGACAAAATTCTTTCAAGTTGGGGAGAATGTAACATCCTCAAAATAATTAGTAGAATTATTTGGGTGTTAAACCAATTAAACCAATTTAGTACTTAACTGGTAAATTTACCGAGTGCTAAAATTATTTATTTGTTGTCATCGGATCGTTAACCGGATAATACGGACCAAGGAAGTTTTGGAATCGAAATAGGAGATTTCGATCGATATGGTAATTTGACCGCGTTACAACTTATATAATAAATAAATATATATGTGTATACGTGTGTGCATGTGAGAGGAGAAGAAAAGAATTAATTAAAAGGAAAGAAAGAAAGAAGAAAGGAAGCACGAGACAGAGGGAGAAACAGAGAAAAAGAAAAGAATAGAGAAAGAAAGGGGAAGGAAGAAGAAGAGGAAAAAGGGGGCAATTCCGCTCATCAAAACGACTTCCGTCCAACACGAAAAATGCTCAGCGTTACTTCCTCTTCGATTTGGTACCAAGAACTTCATCATCAACTCACTCTCTCTCATTTTACCATTTTCGATTTGAGAGGAAAAAAATAGAGGTTTTGTGGTTCAAGCTCAAGGGAAAGCTAAGGACGATGTTTAGGAGCGAGCACGAGGTGGATTACTCGAGTATTGAAGATTGATTGGGTGAGTTAGGTTGAAAAATCAAGATTTGAGGTTTATGTGAATAGTGACTTGAGGTGAAGAAGATGATGAATAGTGCCCATGGAGAATTTCGGGAAATCGGTATTTCGGTCAAAAAGCGGTTTCGTGATCGAGTGGGAAACTTTGGGAGAGGATTGGGTGTCGCCGGAGCGGGGAATGTTCGTGTGGTTACTCGGTGGATTCGGCCGCTCGTGGTTCACGCTTCAAGGGTGAGTTCTACTCACGTTTAGGATTTTATGTTTCGAATTAATTAATTAACTGTTTTACCGCTTTCGCTGGACTGGAATATTTCTGGATATTGTCTGTTTCGGATTAGGAATCGATCGGAGCGAGTCTCGAGTTGTGTCGCGTTGAAATGGAATTTTCGGTGATTTGATTTCGAAAGATTTTGACTTAAAAACCGTTAATTGGGAAATATGTCGCGTTTTGATAAAATCCGTTTTGAATGAGTTTTTGATTGACTTGAATGATTGTGTGACTTTGATTGGAACTGTTTTTATGGTTGTCAAATCTGTTTTCAATCGGAACGAGAATCGGAATTAAGCGGAATCGCGATTTTCGGGCGAAACCGCCAAAATCTGCCCTTGACAGACCCCCTGCTGTCAACCCACGCGCCACTCGCGCGCCATTGGGCAGAACCTGCTGTCTATTCGCGCGCCACTTGCGCGCGGCGCGCCACTCGCGCGCCAGTTGACAGAATTTCAGCAACCAAACACTGTTTTTCGTTTCGCAATAACTTTTGATCCGGGAACCCGATTGAGGTGTTCTCAGGGGCGTCGAAAAGCTTATTCAAAGATCTATCTATTTATATAAATTAAATGGCATAATGGACTGTTTTTGAAGTTCTAAACTATTTCGAAAAACCGAATAATAGTACTCGTGTGCGAACATATGTTTTATTAATAATAAAGCGGACTATGAGTCCTACGTGATACGGTATAACTGACGCGGGACGATTATTATTTATTGTCTAAACCGGTCTACGATTCACGATATATATATATATTATATCGACTACGGGAAACGGCCCGATGCGGGTGTTACGTTCAATTGTTGGTCTGATTGTAAATGAACTAAATGTTCATATTATTTTAGATATATATATTATATCGAGTTTGGGTGACGACCCATGTTAACATACTAGGCGGGGAAGTCATGATCCCTTACCCTAGGCTCTGAGGCCAATAGCGGAACTGTTATTGGATAGGGGTTCGCCGGGAGACGCAGATGTGCTGCAGCCGGTGTTATGTTAAAAGTATTGTACTATGAATACCGGGAGACGCAGATGTGCTGCAGCCGGTGTTACGTAGAAGGGCCTAGGATGCTAGTTCATCGGGAGACGCAAATGGGTTGCAGCCGGTGTCTTACTAGATCGAAGCCTTATTATATGGTTCACCGAGATTAGCAAGCGGATTGCGGTCGGTGTTGTGTTAAATCATAAAACTGTTTTAAATGAACCGAGAGTGTTAGTAGGGGTCTCGGTAGAACTCACTGAGATTGTATCTCACTGTTTATATTTTGTGGTTTTTACAGAGAAGCAGGGGAAAAAGAACAGGTGAAGAAGCACAGCTAGGTGGTGTGCTTATGAAGACGGTGAAGACTTAGTTTTCATTGTTATTGTCTTTCCCTTGAGATTTTGTATTTCCGATTGTATAACTTGTACCAGTAAAAGTTGTAAAATCGTTTCCGCTATTTCTTGTTATTTGGATATTGGACTCTAGGTTATGAGCGGTTTTTATTTATGTTCAATATCTAAAACAGGAAAAATATCTCTGATTATTTTATGACGGTACACTTGGGTATTTTTACTCGATGAAAATACCGGGGTGTTACACCTAACCTCCAAAACTACTATTCATCCATAACACAATCCTAAGCTATCCTTAAGCTTCAACCATCGAAACCTCACTTTTGAGCTCAAATTCGAAAATGGTGGATTTGAGGAGAGTGGGTTGATGATGAAGATTTCGGTACCAAAACGAAGAGGAAGTAACGCTGAACGCTTTTCGTGTTGGAAGGAAGTCGTTTTGATGAGCCGAGTCCCCACCTTTTTCCTCTTCTTCCTCCTCACCATTCTTTCTCTTCTCCCTTCTTTTCTCTCCTTTCTCTTCTCTGTATCTCTCGCATTCTTTCTTTCTTTTCCTTTCTTTAATTTACACACACACACACACACACATATATATATATATATATATATATATATATATATATATATATATATATATTAATATATACGTGGTAACGTGGTCCAATTACCATATTGATCTAAATCTCTTATTCCAATTCTTTTTCGTCCTTGACCCGTATTATCCGGTTAACGATCCGACGAAATCTAATAAATAATTTTAGCACTCAATAAATTTACCAGTTAAGTACTAAATTAGTTTAATTGGGTTAACACCCAAATAATTCTACTAATTATTTTGAGGATGTTACATTCTCCCCAACTTGAAAGAATTTTGTCCTCAAAATTTCGCTAAGTCTTTCATCCAACTAACCGAGGATCGACATTCTCAGAAAGGTCTTAAGTTGCTGGAACACAATCTTGAATTAACGAAATGAGTGCAGAAAATCTTCCCAAGTTGGCACATCAATCTCCACGTATGATCCGCTACTACCCTAGAACGCTTCTAAGGTTATAGTCTGAACTCCCTAGTTACGAATTATTACGAGAAACTCACCATTTTCCTACATAGGCTTGGCACCGCGTTTGAAAACACTTCCGAAGCTTCATTCCAATTATCCTCGTTTACTCCCCAACTTTGATTAATCTAAATCAAAGGGTTTAATACAAGACGCTTGATGGAAATACTCGTTGAAAAATGAGGTCCGCATAACGGTACTCTTCGGTAAAGGTAAAAACAAACACAATTTCTTCGAAGGGTATAAATGTAACACCCTAAAATAATTTAATTAAGTAATTGATTAAATTATTTAAAGTGTTGCACTAATTCTTTTATTATATTATAATATAGCATTTTATTTTAATTGAAGGGGATGGTGTAACGCCCCAAAATAATTTAATTATTTATTTAATTAAATTATTTAAGGCTTACAATATTTATTTAATTTAATTAAATAATTCAAGGTTTAATGTATTTATTTAATTTTAAATTATTAGGAGGTGTCGTCTCGAATTAGATGGTGCACGGAGCCCATGACCCACAAGTGAGCCCATGACCCATTGGATAGTCATAGGATTCGACTCACTATGGGTCTTGTGACTTAGTGGCATTTTTGTCTCAATTGTGAAAAGAAAGAAAGAAACGTAAAAGAGAGGAGAAGTGAGAAGAGAAAAGTTGCGAATAGAAGGAGAGAGGAAGAGGGAGAGGCGAAGCTCATAGAGAAGAGGAGGAGGCTCATTGGTGGTTCGCATTCTTCACTTGGAGCTTGGCTATCAAATTCGACTTCCATAAGGTTAGGGGGTCCTCTTTTTGTTCTTAATACTATGCGAATTGGGTATTGCTTAGGGTTAGGGTCCTAGGTTAGTTCCATGATTGAATTGTGTTGTTGATGAGGAATTATAATGTTGTGATGCTTGTTGTTGAATTATTATGTTGAGAATTTTATGATTGATGCTTGAGTTGTGGCTAAATGCGAATTGGATGCCCTATGTTTGATCATATGTCTCATTGGTGCTTATTTGGTGAAATTGGGAATTATGGTGACACTTTGATTATATATATATATAGGAGTGTTTTGGTGATTTTAATTGATAATTGAAAGTGGAAAAATTCTGTTTAGAAGTCCCTAGGCGCCTTGGGCGCCATAAGCATGTTGCTGAAAAATTCTGTGTTGCGCCTAGTCATGGGCACCAGGCGCCCAGCAGTGTGCTGCGCCTGTTTTCCAAAAATTCTGTTGCCCTGTGTTGCCATTCTGTGCCATTCTGTGTTGCTGTCTCTGTTGCCTGTGTTGCCATCCAGTGTTCCTGTGCTGCCAGTTTTGGCACATGTTGCTTGTGTCATGGGCGCCAAGGGCCCCAAAGTTCTGGTGATAGTTTTGTGAAAATTGTTTTCAGGTTTTTATACTTGGGTAAAATGGCTCATGAAAACTGATTTTGGTCAAGAAAGGAGTTGAGATGCGTATTTTCACTAGGTGCCTAGTGCATGGGCGCCAAAATTAAAGTTCAGCTTTTGATAAAATTTTTATGGAGTTTTCATGTCCTGAGCATTTGGCTCGTATAAAATGAATTTCGAAGAAAAATGAGTTGTGTAGCATGTTGGCCTTAGGCGCCTAGTGCTTGGGCGCCATTGTTGCTGCTGTCCCCTGGGCGCGCCTGTGCGCGTTGTTGCTCCTGGGCGCCAGCGCCTATGCGCTGTTGCGCGTGTTGTTCCCCTAGGCGCCCAGCGCCTGTGCGCTGTTGCGCGTGTTGCTCCTGGGCGCCAAGCGCCTATGCGCCTGTGCGCTGTTGCGTGTTGCCTCTCCTGGGCGCCAAGCGCCCATGCGCCAAGCGCTGTGTTGCCCCTGGGCGCCCAGCGCCCATGCGCCAGTTCCAGGATGTCTAACATTTTTCCTAAAATTGTTTTTAACGTAACTTTTGACTCGGTTATCCAAATTCAACGGTTCAAAATGCGTTTTGAAGCTAATTTCAGTGCCTATCCAATAGTCTCAATTTTATGCAAAAATAATTTATTTTTACTGGTGTTTCTGGCTGATGGTGTCCAAGTGTCTAAATGACTGTTTTCCTTCATTTTTCCTATGTCGTGTCAATGTCCTGAGTTGGTCTATTTGAATTGGTGTTGTGGTGAGTGGTGAGCTGAATTGGTGAGTGATGATGAGGTGAGATTGGTGAGCAGAGGCTTCGGCCTAATTTTGATTTGGTGAGTTAATTAATGCACTATGGTGAGACTAGAATATTAAAATGTGAATTGATTGATTGGTGGTGTGTTGTGATGCATTCTCCATAACACCTCATGAAGCATGTGCATTATTGGTGAGCAGAGGCTACGGCCTAATTTTATTTGGTGAGCAGAGGCTACGGCCTATTTGTATTTGGTGACGGATCCGACATGCATGTACCCGTGGAGTTTGGGTTGCATTACATGCATAATCATATATTGTATAGTGCTGATTGGAATGAGAATGCTGATTTAATTGTCCCCATTGTTGTGAATTGGTGTGCCTGGTTTCCTTTTTCCTATGCATTGCTTAATTCTCATATGTTATTAATTATGAAAAGAGACTCACCCTACTGCCTTTATGTTGCTTCTTATGTCGGCAACGTGCAGGTAATATCGAGTGAAGGATTCCTTCATGCCTTCGTCTGTTAGGATGTGTCACTCTCTGATACGTAGCACCAGGGGGGGGTGTCCTATGTTTATGCATTATTTTTCCTAAACTGTTAGCTTTGACTGGTGATGTATTGGTTTTTAAGTTTTAGAACTCATATTTATTCCGCTGCTGATGGTGATTGGTTTTAGTTGATGCGAACTAAACGTTTTTCTCATGGTGTTATGTATCTTGTTATTTATGAAGTAAATGTAGCACTCGCTTGAATTATTTTCAAAAAAAAAAAAAGAGACTCTGATTTTATTTAAAAATAAAGTTATTAAAAAAGGGGGTGTTACATTAGTGGTATCAGAGCAGTTCGGTCTGTCCGGCCGGTAGTCGAGTCGTCGTGTTGAGTAACATTGAGTTTGTTACTCGTTTCTGAATTTTGTTTTCTGTTGCAGTACTAGAATGGCCAGACGGGACGATGATGCACTTGCTGCTGCCTTGCAGGCTATAGCCGGGGCGATGGGTAATATACCCGATGCTGTTAATGATGGGACGCGCAATTTGGCTACGTTCCAGAGAGAGAATCCACCTGTCTTTAAGGGCAAGTATAATCCAGATGGTGCTTTGGCATGGCTGAAAGAGATTGAAAGAATATTCCGGGTCATGGATTGTGATGATGCGCAGAAGGTCAGGTATGGTACCCATACGCTGGCGGAGGAAGCTGATGATTGGTGGATGGAGGTGAGGCAGAGATTAGAAACTGCCAATGAAGAGATAACTTGGGCTGTTTTCCGTAGAGAGTTCTTGCGGAAGTATTTTCCTGAAGATGTGAGAGGTAAGAAAGAAATAGAATTCCTTGAGCTAAAGCAAGGAAGCATGTCAGTGACGGAGTATGCTGCCAAGTTCACTGAATTGGCTAAGTTTTATCCCCATTATGCTGATGCTGATTCTGAGTTCTCAAAGTGTATTAAGTTTGAGAATGGATTGAGGGCTGATATCAAGAAAGCTGTAGGGTATCAGAAGATTCGGGTATTCGCTGATTTGATCGACAGTTGCAGGATATATGAGGATGATAGTAATGCTCACTCCAGGGTCATGAGGGATCTGAGGGGTAAGTTTCAGAACCGGGGTAAACCGTATGAGGCTCCAGCTGGTAAGGGTAAGCAGAGGTATGCTGACAATAAGAAAACAAGTGGGGGAGATGCCCCTGCGAAGGTTGTGTGCTACAGGTGTGGCAAACCGGGTCACAAGAGTTTTGACTGCTCAGATAATAAATGTTTCAAATGCGGTAAAGAGGGTCATGTGGCTGCGAAATGTGAGAAAAGGGATGTGGTGTGTTACAATTGCGGGGAATCAGGTCATATTAGTACTAAGTGTACTAAGCCGAAGAAAGAGAAGTCCCATGGAAAGGTGTTTGCTCTCGCAGGATCAGAGGACACTAATGAGATTCGAGGTACATGTTTTATTAATGGTATTCCCTTGATTGCTATTATTGATACTGGTGCTACGCATTCATTTATTGCTGCTTTGTGTGCTGAGAAATTGGACCTTGTTTTATCTTCTATGATGAGGGAGATGGTTATTGACACTCCAGCTAAGGGTTCAGTAACTACCTCTCTTGTGTGTGCTAAGTGCCCTCTGTCAATCTTCGGCAGAGATTTTCTAGTTGATCTTATTTGTTTGCCGTTGGGAGGGTTGGATGTCATTCTTGGTATGGACTGGTTAGTATTTAACCATGTGCATATTAATTGTTTCCGGAGGTCTGTGAGTTTCTTTCCTCCTGAAGAGGAAGAATCAGTGTTGTTGCCTGCTGGTCATTTGCATAAGGTAATGAAGGAGGGAGTTCATCTGTTTGCTTTGATGGCGTCATTGTCTGCTGAGAATCAGGCAATCATTGAAAGGGTTCAAGTAGTGTGTGAGTTCCCTGAAGTGTTCCCGGATGAAATTCCAAGTGTCCCGCCAGAGAGGGAGGTTGAGTTTGCCATTGATCTTATACCTGGTACTAGGCCTGTGTCTATGGCACCGTACCGAATGTCAGCCTCAGAGTTGTCTGAATTGAAAAAGCAATTAGAAGATCTGCTTGAGAAGAAATTTGTAAGACCAAGTGTGTCACCGTGGGGTGCTCCGGTATTGTTAGTGAAAAAGAAGGACGGGAGTATGAGACTTTGTGTCGATTATAGGCAATTGAACAAAGTGACAATAAAGAACAGGTATCCGCTTCCCAGAATTGATGATCTGATGGACCAGTTGGTAGGTGCTAAGGTGTTTAGTAAAATCGATTTGAGGTCAGGTTATCACCAGATCAAGGTAAAGAATGAAGACATTCAGAAAACCGCTTTCAGAACGAGATATGGGCACTATGAGTATTCTGTTATGCCGTTTGGGGTTACCAATGCGCCGGGTGTGTTTATGGAGTACATGAATCGTACCTTTCATAGTTACTTGGATCGGTTTGTAGTTGTGTTTATTGACAACATTCTGGTGTACTCTAAGACAGACGAGGAGCACGCAGAACATCTGAGGTTAGTGCTAGAAGTGTTGAAAGAAAAGAAATTGTATGCAAAATTGTCTAAGTGTGAGTTCTGGCTGAATGAAGTAGGTTTCCTTGGTCATATTATCTCTGGTAATGGTATAACTGTGGACCCAGCCAAGGTTGATGCTGTGTCTCAATGGGAGAGCCCGAAGTCAGTTACAGAAATCAGAAGCTTCTTGGGATTAGCTGGTTATTATAGGAGATTTATTGAAGGTTTCTCGAAGTTGGCACTTCCGTTGACTCAATTGACGTGTAAGGAAAAAGCTTTTGTGTGGGATGCACGCTGTGAGGAGAGCTTCAATGAGTTGAAGAAGAGGTTGACTACGTCGCCCGTTTTGACTTTGCCTGTTCCTGATCGACCGTTTGTAGTATATTGCGATGCTTCCAAGATGGGTTTGGGAGGTGTATTGATGCAAGAGGGTAAGGTAGTAGCTTATGCGTCCAGACAGTTGAGGACCCATGAGAAGAACTACCCTACTCATGATTTGGAACTAGCTGCAATTGTGTTTGTGCTGAAAATTTGGAGGCACTATCTGTATGGTACCAGATTTGAAGTGTTTAGTGACCACAAGAGTCTGAAATACTTGTTTGATCAGAAGGAGCTAAATATGAGACAGAGACGTTGGTTAGAGTTGCTGAAGGATTATGATTTCGGCTTGAACTATCACCCCGGCAAAGCTAATGTCGTGGCTGATGCTTTAAGTCGGAAGAGTTTGCATATGTCGGCTATGATGGTGAAAGAGTTAGAGTTGATTGAGCAGTTTCGGGACATGAGTCTGGTTTGTGAAGTGACACCGCAGAGTGTCAGATTGGGGATGTTGAAGATCGGCAATGAATTTTTGGTTAGTGTCCGAGAAGCACAAAAATCAGATGTAAAGTTGGTAGACCTGTTAGTCGTGAATGATCAAGGTGTGCGTAGAGATTTCAAGTTAGATTCCCAAGGTGTATTGAGATTCAGGGATAGGATCTGCATTCCTGATGATGCTGAGATCGTGCGAGAAACAACTGAGAAGGTAAAATTGATCCGTGAGAAGATGAAAGCGTCGCAGAGTCGACAAAAGAGCTATCATGATAAGAGAAGGAAGGATTTAGAGTTCCAGGCAGGTGATCATGTGTTCCTGAGAGTCACTCCGGTGACTGGTGTTGGGCGTGCCTTGAAATCTAAGAAGTTAACTCCCCGTTTCATTGGTCCGTATCAGATTACGGAGAGGGTGGGAAGTGTTGCCTATAGGGTGGCCTTGCCGCCTAATCTTTCGAACTTGCATGACGTGTTTCACGTGTCACAACTTCGAAAGTATGTTCCGGACCCGTCTCATGTAATTCAGATGGACGAAGTAGAGGTACGGGATAATCTCACGGTTGAGACTATGCCTGTGCGAATTGAAGATAAAGAAGTGAAGATTCTGAGAGGGAAAGAAATTCCTTTGGTGAAGGTGGTGTGGCTAGGAGCTGCTGGTGAGAGTGTGACTTGGGAGCTGGAGAGTAAGATGCGGGAAGCATATCCGGAGTTGTTTGATTCAGGTAATTTCGAGGACGAAATATTCTAAGTGGGGGAGAGTTGTAACGCCCCAAAATAATTTAATTATTTATTTAATTAAATTATTTAAGGCTTACAATATTTATTTAATTTAATTAAATAATTCAAGGTTTAATGTATTTATTTAATTTTAAATTATTAGGAGGTGTCGTCTCGAATTAGATGGTGCACGGAGCCCATGACCCACAAGTGAGCCCATGACCCATTGGATAGTCATAGGATTCGACTCACTATGGGTCTTGTGACTTAGTGGCATTTTTGTCTCAATTGTGAAAAGAAAGAAAGAAACGTAAAAGAGAGGAGAAGTGAGAAGAGAAAAGTTGCGAATAGAAGGAGAGAGGAAGAGGGAGAGGCGAAGCTCATAGAGAAGAGGAGGAGGCTCATTGGTGGTTCGCATTCTTCACTTGGAGCTTGGCTATCAAATTCGACTTCCATAAGGTTAGGGGGTCCTCTTTTTGTTCTTAATACTATGCGAATTGGGTATTGCTTAGGGTTAGGGTCCTAGGTTAGTTCCATGATTGAATTGTGTTGTTGATGAGGAATTATAATGTTGTGATGCTTGTTGTTGAATTATTATGTTGAGAATTTTATGATTGATGCTTGAGTTGTGGCTAAATGCGAATTGGATGCCCTATGTTTGATCATATGTCTCATTGGTGCTTATTTGGTGAAATTGGGAATTATGGTGACACTTTGATTATATATATATATAGGAGTGTTTTGGTGATTTTAATTGATAATTGAAAGTGGAAAAATTCTGTTTAGAAGTCCCTAGGCGCCTTGGGCGCCATAAGCATGTTGCTGAAAAATTCTGTGTTGCGCCTAGTCATGGGCACCAGGCGCCCAGCAGTGTGCTGCGCCTGTTTTCCAAAAATTCTGTTGCCCTGTGTTGCCATTCTGTGCCATTCTGTGTTGCTGTCTCTGTTGCCTGTGTTGCCATCCAGTGTTCCTGTGCTGCCAGTTTTGGCACATGTTGCTTGTGTCATGGGCGCCAAGGGCCCCAAAGTTCTGGTGATAGTTTTGTGAAAATTGTTTTCAGGTTTTTATACTTGGGTAAAATGGCTCATGAAAACTGATTTTGGTCAAGAAAGGAGTTGAGATGCGTATTTTCACTAGGTGCCTAGTGCATGGGCGCCAAAATTAAAGTTCAGCTTTTGATAAAATTTTTATGGAGTTTTCATGTCCTGAGCATTTGGCTCGTATAAAATGAATTTCGAAGAAAAATGAGTTGTGTAGCATGTTGGCCTTAGGCGCCTAGTGCTTGGGCGCCATTGTTGCTGCTGTCCCCTGGGCGCGCCTGTGCGCGTTGTTGCTCCTGGGCGCCAGCGCCTATGCGCTGTTGCGCGTGTTGTTCCCCTAGGCGCCCAGCGCCTGTGCGCTGTTGCGCGTGTTGCTCCTGGGCGCCAAGCGCCTATGCGCCTGTGCGCTGTTGCGTGTTGCCTCTCCTGGGCGCCAAGCGCCCATGCGCCAAGCGCTGTGTTGCCCCTGGGCGCCCAGCGCCCATGCGCCAGTTCCAGGATGTCTAACATTTTTCCTAAAATTGTTTTTAACGTAACTTTTGACTCGGTTATCCAAATTCAACGGTTCAAAATGCGTTTTGAAGCTAATTTCAGTGCCTATCCAATAGTCTCAATTTTATGCAAAAATAATTTATTTTTACTGGTGTTTCTGGCTGATGGTGTCCAAGTGTCTAAATGACTGTTTTCCTTCATTTTTCCTATGTCGTGTCAATGTCCTGAGTTGGTCTATTTGAATTGGTGTTGTGGTGAGTGGTGAGCTGAATTGGTGAGTGATGATGAGGTGAGATTGGTGAGCAGAGGCTTCGGCCTAATTTTGATTTGGTGAGTTAATTAATGCACTATGGTGAGACTAGAATATTAAAATGTGAATTGATTGATTGGTGGTGTGTTGTGATGCATTCTCCATAACACCTCATGAAGCATGTGCATTATTGGTGAGCAGAGGCTACGGCCTAATTTTATTTGGTGAGCAGAGGCTACGGCCTATTTGTATTTGGTGACGGATCCGACATGCATGTACCCGTGGAGTTTGGGTTGCATTACATGCATAATCATATATTGTATAGTGCTGATTGGAATGAGAATGCTGATTTAATTGTCCCCATTGTTGTGAATTGGTGTGCCTGGTTTCCTTTTTCCTATGCATTGCTTAATTCTCATATGTTATTAATTATGAAAAGAGACTCACCCTACTGCCTTTATGTTGCTTCTTATGTCGGCAACGTGCAGGTAATACCGAGTGAAGGATTCCTTCATGCCTTCGTCTGTTAGGATGTGTCACTCTCTGATACGTAGCACCAGGGGGGGGTGTCCTATGTTTATGCATTATTTTTCCTAAACTGTTAGCTTTGACTGGTGATGTATTGGTTTTTAAGTTTTAGAACTCATATTTATTCCGCTGCTGATGGTGATTGGTTTTAGTTGATGCGAACTAAACGTTTTTCTCATGGTGTTATGTATCTTGTTATTTATGAAGTAAATGTAGCACTCGCTTGAATTATTTTCAAAAAAAAAAAAAAGAGACTCTGATTTTATTTAAAAATAAAGTTATTAAAAAAGGGGGTGTTACAGATGGCATCGGAAATATCGGAATCACAAGTGACGGCCCAAGAAGCCCAAGCCCGTTGGCTTAGGCGCTCCTTAGGCACTAGGGGTCTAGGTCACGCCTCATTAGTGCCAAAAGAAAGAAAGAAAGTCGAAGGAGAGAAGAAAAGAAAGAAAGTCGAAGGAGAGGAGAAGAGAAGGAAGGAGGCGACTTCAAGCTAAGGAGTTAGGGTTTGTGCATCTTGATCCTAGGTAAGGGTTCCTAGTCTTTTATGATTCGATTTCCTTTCTCTATCAAGTGCTTAAGTTTCGTTTTCCCTAACCCTTCCTATTTTTTTGTTCAATTCGCGAATGGTCCAAGAGAAAGAGAGGGAGGGCGTGGTCGTGAATAAGGGAAGAAGAAGGAGAAGAATTCTTGTTGCGGTGGTTTGTCGGTTCTTCGGTGGAAAGAGCTCTAGTTCGTCATAATCAAGGTTAGGGGAGTCTCACTCTATAATAGAGAGTATAATAGGTTGTATGTAAACCATAGGATCCCACTTGACATTATTTTGTTAATTGTTAGATTGTTTAGGTTAGTTGAAATGGATAATTTGTGTGATTGATTTGATTTCCTATGCTAAGGTTAGATTACATGTGTTGATTTTATGCCTTGTTGTGTCCTCAATGCATAAATGTGAGAATGAATGTTGTTGGTATGAGCATAATGTATTTTGTGAATTGTTGTTGTGAATTGTTTTGGAAATTGATGTTTGGTAGATGTTGGGTCGCATGGGCGCCAAGTGCCTAGGGAAAATGTCGCTCTGTGTACTGTAGCAGTGGGTTTGGGTTGCGTTGCGTGTGTTGTTTTGCTGCCTGGGCGTGCGTGTGTTGCTGTCTGGGCGCCTGTGCTGCCCAGAATGGCGCCTGGGCGCCTGTGTCCCATGGAGTGTGCGCCTAGGGGTGCCTTGTGTGCACTTCAATTTCTAAACAGTTTTTACCGAGCCAAATTTTGTATTCACCAGACCAAATCATAGTTTAAGCACTTTGGCTAAAGAATTTCCAGATTTGCACTCGTGGTTTTGAAATGGTCCTATTGGGCATTGTTTTGGCTTGTTTAAGGGGTGCCTTGTGTGCATCTCATTTTCTGAGCATAATTTCCCGAGCCAAATTTTGTATTCACCAGACCAAATCATATTTTAAGCACTTTGGCTAAAGAATTTCCAGATTTGCACTTGTGGTTTTGAAATGGTCCTATTGGGCATTGTTTTGGCTTGTTTAAGGGGTGCCTTGTGTGCATCTCATTTTCTGAGCATAATTTCCCGAGCCAAATTTTGTATTCACCAGACCAAATCATATTTTAAGCACTTTGGCTAAAGAATTTCCAGATTTGCACTTGTGGTTTTGAAATGGTCCTATTGGGCATTGTTTTGGCTTGTTTAAGGGGTGCCTTGTGTGCATCTCATTTTCTGAGCATAATTTCCCGAGCCAAATTTTGTATTCACCAGACCAAATCATATTTTAAGCACTTTGGCTAAAGAATTTCCAGATTTTCACTTGTGGTTTTGAAATGGTCCTATTGGGCATTGTTTTGGCTTGTTTAAGGGGTGCCTTGTGTGCATCTCATTTTCTGAGCATATTTTCCTGAGCCAAATTTTGTATTCACCTGACCAAATGATATTTAAAACATTTTGGCTAAAGAATTTTCAGCTGTTCATGCACCGTTTTGAAATTGTCCTAGAAGGGTGTCGTTTTGACTATGTAGTGGTGCCTAGGGGTGAGCTGTGAGTTCTGAACATATTTTCCCAAGCCAAATTCTATATTCACGTGACCAAATCCCATTTTGAACATTTTGGCTAGAGCGGTTTTAATTTTTCAGGTGGCCTAATATGTTTGTGCGCGTGGGTGTTGTGTTGGGCGCCAAGTGTGGCCGCCCGGGGCGCCAAGAGGTGCGCCCGTGCCTTGTGTTTGGTTTCGGTCTTAATGATGACAGATTGGTCCCTAAGTGTTAGATTAGTCCTAGGGACGTGATTGTGATGAGAAAATAGATAAGTTAATTGATGATGAGGCCATGAGGGCTACAACAAGATTAATTAAAGATGAGATATAGGACATATGGACCGTGTTGTTGGGGATTATGATTGTGGTTGTTGTCATGGAGTCTCATGCATACATAAGGCTGCGGTCTGAGTTCTATATTATGATGATAAGGCTGCGGTCTGAGTTCTAAATCGAAATGATAAGGCTGCGGTCTGAGTTGATATTATGATGATAAGGCTGCGGTCTGGGAACATGGTACCACATGCATAACTGTATTGCATACATCCTCATGATAAGCATGCGAGTTGCTGTTTGTATGAACTATTGCTACTGTGTGATTGTATGAGTGTGATACTATGATGAAATATACTTCTTATTATAGTCTTTATTATATGGTTCGAGACTCACCCTTCTGTTGTTGTTTACCACAGGTAGTCCTGAGTGAAGGCTTACTCCTTTCACTCCCGAGTCGGTCTGCTCTGATACGTGACACCTAGGGGGTGGGCATAGGATTCTAGTGTTAATCATTTGCTGTTGAATTTCTATATGCATTAATTTAATGATTTGTTTTGATGAGGCTGTTGTTCGGCACTTTTTGAGATTATGTTATTTTTCCGCTGCGAGACATCTAAATTATAATGTGTGGAATTTTATTGGTGAAGTTATGAGTACCCTAAATTATTTAATGGTGTTGCGTATCATAAAGGTGTAATGAAGGTTTATAATGATTTGATCGTTGTTAGATTAGGATCATGCGTAGCATTCCATTCAAAAAGAAATTTCGAAACTCTGATCTCTATGATAAATAGCCGGGTAGAATGGGGTGTTACATTAGTGGTATCAGAGCAAAAGTTCGGTCTGTCCGACCAAGTGTGTCTGTCTGTCATATTGTGTATGACAATTAGGTGTTTTGTTTTAGTTCTAAATTGTCGTTTATGCTGCAGTGCTAGGTTGATATGGTTAGAAGGGATGATGCTGCTTTGGCTGCTGCTCTGCAGGCCATAGCCCAAGCTGTTGGAAATCAACACAATGCTGCTGATATGAATGCCCGTAACCTGGCAACGTTTCAGAGGGAAAACCCACCCACCTTCAAGGGTCGGTATGATCCCGATGGAGCCTTGTCGTGGTTGAATGAGATAGAGCGGATATTCCGTGTTATGGATTGCACTGCTGCCCAGCAAGTGAAGTTCGGGACGCACATGCTGGCAGAAGAGGCTGACAAGTGGTGGTTAGGGATGCTGCATAGGTTGAACACTGCTGGTGAAGAGGTTACTTGGGAGGTCTTCACAAGAGAGTTTAAAAGAAAGTATTACCCTGAAGACGTTCGAGCCAAGAAAGAGGTAGAATTCTTAGAATTGAAACAGGGAAATAAGACTGTGGCTGAGTATGCAGCCAAATTTGAAGAGCTGGCCCAATTCTGTCCTTACTACGCCAATGATGCTGATTCAGAGTTCTCTAAATGTGTGAAATTTGAAAGTGGCCTGCGACCTGACATTAAGAAGGCAATAGGATATCATGAGATTCGAGATTTTGCTAGACTAGTTGACAAGAGTAGAATTTATGAAGAGGACAGTTCTGCTGCCTACAAGATTGGGAAAGAAAAGAGGAATACTTAGTTTAGGGGCAAACCCTATGATATGGCTGGAGGTAAAAATAAGTGGAAGGCAGGTGCTGGTAAGAAATTTTCTGAGGGTAAGAAGCCCAGTGGGGGAGGTGCTCCCGCTGATATAGTGTGTTACACGTGTGGCAAGCCGGGTCACAAAAGTTTCGATTGCAAGACTGAAGTAATGTGTTACCGTTGTGGGAAGAAAGGTCATATGGCGTCTAACTGTGATCGTAAGGAATCAGTGTGTTTCAATTGTGGTGAAGCTGGTCACTTTAGTTCTAAATGCACCAAACCAAAGAAAGAGAAATCCAATGGAAGAGTTTTCGCGCTAGCAGGCTCAGAGGGGCCCAATGAGATTCGAGGTACTTGTTTTATTTATGGTTCCCCTTTAGTTGCTATAGTTGATACTGGTGCTACGCATTCTTTTATTGCTGCTGTTTGTGCTGAAAAGTTAAATCTAGTATTGTCTGATATGAAAAGGGAAATGGTTATCGACACTCCGGCTAAGGGTTCGGTGACTACTTCTCTATTGTGTGCTAAGTGTCCTCTGTCAGTCTTCGGCAGAGATTTTCTGGTTGACCTTATATGTTTGCCTTTGGGAGGGTTGGATGTTATTCTTGGTATGGACTGGTTAGTGGATAACCATGTGCACATCAACTGTTTCAGCAAGTCTGTGAGTTTCTTTCCTCCTGAGGAGGAAAAGTCTGTTTTGTTGTCTGGGGATCAGCTGCATAAGGTAATGAAGGATGGTGGTCAACTATTTGCTTTGATGGCGTCTATGTCTGCTGAAAACCAAGCTATGGTTGAAGGGTTGCAGGTGGTGTGTGAGTTCCCTGAAGTGTTCCCGGATGAGATTCCTAGTGTACCACCAGAGAGGGAAGTAGAGTTTGGGATTGACCTTGTGCCTGGTACTAGGCCGGTATCCATGGCACCATACCGGATGTCAGCTTCTGAGTTATCTGAGTTGAAGAAGCAGTTGGAAGAGTTACTTGAAAAGAAATTTGTGAGACCTAGTGTGTCGCCATGGGGAGCTCCGGTTTTGTTAGTAAAGAAGAAAGATGGGAGTATGCGCCTGTGTGTGGATTATAGACAGTTGAACAAGGTAACTATTAAAAATAAGTACCCTCTTCCGAGAATTGATGATCTGATGGACCAGCTAGTGGGTGCTAAGGTTTTTAGCAAAATTGATTTGAGGTCAGGGTATCATCAAATTAAAGTAAAAGACGAAGACGTTCAGAAGACAGCGTTCCGAACGAGGTATGGACATTATGAGTACTCTGTGATGCCGTTTGGTGTCACCAATGCACCAGGGGTGTTTATGGAGTACATGAACCGTATCTTCCATAGTTACTTGGATCGGTTTGTGGTAGTTTTTATAGATGATATCCTGGTATACTCCAAGTCTGAAGAGGAGCATGCAGAGCACTTGAGATTGGTGCTTGAGGTATTGAAAGAGAAGAAGCTTTATGCTAAGTTGTCCAAATGCGAGTTCTGGTTGCGTGAGGTAAGCTTTTTGGGTCATATTATTTCTAGGGATGGCATAGCTGTAGACCCAGCCAAGGTTGATGCAGTATTACAATGGGAGAGCCCAAAGTCTGCGACTGAGATCAGGAGTTTCTTGGGGTTGGCTGGTTACTACCGGAGGTTCATAGAGGGTTTCTCAAAGCTAGCCCTTCCGTTGACTCAATTGACGTGTAAAGGGAGAGTTTTTGTGTGGGATGTTAAGTGTGAAGAGAGTTTCCAAGAGTTGAAGAAAAGATTGACAACATCTCCGGTGTTAGTGTTGCCCGTGCCGGATCAACCGTTTGTGGTATATTGTGATGCTTCCAGAATGGGCTTAGGGGGCGTATTGATGCAGGATGGGAAGGTAGTCGCTTATGCGTCCAGACAGTTGCGGACTCATGAGAAGAACTATCCTACTCATGATTTGGAATTGGCTGCTATTGTGTTTGCGCTAAAGATTTGGAGGCACTATTTGTATGGCACTAGATTCGAGGTATTCAGCGACCACAAGAGTTTGAAATACTTGTTTGATTAGAAGGAGCTGAATATGAGGAAGAGGCGTTGGTTAGAGCTGTTGAAAGACTATGATTTTGGCTTAAACTATCACCCCGGCAAAGCTAATGTCGTGGCTGATGCTTTGAGTCGAAAGACTTTGCATATGTCAGCAATGATGGTAAAAGAGTTGGAGTTGATTGAGCAATTCCGTGATATGAGTCTGGTTTGTGAAATGACACCGCGAAGTGTTAAGCTGGGTATGCTGAGGATTGGTAATGACTTCTTGGTTAGTATCAGAGACGCCCAGAAATTAGATGTGAAGCTGGTTGACTTGTTAGTTGCGGGTGATCAGAATGTGGATGGGGAGTTCAGGTTGGATTCCCAGGGTGTGTTGAGATTTAGAGATAGGATCTGTGTCCCCGATGATATTGAGATGAAGAAGATGATCCTTGAGGAGAGTCATAGGAGCAAGCTGAGTAGTCATCCAGGGGCTACAAAGATGTATCATGATTTGAAGAAATTATTTTGGTGGCCTGGTATGAAGAAAGATGTAGCACAGTTTGTGTATGCCTGTTTGACTTGCCAGAAGTCGAAGGTTGAGCACCAGAAGCCTGCGGGGTTGATGCAACCTTTGGATGTTCCGGAATGGAAATGGGATAGCATTTCCATGGATTTTGTGACAGGGTTACCAAGAACCGTTCGGGGATTTGATTCTATTTGGGTGATCGTGGATAGGTTGACGAAGTCTGCTCACTTCCTTCCTATCAACATCACGTATCCGGTAGCGAGATTGGCCGAGATATATATCCAGGTGATTGTGAAGTTGCATGGTGTCCCGAAGAGTATTGTATCTGACAGAGATCCGAGGTTTACTTCGGAGTTTTGGGGAAGCTTGCAGGAGGCATTGGGGTCCAGATTGAGGTTGAGTTCAGCCTATCATCCTCAGACTGATGGGCAGACAGAGAGAACCATTCAGTCATTGGAGGACTTATTGAGATCGTGTGTTTTAGAGCAGGGAGGTGCGTGGGATACACACCTTTCGTTGATTGAGTTCACTTACAACAACAGCTACCATTCTAGTATAGGGATGGCTCCTTACGAGGCACTGTATGGGCGGAGGTGTAGAACTCCTGTGTGTTGGCATGAGTCTGGAGAGAGTGTTGTTCTTGGACCTGAATTAGTGAGAGAGACTACAGAGAAGATAAAAATGATCAGGGAGAAAATGAAAGAGTCTCAAAGTCGGCAAAAGAGTTACCATGATAGAAGAAGAAAAGATTTGGAATTTCAGGCTGGTGAGCATGTTTTCTTGAGAGTCACGCCTATGGCTGGTGTTGGGCGTGCACTTAAAGCAAAGAAGTTGACTCCTAGATTTATTGGACCGTACCAGATCACCGAGAGGGTCGGAAAGGTTGCTTATAGGGTGGCTCTACCACCTAACCTTTCGAACTTGCACGACGTATTTCACGTGTCGCAACTTCGGAAATACGTTCCGGACCCGTCTCATGTGATCCATATGGATGATATTGAGGTGCGAGATAATCTCACTGTGGAGACTATGCCAGTGAGGATTGATGATAGAGAAGAGAAGGTGCTGAGGGGGAAAAACATTGCTTTAGTAAAGGTGGTGTGGTTGGGAGCTACTGGCGAGAGCATGACTTGGGAGCTGGAGAGTAAGATGCGGGAGTCCTATCCAGAGTTATTTGACTCAGGTATGAATTTCGAGGACGAAATTTCCTAAGTGGGGGAGAGTTGTAACACCCTAAAATAATTTAATTAAGTAATTGATTAAATTATTTAAAGTGTTGCACTAATTCTTTTATTATATTATAATATAGCATTTTATTTTAATTGAAGGGGATGGCATCGGAAATATCGGAATTACAAGTGACGGCCCAAGAAGCCCAAGCCCGTTGGCTTAGGCGCTCCTTAGGCACTAGGGGTCTATGTCACGCCTCATTAGTGCCAAAAGAAAGAAAGAAAGTCGAAGGAGAGAAGAAAAGAAAGAAAGTCGAAGGAGAGGAGAAGAGAAGGAAGGAGGCGACTTCAAGCTAAGGAGTTAGGGTTTGTGCATCTTGATCCTAGGTAAGGGTTCCTAGTCTTTTATGATTCGATTTCCTTTCTCTATCAAGTGCTTAAGTTTCGTTTTCCCTAACCCTTCCTATTTTTTTGTTCAATTCGCGAATGGTCCAAGAGAAAGAGAGGGAGGGCGTGGTCGTGAATAAGGGAAGAAGAAGGAGAAGAATTCTTGTTGCGGTGGTTTGTCGGTGCTTCGGTGGAAAGAGCTCTAGTTCGTCATAATCAAGGTTAGGGGAGTCTCACTCTATAATAGAGAGTATAATAGGTTGTATGTAAACCATAGGATCCCACTTGACATTATTTTGTTAATTGTTAGATTGTTTAGGTTAGTTGAAATTGATAATTTGTGTGATTGATTTGATTTCCTATGCTAAGGTTAGATTACATGTGTTGATTTTATGCCTTGTTGTGTCCTCAATGCATAAATGTGAGAATGAATGTTGTTGGTATGAGCATAATGTAATTTGTGATTTGTTGTTGTGAATTGTTTTGGAAATTGATGTTTGGTAGATGTTGGGTCGCATGGGCGCCAAGTGCCTAGGGAAAATGGCGCTCTGTGTACTGTAGCAGTGGGTTTGGGTTGCGTTGCGTGTGTTGTTTTGCTGCCTGGGCGTGCGTGTGTTGCTGTCTGGGCGCCTGTGCTGCCCAGAATGGCGCCTGGGCGCCTGTGTCCCATGGAGTGTGCGCCTAGGGGTGCCTTGTGTGCACTTCAATTTCTAAACAGTTTTTACCGAGCCAAATTTTGTATTCACCAGACCAAATCATATTTTAAGCACTTTGGCTAAAGAATTTCCAGATTTGCACTTGTGGTTTTGAAATGGTCCTATTGGGCATTGTTTTGGCTTGTTTAAGGGGTGCCTTGTGTGCATCTCATTTTCTGAGCATAATTTCCCGAGCCAAATTTTGTATTCACCAGACCAAATCATATTTTAAGCACTTTGGCTAAAGAATTTCCAGATTTGCACTTGTGGTTTTGAAATGGTCCTATTGGGCATTGTTTTGGCTTGTTTAAGGGGTGCCTTGTGTGCATCTCATTTTCTGAGCATAATTTCCCGAGCCAAATTTTGTATTCACCAGACCAAATCATATTTTAAGCACTTTGGCTAAAGAATTTCCAGATTTGCACTTGTGGTTTTGAAATGGTCCTATTGGGCATTGTTTTGGCTTGTTTAAGGGGTGCCTTGTGTGCATCTCATTTTCTGAGCATAATTTCCCGAGCCAAATTTTGTATTCACCAGACCAAATCATATTTTAAGCACTGTGGCTAAAGAATTTCCAGATTTGCACTTGTGGTTTTGAAATGGTCCTATTGGGCATTGTTTTGAATTGTTTAAGGGGTGCCTTGTGTGCATCTCATTTTCTGAGCATATTTTCCTGAGCCAAATTTTGTATTCACCTGACCAAATGATATTTAAAACATTTTGGCTAAAGAATTTTCAGCTGTTCATGCACCGTTTTGAAATTGTCCTAGAAGGGTGTCGTTTTGACTATGTAGTGGTGCCTAGGGGTGAGCTGTGAGTTCTGAACATATTTTCCCTAGCCAAATTCTGTATTCACGTGACCAAATCCCATTTTGAACATTTTGGCTAGAGCGGTTTTAATTTTTCAGGTGGCCTAATATGTTTGTGCGCGTGGGTGTTGTGTTGGGCGCCAAGTGTGGCCGCCCGGGGCGCCAAGAGGTGCGCCCGTGCCTTGTGTTTGGTTTCGGTCTTAATGATGACAGATTGGTCCCTAAGTGTTAGATTAGTCCTAGGGACGTGATTGTGATGAGAAAATAGATAAGTTAATTGATGATGAGGCCATGAGGGCTACAACAAGATTAATTAAAGATGAGATATAGGACATATGGACCGTGTTGTTGGGGATTATGATTGTGGTTGTTGTCATGGAGTCTCATGCATACATAAGGCTGCGGTCTGAGTTCTATATTATGATGATAAGGCTGCGGTCTGAGTTCTAAATCGAAATGATAAGGCTGCGGTCTGAGTTGATATTATGATGATAAGGCTGCGGTCTGGGAACATGGTACCACATGCATAACTGTATTGCATACATCCTCATGATAAGCATGCGAGTTGCTGTTTGTATGAACTATTGCTACTGTGTGATTGTATGAGTGTGATACTATGATGAAATATACTTCTTATTATAGTCTTTATTATATGGTTCGAGACTCACCCTTCTGTTGTTGTTTACCACAGGTAGTCCTGAGTGAAGGCTTACTCCTTTCACTCCCGAGTCGGTCTTCTCTGATACGTGACACCTAGGGGGTGGGCATAGGATTCTAGTGTTAATCATTTGCTGTTGAATTTCTATATGCATTAATTTAATGATTTTGTTTTGATGAGGCTGTTGTTCGGCGCTTTTTGAGATTATGTTATTTTTCCGCTGCGAGACATCTAAATTATAATGTGTGGAATTTTATTGGTGAAGTTATGAGTACCCTAAATTATTTAATGGTGTTGCGTATCATAAAGGTGTAATGAAGGTTTATAATGATTTGATCGTTGTTAGATTAGGATCATGCGTAGCATTCCATTCAAAAAGAAATTTCGAAACTCTGATCTCTATGATAAATAGCCGGGTAGAATGGGGTGTTACAATAAACACGTTCTCAACAAACCTTCTAAAATCCATAACAGTTCTCGTACACACCGACAATGTGACGAAAAAGTCACTTGTGAAACTTCTTGACTCGCCCCCAAGATTTCGAGATAACACTTTTCAAAAGACGATGAAATGAGGATTTACCAGAAACGTTTATCTTAAACGTAGAAATAAACCGTGGGGACATCAAATAAATTTGAACGTAATGCAAATTACCTCAGTTGTTCTCAAAACAACTATCAAACAGAACTCAGAGCTCCTTTTCCTCTGTTGCAACTTCATCACGAGGTTTTTACCAGTGTCGCATCTGATTCCTTCCCAAATTAGCCAATAGTGTTGAGTTTCCCCTCAACCTAAGTACACCTCCTATGATTTTCCTCAATCAGATTTTATTAGCCTATTGATTCGTTCCCAAAATTAACTTTAGCATGCGGGTTTTCACAAAACGATTTTTCAAAACTACCATACCGCACGCCAAACTTCACTTTGGAAATTCCAGCCCCTTGCAGCAGATCCATCAATTAATCCTCTGGTGCTTATTCGCAATGTGAAAAACAGTCAACAGTTACCTCACCTACCTATTCGCGTTCGCGTTCGACTTGTCAAACGGAATCGTATAATACCATCTCATTGTTAACCTCCAAAAAGAAGAGATTATCAACTAATACCTTGCCACTAATACATCTGCTTTACATCTCTGTACATCTTGGTGGATCCAGGGTGTACAGAATATAAACTTCGGCGTGCCTCCTCTAACACTTGCCTTCTATTGTTCTCATCATCGGGCGCACCGATTCTATCATTGAAACAACTGACTCCATCATTATTCATGGTAAAATCTGGAAATACCTTTTGTGATTGAAGCTTCACATCAACTTCCTGTGCTAAGCGTATAGAATCCCTTAGGGAACCAGAGATCCTCATATGGCTCAACACTAACAGGTCCCTCCTTGATCTTGAATTCAGATTTAAGTCTCTAAAAGACTCTGATAATTCCATCTCATGCATCATAAACTCGACCATGTGGATGGACTTCCTACTCAGTGCACCAGTTACAACATTGGCCTCTCTTGAATGCTACATCAACACGAATTTATAATCCTCCAGAAACTCATCACACTTCTCTGCCTGCTATTCAGTTCTTTCTGGTCAAACAGATACCTTAAACTCTTGTGATCACTTAAAGATTTCGAAACGAGACCCATACAGGTAATGTCTCCAAATCTTCGGTGCATACACGATAGCTGCCAACTCCAAATAATAAGTTGGATAATTCTCCTCATGGATCTTCAACTGTCTGGACGCATAAGCTACCACTTGATGATTCTGCATGAGAACACATCCCAAACCCTTTCCAGAAACATCACCGTAAATTTGGAATTCCAAATACGAATCTGGAAGAATATGGGTTGGAGCAGAAGTCAACTGAACTTTCAACTCTTGAAAACATTCTTCACAATCGACATCCCACGTAAGCGGTTGACCCTTTCGAGTTAACCGAGTAGGTGGAAGAACCAATAGTGAGAATCCTTCGATAAACTTCCTGTAGTAACCGGACAGACTTAGAAAACTTCTGATTTCGGCGACTGACGTTGGTCACTCCCATTCAACACCGCTTCCTTCTTGCTGAAATCTATAGAAACTCCCGACTTGGGAAATCACATGTCCCAAAGAATTTACCTCTGACACCCAAAAATCACACTCCAAAGGTTTCAAGTACAACTTATTTTCTAGGAGTACTTTCAGAACAATGCGGAGATGTTGGACATGCTCCTCAATGGTCTTCGAGCACATCGAGATGCCATCAATGAAAACGACTACAAATTGATCTAAGTAATTGAGGAAAAACTCGGTTCAGGTAATCCATGAATACCGCTGGAGCATTAGTCAAACCGAAGGGCATCACTACCCACACATAATGTCCATACCTAGTACGGAAAGCTGTCTTCGGAATATCTAAGGCTCTAACTTTTATTTGATGCTATCCTGACCTCAGATCAATTGTAGAAAACACTGCAGCACCTCAAATTGCTCAAGCATATCGTCTATCCTTGGTAAGGGATATTTATTCTTTATCGTCACTTTGTTGAGTTGTCGATAATCAATGCACAATCTCATGCTACCATTTTTTTCCTTTCGACTAACCACACCAGAGCACTCCTTAGAGAAGCACTCGGTCGAATGAATTTCTTTAACATCGACTCTTCAAGTTGAGACTCCATTTCCTTGAATTCTAAAGGAACATTCAATAGGAAATAATAGATATCGATCCCGTGCCAGGAACCAATTCTACAGTAAACTCTACCTCTCTCTCTGGAGGTTCATAAGAAACTTCATCGTGAAAACATCCAGAAAGTTATTCACAACCTGAATGTTCGCCAAATCTAAACTGGTTTCAGTGGATGCAGATAACTTACTAACATGTGCTTCCGCACCTTGAAATGAAGATTGACCGTCTAGGGTGAACTAGGTAACCGCTTCAGAATTTGTCCTAGACAATTCAACTGATTCTGAAGCGAAGCTGATAGTGATTAACACAGTCGACGGCAACATGATTTGCAATCATCCAATTCATACCCAAAATGGTGTCCACACTTCTCATAGGCAAACAATAAATTCTACAATGAAATTTCTGCCTCTTATGACAAGTAGAAAATTCTGACACAAGGATTGGGTCTGGACACGTTCTATAGCAGCAGTAAAAAAAATAGTTATTGGCTCGGACAGCGGAGACAACGCTAGTCCCAACCGATCCGCACATGATTGTGCTGTAAAACAATGGGTTGCACCCGAATCATATAATATACTGACGGAGTGATTGAAAACTGATCTCATACCCCTCAGTAAATTGTCGGCAGTTGTAACTGTATAAACATCCAGAGTGTTGACTCGTCCTCGTCTTGGAGTTGCTTGTGACTCCTTGAAACTCTTCCTTACAGGGCACTCTTTACCATAGTGACCCTCTAGATTTCTATAATAGCACCGATTAGATCTTCGCTTGCAATCACCGCTGTGAGGCTTTCCACAGTTAGAACATCTTCTGACCTTTGAAGAATCAAAGAATTGCATATGCTTTTCCTTTGATGAAATTATCTTAGAACTTGCATTCGGAGTTGATAATTCAACTACCTTCTTTCCTTTCCCATATTTCCTATGAGATCATCCTCGGCGACATAGGCTGGTTGCACTAAGGCAACAAAATTGGTAATAGTATAAGAACTGAGACCATAAGTCATAAAAGCACGAAAGCCCCTCTTATACTTCTGCATTCTCCATTCGTCATCCTGAGCTTACTTTACCACTTGGTAAAACTGAGACAACTTCTCAACTTAGCGATGTATTCTTCCACCGTCATGTCACCTTTCCCGAGGATGCACCGGTTGGAGATTCCGGTCTTGGTCGAGGACTGCGTCTTGATCATCCTTCCATAATTCCGCTTATGATGCACTAAGTATTAAGTTGATCAGCCTCAATGTATCTTAGCATCACAAGTGTAATTACAACAAGGACTCACAAGGAATCGACTCAACCATAAACTAAGTCCAACTAGGTCGAACTGCTCTGATACCAACTGTAACACCCCGGTGTTTTTATCGAGTAAAAATACCCAAGTGCACCATCCCTAAAACATCAGAGATATATTTCCTGCTTAAATACTGAACACCACTATAAAATTTTCACTAAATAACAACAGAACAGCCTTAAACATAAATAAGACCATAAACCATCAGTGAAATACAGTGTTCAATATCGCACAAGAAAGGGAAAAATAAATACATAACTTTTACAACAGTTAAAGTCATAATATCGTGATACATAACTAACAAGGGAAAACATAACTTAAGCATAAAAGCTAAGTCTTCAGCAACCATCCGAGTACCACCTACTCGCGCCTCTTGGATCTCCACTTTCCCTGTTTATCTGTAAAACCACAACATATAAACAATGAGATACAATCTCAGTGAGTTCTACCGAGACCCCTACTAGCACTCTCGGTCCTTTTAAAACATTTTTAAGATTTGACACAACACCGACCGCAATCCGCTTGCTAATCCCGGTGAACCATACAATAAGGCTTCGACCTAGTAAGACACCGGCTGCAATCCACTTGCGTCTCCCGATGAACTAGCATCCTAGGCCTTTCTACGTACCACCAGCCGCAATCCACTTGCATCTTCTGGTGAACGTAGTACAATAACTTTTGACACAACACCGGCCGCAATCCACTTGCATCTTCCGGCGAACCCCATAACCAATAGTGTTTCCTAAGGGCACAGAGCCTAGGGTAAGGGTTCATGACTTCCCCGCCTAGTATGTCAACATGGGTCGTCACCCAAACTCGATATAAAATATATATCTACAATAATATGAACATTTAGTTCATTTACATTCAGACCAATGATTGAAAATAACACCCGCATCGGGCCGTTTCCCATAGTCGATATAATATATATCGTGAATCGTAGACCGGTTTAGACAATAAATAATAATCATCCCGCGTCAGTTATACCATACCACGTAGGACTCATAGTCCGCTTTATTATTAATAAAACATATTCGCACACGTGTACTATTATTCGGTCTTTCGAAACAATTTGAACTTCTAAAACAGTTCTTTTTACCTTTTTAAATTGTATATTTAGTTAGGCCTCGGAATAAGTTTTCAAACGCATCTTAGAACACCTCAATCAGGTTCCCGGATCAAAAGTTATTGCAAAAACAAAATCAGTGAAAAACTGTTGAAAATCTGCAAACGGTCGCGACGCGATACGAAACCGTCGCGACGCGAAAACAGTCAGAATTATTTTCGTTGCAAACTGAAGCATGGTCGCGACGCGAAGGAGGGAGGTCGCGACGCGATGGAGACCTGATGCTGGAGAATTTTGGCGGTTTCGCGCGAAAACCGCTATTCCGCTCGATTCCGATTCTCGTTCCGATCGAAAACAGATTTGACAACCAATACAATAGACCCAATATAAACCACACAATCAATCAATCCAATCAAAAAATCAATCAAAACGGATTGTATCAAAAACGACATATTTTCCAATTAACGGTTTTTAAGTCAAAATCTTTTGAAATCAAATCACCAAAAATTCCATTTCAACACGACACAACTCGAGACTCGCTCCGATCGATTCCTAACCCGAAACAGACAATATCAAGTAATATTCCAGACCAGCGAAAGCGATAAAACGATCAGTCAATTAATTCGAAAAACAAAAATCCTAAACGTGAGTAGAACTCACCCTTGAAGCGTGAACCACGAGCGAGCCGAATCCACCGAGTAACCACACGAACATTCCCCGCATAAACTCTCCGTTCCGATGACACTCAAATCCGCTTTCAAAGCTTTCCACTCGATCACTAAACCTCTTTTTGACCGAAATACCGAACTCCTCGAAATCCGCCATGGACACTATTCATCATCCCTAACCTCCAAAACTACTATTCATCCATAACCCCAAATCACCCAACTTGCTTCCAATCTTTCAATCGAACATCCTTCACCGATCCATCATCCTTGGGTTCGCGCCAAACACAATCCTAAGCTATCCTTAAGCTTCAACCATCGAAACCTCACTTTTGAGCTCAAATTCGATGGTGGATTTGAGGAGAGTGAGTTGATGATGAAGATTTCGGTACCAAAACGAAGAGGAAGTAACGCTGAACGCTTTTCGTGTAGGAAGGAAGTCGTTTTGATGAGCCGAGTCCCCACCTTTTTCCTCTTCTTCCTCCTCACCATTCTTTCTCTTCTCCCTTCTTTTCTCTCCTTTCTCTTCTCTGTATCTCTCTCTCGTATTCTTTCTTTCTTTTCCTTTCTTTAATTTACACACGCATATATATATATATATATATATATAGGGTTAAATATGTTTTTAGTCCCTACAAAATCGGCTCCTTCTAAGTTTAGTCCCTACATTAACGAAATAGGCGTTTTGGTCCTCATCTTATTTTGCCATTTTCAATTTTAGTCCCTCATGACTTTTAATAGCGCTTCAAAACTTTTAATAGCGCTTTTTTGACATTTTATAAGCGCTATTAAAAGTTTTGAAGCGCTATTAAAAGTCATGAGGGACTAAAATTGAAAATGGAAAAATAAGATGAGGACCAAAATGCCTATTTCGTTAATGTAGGGACTAAACTTAGAAGGAGCCGATTTTGTAGGGACTAAAAACATATTTTACCCTATATATATATATATATATATATATATATATATATATATATATTAATATATACGTGGTAACGTGGTCCAATTACCATATTGATCTAAATCTCTTATTTCGATTCTTTTTCGTCCTTGACCCGTATTATCCGGTTAACGATCCGACGAAATCCAATAAATAATTTTAGCACTCAATAAATTTACCAGTTAAGTACTAAATTAGTTTAATTGGGTTAACACCCAAACAATTCTACTAATTATTTTGAGGATGTTACAAACGTGATTAAATTACTAGGACAATATTAGTTGAAATAAAAATAGGAATTCAGATTAAAAATTAGAACATAAAAAGATCTCTAATCAAGCAAGATCCACCTAAGACCCTAGAATGAAATAAAATTAGGAGTCATAAATTACAGAGATAAAAATAACCCGGAATGGAGAAATTTCTGATCTTGAGAATTTAGTCTCCTTTTTCTGCTCCAAAGCTCTCTCACTGTGTCAAAAACAGGTACCCAAAACTTCACTCTCTCCTTCCTCCGCGTTGCCGTCGCTACTGTTTTGTGTTGTGCGGCTCCCTCGTTCGTTCAATTGCCGCCTCCTATTTATATATTAGCCTTTCCTTGAATTGCCAAAACTCCTTTTAAAAGTCACGTACTCCCCTTTTCCCTTGTTCATCTTTCCGTAGGTTTAGTCACGCCCATTACTTGGGCTTTTTTCCTCCAATAATTGCAAGCAACCTTGCTTATATATATATATATATATATATATATATATATATAACTTTTACATGGCATTAAGTTGGACTTTCATGCTTTTTATCTTTTTCTATCTTTCTGCAAAATAATGAGCTAATTAAATCAATAATTTAGATAATTAGTAATAGTTGCTCTAAACAAGACCTAAAAAATACCTCTAAAAATGCACTAAATTGGAGTTTATCATTACACATAGATAATTTTGGCTCTGGAGAGCCTTCAAACAACGGTGTGTTTGACTCTTTTAACAAACAATAAAATTTTTGTGCTTCTTCATTGGGAAGTTCATCATGATCGTCATATTGAGGCTCATCAAATAGCACATTCACCCCGAGACCATCACAAATCATGCTTTCCATCGACTCAAATTGTTCAGTAGATGGAACATGAAAACTAGAACTGCTTGAAGAAGCCCCTAAGTCAAAATTTGGAAGTCGTTTTCCATGGTCCACCCGAATCCAATAATTAGGCCTAAGCCCGATACGATACAAGTGCACCTTAATTTTATCATCAGGTGTAATAGGTATACCGTCGCATTTAAGGCATGGACATCTAATCCCCCTTCCTTTTTAGCTTTAACATGTCGCCACGCTACCCTAATAAACTCTTCAGCCACATTTACAAAAGTTTCCTTCAAAAATGCTCTTCCCGGATATAACCGATCATACACCCAGCTACGATTCAATTGATTCCAATTCATCTACACGTATTTAAAAAAACGCGTAAGAATCACATAACTAAACCCAAAATATAACCTATCAATTTAGTGGCATCGATATGATCTCGGTGGAGAAGATTTCGAGCCGAATATGAGGGTTAATGACAGAACAAACAAAACCCTTTTCCATATAAGTATTGAAGGAAGTTATTTCTAACTCCCAACTTTAAAATTGTTAGTATAGTCTCGCAATTATCTCAATGGAGATGATTTCAAGCAAAATATGGGGGTGAGGGACAACACCTCAACCTTTTCCATCAACAGCACACAATATAGTCATCTAACCTAGGGTTCATCAAACATCAAAACAACAAAAATAAATAATAAACTAACTGCTATGAGCAACGAGAAAAAAAAATCAAACGGTCTAATGGTGGTCCGGTATTGAGACTTCACACACCAACAAATTTCCTCTACAATAATCTCATTTCAAATTAAAACTAGGACAGATTTATATATATATATATATATATATATATATGCAAGCTACAAATATTACAAGAACAGTAATGTTATGAAGTTGATACACTTTTACTGAACCAAAAAATGGATGTGATGGGTTCATACCTAAGAAACCGAAAATCAAAACCTATGAAAAGAAGATAAAGCACAACGATAAGCCCAAAAAAAAATTCAAAACTTTTCAGGTTAATAAAACCGAAAATGAAGTCATACATTACAATGAAAAACATCCAAAATTTTCAGGTAAAATTAACTATAAACTTACCCAAAAATTTTCGTACAATGAGGAGAGAGAGGGAGACCAGTTCGTTAGTGAGAGAAAATGAGATGGTTTCGTTGGTGAGTGAAAGAAAATGGAGAAGATTATGGTGGTGGCATGGTGGTCGCGTGGTGTAATGGTGGCGGAGAGATGGTGGTGAAGGAGGTTGTTGGAGGTTGAAGGAGAGAAGAGAGAAAAATGAGTGAGAGAAGAGAAAAGAAGGAGAGAAGAGAGAAGTGACGAGGGTTTATGGAAGTAATGAAAAAAATAGGCGTAGTGACGGAATTGTTGCGACGGGTTTGACCATAGCGGCGGATTTAAAAATATCACAAGTTCCAAGGTCTGGACAGTTGGTTAGCGACAGATTCTTTAGCGACGGAATTCAAATTTAGCGACGGATTTGATACTTTCACACGTCCCAAGAACTGCCAACAGTCACGTCAACATTAGAAACGGACTGTTAGCGACGAAATTATTTGTCGCTAAATCCCTCGCTACGTTAAATTTAGCGACGGATTTGGTTTCCCTCGCTAAAATCAGTCGCTTATCCTGCGTTTTTTTGTAGTGTTATTGCATATGAAAATTATATGGGCTCGCAGGACAGAGTGAGGAATTTATCACATGCTACCATTGAGACAAGAAGTTTCAATGGAGGTGCTCTTAGAAATTTGAAAAGATTTCTCAAGAGAAACCCTAGATCCTAGCTATTCAAGATTATATTGTGTGCCAGATTATAGAATGATATACGAGAAGTTGGAGGTTTCACTTGAAATCTGAAATGACAACTTTGAGAGATATTCTCGGTGAGTTTTCTACCCAGTATTTCTTACGACCATGACTCTCATTCTTGAGAACCTGTATGCATAATATAAATCAAAGGTTGTGGTTTTTTGGATGTTAGTGAATGATGCTTTTGAAACTATAACAAATAGATGGATTGGAATCGAGGTTGATCCATCTATGTGCTATTGTTTGAAAAGCATCATTCCTTAAGATCCAAATAACTGCTCCCTTTGAATTATTTTCTACATTCAGGGTGTCAGAAGCGGGCATCTTGGAGGTCATATCCAGTGCTAAGAACACGTTGGATTAACGACTCTCAAAGTTATCATTTACGTTTACAAATGAACCCTCAACTTCTCGTCTATCTTTCTACAATTTGACCCACAATATTATCTTGAATTGATAGGCTCCAGGGTTTCTCTTGAGAAATCTTTTTCTTATTCCTTAAAGTACCTCCAAAGAAATTTCTTGTCACATTGGTTTTATGTGATGAATTCCTTACTCGCTCCACCGAGCACACAAAATTTGAATATGCGATAAGGACACGACCAACCAGTGTGGGAAACATTCTCCATATTCTTATGAGAAGGATGATATGTGGAGGGTCACTTCTCAAAGTAAATCAAGTTTCCCATCGCCGCAAATAAAACAAGTACCACCATTTGTATCTCGTCTTCCCTTTCAACACCACGTCCGCTTTTCCTATTACCCATTCTACTAAATCTTCGACCCTGTCCAGGTCTTGCTGTCTTCCCTGCATTTGAAGTACATGTTGATGTTTTGTCACCTTTTTCAGTACCTCGCATACGTCTTGTAATCGACTCCTCCCTTGAGTTTATCAAATCATTCTCATTTTCTCTTGAAATGATATTGTTAATTATTATAAGAAATACTATTTATGTTTTATTTAAGTTTAACACAAGACGTTTTGAGTTAAACAACACATTATTTTTTTTTGTCAAAATAAAGTTGTCTTTATATTATGAAATTGTAAAAGGATTCTTGTAATTCTTATCATAAAATAGCCAACTTTTATCATTAAAATAGATAAAATGTTAGAAATACATTCATACTCTTATATTTATTAAACAAATAATACTTGATTTGAAAATAACTTAATTTCGACTTTCTCTATGTGTATTCACTAAAATTAAAAAGAGTGATAGCATTGGATATAGTATGCATGAACATTATTCCGGCTTAATTAATTTTATTAAATATAATATTAAGTAATTATTATATATTAACTTCTATAAAGATATAGTATTCAAATATTACATTTTTATTGTGATTTATTATTTTCCTTTAATTTTTCAGAAAAGTAATTCAATAGATGAGACTGATTTTTTTGACTCAATAAAAGAAAGGTTTGACCATCGCTAAGTATAATCATAAACGCATTCACATGTAATTATCGGTAAATGTACGAGAAAATGAGTAGCTTGTTTATGATATCATAAGTGTATATAAACACCCTTATAGGGATAAAACTTCTCACAAAATGTATCAAAGCTTTAAGTTTATTGTTTCCTACTTGAGGGTCTATATGACCTTCATATTTTGTGTCAAATTTTTGTATTCCTCCCATATCTTTCCTCTTCTATTTGCAAAGACCTCCTTCAACAAGTATATTTGTTTATAATCCTACAAAATAAATGAAATAAGCAATGATTCAAGTTTGATCAACAACCTACGTGGCACTAAGACTACATGATTTGAATGGTGATGCTTGTTTTATCTACAGTGATGTGGGAGACTTGATTTATCATGAGAAGTTCCCCTCCGCATATCACCCTTCTTGGATAAATCTGGAGATTGTGAACCAAGATTCCTAAAACAGATCATGAGCCTAACTCCACACAATCAAACAAGGATCTCGAAGACGCGGTGAGAGCAGCTGCAAATCTTCACAAGGAAATAATGGAGAAGCTCATGATCAACCTAAGGAGCAACGCAGGCTTGTTCGCCCATCCTGTGGTGGACATGATGGCTATACCACTTAGGACAATCATCATCTAGCTGGAGACACCCAAGTCCTTCAAGAAAAATGCATCAGAGATTGGAAGATGCTGATAGGACCGTAGAAAACCTTCTAGTTGTGTAGAATCAAGTGTACCATCTGGCCGTTCCAAGTAATGTTTTGTAATCTTTGATTAAGAGTTAATGAAAATGGCGAGTATGCATTGTTCATACTGATCTTAACAAGATACGATTCGAAATTACATTCCCCATCCCTTACGTAGATGAAGTAGTAAATAGGACGCCCGCTTACTGTTCAACCACGACGTGCCCATTAGGCTTATAATCTATTATTATCGCAGTATGCCCTTGGATCGGTCTTAAGATCACAGGAGCAAAGGATCAAAAGAACAACGAACAAAGGTTTCTAGAAGTCAAACAGATTAAACAAACCCAAATGGAGTATACTTTTGAGGTCCGAACATAGAAGCTCATTTGCTTCTATTTCCGTAAAACGTACCATAGAGGCCAACCCTGATAGACCGGCCATTGTCAGCAGAAAGCCTGGCCAACTCAGTCACAAGAGCCGGCGCCGCCCCAACCCTAAAGTAAATTCGAGGCAATAAGGACCTTCCATACGGTGGGTAAATAAATGGTAAAGGGGGAGGCACTAGCCTGAGTATAAGACCGGCACAGCCAGCCCGCAGCTGACTCGATATTTTGTAGCAACAAGAGTTGGACTCCCTGCAACTCACTTTCTAGGGTCAGACAAGTTTCCTGCACACAAGATGTTCACTAAGCTTAGACTTGAGAGGCTGCGGCAGAGTTACGAGGCTCCGGCTCAACACTTCTATTAAAAGGTGTAAAAGCAGTTGAAACTCAACTAATTCTCACAAAGATCCATGAGAGGATCCGCGAGCAACACAAGGGAGGCCGAGACCTAACGACGAAGTATAGTAAGTACAAAACTTCGAACAAGAAATTGATACCTAGGACTTACAATGACGGCAGACCTAGAAATTTCGCCCCCGTAGTTAAAAAGGATGTCATTCAAAAGGGGGCGCAAGTGGAGACGATGCAGACAGAGGCACCCATGGTCTCAGGTCTCGGGCACCGGGAGAGTAGGGCGCGTAGGCACGAATGGCATGCTCGTCCAATCTCACGTCTCGGGTGCGAGGAGAACCCTTCCAGGTGCGAAACCAAAGGGGTGCCTCACGATAGCACCACCTCGGGTCTCGGATGTTCCCTCTCTTCCAAGAACGCACAGGAAATGATCAACGATGTTAAATCAAGGCGCGAGACGTCACTCAAGAAAACATTTCTTCACTACTGTAAACCAGTATAATCTTGCAAGTATTATTTTGTGAATTTTCATTGTTATATGCAGAAAAGAAAATCGAGCCTCGAGGAAATAGCAAGAGACATAACGCCTAAGCCTGACGGTAGAAAGGGGCGGCATGAGATCGACGCTATCATCGCTTGCGCTTTCCTATAAACTGAGGCACGAGCCAGCTGGCTCGCTTCATCGAAGCGACTTTGAAAGTGTAGCAACCCCTTAAAGATACCTCACCACGAGACCTGGTAAACTGTCCCCAGGGCATACCTCACCACGATCCAATATTGGTGCAACGCTCTTAAAGATACACGAGGCATACTTTGAGCCTGGTACCCCGCCGAATCAAATGGATAGCTAGTTCGTGCATAGTAAGGCAAAAGATAATGCAAAATAAACATTAACGATACAAAAGGTCTGGACCGCCACAGAAAAAGCGATAAGTTGCCACAGAAAGGTCTGGACCGCCAAATTACACACAAACAACAAAAGGTGACTCCGAATCGAAGTCGAAGTTCCCAAAATCTAACGAGTTCGAAAATGAAAAGTACATAACTAAATGAGAGTAGAAACCACAAGATGTTCAAGGAGTAGGGGCTATGACATCGAAGTCAATCTTATTGGGATGATAGCTGACAATCCTCCCATCAAGAACCTCGTGCTTGAATTGAAAGATGTTCGGCTCCAACATAGCTTCAGGATACAAGCAGCGAACATGAGCTAAGGCTTTCTAATGAGCACCATAAGTAAAGTCCACTGTCTGGGAAGCCCCAGCTCGCACCTGCTCCTCTACATCATCCTTTCTCTTTGTCATAACCTCCAGGTCCAATCGCATATCCTCAAGCTGACTTTGAAGTTCCTAAACTTTCCCTGCATGCTCGTCCTTTGCAGCAAGGGCCTTATCCCTCTCAGAGAAGGCATCAGCTCAATCCTTTCGTAGGTGCCAGATGATCTCCCTAGCCTCACCAAGGTCCTTTTGTAGTTTCTGGCTCTCTGCACGGAGACGGTCTCGTTCCCCTCGCATCCCTGCACGAGAATAAATCACAACAATCAATTCAAACCAAAAAATACTTGCTGAACATCAAACATCACAAATACTTGACACAAAATGATAAATCCACGAGGATTAGCTGACTCGCTACCCCCGGCTTCAGCTTGCCAGGAGGCATACAAATCCGACCCAAGCTTGACCATATGCGTGGCAAGAGAGAAGGGGTCCTTTAAGAATTCCTCGCGGTCAGCTGGGGTGAAGTCCATTACCACATCGCCTGAATTGTTGGAAGAACCCTGATCTTTGCGGCATTTATTCTTTCCGTGCGACTGCGGAGGAGCATCGGTCGACTCCCGGACTTCTTTGCCCCGTCGGTTACCCGAAGCCGAAGCAGCACGGGAAGAATCTTTGAGAACCCTAGAGGGCGCTCCCAAGTTGAGACGAGCCCCTGACGGAGGGCGAGCTGATGTAGCAGCAGAAGCTGCGTTAGGGCTGGTCGCCCTGGACTCTACAACCGGAGGAATCTCTCTTCCGGCCAGCGACACTAAGTTATCAAAAGAAAGTGGAGCAGCCATGCTATCTGCAAAGAAGCCATGGGACACATTAGCACAAAATGAAGTGTTGAAAAGAAAAAGGCAAAGATAAACAAATAAGATACCTAGCATTTTCTTAACATCCTCCATGGTATTGGCCTTAACTAACAAACTACACTGAAGAAGTTTGGGCTATGAGGTTAAGTGGTCGACAACAAACCTCAGCATATCCAAAGTTCTACGCTCCGCATCAGACAATAGACTAGAAGGAATGGCATAGGCAACACTAACTTGTGCAGCATCTACATTAAACCAGCCAAGATAAAACTTCTCCCTGATCAAGGTCCCCTCATCATCAAACTCTCCTAGGCTATCCATAGCGCGCTGACTCGAAGGAACAACGTAAAAGTACTTACCCTTCCAATCCTTTTGAGACTCCGAATGCAGTTTAAAGACTCTGAATTCGTAGTGAGGACCGTCATGTAAGAGCTCTCGATGGCGTTGCACTTCAAAGACGGTGAAAAATACTCTAACCTTAGATTTTCTTCTCATAGCCCTCATCACGCTCTCGAAAGACCTCACAAATGTCGAGGAGTTAGGATGCAACTGAGACGGGGCGATCAAGAGAAACTTCATCATTTCCAACTGAAATGGCGTAAAGAAGAAGGGACAGATCCCCATCTTAAAGATGAGATAGTGATACATCATAAATTTCAGGCCGTTAGGAGCACAACATACCCTATCGTCCGCATCAACTCTGTAACACCCTGATAATTTCTAACATGTAGAATTACCGAAATGCACTAAATGGCATACATCAGAGTAACTTCCTGTTAATGAATATTGAACACGAACTAAAAATTTCGATAATAACTATCAAATGGTTCTCTGAACCTCATTAACTTCCTGAAAATGCTTAAGTTTAATAACTTAAGACTTATACAATCCTGGTGTTTAATACTCAAAACATAAAGTAGCGGAAACGATTTTACAACTTATACAGTGATAGTCATACAATCGGTAAAATAACTAGAAAAGCACAAAGGCCTAAACAGGAAATCAAGTCTCCAATGACTCCATGAGTCGCACCGGCTAACCGTGCTTTGTCGCTTTTGCTTTCCCCTGCTTCTCTGTAAAACTCACAACATATAAAGGGTGAGATAAACATTATCTCAGTGAGTCCTATCGAAACCCCCTGACTAACTCTAGCGGTTTATTAAACTTTATCTTTGAACTCGTGGCCCTCATAAGCAACCACGTGGACATATATTATTTTCATGTAACTTGTAGCCCTAATAAGCAACTACTCGTTAAATTAATTATTTCTTGGTGTAGCCCTCATAAGCGACATACACATCATATTTTCATGAACTTAGCACAACACCTCAAGCCTACCTTAGCATGGTTATTTCTCTGACTTTTGGTGAACCCATCCCGCTAATCACTAGTGGGCAAAACATGTGGGCCTAGGATTTGGGGCTCATGACTTCCCCCACCCTAGTATGCTAACATTGGAGGATCGTCACCCTCAATATACTCATATTATTACAAGTATACCATCTACCTTTCCCCGAGGGAAAGTAACTTGATTTGTTTTTACGTGGATTGAGAGTTTATATAGCTTATATAGACTTACAATCAATAAACTTATCATGACATGATAGATCTCGAGGTCCGTTTTCTTAACATGATTTGTGTACACTCGTGTTCACTATAGTTCGGTTTTTCCAACATTCTTAACTTTCAAAACAGGGAATTTTATAGTTTGAATTACACCTCTGAATATACCTTTCAATAAGCTTTAAAACGCAACTGAAAACACCTCAATCGGATTCCCGAATCAAAAGTTATCGTGAAAACAAAATCAGAAAAGTTTGCTGAAAATTTACACTGCATCGCGACGCGAACAGGTTCTGCCGCGATGCAAAAAGTAACAGCTAGATTTTTCGTTGCAAAACAGTGTATGGTCGCGAGGCGACGGCCACAGGTCGCGACGCGACCGTTAGCAGAAGTGTTCAAAATGACTTTTCAAAATTCTGTTTTTGTTCCGTTTCGATTTCAATCCGGTGCCGGGACATTTTAGGACTTCCATGACTTAAAAACAGACATTTCGACCAGCAAATCAGTCCATATTCCAGCGAAAGCATTAAAATCAACAAATCAATAAAAACATATATATTCACCAAAAAAACCGTAAAAACGCCATTTTCCCGAAAACGGTTTTAACTCGATTATTTTTAAAACGAAACGTGAGACATAATCATTCAGAGACATAAAACTCAGTAACACAACACATCCCTAAGCGAGTATAGAACTCACCGATTGCGATGAAAATCGCAAATGCCGAGACTTTGACGAATCCGAACGAACCGCAACGCAACGAACTCTCCCGAACCGCTCCACTAACGAACTCGTCTAGGACTCGATTCTGACTTCGGAACAGCAACCAAATTCATATCACAGCAACTCAATCACTCTTCCTTGCTACTGAAGCACTCTCCTATCTACGGGATTGATGTCTCTCGAACTTTGACGACTCGAGCCGAAGTTTGGCGAACCAACGTTCCATCTCCGATTCTGTTTTCACAGCATCAGTGAGCAGTTTCGCATCATGCATAACTGACTCAATACTTCACCAAATTTACCAAATCAAAAGTCTATTATGAAGTAAATCTTGTCTAGTTTCGTTGGCTTTTGGTTTTGAGCTGAGGTAATGGGTATTTAGTGAGTTATGGTCAGAACACTGGGGCTAGGTAAGATTCCTCACTGATTCGCATCACTGACTTGCTAGGTTAATATCTCCCTCAAAACTTAATCAAATTAGGTTTTTCTTGTGCTGAAAATGAAGAGCTTTCTGTCTATTTTCTGAAGAAACAACAATCATCTTAAACGGATGTCTGTACCGTAAGTCACAAAGGAAACACCAAAGGGTGTCAAAACTGTCTTCTGCAGAATTTTGAAACTTTGAGTTTGAACAAATTCTTAATAACACAATCACTCTACAAAACCCCAAACTCGACTCTCAGATGGTACACCCCCTCTTTAGATTCCCAAAACCATAATGTAGTTTCTGATTGGGTTCTTAGAACTGAATCTTGAGTCTCCTAAAGGCCTAAGATAGCTTCAATGCCCCAAAGGTGACATGCAAGGCATGGATTCCATCTTTGATCAACTTGAGCTGGGTATTTCGAAATTGTGATCTGAGCTAGAGGGAGGAAAGGCTACTGAAACTTGTATCAATGGAAAGAGGAAGAGGAATGGGAAAGCTTGGTACAAGGATCTCACACATGCATGAACAATTGAAGAAGTTATTCTCTCTTCTTCTCTCTCTCTCTCTCCTCACGGTTTCTCTCTCTCTCTCTCTCAGCTCTCCCTACTTCTGAAAATGAATTCTGGAAAATGAAATTGTGGCTGAGTGTGTTGGCCTGGTTCAGCTGGGTTACCACTTAAAGGGCACAATTACCAAAATACCCTTCCCTCACTCACTCCTCTAATATTACCAAAACATGGCCTAATCTAGTGAACTTAGCCAATTCCCAATCACTTAAGCACAATTACATTATTTATGTCAAAGACACTATCTCATACTAATTAAATCATGCTCAATTAATCAAACCTAATAACCCTCTTGTGCTAAATATTCGATTTAGCAAATAAATAACCTTAACCTCTTCGCTAATTTAATTTAATTAAATTAGCTAATTAGGGGATGTTACAAACTCCCTCCACCCTCCACCCTCCACTCATTCCCAATCAATTCCTGCAAAAAGGGAATGTTGCACCCAGGGGCGTAGGCACTCCTTATGGACCGAACAGATCGTGCAACCTGATCATAGTTAACTCCATCTATCTCTACAACCTCAAGATCAGATTCAACGTCAGAGCCCCCAGGCGAGGAAGAAATAGCCATACGAGGTGCCTCCAACACCACAGACTCAGACTCACCAGGTCCTTCCGAAAGACCACCTATCAAATATCCATCCTCCCTCAAAGCAACAATGGGCCCTCGATACGGTCCATGAACTTGAGCTGTCTTTTTCGTTCTCGGCATCAATCAAAACCTGCAGGACAGGGGGCAGGCAGTCAAAACAAGACTGAAAGGTAACGTGTCGACAGCCCCCCACCCCCGCCCCCTTTCCCGAGGTCATCATTGAAAGCTGTGAGAAAGGCATGGCACGCACACATAAAAATGCTCTCTCTAACCAGACTCAAAGATTCGCGTCGACTCATCAACTTACTACTCAAAGTATAAGCAATACAAGGTCTAAAAATCATCATTTTCCTACTTCGATAGTTATTCTCCTGACTAAAAAGTTTGAAGTCCAAATCTTAAATACACGAGCATTCAAAGACTAGAAATTAGAAGTAGTACCAGGAAAAACAAACAGCAGACACGAGCTTGGCTGGCGGACTAAAACAAGCAAGTCTCAGATCTGAGGCGCTTACACACTGCGAAACCACGAACAGGCGCAAAGCAAAGCGAATAGGGCGAGACCCCTTGCCTCACGTCTCGGGTGTTGGGCACGAGGCCAGCGCACAAACTTGACGAAGCGGAACGGGTGCAAAGATCTCCAGTTGACGCTACGCGGAACGGCGACGCAAAAGCAGAAAACTTAGTCCAACAGTGAGACGAAGCTCCGCATCTCGAGCCTCGGGTGTGCTGAGATCCCGCGCGAAGAGCGCCTTGCGGAATCACGAGCTGTGCAGCGTAGCAGTCTCGGGTCTCGGGCGAGGAGATCCTGCGCGAAGAGCGCCGCGCAGAGTCGTGAGTGTTAAGACTTTGGCAAGTGTACCAAATGTCGCAAGTAATAAAATCGGTAAGAACCGGATATCGTCCTCAAGGATCGAATTCAATTACTAATTACGCTAACAACAACTAATGTGAACCAAATCTAAAAAGGGGTTTGTTTGATAATTGTTGAGCTATGAAGCTCGAATGTAAAACAATAAAATATTTTTGAGTTTTTAACGAGAGACACGAAGAACACGTTGGAAAAGATACGATGGAGGAAATGCTAGGGACGAATTCCTATTGATTTCACACTATTGCGCTAATCTAATTCGAAGGATAAACTCTCTCTAATTTGCTATCAAACCAACACTATCAACTAATTCCTAATTCCTTAGGTAATTAGTACTTTATAGATAACTAGAATCCCCAATTCCTTAGATTATTCTAATTAACAACAAGCAGTAAAAACAATGGTTTGCAATATACAACAATTCATCGATTATTCCTAAGCCACAAATTGAAGGTATCGAAATTCAAACATTCAAAATAAAACTTCCATTTCATAATTGAACAAAATATCATTGTATGAGTTTTCCAACCATAAAACGCATTAAGCACAAAATTCCGATACACAAATCCGAGAGAGAAAGATATAAATATGGTTCTAGATCAGCTACAATAGTGGTTACATCAATATTCCTTCATCCCTAACATAAACGGGTTTAGTTACACATGATAAAAGAAGAGAAACAAGGAAAATTACAAGTGGAAGATGATGATGAACACATATGAAGCTTCAATCCTTGTTCCCAAGTCTTGATTCTTCGGTAGCCGTCAGCCGTAATTGCTCCTCCCTTGTTCTAGGGTTCCAAAAACGGCCAAAAGTTTCATTCCAAACGCGTGCTGGGCGTGTTTTAACGTGTTTTCCAGTAATTTGCGCTTCACTCGCGCTCCCAGCGCCACTTAAGCGCAACTCTGCACGACTGTTCCTGTCAATCCGCGCGCGACTCGCGCTTCCAACGCCACTTAAGCGCGGATGGGACGCTACAGTGTTAATTTTTTGCGCCTGACTCGCGCTTCCAGCGCCACTTCAGCGCGGATGGGCAGAAACTTCGTTTCCTTGTATTTTTGAGCCTGCTTGCTTGCATTTCTTCGTTCTTCTCTTCACCTAGTCCCTGGGCACAAAAACACCGCAAAACCCAGCATAAACACTGCAAAGCAATTAAATCTCAAATAGAACAACTCATTAATTTTCTCCTAACAATTTCCATTCATTCATCAAATTATCAAGTGAAATTCCCCTTTTTCGCAGTGAAAAACATCATGTGATGGGGATTCATCACAACCCCCAACTTGGACATTTGCTTGTCCTCAAGCAAAGACAAGACAAGACAATATCAACATCAGATAACATGCAATCAATGGGGAATCCCTTTCTAAACAAGACAATCATGAACACCCAAAAGACAAGTTGAGCAGCAACTTTCAGACTGGTCACTCAATGTCCAACCCACACGTGGTACTCTTACTAGCATAATCTTGCTCAATAGTGCGTGTGTAACACTTAACTCAGTTGGACCAGAGCTAGTTTCAAAATGTATTCACCTAAAACTAGAGGGTTTCCTTCCGAGAATGCCATAGATGGTTCAAAATATAGGGTAGATTAACGTTTCCACATAAGGATCAAGGGGCTTCAAGCACAACAAAGGGTCTTAAATAGGCATTTCAGATTAGACCAGTGCACTAACTATAACCACACACACATTTCACACACAACACAACTATGTACATTTGTTTTTGGGCTGCAACCCCTTTCATTACATTAGTATTTGGATTTGATCCACATTGGCTTTGAGACATTGCAGCAATTATCAGTTTAAACAACACAACACGGCATACACTTTAGCGTTACGGGTAGACGCTACAGTGCTGCACACACGCACCCCTACACACACGGCATATGTAACACCCTAAAATAATTTAATTAAGTAATTGATTAAATTATTTAAAGTGTTGCACTAATTCTTTTATTATATTATAATATAGCATTTTATTTTAATTGAAGGGGATGGCATCGGAAATATCGGAATTACAAGTGACGGCCCAAGAAGCCCAAGCCCGTTGGCTTAGGCGCTCCTTAGGCACTAGGGGTCTAGGTCACGCCTCATTAGTGCCAAAAGAAAGAAAGAAAGTCGAAGGAGAGAAGAAAAGAAAGAAAGTCGAAGGAGAGGAGAAGAGAAGGAAGGAGGCGACTTCAAGCTAAGGAGTTAGGGTTTGTGCATCTTGATCCTAGGTAAGGGTTCCTAGTCTTTTATGATTCGATTTCCTTTCTCTATCAAGTGCTTAAGTTTCGTTTTCCCTAACCCTTCCTATTTTTTTGTTCAATTCGCGAATGGTCCAAGAGAAAGAGAGGGAGGGCGTGGTCGTGAATAAGGGAAGAAGAAGGAGAAGAATTCTTGTTGCGGTGGTTTGTCGGTGCTTCGGTGGAAAGAGCTCTAGTTCGTCATAATCAAGGTTAGGGGAGTCTCACTATATAATAGAGAGTATAATAGGTTGTATGTAAACCATAGGATCCCACTTGACATTATTTTGTTAATTGCTAGATTGTTTAGGTTAGTTGAAATTGATAATTTGTGTGATTGATTTGATTTCCTATGCTAAGGTTAGATTACATGTGTTGATTTTATGCCTTGTTGTGTCCTCAATGCATAAATGTGAGAATGAATGTTGTTGGTATGAGCATAATGTATTTTGTGATTTGTTGTTGTGAATTGTTTTGGAAATTGATGTTTGGTAGATGTTGGGTCGCATGGGCGCCAAGTGCCTAGGGAAAATGGCGCTCTGTGTACTGTAGCAGTGGGTTTGGGTTGCGTTGCGTGTGTTGTTTTGCTGCCTGGGCGTGCGTGTGTTGCTGTCTGGGCGCCTGTGCTGCCCAGAATGGCGCCTGGGCGCCTGTGTCCCATGGAGTGTGCGCCTAGGGGTGCCTTGTGTGCACTTCAATTTCTAAACAGTTTTTACCGAGCCAAATTTTGTATTCACCAGACCAAATCATATTTTAAGCACTTTGGCTAAAAAATTTCCAGATTTGCACTTGTGGTTTTGAAATGGTCCTATTGGGCATTGTTTTGGCTTGTTTAAGGGGTGCCTTGTGTGCATCTCATTTTCTGAGCATAATTTCCCGAGCCAAATTTTGTATTCACCAGACCAAATCATATTTTAAGCACTTTGGCTAAAGAATTTCCAGATTTGCACTTGTGGTTTTGAAATGGTCCTATTGGGCATTGTTTTGGCTTGTTTAAGGGGTGCCTTGTGTGCATCTCATTTTCTGAGCATATTTTCCTGAGCCAAATTTTGTATTCACCTGACCAAATGATATTTAAAACATTTTGGCTAAAGAATTTTCAGCTGTTCATGCACCGTTTTGAAATTGTCCTAGAAGGGTGTCGTTTTGACTATGTAGTGGTGCCTAGGGGTGAGCTGTGAGTTCTGAACATATTTTCCCTAGCCAAATTCTGTATTCACGTGACCAAATCCCATTTTGAACATTTTGGCTAGAGCGGTTTTAATTTTTCAGGTGGCCTAATATGTTTGTGCGCGTGGGTGTTGTGTTGGGCGCCAAGTGTGGCCGCCCGGGGCGCCAAGAGGTGCGCCCGTGCCTTGTGTTTGGTTTCGGTCTTAATGATGACAGATTGGTCCCTAAGTGTTAGATTAGTCCTAGGGACGTGATTGTGATGAGAAAATAGATAAGTTAATTGATGATGAGGCCATGAGGGCTACAACAAGATTAATTAAAGATGAGATATAGGACATATGGACCGTGTTGTTGGGGATTATGATTGTGGTTGTTGTCATGGAGTCTCATGCATACATAAGGCTGCGGTCTGAGTTCTATATTATGATGATAAGGCTGCGGTCTGAGTTCTAAATCGAAATGATAAGGCTGCGGTCTGAGTTGATATTATGATGATAAGGCTGCGGTCTGGGAACATGGTACCACATGCATAACTGTATTGCATACATCCTCATGATAAGCATGCGAGTTGCTGTTTGTATGAACTATTGCTACTGTGTGATTGTATGAGTGTGATACTATGATGAAATATACTTCTTATTATAGTCTTTATTATATGGTTCGAGACTCACCCTTCTGTTGTTGTTTACCACAGGTAGTCCTGAGTGAAGGCTTACTCCTTTCACTCCCGAGTCGGTCTGCTCTGATACGTGACACCTAGGGGGTGGGCATAGGATTCTAGAGTTAATCATTTGCTGTTGAATTTCTATATGCATTAATTTAATGATTTTGTTTTGATGAGGCTGTTGTTCGGCGCTTTTTGAGATTATGTTATTTTTCCGCTGCGAGACATCTAAATTATAATGTGTGGAATTTTATTGGTGAAGTTATGAGTACCCTAAATTATTTAATGGTGTTGTGTATCATAAAGGTGTAATGAAGGTTTATAATGATTTGATCGTTGTTAGATTAGGATCATGCGTAGCATTCCATTCAAAAAGAATTTTCGAAACTCTGATCTCTATGATAAATAGCCGGGTAGAATGGGGTGTTACAGCATACATTATAGCGTTACGGTTAGACGCCACAGTGCTGCACACACACATTAACACACACGGCATACACTATAACGTTACGGGTAGACGTTACAGTGCTGCACACACGCACCCAATGCACTGATCCTTCTACAATCATCATGCCCAGCCTTAGTACAACTGATGCACCCCCAACTTAGCTTCTACAACTACCCTAAATTTTTAGTGAAATTTTGGCGATTCCCATGGTCCACCACACTAGCTTAGCTGCCCACATCTCTAGGATCACTAAGTTCCACTGGTTAGTGTTTTAAGTGTGGAAGCAAGATTGTACTAATTTGATCACCACAGGGGTATTATTCGCTCAGTTCTCCCGAATCCTCACTAAGTTTGCTCAACTGTCTCTTATCTTTTTTTTTTGTTTTTTTTTAGCAAGAAATTCACCACACGACTGCATTTTTTCCTGATACTAACACTGACAATAGGTCCTCCCCCCCACTTAAACATAGTAGTGTCCTCACTGATTAGTTTAGGGGAAGACCTATTTACAAAGACTAAGACTAAAACAAAAATAAAATTAAAGATAAACCTACGAACTACAACTACTAAAGGAAACACAAGGTGCACAATCAAATAAAGCAAAAGAGAAGGGACAGATAAAAAGTAACCTGGCGGTGAGTAGACTACTCAACCGCGTCCAGAGTCTGGAGGAGGCGCCTGAAAGATGTCCGCCTCAGGATCCAACTGCTCTCCCCGCTGCACCATGCACATAGCTCTGTACATGTTTCTCATCCCTACTTCCATCCGCTCCTGCCTGGCTGCCATCCGCTGCTGATCCACTGCTAGCAAATCCATTCTTGCCTGAATATGCTGAAAGTTCTCAGCGTGTGGATCAACCCAAGGTTCATCCATGGAGAAGGTTGGTTCTTCCTCTTGGTACTGCTCTTGCGGAGGTTCTTCTCTGTGCACTGGCTGCTCAAAATACCCACCCCCTGTTATGGTCCGAATCCAAGACCCGGTGATTGCAGCAGATGGTTCAATAGTCTCTTCATCGGCATCAGCAATAACTCCTGCTCTCTCACATAGCAAGGCAACGAGGCTGGCATGCCTCCAATAGCTAGGCGGGCTTCCACCCTTAAAGTTGGCAAAACTGCTTATTTCCTCTTTAAGCTCCCATCCTATATTGACTGGCTCTCCTCTCATAATGCACGCAGTGAGGCATGCCCTCTCAATGTTCAGCTCTGATTGGTTAGAGCTAGGGCATATAGTGGTGAGGACGAAAGATGCCCATGCTCTAGCAACTGGGGTGAGAGAAGTTGTCATAATTTTCCAAGGTACCCCACTCTTATTCCTCACCCAATCCATTCCCGGCTTGCATAGTGCCGCAGAGATCTCAGCTGCTCGCTCAGGGTTGTTCTTTATCCTTTCCCTATCGGCTTTGGTTCTGAGCCGGCTGTCCAAGATGTCCACAGGTCTGATCCCAAACAGCCCATTGATGGTGTTAGAGTCATAAGGGATATTATGACCCCGCACGTAGCTTGTGGCCTCGGGGAATGTCAATCTCCCATCAACTGCTTGCTTGGGGAAGACATTCGAGAAGAATTCATATACTAACGTCTTGCTCGCTCTTCCCGGGTAGGATACCAAATTATTCCACCCCCGGTTGTTAATGTTTTGCCGTATATCATCGAAGTCACCGGGGTGGAGAGTGATTGCCCTTTCCTTCACAAAATTTTGGTTAGCCTCAATTGACTCAAAAAACTTCTCACACCCCAAAGATCAAAACAAATCGGAGTTGTAGGATGGGTTGTGTGATTGGGAAGATGAACCCCTGCGAACTGCCTGCCTCTTCCGTGAGCTCTGAGCCATTTCCTGCATACACCAAAGTTCAAGGTTGTACAAGTGGGTGAAGGTTAGTGCACATAGAACAAATAGTCAAATTGCACAAGATCATCACCACATTGCTTCCTTGATGGAAACAAAGAGTTCACCTGGCCAGTTTACCAAACCTATTATAAGCACAAGTTTTTGTTCACACATTTTTGATTGAGGCATTTTTACAAACATATAGTATGCCTAACTACTCCACATATGAACAACAACAACCAACAACCTTCACAATCCCCAAATTTGTTTCTTTTTATTTTGCTATCAATTAGTTTAACAACATCACAACCAATTAACCAATTCAAAGGTCATATTTTTATCAATTCCAAATTACTAAAAATCTAGTAACAAAGCATAATTTTGGAAAAAGTATTGAATTTACTTACTTGGTTGATGATGTTGAAGAACTAGATGATGCAAACAAGGAATCTTGGCAAGAAATTCTGGTGATTTTGGCCTTGGGTAGCAAAAAAAATCGTGTGACCTAGAGTGGGAAGGAGAGAAATGCGAAGGAGGAAGGGGAGACAAGGCTGCGTGACTGCAGTGCGTGTGAGGCGTGACCTTATATACCACAGTTGCGCCTGGAGCGCGACTTAAGCGCGAGTGAAGCGCGGTTTGGCAGAATTGCACGCCATCTGTGCTTTGTGTTCGCGCTTGAAGCGCGAGTGAGGCGCGGGTTCAGCGCTATTTGGCAGAAACTCACGCCAATTTTCCGGTGTGTTCGCGCTTGAAGCGCAACTTAAGCGTGAGTTCAGCGCTATTTGGCAGAAACACACGCCAAATTTCCTGTGTGTTCGCGCTTGGAGCGCGAGTGAGGCGCAGGTTCAGCGTAATTGGACAGAAACTATTTTTAACATGCAAAAACACTATTTGTGACTAAATGTACCTATTCTACGAAAAATAATGCAAAAATTTAAAGAGATAAGGGTTAAGAAATGTTGGGTTGCCTCCCAATAAGCGCTTCTTTAACGTCACTAGCTTGACGTTACCTCCGGTTTTAAGGGTCGCTTAAAACCATTGCCAGCTTCTCTCTCTCCACTACTTCGCCCAAGTATGGCTTCAATCTCTGCCCATTAACTTTGAAGGATCTTTTTGATTCAGGTTCCTCTACTTCAATTGCTCCATATGGTGTCACTTCTTTGACTACAAAAGGCCCTGACCATTTGGATTTCAATTTCCCGGGAAACAACTTGAGTCTAGAGTTAAACAGCAACACTTGTTGCCCTGGATGAAATTCTTTTCTTGAAATGTTCTTGTCATGGTACGCTTTCATTTTTTCCTTGTAGATCTTATTGTTCTCATATGCTTGCAGACGCATCTCATCCAATCTGTGTAGTTGTAGAATTCTCTTTTCCCCACAGGCCGAAGTGGTAAAATTCAAAAACTTTAGTGCCCAATACGCTTTGTGCTCAAGTTCAACCGGTAAATGGCAAGCTTTACCATAAACCAATTGGTACGGTGACATGCCTAAAGGTGTCTTATAGGCTGTTCTATATGCCTAAAGCGCATCATCTACCTTCAACGACCAATCCTTTCTTGAGCTTCCAACTGTCTTTTCCAAGATCCTCTTGATCTCTCTGTTTGAGACTTCTGCTTGACCATTGCTCTGAGGATGATAAGGAGTTGTCACTTTATGCGTAACACCATACTTGGAGAGAACATTGTTGAGTTGAGCGTTGCAAAAGTGGCTACCCCCATCACTGATTAGGACCCTTGGCACACCGAATCTAGAGAAGATGTTCTTCTTCACAAATTTTACCACAGTTTGGGAATCGCTCTTGGAAGTGGCAGTAGCTTCAACCCACTTGGAGACATAGTCGACTGCCACCAAGATGTACTCACAATTGTAAGAGGGTGGGAATGGTCCCATAAAATCTCTGCCCCAACAATTAAACACTTCTACTTCAAGGATGGGATTCAATGGCATCCCCCCTTACTTGAAATATTGCCAGTCCTCTGGCATTTGTCACAGCTTCTCACGCAGTCATGTACATCCTTGAAGAGGGATGGCCAGTGAAAACCAGATTGGAGAACCTTAGCAGCTGTGCGTTCCCCATTATAGTGCCCTCCACAGGGAGAGTCATGACATTGCCAGAGAATGCTTTTACTTTCAGCACCAGACACACATCTTCTCAAAAGTCCATCCGCCCCAACCTTGTAGAGATAAGGATCATCCCACAGGTAATGTTTGGCATCATGGAGGAACTTTTTCTTTTGTTGCCATGTGAGATCTTCCGGGACCTTTCCGGCTGCCTTGTAATTTGCAATGTCGGCGAACCAAGGTCTTTCTACAATGGCAAGCAACTTTTCATCCGAGAACTCTTCCAGGATTTCTTTTTCTAGAGCAGTCACTTCTTTGTTCTCTAGCCTTGACAAATGATCTGCTACCACGTTCTCGCTCCCTTTTTTGTCCTTGATTTCCAAGTCAAATTCCTGCAAAAGCAAAATCCATCTAAGGAGTCGAGGCTTAGACTCGCCCTTGGTTAGCAGATATTTAATTGCTGCATGGTCAGTAAAAACAATTACTTTCGATCCAACCAAATAGGAACGAAATTTTTCCAATGCAAATACTATGGCTAGCAATTCTTTTTCGGTTGTTGCATAGTTGACTTGATTCTCATTTAAGACCTTGCTAGCATAATAAATGGCATGGAAAAATTTCTCTGATCTCTGCCCCAATACAGCACCCACTGCGTAATCACTAGCATCGCACATGAGCTCAAACGCAGCATCCCACTTTGGGGCTACTATGACTGGAGCAGAGACAAGTTTTTCCTTTAGGATATTAAAAGCACACAGACAATCATTATCAAATACAAACCCAGTCTCCTTAACAAGTAGATTGCATAAAGGTTTTGCAATTTTGGAGAAGTCTTTTATGAAACGTCGATAAAAACCGGCGTGTCCTAAAAAATTTCTCACTCCTTTTACATTTAGAGGAGGAGGTAGCTTTTCTATCACTTCAACTTTTGCTTGGTCAACCTCGATGCCTTTTGCAGAAATTGTATGGCCAAGCACAATACCTTCCTTGACCATAAAGTGGCACTTCTCCCAATTTAAAACTAAATTGGTTTCAGCGCATCGTTTTAAAACCGCATCAAGGTTAGCCAAGCAAGAATCATAAGTAGGACCAAAAACAGAAAAATCGTCCATAAATACCTCAATTGCATTTTCCATCATATCAGAGAATATAGAAAGCATGCACCTTTGAAAAGTTGCTGGAGCATTGCATAACCCGAAGGGCATCCTCCGATATGCGAACACACCGAAGGGACACGTGAAAGCCGTCTTCTCTTGATCCTCTGGGTCTACTGCTATCTGGTTATACCCAAAGTATCCATCCAAAAAGCAATAGAAAGCTTGTCCAGCTAGCCTCTCTAGCATCTGATCCATGAACGGCAATGGGAAGTGGTCCTTCCTAGTTGCTTGATTCAACCTTCGGTAGTCAATGCACATCCTCCAACCCGTAACAGTCCGAGTCAGAATCAGCTCGTTCTTATCATTCTTCACTACCGTCATACCACCCTTCTTAGGAACCACATGGACCGGACTTACCCACGAGCTATCTGAGATAGGATAAATCATGTCGGCCTCTAAGAGCTTTAAAACTTCCTTACGCACCACCTCTTTCATTGTAGGATTTAATCTCCGCTGAGGTTGGATCACAGGTTTGAATTCTTCCTCCAGTTTGATTTTATGCATGCAAAAAGCTGGACTTATCCCCTTGAGGTCTGAGATAGTCCAACCCAACGCACTTTTGTTGCTTCTTAGTACCCTCATCAGCTTCTCCTCTTCCAATTTGGTCAAAGAGCTGCTAATGATAGCTGGATGAAGATCATCATTTGCAAGGAAAACATACTTCAGATGAGAGGGGAGTTGCTTCAATTCAGGGATCTTTTTCTCGGGACTCTCCCCCCTATCTAGCTCTTCTCTTTTCTTTGACACATTTTCTATCTGAGAACCTTCAAACTGCAGAATACAGTCTTTTATTTCACTCCCCAGATTCTCTTCTGCTTCTTCAATAGAGTTTACAATTACATTCTCCAATGGAGGAGATGGTACTTCCTGTCTAAAGGTCTCTTTCACAGAATTATCAAGTACATCCACCCTAAAACACTGTCCTTTGTCATCAGGATGGCGCATAGCTTCAAAAACATTAAAAGTGATCTTCTCATCCTGGAACCTTAAGATTAGCTTCCCTTGTAGCACATCAATCAAAGCTCGCCCTGTGGCTAAAAATGGTCTTCCCAGAATAAGTGGTACCTCTGCATCTTCCTCCATGTCAAGTATCACAAAGTCTACCGGAAATAGGAATTTGTCAACTCTGACCAGAACATCTTCCAACACTCCATAAGGATATTTTATTGATCGATCAGCAAGTGTCATAGACATTCTAGTCGGCTTCACCTCACCACCACCAAGCCTCTTCAGCATAGACAATGGCATAAGATTAATACTGGCCCCCAGATCACAGAGAGCCTTGCCAACCGCTATGTCGCCAATTGCACACGGAATGGTGAAGTTTCCCGGATCTTTCATTTTCTGAGGGAGCTTCCTCTGGATTATAGCACTGCACTCCTCAGTCAAAGCCACGGTTTCGTCCTCTTTGAGTTTCCTATTCTTTGTCAAAAAATCTTTCATGAATTTGGCATATATGGGCATCTGTTCTAGAGCTTCTGCGAAGGGTATATTGATTTGTAGCCGCTTGAAAACCTCCATGAACTTAGAAAACTGCTCATCTTTTTGATTTTTCTTGCTAGCATGAGGATACGGTAACTTCACTTGCGGAGGAGATGCCTTGAGTTTCTCTTGTACCTGCACATCAAAGAACAAATTGTTTTTATTAGGGTTAGACTTCACACCTTCTTCACTTTCCTTACTCAACTCATTTTCAACTTCTCCATGTTTTTCATTTTCATTCTTTTCACTCAACTCTGTTCTTTCATTTTCAACTGACACCTTCTTTTCACAATTTACCACAGGATTCGGCAACTCCCGACCACTTCTTAGAGAGATGGCCTTAGCAGTTTCATCCCTAGGGTTGTCAACTGTATTAGCCGAGAAACAGCTGTTAGATGATCCAGCAAGCTGCTTTGATAACTGCCCAATTTGAGTCTCTAGATTCTTTATGGAAGCTTCATGATTCTTTTCCATATTCTTCATAGCTTGGTCTTGAGATTGAAAGGTTGTCCTTGTCATTTGCAAAAACTGAGTCAACGCTTCCTCCATATGTAACATCCTCAAAATAATTAATGAAATTATTTGGGTGTTAACCCAATTAAACCAATTTAGTACTTAACTGGTAAATTTATCGAGTGCTAAAATTATTTATTGGTTGTCATCGGATCGTTAACCGGATAATACGAATCAAGGAAGTTTCGGAATCGAAATAAGAGATTTAGATCAATGTGGTAATTTGACCGCGTTACCAATTATATATTAAATAAATATATGTTTATACGTGTATGTGTGTGAGTGTGAAAGGAAAGAATTAATAAAAAGAAGAAAGAAAGAAGAGAGGAGGCGAGAAACAGAGAGGAGAAGAGAAAAAGAAAAGAAGAGAGAAAGAAAGGGGGAGGAAGAAGAAGAGGAAAAAGGGGGTACTTCCGCTCAACGAAACGACTTCCTTCCAACACGAAAAACGTTTAGCGCTACTTCCTCTTCGATTTGGTACCAATTTCGTGACGATCAACTCACTCTCTCTCACTTTGCCATTTTCGAACATTGAAGGTTTTGGGGAAGGATTTCGGTTTTTGATGATGATTGTGATGGTTTACGGATGATTAGAAGGCAACCCGATGAAGGTGGAAAGCGGATTGATGTTCGATTGGAAGGTTGGGAGAGTTAGGGTTTGAGAATCCAAATTTGGGGTTTTTGGATGAATAGTGAATTTGAGCTTGAAGAAGATGAATAGTATCCGTGGAGAATTTCGGGGAAATCGGTATTCCGGTCAAAAGCGATTTCGTGATCGAGTGGGAAGCTTTGGAAGCGGATTGGGTGTCGCCGGAGCGGGGAGCGTTCGTGTGGCTACTCGGTGATTTCGGCTCGATCGTGGATCACGCTTCAAGGGTGAGTTCTACTCACGTTTAGGATTTTTGTTTTTCGAATTAACTGTTTTATCGCTTTCGCTGGTCTGGAATATTACTTGATATTGTCTGATTCGGGTTAGGAATCGATTGGGGCGAGTCTCGGGTTGCGTCGCGTTAAAATGGAATTTTTAGTGATTTGATTCCGAGAGATTTTAACTTGAAAACCGCTATTCGGAAAAATATGTCGTTTTTAATACAATTCGTTTAAAATGAGTTTTTGATTGAATTGACTGATTGTGTGGTATTGGTTGGGTTTGTTTTTCTGGTTGTTAAATCTGTTTTCAGTCGGAACGCGAATCGGAATTGAGCGGAATAGCGAATTTCGCAAGAAAACGGAAAAACTGCACTTTTTCTGCAGAGGGTCGCGTCGCGACCCGTTCCCATCGCGTCGCGACCTGGCCCAGTTTTGTCACGCAAAAAGTTTCTGTCGTTTTTCGCGTCGTGACGGTAGCAGTTCGCGTCGCGACGCTTTGCAGATTTTCAGCAACTAAATACTGTTTTTGTTTTTGCGATAACTTTTGATCCGGGAATCCGATCGAGGTGTTCTAAGATGCGTTGGAAAGCTTATTCAGAGGCCTAACTGAATATTCTATTTTTAAGGTAAAATGAACTGTTTTTGAAGTTGAAATTGTTTCGAAAAGCCGAACAATAGTACACGTGTGCGGATATGTTTTATTAATAATAAAATGAACTATAAGTCCGATGTGGTATTGTATAACTGACGCGGGATGATTATTATTTAAATCATCTAAAACGGTCTATGATTCACGATATATAAATTATATCGAATATAGGAGTTAGCCCAAATGCGGGTGGATATATATATACTAGATCGAGTTTGGGTGACGACCCATGAGGTTGACATACTAGGCGGGGAAGTCATGATCCCTTACCCTAGGCCCGTATGCCATTAGGGAAAGTACTATTGGTAAGGGGGTTCACCGGGATTACCAAAGCTGGGGTCGGTGTTATGTCACAGTTATAAAACAGTTCACCGGGATTACCAAAGCTGGGGTCGGTGCTGTAATAAAGTTATGAAGCGGGTTACCGGGATTACCAAAGCTGGGGCCGGTACCGTGTTAAAGTTAGAAAGAATGGTCACCGGGATTACCAAAGCTGGGGTCGGTGTCATTCTAAAGATATCAATAGTATGGTTACCAGGATTACCAAAGCTGGGGTTGGTATCATACTATGTTGACTAGTACGAGTCACCGGGATTACCAAAGCTGGGGTCGGTGTCGTGCTAAACTAAAAGTTATTGTACTATGTTCACCAGAAGATGCAGGCGGACTGCGGCTGGTGGTACGTAGAAAGGCCTAAGATGCTAGTTCATCGGGAGACGCAAGTGGATTGCAGCCGGTGTCTTACTAGGTCGAAGCCTTATTATATGGTTCGCCGGGATTAGCAAGCGGATTGCGGTCGGCGTTGTGTCAAATCTTAAAAATGTTTTAAATGGACCGAGAGTGTTAGTAGGGGTCTCGGTAGAACTCACTAAGATTGTATCTCATTGTTTATATGTTGTGGTTTTACAGATAAACAGGGAAAGTGGAGATCCAAGACGCACGAGTAGGTGGTACTCGGATGGTTGCTGAAGACTTAGCTTTTATGCTTAAGTTATGTTTTCCCTTGTTAGTATGTATCACGGCATTATGACTCTATCTGTTGTAAAAGTTATGTATTTATTTCCGCTTTCTTGTGCGATATTGAACACTGTATTTCACTGATGGTTTATGGTCTTATTTATGTTTAAGACTGTTCTGTTGTTATTCAGTGAAAATTTTATTGTGGTGTTCAGTATTTAAACAGGAAATATATCTCTGATGTTTTAAGAATGGTGCACTTGGGTATTTTTACTTGATAAAAAATACTGGGGTGTTACACCATAGGAGATGGCTTTCTTTGTTCTTGACTAGGTTGCTGCTCATGTGACCCTGCGGTATCATTATTCTTCCAAGAGAAGTTGGGATGATTCTTCCACCCAGGATTGTAGGTGTTAGAATAAGGGTTCCCACCTTGCTTCTGAAAGTTGCCCATATAATTAACCTGTTCACTGTTATCTCCATGAGTCGCACAGTCTCCTTCATGAGCATTTCTGCCACAATAATTACATGCCCCCGTTTGTACTGCTTGAACGGTTGCAGGAGTTTGAGATCCACCTGGCAAAGCAGCAGCTAACTGTTTAGTGAGAGCCTCAATTTGAAGTGACATTACCTTTTGTTGAGCCAACACAGCACTATTAGCGTCCAACTCTAAAATTCCTGGCCTCTTTGTTGCCCCTCTATCATTTTGAATCCGGTACTCATTAGAAGCCATATGCTCATCTAACTGTCTTGCTTCAGCTTCAGTTTTAGTACCCAAAGACCCTCCAGCTGAGGCATCTAACATCATTCTTGTTTGAGGTCGCAAACCATGACAGAAAGTTTGCAACTGAACAAAGTCATCAATACCATGCCCAGGACATTTTTTTAATAACAGTTTGAACCTTTCCCAAGCATCATAAAGAGACTCAGCATCTCCTTGCTCAAAATTTGATATTTCAGCCCTTTTCTTGATGAACTTAGAAATTGGAAAGAATCTTTCTAAGTACTTGCTCTCTAGATCACCCCAATTGTTAATAGTTCCTGCTGGGATAGTGTTTAGCCAATCCTTAGCTCTCCCAGTCAAAGTATATGGAAAGAGACGCAACTTTTTCTGGTCATCAGTCACTCCCACAGGATTTGTGGACCCACAAATTTCATAGAACTGAAATAAGTGTTGATTTGGATCTTCAGCATCAGACCCAGAGAATTGTTCTGCTTTCAAGGCAGTGAGGATCGAAGACTTGATCTCAAATGCCACAGCTCCCACAGGTTGGAAGGTGTATGCTTGTACGCCTTGATTTCTTCTACCAAAGTCGCCAAGAGTGCGAGCAGGTGGTGGATTTTCTCCCATAATTTCAGTCACAGTTTGTTGCACAGAAGATTCCCTGGTTGTTGCTCCTTGCTTCCTTAACCTTGCTTCCTTTCTATTAGCCCTAGCGGTTTTCTCAATCTCCGGATCGAAAAGTAAATCCTGAGGATTAACAGCTCCGCGCATGCACTGAAAACACAAGAAACTCGCACAAGTGTCAAAGCAAACTGTGTAATATATATACAATAATAAATAAATAAAAATAACATAATTAAAACTAAAGTGAATGTAAATATGTACGGGTTCGAATTAGCAGTTGCCTTCGAATTACTAGTAAATGTAATTTCGATCCCCGGCAACGGCGCCAAAAACTTGTTAAGACTTTGGCAAGTGTACCAAATGTCGCAAGTAATAAAATCGGTAAGAACCGGATATCGTCCTCAAGGATCGAATTCAATTACTAATTACGCTAACAACAACTAATGTGAACCAAATCTAAAAAGGGGTTTGTTTGATAATTGTTGAGCTATGAAGCTCGAATGTAAAGCAATAAAATATTTTTGAGTTTTTAACGAGAGACACGAAGAACACGTTGGAAAAGATACGATGGAGGAAATGCTAGGGACGAATTCCTATTGATTTCACACTATTGCGCTAATCTAATTCGAAGGATAAACTCTCTCTAATTTGCTATCAAACCAACACTATCAACTAATTCCTAATTCCTTAGGTAATTAGTACTTTATAGATAACTAGAATCCCCAATTCCTTAGATTATTCTAATTAACAACAAGCAGTAAAAACAATGGTTTGCAATATAGAACAATTCATCGATTATTCCTAAGCCACAAATTGAAGGTATCGAAATTCAAACATTCAAAATAAAACTTCCATTTCATAATTGAACAAAATATCATTGTATGAGTTTTCCAACTATAAAACGCATTAAGCACAAATTTCCGATACACAAATCCGAGAGAGAAAGATATAAATATGGTTCTAGATCAGCTACAATAGTGGTTACATCAATATTCCTTCATCCCTAACATAAACGGGTTTAGTTACACATGATAAAAGAAGAGAAACAAGGAAAATTACAAGTGGAAGATGATGATGAACACATATGAAGCTTCAATCCTTGTTCCCAAGTCTTGATTCTTCGGTAGCCGTCAGCCGGAATTGCTCCTCCCTTGTTCTAGGGTTCCAAAAACGGCCAAAAGTTTCATTCCAAACGCGTGCTGGGCGTGTTTTAACGTGTTTTCCAGTAATTTGCGCTTCACTCGCGCTCCCAGCGCCACTTAAGCGCAACTCTGCATGACTGTTCCTGTCAATCCGCGCGCGACTCGCGCTTCCAGCGCCACTTAAGCGCGGATGGGATGCTACAGTGTTAATTTTTTGCGCCTGACTCGCGCTTCCAGCGCCACTTCAGCGCGGATGGGCAGAAACTTCGTTTCCTTGTATTTTTGAGCCTGCTTGCTTGCATTTCTTCGTTCTTCTCTTCACCTAGTCCCTGGGCACAAAAACACCGCAAAACCCAGCATAAACACTGCAAAGCAATTAAATCTCAAATAGAACAACTCATTAATTTTCTCCTAACAATTTCCATTCATTCATCAAATTATCAAGTGAAATTCCCCTTTTTCGCATTGAAAAACATCATGTGATGGGGATTCATCACAACCCCTAACTTGGACATTTGCTTGTCCTCAAGCAAAGACAAGACAAGACAATATCAACATCAGATAACATGCAATCAATGGGGAATCCCTTTCTAAACAAGACAATCATGAACACCCAAAAGACAAGTTGAGCAGCAACTTTCAGACTGGTCACTCAATGTCCAACCCACACGTGGTACTCTTACTAGCATAATCTTGCTAAATAGTGCGTGTGTGACACTTAACTCAGTTGGACCAGAGCTAGTTTCAAAATGTATTCACCTAAAACTAGAGGGTTTCCTTCCGAGAATGCCAAAGATGGTTCAAAATATAGGGTAGATTAACGTTTCCACATAAGGATCAAGGGGCTTCAAGCACAACAAAGGGTCTTAAATAGGCATTTCAGATTAGACCAGTGCACTAACTATAACCACACACACATTTCACACGCAACACAACTATGTACATTTGTTTTTGGGCTGCAACCCCTTTCATTACATTAGTATTTGGATTTGATCCACATTTGCTTTGAGACATTGCAGCAATTATCAGTTTAAACAACACAACACGGCATACACTTTAGCGTTACGGGTAGACGCTACAGTGCTGCACACACGCACCCCTACACACACGGCATACATTATAGCGTTACGGTTAGACGCCACAGTGCTGCACACACACATTAACACACACGGCATACACTATAACGTTACGGGTAGACGTTACAGTGCTGCACACACGCACCCAATGCACTGATCCTTCTACAATCATCATGCCCAGCCTTAGTACAACTGATGCACCCCCAACTTAGCTTCTACAACTACCCTAAATTTTTAGTGAAATTTTGGCGATTCCCATGGTCCACCACACTAGCTTAGCTGCCCACATCTCTAGGATCACTAAGTTCCACTGGTTAGTGTTTTAAGTGTGGAAGCAAGATTGTACTAATTTGATCACCACATGGGTATTATTCGCTCAGTTCTCCCGAATCCTCACTAAGTTTGCTCAACTGTCTCTTATCTTTTTTTTTTTTGTTTTTTTTTTAGCAAGAAATTCACCACATGACTGCATTTTTTCCTGATACTAACACTGACAATAGGTCCTCCCCCCCACTTAAACATAGCAGTGTCCTCACTGATTAATTTAGGGGAAGACCTATTTACAAAGACTAAGACTAAAACAAAAATAAAATTAAACATAAACCTACGAACTACAACTACTAAAGGAAACACAAGGTGCACAATCAAATAAAGCAAAAGAGAAGAGACAGATAAAAAGTAACCTGGCGGTGAGTAGACTACTCAACCGCGTCCAGAGTCTGGAGGAGGCGCCTGAAAGATGTCCGCCTCAGGATCCAACTGCTCTCCCCGCTGCACCATGCACATAGCTCTGTACATGTTTCTCATCCCTACTTCCATCCGCTCCTGCCTGGCTGCCATCCGCTGCTGATCCACTGCTAGCAAATCCATTCTTGCCTGAATATGCTGAAAGTCCTCAGCGTGTGGATCAACCCAAGGTTCATCCATGGAGAAGGTTGGTTCTTCCTCTTGGTACTGCTCTTGCGGAGGTTCTTCTCTGTGCACTGGCTGCTCAAAATACCCACCCCCTGTTATGGTCCGAATCCAAGACCCGGTGATTGCAGCAGATGGTTCAATAGTCTCTTCATCGGCATCAGCAACAACTCCTACTCTCTCACATAGCAAGGCAACGAGGCTGGCATGCCTCCAATAGCTAGGCGGGCTTCCACCCTTAAAGTTGGCAAAACTGCTTATTTCCTCTTTAAGCTCCCATCCTATATTGACTGGCTCTCCTCTCATAATGCATGCAGTGAGGCATGCCCTCTCAATGTTCAGCTCTGATTGGTTAGAGCTAGGGCATATAGTGGTGAGGACGAAAGATGCCCATGCTCTAGCAACTGGGGTGAGAGAAGTTGTCATAATTTTCCAAGGTACCCCACTCTTATTCCTCACCCAATCCATTCCCGGCTTGCATAGTGCCGCAGAGATCTCAGCTGCTCGCTCAGGGTTGTTCTTTATCCTTTCCCTATCGGCTTTGGTTCTGAGCCGGCTGTCCAAGATGTCCACAGGTCTGATCCCAAACAGCCCATTGATGGTGTTAGAGTCATAAGGGATATTATGACCCCGCACGTAGCTTGTGGCCTCGGGGAATGTCAATCTCCCATCAACTGCTTGCTTGGGGAAGACATTCGAGAAGAATTCATATACTAACGCCTTGCTCGCTCTTCCCGGGTAGGATACCAAATTATTCCACCCCCGGTTGTTAATGTTTTGCCGTATATCATCGAAGTCACCGGGGTGGAGAGTGATCGCCCTTTCCTTCACAAAATTTTGGTTAGCCTCAATTGACTCAAAAAACTTCTCACACCCCAAAGATCGAAACAAATCGGAGTTGTAGGATGGGTTGTGTGATTGGGAAGATGAACCCCTGCGAACTGCCTGCCTCTTCTGTGAGCTCTGAGCCATTTCCTGCATACACCAAAGTTCAAGGTTGTACAAGTGGGTGAAGGTTAGTGCACATAGAACAAATAGTCAAATTGCACAAGATCATCACCACATTGCTTCCTTGATGGAAACAAAGAGTTCACCTGGCCAGTTTACCAAACCTATTATAAGCACAAGTTTTTGTTCACACATTTTTGATTGAGGCATTTTTACAAACATATAGTATGCCTAACTACTCCACATATGAACAACAACAACCAACAACCTTCACAATCCCCAAATTTGTTTCTTTTTATTTTGCTATCAATTAGTTTAACAACATCACAACCAATTAACCAATTCAAAGGTCATATTTTTATCAATTCCAAATTACTAAAAATCTAGTAACAAAGCATAATTTTGGAAAAAGTATTGAATTTACTTACTTGGTTGATGATGTTGAAGAACTAGATGATGCAAACAAGGAATCTTGGCAAGAAATTCTGGTGATTTTGGCCTTGGGTAGCAAAAAAAAATCGTGCGACCTAGAGTGGGAAGGAGAGAAATGAGAAGGAGGAAGGGGAGACAAGGCTGCGTGACTGCAGCGCGTGTGAGGCGTGACCTTATATACCACAGTTGCGCCTGGAGCGCGACTTAAGCGCGAGTGAAGCGCAGTTTGGCAGAATTGCACGCCATCTGTGCTTTGTGTTCGCGCTTGAAGCGCGAGTGAGGCGCGGGTTCAGCGCTATTTGGCAGAAACTCACGCCAATTTTCCGGTGTGTTCGCGCTTGAAGCGCAACTTAAGCGTGAGTTCAGCGCTATTTGGCAGAAACACACGCCAAATTTCCTGTGTGTTCGCGCTTGGAGCGCGAGTGAGGCGCAGGTTCAGCGCAATTGGACAGAAACTATTTTTAACATGCAAAAACACTGTTTGTGACTAAATGTACCTATTCTACGAAAAATAATGCAAAAATTTAAAGAGATAAGGGTTAAGAAATGTTGGGTTGCCTCCCAATAAGCGCTTCTTTAACGTCACTAGCTTGACGTTACCTCCGGTTTTAAGGGTCGCTTAAAACCATTGCCAGCTTCTCTCTCTCCACTACTTCGCCCAAGTATGGCTTCAATCTCTGCCCATTAACTTTGAAGGATCTTTTTGATTCAGGTTCCTCTACTTCAATTGCTCCATATGGTGTCACTTCTTTGACTACAAAAGGCCCTGACCATTTGGATTTCAATTTCCCGGGAAACAACTTGAGTCTAAAGTTAAACAGCAACACTTGTTGCCCTGGATGAAATTCTTTTCTTGAAATGTTCTTGTCATGGTACGCTTTCATTTTTTCCTTGTAGATCTTATTGTTCTCATATGCTTGCAGACGCATCTCATCCAATCTGTGTAGTTGTAGAATTCTCTTTTCCCCACAGGCCGAAGTGGTAAAATTCAAAAACTTTAGTGCCCAATACGCTTTGTGCTCAAGTTCAACCGGTAAATGGCAAGCTTTACCATAAACCAATTGGTACGGTGACATGCCTAAAGGTGTCTTATAGGCTGTTCTATATGCCTAAAGCGCATCATCTACCTTCAACGACCAATCCTTTCTTGAGCTTCCAGCTGTCTTTTCCAAGATCCTCTTAATCTCTCTGTTTGAGACTTCTGCTTGACCATTGCTCTGAGGATGATAAGGAGTTGTCACTTTATGCGTAACACTATACTTGGAGAGAACATTGTTGAGTTGAGCGTTGCAAAAGTGGCTACCCCCATCACTGATTAGGACCCTTGGCACACCGAATCTAGAGAAGATGTTCTTCTTCACAAATTTTACCACAGTTTGGGAATCGCTCTTGGAAGTGGCAGTAGCTTCAACCCACTTGGAGATATAGTCGACTGCCACCAAGATGTACTCACAATTGTAAGAGGGTGGGAATGGTCCCATAAAATCTATGCCCCAACAATTAAACACTTCTACTTCAAGGATGGGATTCAATGGCATCCCCCCCTTACTTGAAATATTGCCAGTCCTCTGGCATTTGTCACAGCTTCTCACGCAGTCATGTACATCCTTGAAGAGGGATGGCCAGTGAAAACCAGATTGGAGAACCTTAGCAGCTGTGCGTTCCCCATTATAGTGCCCTCCACAGGGAGAGTCATGACAATGCCAGAGAATGCTTTTACTTTCAGCACCAGACACACATCTTCTCAAAAGTCCATCCGCCCCAACCTTGTAGAGATAAGGATCATCCCACAGGTAATGTTTGGCATCATGGAGGAACTTTTTCTTTTGTTGCCATGTGAGATCTTCCGGGACCTTTCCGGCTGCCTTGTAATTTGCAATGTCGGCGAACCAAGGTCTTTCTACAATGGCAAGCAACTTTTCATCCGGGAACTCTTCCAGGATTTCTTTTTCTAGAGCAGTCACTTCTTTGTTCTCTAGCCTTGACAAATGATCTGCTACCACGTTCTCGCTCCCTTTTTTGTCCTTGATTTCCAAGTCAAATTCCTGCAAAAGCAAAATCCATCTAAGGAGTCGAGGCTTAGACTCGCCCTTGGTTAGCAGATATTTAATTGCTGCATGGTCAGTAAAAACAATTACTTTCGATCCAACCAAATAGGAACGAAATTTTTCCAATGCAAATACTATGGCTAGCAATTCTTTTTCGGTTGTTGCATAGTTGACTTGATTCTCATTTAAGACCTTGCTAGCATAATAAATGGCATGGAAAAATTTCTCTGATCTCTGCCCCAATACAGCACCCACTGCGTAATCACTAGCATCGCACATGAGCTCAAACGGAGCATCCCACTTTGGGGCTACTATGACTGGAGCAGAGACAAGTTTTTCCTTTAGGATATTAAAAGCACACAGACAATCATTATCAAATACAAACCCAGTCTCCTTAACAAGTAGATTGCATAAAGGTTTTGCAATTTTGGAGAAGTCTTTTATGAAACGTCGATAAAAACCGGCGTGTCCTAAAAAATTTCTCACTCCTTTTACATTTAGAGGAGGAGGTAGCTTTTCTATCACTTCAACTTTTGCTTGGTCAACCTCGATGCCTTTTGCAGAAATTTTATGGCCAAGCACAATACCTTCCTTGACCATAAAGTGGCACTTCTCCCAATTTAAAACTAAATTGGTTTCAGCGCATCGTTTTAAAACCGCATCAAGGTTAGCCAAGCAAGAATCATAAGTAGGACCAAAAACAGAAAAATCGTCCATAAATACCTCAATTGCATTTTCCATCATATCAGAGAATATAGAAAGCATGCACCTTTGAAAAGTTGCTGGAGCATTGCATAACCCGAAGGGCATCCTCCGATATGCGAACACACCGAAGGGACACGTGAAAGTTGTCTTCTCTTGATCCTCTGGGTCTACTGCTATCTGGTTATACCCAGAGTATCCATCCAAAAAGCAATAGAAAGCTTGTCCAGCTAGCCTCTCTAGCATCTGATCCATGAACGGCAATGGGAAGTGGTCCTTCCTGGTTTCTTGATTCAACCTTCGGTAGTCAGTGCACATCCTCCAACCCGTAACAGTCCGAGTCGGAATCAGCTCGTTCTTATCATTCTTCACTACCGTCATACCACCCTTCTTAGGAACCACATGGACCGGACTTACCCACGAGCTATCTGAGATAGGATAAATCATGCCGGCCTCTAAGAGCTTTAAAACTTCCTTACGCACCACCTCTTTCATTGTAGGATTTAATCTCCGCTGAGGTTGGATCACAGGTTTGAATTCTTCCTCCAGTTTGATTTTGTGCATGCAAAAAGCTGGACTTATCCCCTTGAGGTCTGAGATAGTCCAACCCAACGCACTTTTGTTGCTTCTTAGTACCCTCATCAGCTTCTCCTCTTCCAATTTGGTCAAAGAGCTGCTAATGATAGCTGGATGAAGATCATCATTTGTAAGGAAAACATACTTCAGATGAGAGGGGAGTTGCTTCAATTCAGGGATCTTTTTCTCGGGACTCTCCCCCTATCTAGCTCTTCTCTTTTCTTTGACACATTTTCTATCTGAGAACCTTCAAACTGCAGAATACAGTCTTCTATTTCACTCCCCAGATTCTCTTCTGCTTCTTCAATAGAGTTTACAATTACATTCTCCAATGGAGGAGATGGTACTTCCTGTCTAAAGGTCTCTTTCACAGAATTATCAAGTACATCCACCCTAAAACACTGTCCTTTGTCATCAGGATGGCGCATAGCTTCAAAAACATTAAAAGTGATCTTCTCATCCTGGAACCTTAAGATTAGCTTCCCTTGTAGCACATCAATCAAAGCTCGCCCTGTGGCTAAAAATGGTCTTCCCAGAATAAGTGGTACCTCTGCATCTTCCTCCATGTCAAGTATCACAAAGTCTACCGGAAATAGGAATTTGTCAACTCTGACCAGAACATCTTCCAACACTCCATAAGGATATTTTATTGATTGATCAGCAAGTGTCAGAGACATTCTAGTCGGCTTCACCTCACCACCACCAAGCCTCTTCAGCATAGACAATGGCATAAGATTAATACTGGCCCCCAGATCACAGAGAGCCTTGCCAACCGCTATGTCGCCAATTGCACACGGAATGGTGAAGTTTCCCGGATCTTTCATTTTCTGAGGGAGCTTCCTCTGGATTATAGCACTGCACTCCTCAGTCAAAGCCACGGTTTCGTCCTCTTTGAGTTTCCTATTCTTTGTCAAAAAATCTTTCATGAATTTGGCATATATGGGCATCTGTTCTAGAGCTTCTGCGAAGGGTATATTGATTTGTAGCCGCTTGAAAACCTCCATGAACTTAGAAAACTGCTCATCTTTTTGATTTTTATTGCTAGCATGAGGATACGGTAACTTCACTTGCGGAGGAGATGCCTTGAGTTTCTCTTGTACCTGCACATCAAAGAACAAATTGTTTTTATTAGGGTTAGACTTCACACCTTCTTCACTTTCCTTACTCAACTCATTTTCAACTTCTCCATGTTTTTCATTTTCATTCTTTTCACTCAACTCTGTTCTTTCATTTTCAACTGACACCTTCTTTTCACAATTTACCACAGGATTCGGCAACTCCCGACCACTTCTTAGAGAGATGGCCTTAGCAGTTTCATCCCTAGGGTTGTCAACTGTATTAGCCGAGAAACAGCTGTTACATGATCCAGCAAGCTGCTTTGATAACTGCCCAATTTGAGTCTCTAGATTCTTTATGGAAGCTTCATGATTCTTTTCCATATTCTTCATAGCTTGGTCTTGAGATTGAAAGGTTGTCCTTGTCATTTGCATAAACTGAGTCAACGCTTCCTCCATAGGAGATGGCTTTCTTTGTTCTTGACTAGGTTGCTGCTGATGTGACCCTGCGGTATCATTATTCTTCCAAGAGAAGTTGGGATGATTCTTCCACCCAGGATTGTAGGTGTTAGAATAAGGGTTCCCACCTTGCTTCTGAAAGTTGCCCATATAATTAACCTGTTCACTGTTATCTCCATGAGTCGCACAGTCTCCTTCATGAGCATTTCTGCCACAATAATTACATGCCCCCGTTTGTACTGCTTGAACGGTTGCAGGAGTTTGAGATCCACCTGGCAAAGCAGCAGCTAACTGTTTAGTGAGAGCCTCAATTTGAAGTGACATTACCTTTTGTTGAGCCAACACAGCACTATTAGCGTCCAACTCTAAAATTCCTGGCCTCTTTGTTGCCCCTCCATGAGTCGCACTGTCTTGCTTCAGCTTCAGTTTTAGTACCCAAAGACCCTCCAGCTGAGGCATCTAACATCATTCTTGTTTGAGGTCGCAAACCATGACAGAAAGTTTGCAACTGAACAAAGTCATCAATACCATGCCCAGGACATTTTTTTAATAACAGTTTGAACCTTTCCCAAGCATCATAAAGAGACTCAGCATCTCCTTGCTCAAAATTTGATATTTCAGCCCTTTTCTTGATGAACTTAGAAATTGGAAAGAATCTTTCTAAGTACTTGCTCTCTAGATCACCCCAATTGTTAATAGTTCCTGCTGGGATAGTGTTTAGCCAATCCTTAGCTCTCCCAGTCAAAGTATATGGAAAGAGACGCAACTTTTTCTGGTCATCAGTCACTCCCACGGGATTTGTGGACCCACAAATTTCATAGAACTGAAATAAGTGTTGATTTGGATCTTCAGCATCAGACCCAGAGAATTGTTCTGCTTTCAAGGCAGTGAGGATCGAAGACTTGATCTCAAATGCCACAGCTCCCAAAGGTTGGAAGGTGTATGCTTGTACGCCTTGATTTCTTCTACCAAAGTCGCCAAGAGTGCGAGCAGGTGGTGGATTTTCTCCCATAATTTCAGTCACAGTTTGTTGCACAGAAGATTCCCTGGTTGTTGCTCCTTGCTTCCTTAACCTTGCTTCCTTTCTATTAGCCCTAGCGGTTTTCTAAATCTCCGGATCGAAAAGTAAATCCTGAGGATTAATAGCTCCGCGCATGCACTGAAAACACAAGAAACTCGCACAAGTGTCAAAGCAAACTGTGTAATATATATACAATAATAAATAAAAAAAAATAACATAATTAAAACTAAAGTGAATGTAAATATGTACGGGTTCGAATTAGCAGTTGCCTTCGAATTACTAGTAAATGTAATTTCGATCCTCGGCAACGGCGCCAAAAACTTGTTAAGACTTTGGCAAGTGTACCAAATGTCGCAAGTAATAAAATCGGTAAGAACCGGATATCGTCCTCAAGGATCGAATTCAATTACTAATTACGCTAACAACAACTAATGTGAACCAAATCTAAAAAGGGGTTTGTTTGATAATTGTTGAGCTATGAAGCTCGAATGTAAAGCAATAAAATATTTTTGAGTTTTTAACGAGAGACACGAAGAACACGTTGGAAAAGATACGATGGAGGAAATTCTAGGGACGAATTCCTATTGATTTCACACTATTGCGCTAATCTAATTCGAAGGATAAACTCTCTCTAATTTGCTATCAAACCAACACTATCAACTAATTCCTAATTCCTTAGGTAATTAGTACTTTATAGATTACTAGAATCCCCAATTCCTTAGATTATTCTAATTAACAACAAGCAGTAAAAACAATGGTTTGCAATATAGAACAATTCATCGATTATTCCTAAGCCACAAATTGAAGGTATCGAAATTCAAACATTCAAAATAAAACTTCCATTTCATAATTGAACAAAATATCATTGTATGAGTTTTCCAACCATAAAACGCATTAAGCACAAAATTCCGATACACAAATCCGAGAGAGAAAGATATAAATATGGTTCTAGATCAGCTACAATAGTGGTTACATCAATATTCCTTCATCCCTAACATAAACGGGTTTAGTTACACATGATAAAAGAAGAGAAACAAGGAAAATTACAAGTGGAAGATGATGATGAACACATATGAAGCTTCAATCCTTGTTCCCAAGTCTTGATTCTTCGGTAGCCGTCAGCCGGAATTGCTCCTCCCTTGTTCTAGGGTTCCAAAAACGGCCAAAAGTTTCATTCCAAACGCGTGCTGGGCGTGTTTTAACGTGTTTTCCAGTAATTTGCGCTTCACTCGCGCTCCCAGCGCCACTTAAGCGCAACTCTGCATGACTGTTCCTGTCAATCCGCGCGCGACTCGCGCTTCCAGCGCCACTTAAGCGCGGATGGGACGCTACAGTGTTAATTTTTTGCGCCTGACTCGCGCTTCCAGCGCCACTTCAGCGCGGATGGGCAGAAACTTCGTTTCCTTGTATTTTTGAGCCTGCTTGCTTGCATTTCTTCGTTCTTCTCTTCACCTAGTCCCTGGGCACAAAAACACCGCAAAACCCAGCATAAACACTGCAAAGCAATTAAATCTCAAATAGAACAACTCATTAATTTTCTCCTAACAATTTCCATTCATTCATCAAATTATCAAGTGAAATTCCCCTTTTTCGCAGTGAAAAACATCATGTGATGGGGATTCATCAGTGAGCTACGCGGTAGAGCAGTCTCGGGTCTCGGGCGAAGAGATCCCGCGCGAAGAGCACCTTGAGGAAGCACGAACAGTGCGACGATCTGGTCTCGGGTCACTAGTGTGTGGAACCCACCTTGGATGAGATGCGCCTCCCCCTTTCCTCTTGGCACTCTAGGAAAATCTCATCTTATGTGGTGAAATGAATGAAGTTTTGCGAAAAGCTCAAATGATGGAAGCTCACATATATATAGTAGTCGGAGAGTTGTTATCCACAAGGGAGGAGGCAGAAACACAACTACAACGCGACCGAAAAAATTTAAGGTAACCTGCTGACGCAAACAAGCCGACAGGGTTGACGTCAGAAAAAACTCTTCAAGCCAAGACCATCCTCCGGAATAATCTCGGCTTGGGGGGAAACTGTTATGGACTGGACCAAGAGGCCCATTCAGCAATTAGACATGGATAGGCCCAATCATTTTAACCCATATCCGCAATGAATCATCCCACTAATGGCCCTCACACTTCGATGGCTCATACTCATCCGATCGATCCAACGACCCAAATCCTACTCGAATCTTTATAAATACTGGCTCACATTGCCATAAATAGGTACATTCTCATCCCTAGATAGTATTATACTCTTATTCCCTATACTGACTTGGGCGTCGGAGTGGCATCACAGGTGCCCCACCCGGGAACTTTTCAACACATCGCACGGACTGCAAGAGACCTACCAACATTAGTCATTGCAGCTGCTAGGTACTGAACATAATTTATGCTTTAAGGTTGTTGTACTGTGAATTGAGACTGTTTTTTGTAACACCCCGATAATTTCTAACTTGTAGAAATTACCGAAATGCACTACTGGCATACATCAGAGTACCTCCTGTTTTAAATACTGAACACATACTAAAACTCGATGCTAAAAGCCATCAAGTGCGCTTACATAACTTAACATGAGAAATACATAATATCGTTCCTTACACCTCTCTTCTAGTGTTCAGTACCAAAATAGAAAGTCTGCGGAAGTGATTTACAACTTTATAAGCATAAGTCGTACAATCGTACATCTAAGACACTGAATAAAAATACAGAGATACATAACATGACAAAATAAACAGCGTCAGCAACTCCTCATGCCGTCTCCTTAGCCTTGCCTCACGGTGTAACACCCTAAAATTATTTAATTAATTTATTTAATTAAGTAATTGGGGATTTAAATTAAATTAATTGATGAAATTTATTTAATTAGAATTTATGCTAATATGTGTAGGAAGTATTAGAAAGTGGAGGTGCCGAACCAAATGGACTTGGGCCTAAGTGAGAAGCCCAAGCCCATTATTCTTGTCATATGCGAAGTAGCTAGGCTAGTTGGAGGCTAGGGTTTTGTGGCAATTCGCAAATTGGGGAGCTAGAGAGTGAGGGAAAGGGCGCCGTAAGGAGAAGAGAAGTAGAGGAGAGAAGTCGCACCCAAGGAAGAGCAAGGAGCGTGACTTTGTTGCTGTGGTCCTGTACGTGACTATCTCCGGAGCCTCCGTTCTTCAATTTCGAGGTTAGGGGAGCTCTATCATTCTATCTAATAATTCGTATGATGGGTTCTAGATCTAGGGTTAGACTAGATTTTCTTGATGCGTTCTTGATATATTGTTGATGTTGATTTTCCATATAGATATGCGAATTGAGTTGTTGGGCTATACATGCGAATTTGATTTGTTGGGTTGTATATATATGTTGATCTCTTGATATGTTCTTGTTATGCGAATCTTGGGTATTGTGTGTTCATAAGATTATGAGTTGGTATTGCTTGAATTTTCGTTGATTGAATGAGTGTGTGCATAGGCGCCTAGGGCGCCAAAGTGATAGTGATGATAATTGCTAAGAATCAATTTTTGTGCTTGTTGTGTTGCTGGATTTTTTGGTTGCCTAGGTACAGAATTAGGCGCCCTTGAGTAGGGCGCCCTGTGCCAAGAATGTTGTTGCTGAAAAATTGGTCATGGAAGTAGGCGCCCATGAGTGGGGCGCCCTGTGCCAAGATGATGTTGGTGACGTTTTCAATTGAGTTTTTAGTAAAATGAGTTTTGGTGATTTTCGAAAATCAAATAGGTGCATTTTTGGTTGCTGGAAAAATTGAGTTTTTACACTTTAAAATTTGTTGGGAAACCAATTTTCAGCGTTGAAAAATTGTTGAACAAAATTCTGGAATGTTGCTGCTGTTTCTGGGCGCTAAGCGCCTGTGCTGGGCGCTGGGCGCCTGAGGCGTGTGTGTTGCGCGTGTGTGCGCGCCTGGGCGCTAGGCGCCCGTGTCTGTGTTGCGTTGTGCGCGCCTGGGCGCTGGGCGCCTGTGGCGCTGTGTTGTGTTGTGCGTTGTGCGCGCCTGGGCGCTGGGCGCCTGTGGCGCTGTGTTGCATTGCGTTGTGCGCGCCTGGGCGCTGGGCGCCTGTGGCGTGTTGTGTTGCCTGGGCGCCTGAGGCGCCAATTTTCAGAACGTTGCCTAATTTTTCCCAAACTTATTTTTATCATAACTTTTGACTCAGACGTCCGTTTTGAACGATTCGAAAAGTGTCGTGAAGCTTTTTACGTTGTCCATCTATGGGTCCAATTTTTAAAATGAAAAATTGTTATTTTCTGACTGTTTGCGGGCGCCCAAGTGGCTGTCCCCGGTGATCGTCCCAGGGACATTGAAAAATGCTATGAAGCTCTTTAAAAACCCTTTTCGTGTATAAACAACAGTTTTAGCGAAGTAATGTCAAAAATGATGATTTTGACGATGATGCTCTCGGGGCTAGTTAAATGACTGTTTTGCCCTTAGTGGCTAATTATTATTAGTTATGACGTGTAAAAGACTGTTTTGCCCCTAGTGGCCAAAGTTGTAGATAATGATGTGTAAATCACGAGGATGCCCTTAGTGGTTAGTCAAATGACGTTTTTGCCTTCAGTGGTTATGGTTTGAGTTGATTGATGTTTATGTGTGAGTATCGATGAAAAACCAGTGACGTTTGGGGCCCGAAGGGCTAAGTGATGTTAAGGTCTAAATGGCCTAGTGACGTTGTGTGATGATTATGAATTTGACAGGTGCTGTGTTCCGTGCGAGCAAACCGGAAAGTGACGGGTCACATTGTTGACTATGATCTGAGTAATTGTGTGATTGTGTGATGTGAGTGGTGCATGTCATAGTGTCTCATGCCCATATGCATAAAACCAGTGACGTTTTGAGGCCTGAGTGGCTAAGTAATGATGAGGCCTGAGTGGCTAAGCGACGTTTTGTAAAAAGGTACCTTCATGCATATACCCGCGAGTGGGTTGCATTTTCATAAGTCTACACGACATGAGATGAGTGATTGTAAGTGATGTGAATGATGACTGTGATGTGGATGTTTAGTGTATTGGATGCTGATTGTTCTAGTGTGTGGCCTATGATTAGTCCTTATCATATTTTCTATTATATAGACTGAAATGATGCTCACCCTTTCCTGTTTGAATGTTACCCCCGTGTTGGTAACATGCAGGTGATTCCCAGTGAAGGTCTTAGCTTCACTTTTTGAGTCGAGTTGTCATGCTCTGATACCACTAATGTAACACCCCTTTCTACCCGTCACTTTGTTTATAAAAATCAGAGTTTGAAAATTTCGTTCATAGGGAATGTTACACATACTTCAATAAAACGTCGCTTATCAGTTTTGAAAAACAGTTCAACTCAGTATTCATGCATCCGCGTAGCACATCACAAATAAAGAATCTCCAGTCTCATTTTAACGTCACTTATAAAACTCAACATAACACAACCAACTATGCAGCGGAAAATAGTAAAACATAACCAAATAGTCCACATGGACATAACAACCAAAAACCATTAATAAATGCCGAGTTCGTTGGGCACGTGATTTCTGGTAATGGTATTGCGGTTGATCCGGCAAAAGTAGAAGCAGTATTGGAGTGGGAGTCTCCGAAGTCCGTAACGGAGATTAGAAGCTTTTTGGGTTTGGCTGGGTACTACAGGAGGTTCATCGAGGGTTTTTCCAAGTTGGCCCTCCCATTGACTCAGTTGACTTGCAAGGGTAAAGTTTTTGTTTGGGATGCTCGATGTGAGGAAAGTTTTATAGAACTGAAAAAGAGATTGACGACGTCGCCTGTTTTGACGTTGCCTAATCCAGAGGAACCGTTCGTTGTGTATTGTGACGCTTCGAAGATGGGTCTCGGTGGTGTGTTGATGCAGGATGGGAAAGTCGTTGCGTATGCGTCAAGGCAGTTGCGGGTTCATGAGAAAAATTACCCTACGCATGATTTGGAGTTGGCTGCTGTGGTATTTGTGCTCAAGATTTGGAGGCACTACCTTTATGGTTCGAGGTTCGAAGTGTTCAGTGATCATAAGAGCCTAAAGTATCTGTTCGATCAGAAAGAGTTGAATATGAGACAGCGTCGGTGGTTGGAGCTCTTGAAGGATTATGACTTTGGTTTGAATTATCATCCCGGCAAAGCTAATGTCGTGGCTGATGCTTTAAGCAGAAAGTCGTTGCATATGTCGGCAATGATGGTGAAAGAATTAGAGTTAATTGAAGAACTCAGGGATTTGAGTTTGGTTTGTAAAATGACACCTCGCAGTGTCAAGCTGGGAATGTTAAAGATCGACAATGATTTCCTGGGCAGCATCAGAGAAGCTCAGAAGACAGATGTCAAGCTGGTGGATTTAATTAATGGGGTCGGTCAGTCCGAAGATGAAGATTTCAAATTAGATTTCAGTGGTGTGTTGAGGTTTCGAGGTAGGATCTGTGTTCCGGACGATGAAGAGATGAGAAAGGCAATTTTAGAAGAGGGTCACCGTAGCAAGTTGAGTATCCATCCCGGAGCGACGAAGATGTATCAAGATCTGAAAAAGATGTTTTGGTGGTATGGTATGAAGAGAGATGTGGCACAGTTTGTGTATGCCTGTTTGACCTGTCAAAAGTCGAAGGTTGAGCACCAGAAGCCAGCAGGGTTAATGCAACCGTTGGAAGTTCCAGAGTGGAAATGGGATAGCATAGCGATGGATTTTGTGACGGGGTTACCGAATACAGTTAAGGGTCATGATGCTATTTGGGTGATCGTTGATAGGTTAACGAAGTCTGCTCACTTTATTCCTATTAATATCACTTATCCAGTGTCGAGGTTGGCAGAGGTATATGTCAAAGAAATTGTGAGGCTGCACAGTGTTCCGAAGAGTATTGTGTCAGATAGGGATCCGAGGTTCACCTCCGAGTTTTGGAAGAGTTTGCAGAAAGAATTGGGTTCAAAGTTAAAAATGAGTTCGGCATATCATCCCCAGACAGACGGTCAGTCAGAGAGGACAATTCAGTCGTTAGAAGATTTGCTGAGGGCTTGTGTATTGGAACAGCGGGGATCATGGGATTCCTACCTTGCGTTGATTGAGTTTACCTACAACAACAGTTACCATGCCAGTATTGGGATGGCGCCGTTTGAAGCATTGTATGGTCGAAAATGTAGGACACCGTTATGTTGGTATGAGTCGGGAGAAAGTGTAGTGTTGGGTCCAGAGATTGTCCGGGAGACTACTGAGAAGATCAAGATGATCCGTGAGAAGATGAAGGCTTCGCAGAGTCGTCAGAAGAGTTACCATGACAAGCGGAGGAAGGATTTAGAATTTCAGGAGGGTGAGCATGTGTTCTTGAGGGTTTCTCCTATTACCGGTGTTGGTCGAGCGTTGAAATCGAAGAAGCTCACTCCTCGATTTGTTGGTCCTTATCAGATTTCTGAAAGAATCGGAAATGTGGCTTATAGAGTGGCTTTACCGCCAAATCTTTCGAACTTGCATGACGTGTTTCACGTGTCACAACTTCGGAAGTATGTTTCGGATCCATCTCATGTGATCCATATGGACGATGTAGAGGTGCGGGATAATCTCACTGTGGAGACGATGCCCGTACGGATTGAGGATCGTGAAGTGAAGGCGCTTAGAGGCAAAGAGATTGCATTAGTGAAAGTGGTCTGGCTAGGAGCTGCCGGCGAGAGTATGACTTGGGAGCTAGAGAGCAAGATGCGAGAATCCTACCCAGAGTTGTTTGATCAGGTAAATTTCGAGGACGAAATATTCTAAGTGGGGGAGAGTTGTAACACCCTAAAATTATTTAATTAATTTATTTAATTAAGTAATTCGGGATTTAAATTAAATTAATTGATGAAATTTATTTAATTAGAATTTATGCTAATATGTGTAGGAAGTATTAGAAAGTGGAGGTGCCGAACCAAATGGACTTGGGCCTAAGTGAGAAGCCCAAGCCCATTATTCTTGTCATATGCGAAGTAGCTAGGCTAGTTGGAGGCTAGGGTTTTGTGGCAATTCGCAAATTGGAGAGCTAGAGAGTGAGGGAAAGGGCGCCGTAAGGAGAAGAGAAGTAGAGGAGAGAAGTCGCACCCAAGGAAGAGCAAGGAGCGTGACTTTGTTGCTGTGGTCCTGTACGTGACTATCTCCGGAGCCTCCGTTCTTCAATTTTGAGGTTAGGGGAGCTCTATCATTCTATCTAATAATTCATATGATGGGTTCTAGATCTAGGGTTAGACTAGATTTTCTTGATGCGTTCTTGATATATTGTTGATGTTGATTTTCCATATAGATATGCGAATTGAGTTGTTGGGCTATACATGCGAATTTGATTTGTTGGGTTGTATATATATGTTGATCTCTTGATATGTTCTTGTTATGCGAATCTTGGGTATTGTGTGTTCATAAGATTATGAGTTGGTATTGCTTGAATTTTCGTTGATTGAATGAGTGTGTGCATAGGCGCCTAGGGCGCCAAAGTGATAGTGATGATAATTGCTAAGAATCAATTTTTGTGCTTGTTGTGTTGCTGGATTTTTTGGTTGCCTAGGTACAGAATTAGGCGCCCATGAGTAGGGCGCCCTGTGCCAAGAATGTTGTTGCTGAAAAATTAGTCATGGAAGTAGGCGCCCATGAGTGGGGCGCCCTGTGCCAAGATGATGTTGGTGACGTTTTCAATTGAGTTTTTAGTAAAATGAGTTTTGGTGATTTTCGAAAATCAAATAGGTGCATTTTTGGTTGCTGGAAAAATTGAGTTTTTACACTTTAAAATTTGTTGGGAAACCAATTTTCAGCGTTGAAAAATTGTTGAACAAAATTCTGGAATGTTGCTGCTGTTTCTGGGCGCTAAGCGCCTGTGTTGGGCGCTGGGCGCCTGAGGCGTGTGTGTTGCGCGTGTGTGCGCGCCTGGGCGCTAGGCGCCCGTGTCTGTGTTGCGTTGTGCGCGCCTGGGCGCTGGGCGCCTGTGGCGCTGTGTTGCGTTGCGTTGTGCGCGCCTGGGCGCTGGGCGCCTGTGGCGTGTTGTGTTGCCTGGGCGCCTAAGGCACCAATTTTCAGAACGTTGCCTAATTTTTCCCAAACTTATTTTTATCATAACTTTTGACTCAGACATCCGTTTTGAACGATTCGAAAAGTGTCGTGAAGCTTTTTACGTTGTCCATCTATGGGTCCAATTTTTAAAATGAAAAATTGTTATTTTCTGACTGTTTGCGGGCGCCCAAGTGGCTGTCCCCGGTGATCGTCCCAGGGACATTGAAAAATGCTATGAAGCTCTTTAAAAACCCTTTTGGTGTATAAACAACAGTTTTAGCGAAGTAATGTCAAAAATGATGATTTTGACGATGATGCTCTCGGGGCTAGTTAAATGACTGTTTTGCCCTTAGTGGCTAATTATTATTAGTTATGACGTGTAAAAGACTGTTTTGCCCCTAGTGGCCAAAGTTGTAGATAATGATGTGTAAATCACGAGGATGCCCTTAGTGGTTAGTCAAATGACGTTTTTGCCCTCAGTGGTTATGGTTTGAGTTGATTGATGTTTATGTGTGAGTATCGATGAAAAACCAGTGACGTTTGGGGCCCGAAGGGCTAAGTGATGTTAAGGTCTAAATGGCCTAGTGACGTTGTGTGATGATTATGAATTTGACAGGTGCTGTGTTCCGTGCGAGCAAACCGGAAAGTGACGGGTCACATTGTTGACTATGATCTGAGTAATTGTGTGATTGTGTGATGTGAGTGGTGCATGTCATAGTGTCTCATGCCCATATGCATAAAACCAGTGACGTTTTGAGGCCTGAGTGGCTAAGTAATGATGAGGCCTGAGTGGCTAAGCGACGTTTTGTAAAAAGGTACCTTCATGCATATACCCGCGAGTGGGTTGCATTTTCATAAGTCTACACGACATGAGATGAGTGATTGTAAGTGATGTGAATGATGACTGTGATGTGGATGTTTAGTGTATTGGATGCTGATTGTTCTAGTGTGTGGCCTATGATTAGTCCTTATCATATTTTCTATTATATAGACTGAAATGATGCTCACCCTTTCCTGTTTGAATGTTACCCCCGTGTTGGTAACGTGCAGGTGATTCCCAGTGAAGGTCTTAGCTTCACTTTTTGAGTCGAGTCGTCATGCTCTGATACGTAGCACTCAGGGGGGAAAACGAACTCGGCATTTATTAATGGTTTTTGGTTGTTATGTCCATGTGGACTATTTGGTTATGTTTTACTATTTTCCGCTGCATAGTTGGTTGTGTTATGTTGAGTTTTATAAGTGACGTTAAAATGAGACTGGAGATTCTTTATTTGTGATGTGCTACGCGGATGCATGAATACTGAGTTGAACTGTTTTTCAAAACTGATAAGCGACGTTTTATTGAAGTATGTGTAACATTCCCTATGAACGAAATTTTCAAACTCTGATTTTTATAAACAAAGTGACGGGTAGAAAGGGGTGTTACACACGGTCTTCAACTTTCCCTGCTTAACTGAAAAACAACAACAATGGATTGGGTGAGACAACTTGTCTCAGTGAGTTCTATCGAGACCCCTTACTAACTCTCTCGGTTCAATTATGCTTGATTTCATGAATCGTAGCCCTTAAGTCGACTACGGGGAACATACAACGTGTACTCGTGGCCCTTCTAGCGACACACAAGTCACACACCATGACAATGATTCTTAGCATATCACCGGGTCTTATTTTAAAGATTCCGGCAAACCCGGTCCCCGGCCATTTCTACTACCTTAGGGACAACAATGCAGTGGGCCTAGGGGATAAGGCTCATGACTTCCTCTCCCACTAGTACGCTAATCCGTGAACAGGGTCGTCACCCCAGCAATGATGTATATAATATATACCATGAACAATGAGCAGTGAACAGTGAACGATGAACAATAACCAATGAGCAGTAAACCGTGAACCGTGATCAGTGAACAATGAACTTAACCGAACCATGAGCTTATGCTTAACAGTGAACTTGTACTTAATTTAGTCTTGTACTAACATGATCTTATTACTAGGTGATCTCACACGGCTTACTAAAGTTTACTATCCTAACTTATCCTGATAATAATTCAGCCAGTCCAGCACAATACATCAATCACATTAAGCAATATCCATGGCATAAGCTTATCTCAATCACAATCATAGCATAACAATCAAATCCACAACACATTCCATGTACCCGCATTGGGCCGTTCATAAAACCATGGACCGCAAGGGCCGTTAATAAGAATAAACATAATCATGGAATTATACAGTATAAATTATATATATAGATAGGTCTTTGAATAAGCTTTAAAACGCATCTGAGAACACCTCAATCGGGTTCCCGGATCAAAAGTTATTGCGAAAACAAGTTTAGGGTATTTTGCTGAAAAACTGCAAAGCGTCGCGACGCGAACTGGATTCCGTCGCGACGCGCAAAATGACAGAAAGTTTTGCGTTGCAAAAATTAAGGGAGGTCGCGACGCGATGGCCACGGGCCGCGACGCGAAATTACACAGAATTTTACCCTAACTTGTGATGCTCATATCTTGAGCTACAAAATTCCAAATTCAACCAAATCAGGACCAAATTGACGAGTATTCAGTCTAGTTTCTAAAACAATTGACCATATAATTTTTGGATACCTATATCATCCCCAGATTCCCAGAAACTGAGCCTATTCTCAAACTGTCCCCAGAATTCTACTCTAACTTGTGATGCTCATATCTTGAGCTACACAAGTCCAAATGCAACCATTCCAAAGCCAAAATGTCAAGTATTCAATCTAGTTTCTAAAAAGGTAAGTCACATAATTTTTGAACCGGTAAAACAGTCCCAGTTACCAGAAAACCGAACCTATCCAGAATGGCTCTACATAGTGAATTTAGCAGCACATTATAAACATTCAAATAGCAACCAATCCAACCATCCATTCCAGCAGTCAATACACATTGATTAACATACCAATCATGCAATTCAAATCATAGTTTCAGCCAAACAAATCGAACGGTTCTATGACTAAAAAAAAACGACATTTTCGCAAAGCGGTTTCACACTAGATTTTCGTAAAACGTAAATCAAACTCAGAACATGACATATATGACCACAATATCCTAGTGAGTTTAGAACTCACCTATAGCGATGAGAATTGCTCACAACACCGACACTTTGACTGAAATTCCACGGACCAAGGACACACGATCTTGCTCACAACACGAACTTAGCGGCTGAACCGTTCGAACAGCAACTCAGACTCGAACCCCAGCTACTCCTTCACTTGGGCAGCAACCAAACCAAAACTCAGCTACTGAAACGATTTCCCCCAGCTACTCTACTGGACTACAAGGTGGCTTGAAGGTGCTCTAGCAATTGATTACAAGTTCAGCTACAACATGCAAGTGAGGTTCCATTTTCTGCCCTACATGAGCTTTGAGGGTTGTCCATGGCAGCTGAAAGGAGAAGGTGGTTCTCTGTTTGAAAAGGGTATCAATGGAAAGAGGAAGATGAGATGAATTCAGAGCTGGTCTTGGTTTCTACATGCATTCAGGATCCATTCCCCTCTCCTCTCTTCTCTCCTCTCGCGACCCTCTTCTTTTCTCCCCTCTCAATGCTTCTGATTTCAGTTTCTGAAAAATGAATGAAAATGAAGTGTGGCTGTTTGAGGTGGGGTTTTGTTCAGCTGTTCACTTAATGGGGGGTGGAATTACCCTCCTACCCTTCATCTACTTATTCTCCTCATCCTAACTAACACTTGACTTAAGAAAATTCATTTATCTTAACAACCAAGCACACCATAATTTATCTAATCAAGCAAAAATTCCATTTTATTTTCAATAAACTTAACAAATCAATTCACGCCAAATAATTTAAATAGCGAAAATTGGGGATATTACAATCACCCCAACTTTTAAAAATTTTGTCCTCAAAATTGGACCAATCAAAACAATTAGCACACAATATACTTTTCGCCGATCCAACATCAGCTTCGCCTTTCTGAGTGTCCAATACAAAGACTTTTCCGCTTGCAGAGTTAGAATTCCCTTCTCGATTCCTCTTCTTCAACGGGCATTCGTTAGCATAATGCCCTTCTTCCTTGCAGTAGTAACACACAGTGGATCCCAGACGACACTCTCCAGAGTGAGGCCTTCCGCATTTCGGACACTTACCGGACCTTAGTAGTTCGGATGCTGTTGCCTACTTTCCTTTGTTCATACATCCTGTTGAGATCCGCTTCTGCATCATATGCTTGTTGCACCAATGCCGGATGACTGGTCATAGCATAGGAACTAAGACCCTGGTTCACATCACCACGGAGACCTTGCTCGAACGTAATCATCTTCTGCTGCGCCTCGATGACCTTCTGCATCCATTCGAAGTGTGGATCGACGGGGACGCTTCCCCTACCTCTACCAGCCATGATTCTGCGAAATATGCACAAAGTATTGAGTTGATCAGGCTCAATGTCTAATAGCATATTAAGAGGAATCACACTTAGAAGACGTAAGAGACTCTTGATTTCTAAGTCCGACTAGGTCGAACTGCTCTGATACCAATTGTAACACCCCGATAATTTCTAACTTGTAGAAATTACCGAAATGCACTACTGGCATACATCAGAGTACCTCCTGTTTTAAATACTGAACACATACTAAAACTCGATGCTAAAAGCCATCAAGTGCGCTTACATAACTTAACATGAGAAATACATAATATCGTTCCTTACACCTCTCTTCTAGTGTTCAGTACCAAAATAGAAAGTCTGCGGAAGTGATTTACAACTTTATAAGCATAAGTCGTACAATCGTACATCTAAGACACTGAATAAAAATACAGAGATACATAACATGACAAAATAAACAGCGTCAGCAACTCCTCATGCCGTCTCCTTAGCCTTGCCTCACGGTCTTCAACTTTCCCTGCTTAACTGAAAAACAACAACAATGGATTGGGTGAGACAACTTGTCTCAGTTAGTTCTATCGAGACCCCTTACTAACTCTCTCGGTTCAATTATGCTTGATTTCATGAATCGTAGCCCTTAAGTCGACTACGGGGAACATACAACGTGTACTCGTGGCCCTTCTAGCGACACACAAGTCACACACCATGACAATGATTCTTAGCATATCACCGGGTCTTATTTTAAAGATTCCGGCAAACCCGGTCCCCGGCCATTTCTACTACCTTAGGGACAACAATGCAGTGGGCCTAGGGGATAAGGCTCATGACTTCCTCTCCCACTAGTACGCTAATCCGTGAACAGGGTCGTCACCCCAGCAATGATGTATATAATATATACCATGAACAATGAGCAGTGAACAGTGAACGATGAACAATAACCAATGAGCAGTAAACCGTGAACCGTGATCAGTGAACAATGAACTTAACCGAACCATGAGCTTATGCTTAACAGTGAACTTGTACTTAATTTAGTCTTGTACTAACATGATCTTATTATTAGGTGATCTCACACGGCTTACTAAAGTTTACTATCCTAACTTATCCTGATAATAATTCAGCCAGTCCAGCACAATACATCAATCACATTAAGCAATATCCATGGCATAAGCTTATCTCAATCACAATCATAGCATAACAATCAAATCCACAACACATTCCATGTACCCGCATTGGGCCGTTCATAAAACCATGGACCGCAAGGGCCGTTAATAAGAATAAACATAATCATGGAATTATACAGTATAAATTATATATATAGATAGGTCTTTGAATAAGCTTTAAAACGCATCTGAGAACACCTCAATCGGGTTCCCGGATCAAAAGTTATTGCGAAAACAAGTTTAGGGTATTTTGCTGAAAAACTGCAAAGCGTCGCGACGCGAACTGGATTCCGTCGCGACGCGAAAAATGACAGAAAGTTTTGCGTTGCAAAAATTAAGGGAGGTCGCGACGCGATGGCCACGGGCCGCGACGCGAAATTACACAGAATTTTACCCTAACTTGTGATGCTCATATCTTGAGCTACACAATTCCAAATTCAACCAAATCAGGACCAAATTGACGAGTATTCAGTCTAGTTTCTAAAACAATTGACCATATAATTTTTGGATACCTATATCATCCCCAGATTCCCAGAAACTGAGCCTATTCTCAAACTGTCCCCAGAATTCTACTCTAACTTGTGATGCTCATATCTTGAGCTACACAAGTCCAAATGCAACCATTCCAAAGCCAAAATGTCAAGTATTCAATCTAGTTTCTAAAAAGGTAAGTCACATAATTTTTGAACCGGTAAAACAGTCCCAGTTACCAGAAAACCGAACCTATCCAGAATGGCTCTACATAGTGAATTTAGCAGCACATTATAAACATTCAAACAGCAACCAATCCAACCATCCATTCCAGCAGTCAATACACATTGATTAACATACCAATCATGCAATTCAAATCATAGTTTCAGCCAAACAAATCGAACGGTTCTATGACTAAAAAAAAACGACATTTTCGCAAAGCGGTTTCACACTAGATTTTCGTAAAACGTAAATCAAACTCAGAACATGACATATATGACCACAATATCCTAGTGAGTTTAGAACTCACCTATAGCGATGAGAATTGCTCACAACACCGACACTTTGACTGAAATTCCACGGACCAAGGACACACGATCTTGCTCACAACACGAACTTAGCGGCTGAACCGTTCGAACAGCAACTCAGACTCGAACCCCAGCTACTCCTTCACTTGGGCAGCAACCAAACCAAAACTCAGCTACTGAAACGATTTCCCCCAGCTACTCTACTGGACTACAAGGTGGCTTGAAGGTGCTCTAGCAATTGATTACAAGTTCAGCTACAACATGCAAGTGAGGTTCCATTTTCTGCCCTACATGAGCTTTGAGGGTTGTCCATGGCAGCTGAAAGGAGAAGGTGGTTCTCTGTTTGAAAAGGGTATCAATGGAAAGAGGAAGATGAGATGAATTCAGAGCTGGTCTTGGTTTCTACATGCATTCAGGATCCATTCCCCTCTCCTCTCTTCTCTCCTCTCGCGACCCTCTTCTTTTCTCCCCTCTCAATGCTTCTGATTTCAGTTTCTGAAAAATGAATGAAAATGAAGTGTGGCTGTTTGAGGTGGGGTTTTGTTCAGCTGTTCACTTAATGGGGGGTGGAATTACCCTCCTACCCTTCATCTACTTATTCTCCTCATCCTAACTAACACTTGACTTAAGAAAATTCATTTATCTTAACAACCAAGCACACCATAATTTATCTAATCAAGCAAAAATTCCATTTTATTTTCAATAAACTTAACAAATCAATTCACGCCAAATAATTTAAATAGCGAAAATTGGGGATATTACATTTTTGGACATGTTTTGAGTTAAGGATGGTTCTGTGTGAGTATTCGAACAAACGGAATTGGAATTTTCGACGAAAAACTTGATTATCGTGTGTTGTAAAAAGAGCACGGACCGGGCTCCTGGGAGTCACGGACCGGGCTCCTGGTGGCACGAACCGGGTGAGACATTCTGCCACCCTTTTTCAAACTGAGTTAAAATCATTTCGCTTTGGGTTCAAGGCCCATAGTTGTTATTCGGGTTGGGTTCTCCGTTGTGGTTGACGTTGTTCAACTACTTTTGGATTACGCTAAGTTATGACAAGTGAAAAGATAAATAAAAGACAACGAGAGGAAATGTGAGGAGTCTCGGAGGAACTCATTGAGATTAGTAATCTCACTGTTTTGTTTGTGGTGTTTTCAGATTGACAGGGAAAAGCAAAGCAAACCGAGGAGAAGTAGCTGCGATTGTAGCTACTTAGATTATCGAGGGATCCTTTCGGATCAATTTTGTTTATGTTTGCTTAGCTTACCCTAGGATAATGTACTAAGTCTAAATTGTTCTTTGGATTTGAACTATGGTTAAGAAATGACTTATGTAAACTGTTTCAGTTAAGTCATTTAGTTATCCTTTTTGGTATTTATGCCACTTGGGACTATTTTTATTCAAATCCTTAAGCGATTTAGAACTCTGATTTTGTTAAAATGGTTAACACTCTAGACTTTATGACGTCTAAAGGTTAGGGTGTTACAGATATTGTTAATTGTTATAAGAAATATTATTTATGTCCTTATTGCATATGAAAATTATATGGGCTCGTAGGATAGAGTGAGGAATTTATCACATGCTACCAATGTTACAAGAATTTTCATTGGAGGTGCTCTTAGAAATTTGAAAAGATTTCTAAAGAGAAACCCTAGATCCTAGCTATTCAAGATTATATTGTGTGCCAGATTATAGAATGATATACGAGAAGTTGGAGGTTTCACTTGAAATCTGAAATGACAACTTTGAGAGTTATTCTCGGAGAGTTTTCTGCCCAGTATTTCTTACGACCATGACTCTCACTCTTGAAAACCTATATGTAGAGTATAAATCAAAGGTTGTGGTTTTTTGGATGTCAGTGAATGATGCTTTTGAAACTATAACAGATAGATGGATTGGAATTGAGGTTGATCTGTCTATCCGCTATTATCTGAAAAGCTTTATTCATTAACATCCAAACAACTGCTCCCTTTGAATTATTTTCTACATTCAGGGTGTCAGAAGTGGGCATCGTGGATGTAACACCCCAAAAATAATAGATTAATTTATTTAATTAATTAAATGAAATTGGGTGGTAGAAATAATAATATAATTTTTATTTATTAAAATAATTATAAGGTGCTTTAAATAAAATGAGGAGTGGTATTGTACTTGGAGGTGGTGTTTTAATTAAATTGGGCTTAAGCTGTGGGGAAAGCCCGCAATCCAAGCCCACTAGTCTAGGTGCATATTTAAAGTGAAAAATTAGGTTTTAGCTCATTTTTGTGAAAAGAAAGAAAAGAGGCGAATTGAGAGAGTGAGGAGAGGGTGGAGGCGGCACTCATGAGAGAGGAGGGAGAGAAGAAGGGCGCGCCCAAGAGCAAGAGGAGAGGGGATCGTGTTGCGGTGATCTTTGGAGCTTACGTATACGGAGATAGCGTGTTCGTCATAACCTAAGGTAAGGGTGGGTCTCATCTTCTCTATAATAGGGTTTTATGATGGGGACTAAGTAGGGGTAGGCTCTATGTATGCCGTTTTATGTATTTCTAGTGATTATTGATGAACCCTAGGCATATGATAACTTGTTGTTGAGAAATTGTGATTTGCGTGCTAAGTGCTGGAATACTCATTGATGGTATTGTGATTGATAATGATTTGGGATGAATAAGATAATTCGATGTTCATATTGCTGAATTGAACCTTGATGATGGAGTTTGGTGTTTAATATGTTGATGTGATCATATATGTGAATTTTGGTGTTGGGTGCAATTTCAAATTCTGGGCATATTTTACCGTGCCATCTTTTGTATTTGCCTGCCCAAATTCAATTTTAAACAATTTGGCTCGAGTAGTTTTATCTTTGCACGTGTCATTTTGGAGTTGTCTCGGTGCGTGTTGCATGTGTTGCCTGCGATGTCTAAGTTTCTGTCTTAGGCGCCCAGTGTCTGGGCGCCATTTTCAGGATGTTCACAAACTTTTATGAAAACTGTTTTCGCTATATCTTTTGACTCGGACATCCGTTTTGAACGTATCAAAAAGTGTTGGGAAGCTTTTCCAGTTGTCTACCTGTGTGTCTCATTTTTAAAATAAAAATTTATTATTTTCAGGTGACTTCTATAATGACGATGATGCCCTTAGTGGCTAGTTAAATGACGTTTTGCCCTTAGTGGCTAATATTATTAATGAAGATGTGTAAATGACTGTTTTTCCCTTTGTGGTGATTGTTTGTTTGGTGACGTTTATGGATAAGTGACGATGAGGCCCGAAAGGCTAAGCGACGATGATAATAAGCGACGATGAAATATAGCGACGTTGTTTATGTAATTATGAATTGACAGGTGCTGTGCCTCTTATTGGGCAAATTGGTAAGTGACGGGTCACATAGTTGACTGTGATTGTGTGTGTTTGTGTGTGATGCATGTCATAGTGTCTCATGTATTCCATGTGCATGAACCCAGCGACGATGAGGCCATAAAGGCTAAGCGACGATGAGGCCATAAAGGCTAAGCGACGTTTGTGAAAAGGTACCTCATGCATATGCCCGCGAGTGGGTTGCATTTCATACTCCTGCATGACATTGTGACGACTCGTTGTGCCGAGTAACTTGATGATGAGATTGACTGTTTACCCTTGCTGATGGAATTGACTGTTTTATCCTTGATGATTGACTTGATGTTTCGTGGTGTGGTCGATATAGTGTCATAACTCTAGCTTAGTGCTTATCATATGCTTTATTATATGGTTAGATGAACTCACCCCTTCTGTTTGAATGTTACCCCTATGCGGTAACGTGCAGGTGAGCACAAGTGAAGGCTTAGGAACCTTCGCTAGCTGAGTCGGGTCGTCTGCTCTGATATGTAACACTTGGGGGAAATAGAACGTTGTTTTAGTTTATTCAAGACTGTGTATAATTGTTGGACTTCCGCTGTGAAGTTGTATTTTAATTGACAATGACGTTTTGAAAGTATTATAAGACTGTTTTCGAAAAGCGAGTAATTTGGCGTGTGATGTTTAACGAAGTAAGTGTGACATCCCTTGTGGTGTAATTAAAAAGTTGAAACTCTGATTTTACAAACAACTTAGCGGGTAGAAAAGGGGTGTTACATTAGTGGTATCAGAGCCAGGTCCAACGCATTGGCCACCCCGACACTATTACCTCATTTACACATCTATTACCTCATTCTCGATACCTGTCAAATCCACAATCAACACACAACGTCACTTGGTCATTTAGACCTTAACATCACTTAGCCTTTCGGGCCTCAAACGTCACTGGGTTTTCATCGTCACTTATACAATAAATATCATCAGCTCAAACAATAGCCACTGAGGGCAAAAACGTCATTTACTAGCCACCAAGGGCATCATCGTCATTTACACGTCATTATAATTCATATTAGCCACTGAGGGCAAAACAGTCATTTAACTAGCCACTAGGGGCATCATCGTCAAAATCATCATTTTTGACACCACTTCGTTAAAAATCACTGGTCGTACTCAAAAGAGAGTTTTTAAAGACACCAAAAATACCTTTGCATTGTCACAGCAACGGCCACCGGGAACAGCCACTTGGGGCGCCCCAGCAACCTTCTGAAATTATAAATTTTTATTTTCAGAAAGGGAACACACAGATAGGCAACGGAAAATGCTTCACAACGCTTTTTGAATCGTTCAAAACGGATATTCGAGTCAAAAGATATAGCGAAAACAGTTTTCGAAAATAATTTGGAACATCCTGAAAACTGGCGCCATGGGCACCCAGCGCCCAGGCACCTGGCGCCCAGCGCCTAGCACAGTGCAACACAAGCACGCACACACCCGGGCGCTCAGCGCTCAGCGCCTGGCGCCCAGCGCCTTGGCGCAACACACACGCACACGCGCACAGCCGGGCGCTCAGCGCCCAGCGCCTTGGCGAAACACACACACACGCGCATGGGCACTCAGCGCCCAGCGCTAGCACCCAGCGCCCAGCCACACAGAATTTCGCAACACCCAGGCGCCTTAGGCGCCCTTACAGCAACACAACCCAGAATTTTCAGCAACTTTTAAAACACCAAAAATTGATTTTTAGCAATTTAACACACCAAAATTTTTATATTTTTCAGCACTCAAAATGGCACTTGATTTAATCAATTTCTCAAAAATTCCTTTGGGCACTATCATCACCATCACCTTGGCGCCCTAGGCGCCTATGCACACACCCACCCAAATTGCGAAACCTCAAGCATTCCAACATACCAAATCGTAATTTCATGAATACACAAATGCCAAAAATCATCAAACAAACGCATAGGTCGCATTCACCCCAATGTTCAAATCCAACAATCAATTCGCATATAGGCATACACATGTATATATATATATATATATATATATATATATATATATATATATATATATATATGAAATCATCATCACGGGCAAACCAAGAACATCAAGAAACATAAAAGAACACCAAGAACAACATGGATCTAGTATAAACCTTAGATCTAGGACATATCATGAGATCTATTAGATGGAAGGATAGAGCTCCCCTAACCTTTCAAAAAGAAGAATTCGAGCCTTAGGATGCAGTCACCAACAGAGCCTCAGGATGCAGTCACCAACAGAGCCTCAGCAACAATGGAGGTCTCCTCCCTCCTTGATCTTCGAATTCTCTTCTCTCTTGGCCGCCCTTGCTCTCTCTTTCTCGCGCTCCTCTCTTTCTCTTTTCCTCTCTCTTTTGCGAATTGCCACAAAACCCTAGCCTCCAACTAACCTAGCCACTTCGCATACTTGTGGATCATGGGCTTGGGCCTTTCACTTAAGCCCAAGTCATGCAAGTGGCGCCTCCACTCCCTCCTAATACCACCAAAATTAATAAAATTTTAATTAATTAAATTATATCAAATAAATTAATTTAAATTCCCAAATACTTAATTAAATAAATTAATTAAATATTTTAGGGTGTTACAACTCTCCCCCACTTAGAATAATTTCGTCCTCGAAATTTACCTGATCAAATAACTCTGGGTAAGACTCCCGTATCTTGCTTTCCAACTCCCAAGTTATGCTTTCACCGGCAGCTCCTAGCCAAACCACCTTCCCAAGTGCAATCTCTTTGCCTCTAAGTGCTTTCACTTCACGACCTTCGATCCGTACGGGCATCGTCTCCACAGTGAGATTATCCCGCACCTCTACGTCATCCATGTGGATCACATGGGATGGGTCCGAAACATACTTCCGGAGTTGCGACACATGGAACACGTCGTGCAAATTCGAAAGATTTGGCGGTAAAGCCACCCTATAAGCCACATTCCCAATTCTCTCAGAAATCTGATAAGGACCAACAAATCGAGGAGTGAGCTTCTTCGATTTCAACGCTCGACCAACACCGGTAATAGGAGAAACCCTCAAGAACACATGCTCACCCTCCTGAAACTCTAAATCCTTCATCCGCTTGTCATGATAACTCTTCTGATGACTCTGCGAAGCCTTCATCTTTTCACGGATCATCTTGATCTTCTCTGTAGTCTCCCGGACAATCTCCGGTCCCAACACTACACTCTCTCCCGACTCATACCAACACAATGGCGTCCTACACTTTCGACCATACAATGCTTCAAACGGTGCCATCCCGATACTGGAATGGTAACTGTTGTTATAGGTAAACTCAATCAACGCAAGGTAGGAATCCCATGAACCCCGCTGTTCCAATACACAAGCCCTCAACAAATCCTCCAACGACTGAATTGTCCTCTCTAACTGACCGTCTGTCTGAGGATGATACGCCGAACTCATTTTTAACTTTGAACCCAATTCCTTCTGCAAACCCGTCCAGAACTCAGAAGTGAACCTCGGATCCCTATCTGACACAATACTCTTCGGAACACCGTGCAACTTCACAATTTCTTTGACATAGACCTCTGCCAACCTCGACACCGGGTAAGTGATATTAATAGGAATAAAGTGAGCAGACTTCGTTAACCTATCAACGATCACCCAAATAGCGTCATGACCCTTAACTGTATTCGGCAATCCCGTCACAAAGTCCATCGCTATGCTATCCCACTTCCACTCTGGAATTTCCAACGGTTGCATTAACCCTGCAGGCTTCTGATGCTCAACCTTAGATTTCTGACAGGTCAAACAGGCATACACAAACTGCGCCACATCTCTCTTCATACCATACCACCAAAACATCTTTTTCAGATCTTGATACATTTTCGTCGCTCCAGGATGGATACTCAACTTGCTACGGTGACCCTCCTCTAAAATTGCCTTTCTCATCTCCTCATCATCCGGAACACAGATCCTACCCCGGAACCTCAACACACCACTGGAATCTAATTTAAAATCTTCATCTTCAGATTGACCAACCCCATTAATTAAATCTACTAACTTGACATCTGTCTTCTGAGCTTCCCTGATGCTGCCCAGGAAATCATTATCGATCTTTAACATTCCCAGCTTGACACTGCGAGGTGTCATTTTACAAACCAAACTCAAATCCCTGAGTTCCTCGATCAACTCTAATTCTTTCACCATCATTGCCGACATATGCAAAGACTTTCTGCTTAAAGCATCAGCCACGACATTAGCCTTGCCGGGATGATAGTTCAAACCAAAGTCATAATCCTTCAAGAGCTCCAACCACCGACGCTGTCTCATATTCAACTCTTTCTGATCGAACAGATACTTTAGACTCTTATGATCACTGAACACTTCGAACCTTGAACCATAAAGGTAGTGCCTCCAAATCTTAAGCACAAATACCACAGCAGCCAGTTCCAAATCATGCGTAGGGTAATTTTTCTCATGAACCCGCAACTGCCTCGACGCATACGCAACGACTTTCCCATCTTGCATCAGCACACCACCAAGACCCATTTTCGAAGCGTCACAATATACAACGAACGGTTCCTCCGGATTAGGCAACGTCAAAACAGGCGACGTCGTCAATCTCTTTTTCAGTTCCATAAAACTTTCCTCACACCGAGCATCCCAAACAAAAACTTTACCCTTACAAGTCAACTGAGTCAACGGAAGGGCCAACTTGGAAAAACCCTCAATGAACCTCTTGTAGTACCCAGCCAAACCCAAAAAGCTTCTAATCTCTGTTGCGGACTTCGGAGCCTCCCACTCCAACACTGCTTCTACTTTTGCCGGATCAACCGCAATACCATTACCAGAAATCACGTGCCCAAGGAAACTCACTTCTTTCAGCCAGAATTCACACTTCGATAACTTAGCATACAACTTTTTCTCTTTCAGAACTCCTAACACTGTCTTCAGATGCTCAGCATGTTCTTCCTCTGACTTAGAATAAACTAGAATGTCATCTATGAAGATCACCACAAACCGATCTAGGTAATTATGGAAAATACGGTTCATATATTCCATAAATACACCAGGAGCATTGGTCACACCGAACGGCATCACTGAATATTCATAATGCCCATACCTCGTCCTGAACGCCGTCTTCTGAACATCCTCATCCTTTACTTTAATCTGATGATACCCGGACCTCAAATCAATTTTGCTGAAAACACGGGCACCCACTAACTGATCCATCAGATCGTCGATCCTCGGAAGCGGATACTTATTCTTGATAGTTACCTTATTCAACTGATGATAGTCCACACATAACCTCATGCTCCCATCTTTCTTCTTCACTAACAATACCGGAGCTCCCCACGGTGATACACTCGGTCTCACAAACTTTTTCTCAAGCAATTCTTCAAGTTGCGTCTTCAACTCAGACAATTCCGACGCCGACATTCTGTACGGTGCCATAGACACGGGCCTCGAACCAGGTACAAGATCAATCGAAAACTCAACTTCTCTTTCCCGTGGCACACTCGGAATTTCATCAGGAAAAACTTCAGGAAACTCGCGCACCACTTTCAGTTCTTCAATAACAGCCTGACTCTCAGTAGACAACGAAGCCATCAACGCAAATAACTGAACTCCTTCTTTCTTCAACTTCTTCAACTGACCGGCAGATACCAAAACAGAATTTTCTTCACCGAAACTAACCGACTTGCTACGACAGTTGATATGAACGTGATTATTCTCTAACCAGTCCATGCCTAAGATTACATCCAGACCTCTCAACGGCAAGCAGACAAAATTCACAATAAAGTCCCTGCCGAAGATCGACACGGGACACTGAGAACACACCTGGGACGTAATCACCGACCCCTTCGCAGGAGTATCGACAACCATATCCCCACACATAGCAGATAAAACAAGACCCCAATCTTTTACAACAATCAACAGATATAAAACAATGGGTAGCACCAGTATCAATAAGAGATTTCAGAGAAGTACCATTAATAAAACACGTACCTCTAATCAGACCATCATTATCATCAGGCTCCTCTCCTGCCAATGCAAATACCTTCCCAGTAGACCTTTCCTTCTTCGGCTTTGTACACTTTGTACTGATATGCCCAGACTCACCACAGTTGAAACACACCACATCCTTGACCTTACACTCGGCTGCCATATGACCCTTTTTACCACAACGGTAGCAAACCCTCTCATCAGACCTGCATGTAGTACTCTTGTGGCCAGGCTTGCCACACTTATAACAGACAATGCTAGCAGGGGCATCTCCCCCACTAGAATTCTTACCCCCAGCAGACCTGTGATAACTCTTACCCGCAGGAACCTCATACGGCTTGCTTCGACTCTGAAACTTACCCTTTTTCTCAGAAGTAGCTTTGTAATGAGCAGTACTGTCTTCCTCAAAGATTCTGCAACTGTCAACCAGATCTGCGAACACACGAATCTTCTGATAACCAATGGCCTTTTTAATATCAGGCCTCAACCCATTCTCAAATTTGATGCATTTAGAAAATTCAGCTGTAGCCTCACTATAGTGTGGATAAAATTTTGCTAGCTCCACAAATTTCGCCGCATAGGCAGTCACAGACATACCACCCTGCTTCAGCTCCAAAAACTCTATCTCTTTCTTCCCTCGGACGTCTTCAGGAAAATATTTTCTCAGGAATTCTCTGCTGAATACCTCCCAAGTAATCTCTTCCTGCACAGCCTCTAACCTCTGCCTAGTAGCCAACCACCAGTCGTCGGCCTCCTCGGCTAACATGTGGGTACCAAAACAGACCTTCTGCTCAACAGTACAGTCCATCACCCTGAAAATCCTCTCGATCTCCTTCAACCAAGCCATAGCACCATTTGGATCATATTTGCCCTTAAAGGTGGGCAGATTCTCTCTCTGGAAAGTAGTCAGACTCCGAAAACCAGCGTTATCTCCAACATTCTGCTGACCCTGCACAGCCTGAGCCATAGCTTGCAATGCAGCAGCAAGAGCAGCGTCGTTTCTCCCAGCCATTCTGAACTATCACTGCAGCACCAACCAAAAATTCAGAACTAATCTATTGTCATAAGACACTATGACAGGACAACATTGGCCGGACAGACCGAACTGCTCTGATACCACTAATGTAACACCCCCTTTCTACCCTTTTATTTTAATTAGAAAAATCAGAGTTAAAAAAATCATTTTCGATTTCACCACGAGGGTGTCACACATACGTCAAAATAAAATCTCAAGTCTCAAATAAAATAGTACGTCGTCAAAGGTGCAATACATAGCACTCCACAATAGGGGAAACTCAATACATCGAAAACTACGTCATAAAATCCAACGACAACGCAGCGAAAAATAAATCAACCCATCAACGGTATAAAAATCTAAGTACATCAGCAAAACATCAAATACATTTCCCCCAGGTGCTACGTATCAGAGCATGACGACTCGAGAAGTGAAGCTAAGACCTTCACTGGGAATCACCTGCACGTTACCAACACGGGGGTAACATTCAAACAGGAAAGGGTGAGCATCATTTCAATCCATATAATAGAAAATATGATAAGTACTAATCGTAGGCTACGCACTAGAGCAATCTGCATCCAAAACACTAAATATTCACATCACAATCGTCACTCACATCAATTACAATAACTCATTTCATGTCATGTAGGCATATGAAATGCAACCCACTCGCGGGCATATGCATGAGGTACCTTTTTCACAAACGTCGCTTAGCCCTTAAGGCCTCATCGTCACTTAGCCACTCAGGCCTCATAAACGTCACTGGGTTTATGCATATGGGCATGAGACACTATGACATGCACCACTCACAACACACAATTACACAAATACCCAAATCATAGTCAACTATGTGACTCGTCACTTACCGGTTACTCACAAGGAGCGCAGCACCTGTCAAATCCACAATCAACACACAACGTCACTTGGACATTTAGACCTTAACATCACTTAGCCTTTCGGGCCTCAAACGTCACTGGGTTTTCATCGTCACTTATACAATAAATATCATCAGCTCAAACAATAGCCACTGAGGGCAAAAACGTCATTTACTAGCCACCAAGGGCATCATCGTCATTTACACGTCATTATAATTCATATTAGCCACTGAGGGCAAAACAGTCATTTAACTAGCCACTAGTGGCATCATCGTCAAAATCATCATTTTTGACACCACTTCGTTAAAAATCACTGGTCGTACTCAAAAGAGAGTTTTTAAAGACACCAAAAATACCTTTGCATTGTCACAGCAACGGCCACCGGGAACAGCCACTTGGGGCGCCCCAGAAACCTTCTGAAATTATAAATTTTTATTTTCAAAAAGGGAACACACAGATAGGCAACGGAAAATGCTTCACAACGCTTTTTGAATCGTTCAAAACGGATATTCGAGTCAAAAGATATAGCGAAAACAGTTTTCGAAAATAATTTGGAACATCCTGAAAACTGGCGCCATGGGCACCCAGCGCCTGTTGCGCCCCGAAAAATCCGGTTAAGGATTCCTCAGTTTGACAACGTGAAAAATTTTGAAGCCGCCACCAATATTTATTTTTAAAGACTAAAACATTGGAAAAAGTCTTTTGAAAAAGGCGGATGGTCTTTCGAAAACACAGAGATGTAGGTTCGGGGGTCGGTTAGGTACGGGGAAGGTATTAGCACCCCGCACCTCCTTTCTACCGAAAGGGAACCATTAACTTTGATGTGTGGCTTAGAAAAAGTTGACTTGAAATGATTTTTGTTCTACTTCCTTTCTTTTTATTTTCGTTTGAGAAACGGTTGTATTGAGAAGAAAAGTATTTTTGGTATCTTTGAAAAGCGGAACAAAACAAAGATTTTTAAAAGGGGTGCTTGACGGGTTATGACCCGCTCCTACGTACCCTCTCTGGAAGAGGGATCAAAGCTACGTAGTTCTAGGCTTTTGCGTTTGGAAAATGGTTTAAAGGTTTTTCGCGATTGGGTGACAAAATGAAGATTTTTAAAAGTGTGCTTGACGGGTTACGACCCGCTCCTACGTACCCTCTCTGGAAGAGGGATCAAAGCTACGTAGTTCTTGGCTTTTGGTTTTGAAAGTGTTTTTGAGTTTTTGGAAATAAGACTCAAGTGTTCATGAATACCAAACAAGCAACGGCTTCGAGTGGCGTTCATTACTAACTTGAAAGAAAAGAGTCGAAACCGGTAATCAAACAAGCAAAGGCTTCGAGTGACTACAAGTAACAACGTTTTATTATCTTTTTTGAAATCGTTTTGAAAAAGGGTGAGCATCAGTGATAATTATCACTAATAGCTCGTGTTGTTTTTGAAATTTGGAGTTTATTGATTTTTTTAGTTAAGGTGTGGGAGCTTTCATGATAGCCAAACAAGCAAAGGCTTCGAGTGACTACCACTAATAACTCCTCATTAGCGATCAAACAAGCAAAGGCTTCGAGTGATGACTAATGATTTATTTAAGAAAAATGCCTTAGGTTTTTTATTGAAAAAGCATTTGATTTAATTTGAAAATTAGTTCTAAGAAAAAGATGATTTGGAAAAGGATTTCGGAAAAATAAGTAGAACATTTCAACCAACTCCGAGTCCATAACCAAAAGATGCGACATGAATGAATGAAATACAAACACATTCACTAATCAAGCAATTATGAACGTGTTGATCACTAACTGAGATTAAACATGCCAATACAATCAAGAGATACAGTTATTGAGGATGCAAAGTAAAGTTCTCAAAATAATTGTGCGTGTGTGAGAAGGGGTGTATTTACCCTAATGACTCTATGCTACAAAATGCATGTAGACTTACGTCTTCATTAGGAGGTCATACATGTAGAAGGTAATTGTACACAATTCAATCAAGACATTTAAGTGGCATCAACAACAAAAGAATACAATTGATCATAGGCATAAAATAGTCTAAGTTAAATGAATGAGCATGTGATCATGATGTGCTAGATTAGATAAGCATGAATGCATGTAAATGCATGAACATTTGAGAATGAATGCAAGAATGAGTATATACAAAGATGCATGAACATACAAGAATGCATGAGCATTTGATTAATGAATGCATGGACACGTGAGGAAGAATGCAAGAATGAGTATATACAAAGATGCATGAGCATACAAGAATGCATGGACATGTGAGGATGCATGGTTATTTAATTATGAATGGACATGTGAGAATGCAAGAAGTATAAACAAGTAAGGATGCATGAGGTACTAACAAGTGAGAGTGCAAATGAATATGCAAGAGATATGAATATATGAAAAGGTATGAAGTTAAAACAAGAGAGTATGCAAGAGATACAAGCAAATGAGAATACAAGAGAGTGAATAAGGTTTTATTTAAGTGCAAGTGTGTGAGAGTGTGTCATAAAAAGTGGTAAAAAGTATTTTTGGGTTGATTTTATAAAGTTGAAAAGTTGTAAATGTAAACTAGAAAATGTTTTGGGTCTTTTTGTAATTTAAGAAAGGTAAAAAGTAAACGTAAATTATTAATGAAATGGTAACTTATTTAAGTGAAGGTGGTGAATTATTTAAGTGAAGGTAAATGGTAAAAGTAAAAGGTAAAATGTTTTTTTAGTGTTTTTAGTGAAAGGTAAAAAAAAAGGGTAAGAAAATGTTTTTTACTATTTAGTAACACTTAAGTGAATGGTAAAAACTAAAAGGTAAAAAGGTAAAAAAACACAATTCACAACAATTAATTTACCAAACAAGATCAAACAACAAATTTGAGTAAGTAAATTGGTCACAAAAATGGCTTTAGGGCCGAAACATACATATACACAATAAGGCTCAAATTCAATAAATTTCTTGCAACCAAATCACATCATTAGACACACACACATAAACCCTAAGATCTACACAAGTATATCACACTCAAACAATCATCATTTCATCATTTATTAACATAAAAAACAAGAGGGAACAAAAAGTATAAAAACCCTAATTCTACACTATCAAACCTTAGAGCATGAAGGACTACCTTAACCAATTTTATTCCATCAAAACTCAAGAAACAAGCAAGAAAACATGTTATCCCACAAGAGAGGCCCTAGGCCGAAGCAAAAAGGTAAGGAAAAATAGATTTTTATTTGGTGAAAATCGCATGAACAAAGAGCAAATCACAAGAACAACACATAATCAACACATAGTCACAAGAACAACTTATTTAGTGGGTGAGATGCCAACTCTCACCCACAACAGCCCCTAATCTACATTTAAATGATGTTATGAGATGCAAATATAAGTTGAAAAAGGATTTTGATGCAAGAAAGTGGATGAAAATGCAAAGGGTTTTAAGTTATACCTTAGTTCCAAGCTAAACAAGAGTAGAAATGAAGATCAAGAGTAACAAATCACCAACACTCTTCAAAAATCACCAACAACCAACACGCAACCTTGAAGGATCAGCCCCTTTGATGATGTAAATGTGGAATCAAAGATGAAAGGAAGAGGATATATGAATATGGAGTGGGTTTGAGGTGAGTTAGTGGATGGAAAAGTTGAAAAAAAATGGAGGAGAAGGAGTGAGGGGGCTACGGCCTTGGAGAAGGGAGGAGGGGAGCTAGGGTTTTTGAATGGAGAGTGAGGCTAAAAGGATGTGTGGGCTGGTCATATGAAGGTATATAGAGTGCTCACTTATCAATAAGGGCTTCTAGGTCATTTTGATTTCCGTTGTGCTCTAGGATTGCATCTAAATTTTGAACCAAGGGTCAAGATCAAATGTCACATGGATTAGGGGCAATTAGAAAGCACAAAGTGAGGAGAGAGAGGGCTGAGGGGCGCAGCATAAGGAGGGTGGTGAAGGATAAGTTCAATTACAAAATTGTATTTTTCCATGAAGCTTATTACACAAGTGCCATTTTAATTCAAATGAAGGGTGAGGATTGCATTTAACACTTGAATGGAAGGCCATGATTTAAACACAATTTGCAACCAATAAAATAAATCAAAAATGGGGGGAAAAGGGCTGGAAGTCGCAGCCAAGGAGAGAGTGTGAGTGGAATTGCAACTTGTACTATTGTACTACACTTGACCTTTCAAAATTCAAAGGGATATTCCTTATTCCCTTCTAGATAATTCTTCTAAATTCTTGCCATTTTGGGCTATGTCCCATGATTCAATGATTGGGCTCTGAATTTCATGATCTCACCAATCCCAAAAATTGATTTATTGACCCCACTCCAAAGGAAATGACCATTTTGCCCTTTTGTTCAAAAAACCGAATTTTATGCCAAAAATATTTCCATGATGCACAAAAAAATACACAACTCCACTCACTTGGACTCACATAAACTCCTCAAGAGATGCATAATGGTTTTTACCGAGAAATTATTTATTTTAGTGAAATGACCAAAATGCCCTTTTGGTCCTAAAAACCCTAATTTTGCTCCAAACTTCATTTTCACTCTAAAAATGATCCTGACACCTTTTGGATGACTCTAAAACCCTAGAAATGCATGCATGATGAGAAAATACGTCTTTTTGGCGAAATTACCAAAATACCCTTTGAACGAGGAAAAACCCTAGAAACCCTAGAAATGCTCTAAAGTGCTCTAAAATGCCATGCAATGCTATTCTATCCCTAAAATGCATTCTAAAACTTCTAAGATGCAAGCATGATGCTCTCCCTAACCTCTAGGACGAATGCCAAGACTTGATTTACTTATTTTTGGTTGAAAATTAGGGTTTTGCCCTAAGCCGGACAAAATTGGGGTATGACAGCGCCCAGGCACCTGGCGCCCAGCGCCTAGCACAGTGCAACACACGCACGCACACACCCGGGCGCTCAGCGCCTGGCGCCCAGCGCCTTGGTGCAACACACACGCACACGCGCACAGCCGGGCGCTCAGCGCCCAGCGCCTTGGCGCAACACACACACACGCGCATGGGCGCCCAGCGCTGGCACCCAGCGCCCAGCCACACAGAATTTGGCAACACCCAGGCGCCTTAGGCGCCCTTACAGCAACACAACCCAGAATTTCCAGCAACTTTTAAAACACCAAAAATTGATTTTTAGCAATTTAACACACCAAAATTTTTATATTTTTCAGCACTCAAAATGGCACTTGATTTAATCAATTTCTCAAAAATTCCTTTGGGCACTATCATCACCATCACCTTGGCGCCCTAGGCGCCTATGCACACACCCACCCAAATTGCGAAACCTCAAGCATTCCAACATACCAAATCGTAATTTCATGAATACACAAATGCCAAAAATCAACAAACAAACGCATAGGTCGCATTCACCCCAATGTTCAAATCCAACAATCAATTCGCATATAGGCATACACATGTATATATATATATATATATGAATTCATCATCACGGGCAAACCAAGAACATCAAGAAACATAAAAGAACACCAAGAACAACATGGATCTAGTATAAACCTTAGATCTAGGACCTATCATGAGATCTATTAGATGGAAGGATAGAGCTCCCCTAACCTTTCAAAAAGAAGAATTCGAGCCTTAGGATGCAGTCACCAACAGAGCCTCAGCAACAATGGAGGTCTCCTCCCTCCTTGATCTTCGAATTCTCTTCTCTCTTGGCCGCCCTTGCTCTCTCTTTCTCGCGCTCCTCTCTTTCTCTTTTCCTCTCTCTTTTGCGAATTGCCACAAAACCCTAGCCTCCAACTAACCTGGCCACTTCGCATACTTGTGGATCATGGGCTTGGGCCTTTCACTTAAGCCCAAGTCATGCAAGTGGCGCCTCCACTCCCTCCTAATACCACCAAAATTAATAAAATTTTAATTAATTAAATTATATCAAATAAATTAATTTAAATTCCCAAATACTTAATTAAATAAATTAATTAAATATTTTAGGGTGTTACAATTCCCACATTTAAATAACCAGCTGAGAAACAAAAGTGGGAGAATTCTTCAACACTAACATTATATTCAGAATTGAGAAAGTGAGAAAAGAGAAGTATCGAGAATGAAGTAATAGATGTGTAAATGAGGTAATAGTGCTGGGGTGGCCAATGCGTTGGACCTGGCTCTGATACCACTAATGTAACACCCCTTTTCTACTCGCTAAGTTGTTTGTAAAATCAGAGTTTCAAATTTTTAATTACACCACAAGGGATGTCACACTTACTTCGTTAAACATCACACGCCAAATTACTCGCTTTTCGAAAACAGTCTTATAATACTTTCAAAACGTCATTGTCAATTAAAATACAACTTCACAGCGGAAGTCCAACAATTATACACAGTCTTGAATAAACTAAAACAACGTTCTATTTCCCCCAAGTGTTACATATCAGAGCAGACGACCCGACTCAGCTAGCGAAGGTTCCTAAGCCTTCACTTGTGCTCACCTGCACGTTACCGCATAGTGGTAACATTCAAACAGAAGGGGTGAGTTCATCTAACCATATAATAAAGCATATGATAAGCACTAAGCTAGAGTTATGACACTATATCGACCACACCACGAAACATCAAGTCAATCATCAAGGATAAAACAGTCAATTCCATCAGTAAGGGTAAACAGTCAATCTCATCATTGTTGCGCCCCAAAAAATCCGGTTAAGGATTCCTCAGTTTGACAACGTGAAAAATTTTGAAGCCGCCACCAATATTTATTTTTAAAGACTAAAACATTGGAAAAAGTCTTTTTGAAAAGGCGGATGGTCTTTCGAAAACACAGAGATGTAGGTTCGGGGGTCGGTTAGGTACGGGGAAGGTATTAGCACCCCGCACCTCCTTTCTACCGAAAGGGAACCATTAACTTTGATGTGTGGCTTAGAAAAAGTTGACTTGAAATGATTTTTGTTCTACTTCCTTTCTTTTTATTTTCGTTTGAGAAACGGTTTTATTGAGAAGAAAAGTATTTTTGGTATCTTTGAAAAGCAGAACAAAACAAAGATTTTTAAAAGGGGTGCTTGACGGGTTACAACCCGCTCCTACGTACCCTCTCTGGAAGAGGGATCAAAGCTACGTAGTTCTAGGCTTTTGCGTTTGGAAAATGGTTTAAAGGTTTTTCGCGATTGGGTGACAAAATGAAGATTTTTAAAAGTGTGCTTGACGGGTTACGACCCGCTCCTACGTACCCTCTCTGGAAGAGGGATCAAAGCTACGTAGTTCTCGGCTTTTGGTTTTGAAAGTGTGGGGGTTTTTTGGAAACAAGACTCGAGTGTTCACGAATGCCAAACAAGCAACGGCTTCGAGTGGCGTTCATTACTAACTCGAAAGAAAAGAGTCGAAACCGGTAATCAAACAAGCAAAGGCTTCGAGTGACTACAAGTAACAACGATTTATTATCTTTTTTGAAATCGTTTTGAAAAAGGGTGAGCATCTGTGATAATTATCACCAATAGCTCGTGTTGTTTTTGAAATTTGGAGTTTATTTATTTTTTAGTTAAGGTGTGGGAGCTTTCATGATAGCCAAACAAGCAAAGGCTTCGAGTGACTACCACTAATAACTCCTCATTAGCGATCAAACAAGCAAAGGCTTCGAGTGATGGCTAATGATTTATTTAAGAAAATGCCTTAGATTTTTTTTATTGAAAAAGCATTTGATTTAATTTGAAAATTAGTTCTAAGAAAAAGATGATTTGGAAAAGGATTTCGGAAAAATAAGTAGAACATTTCAACCAACTCCGAGTCCATAACCAAAAGATGCGACATGAATGAATGAAATACAAACACATTCACTAATCAAGCAATTATGAACATGTTGATCACTAACTGAGATTAAAACATGCCAATACAATCAAGAGATACAGTTATTGAGGATGCAAAGTAAAGTTCTCAAAATAATTGTGCGTGTGTGAGAAGGGGTGTATTTACCCTAATGACTCTATGCTACAAAATGCATGTAGACTTACGTCTTCATTAGGAGGTCATACATGTAGAAGGTAATTGTACACAATTCAATCAAGACATTTAAGTGGCATCAACAACAAAAGAATACAATTAATCATAGGCATAAAATAGTCTAAGTTAAATAGATGAGCATGTGATCATGATGTGCTAGATTAGATAAGCATGAATGCATGTAAATGCATGAACATTTGAGAATGAATGCAAGAATGAGTATATACAAAGATGCATGAGCATATAAGGATGCATGAGCATTTGATTAATGAATGCATGGATATGTGAGGATGAATGCAAGAATGAGTATATACAAAGATGCATGAGCATACAAGAATGCATGAGCATTTGATTAATGAATGCAAGGACATGTGAGGATGCATGGTTATTTAATTATGAATGGGCATGTGAGAATGCAAAAAGTATAAACAAGTAAGGATGCATGAGGTACTAACAAGTGAGAGTGCAAATGAATATGCAAGAGATATGAATATATGAAAAGGCATGAAGATTAGAACAAGAGAGTATGCAAGAGATACAAGCAAATGAGAATGCAAGAGAGTGAATAAGGTTTTATTTAAGTGCAAGTGTGTGAGAGTGTGTCATAAAAAGTGGTAAAAATTTAGTTACCTTATTCTTAGGAAATGGTGAAATGTTTTGGTGTTTTTAGAGTCTTAGGAAAAAGTGGTAAAAAGTATTTTTGGGTTGATTTTATAAAGTTGAAAAGTTATAAATGTAAACTAGAAAATGTTTTGGGTCTTTTTGTAATTTAAGAAAGGTAAAAAGTAAAGGTAAATTATTAATGAAATGGTAACTTATTTAAGTGAAGGTGGTGAATTATTTAAGTGAAGGTAAATGGTAAAAGTAAAAGGTAAAATGTTTTTTAGGGTTTTAAGTGAAAGGTAAAAAAAAGGTAAGAAAATGTTTTTTACTATTTAGTAACACTTAAGTGAATGGTAAAAACTAAAAGGTAAAAAGTAAAAAAACACAATTCACAACAATCAATTTACCAAACAAGATCAAACAACAAATTTGAGTAAGTAAATTGGTCACAAAAATGGCTTTATGGCCGAAACATACATATACACAATAAGGCTCAAATTCAACAAATTTCTTGCAACCAAATCACATCATTAGACACACACACATAAACCCTAGGATCTACACATGTATATCACACTCAAACAATCATCATTTCATCATTTATTCAACATAAAAACAAGAGGGAACAAAAAGTATAAAAGACCTAATTCTACACTATCAAACTTTAGAGCATGAAGAACTAACTTAACCAATTTTATTCCATCAAACTTCAAGAAACAAGCAAGAAAACATGTTATTCAACAAGAGAGGCCCTAGGCCGAAGCAAAAAGGTAAGGAAAAATAAATTTTACTTGGTGAAAATTTCATAAAACAAAGTGCAAATCACAAGAACAACACATAATCAACACATAGTCACAAGAACAATTTATTTAGTGGGTGAGATGCCAACTCTCACCCACAACAGCCCCTAATCTACATTTAAATGATGTTATGAGATGCAAATATAAGTTGAAAAAGGATTTTGATGCAAGAAAGTGGATGAAAATGCAAAGGGTTTTAGGTTATACCTTAGTTCCAAGCTAAACAAGAGTAGAAATGAAGATCAAGAGTAACAAATCACCAACACTCCTCAAAATCAACAACAACAAGCACGCAACCTTGAAGGATCAGCCCCTTTGATGATATAAATGTGGAATCAAAGATGAAAGGAAGAGGATATATGAATATGGAGTGAGTTTGAGGTGAGTTAGTGGATGGAAGTTGAAAAAAATGGAGGAGAAGGAATGGGGGTGGCTACGGCCTAGAGGAGGAGGGAGGTGTGCTAGGGTTTTTGAATGGAGAGTGAGGCTAAGAGGATGTGTGGGCTGATCATATGAAGGTATATATAGTGCTCACTTATCATTAAGGGCTTCTAGGTCATTTGATTTCCATTGTGCTCTAGGATTGCATTTTAGTTTTGAACCAAGGGTCAAGATCAAATGTCACATGGATTAGGGGCAATTAGAAAGCACAAAGTGAGGAGAGAGAGGGCTGAAGGGCGCAGCTTAAGGAGGGTGGTGAAGGATAAGTTCAATTACAAAATTGTATTTTTCCATGAAGCTTATTACACAAGTGCCATTTTAATTCAAATGAAGGGTGAGGATTGCATTTAACACTTGAATGGAAGGCCATGATTTAAACACAATTTGCAACCAATAAAATAAATCAAAAATGGGGGAAAAAGGGCTGGAATTCGCAGCCAAGGAGAGAGTGTGAGTGGAATTGCAACTTGTACTATTGTACTACACTTGACCTTTCAAAATTCAAAGGGATATTCCTTATTCCCTTCTAGATAATTCTTCTATATTCTTGCCATTTTGGGCTATGTCCCATGATTCAATGATTGGGCTCTTAACTTTATGATCTCACCAATCCCAAAATTGATTTATTGACCCCACTCCAAAGGAAATGACCATTTTGCCCTTTTGTTCAAAAAACCGAATTTCATGCCAAAAATACTCCTATGATGCATAAAAAAATACACAACTCCACTCACTTGGACTCACATAAACTCCTCAAGAGATGCATAATGGTTTTTACCGAGAAATTATTTATTTTAGTGAAATGACCAAAATGCCCTTTTGGTCCTAAAAACCCTAATTTTGCTCCAAACTTCATTTTCACTCTAAAAATGATCCTGAGACCTTTTGGATGACTCTAAAACCCTAGAAATGCATGCATGATGAGAAAATACACGTATTTTTAGCGAAATTACCAAAATACCCTTTGAACGAGGAAAAACCCTAGAAACCCTAGAAATGCTCTAAAGTGCTCTAAAATGCCATGCAATGCTTTTCTAACCCTAAAATGCATTCTGAAACTTCTAAGATGCAAGCATGATGCTCTCCCTAACCTCTAGGACGAATGCCAAGACTTGATTTATTTATTTTTGATTGGAAATTAGGTTTTTGACCTAGGCCGGACAAAATTGTGGTATGACAGCTGCCCCTCTTTATCTGAATTTTAACGAGGAATATGAATTGGCCGAAACATATTCCGAGGCAAAATGAAGATAAAGAATTCAGAAATTATACCGATTTTGTCTACTTAGGGAAACCCGAATTTTCCTCTTTTCTTTTTCTATTTTTTTTGAATAGATGGGCTTGAGAACAAACGGGGAACGGTTAACACTTGGCGTATTAACCGAGAGAAAGGAAATGATGGACCACTCGGGATCTGAAGGAGCACTAAGGCTCTGAAGGACCACTTAGGGTCTGAAGAAGCACTAAGGCTCTAAAGGACCACTCAGGGTCTGAAGGAGCACTAAGGCTCTGAAGGACCACTCAGGGTCTGAAGGAGCACTAAGGCTCTGAAGGACCACTCAGGGTCTGAAGGAGCACTAAGGCTCTGAAGGACCACTCAGGGTCTGGAAGGCTGCCTAGGCCTTAATTGAAGGACCATCGTGGTCTGAAGGAGCGCTACTAGCTATGGTACTAGTAAAACGGTCTGAGGGGGCCTTTCGAGCGGCCATGGGGGGTCAAGATCAGCTCCGGAACTGATATGTTGACCATGAAGGACGTCCGCTGTGTCTTAGGCTTGACACAACTAGTCTGAAGGACCACTGGGGGTCTGAAGGACTTACCCGCAGCTCGAATACGAGGTGAAGTCTGCTTTTGAAGGGACACTTGGGTCCTGAAGGGATTCACGAATCCTGTTGGTTGATTGATTGAAATGACCAATGCTGCCGCACTGGATTGAGGTACCTGCATACGTCAGTTGATGCAAGGAATAGTGCATGGAGTATGAGTGCGTGTTATGCAAGGGCATGTTATGCATGTGCATGCAATGTGAGTGCATGCGATGTGATGATTTAGTGGGATGATGAATGCAATGGGATGCTATTTTTGATTCTTCGTTTCTTTTGTCAGCTTTTTTTCTGACTGTTTGTTTTTTCTTTTGCTCTTTTTGCTATGTGAGGATGCAAATGAAATACTTTGATGCATGTTATGAAATAGTTCTTTTGGGAAACATAGGCATTTTGGATGAATGCATGAAATGCGAATGCAAATGAAATGTTTGGATGCTAATGTTATGATGCATAGTGTAATGATATGAAATGATTGATTGGGAAACACAGGCATTTTGGATGACATGCAATGAAAGCATGAAATGCGAATGTGAATATGATATGAATGAAATGCTTGGATGCAAATGTTATGACATGGGATGACGTGTTTTTGCTTTTATGATGCAATGCTTTGATGCTTGATGGAATGAGATGGAAGATTTTTTCTTTTATCCGCTGCTTCTTTTTTTGTTGCCTTTCATGAAATGATGATGTTGGCACGATGCAAACTATGATAAACAAAATGAAACGCCTAAATGCATGAGGATATGAATGATTAAACATTTTTGTGATGATGAGATGCGAGACTTTGAATGCAAGGGATTGAGATGATTATTGACCATTTTGTTGAGAAAAAATGGAATTTGATTCAAACTCCGGTGTTCTCAAGATTTTATTTACAAACAAACTCACTTGTTTTCTCTTCCTTCCAATGACGACTGAATTTTAAATATCGCAGGACTAACTTGTGTTCTCCCTCTTTGAAGCATTATCTAGTAAGCATGCATAGGGGTGCAAATGTGAATGAGTGAGTCAGTTAACTTGGAATGGACTTTTATGGCAAGTGAAGGAATGACCGACATGGCTATTGCCGAAGCTTATGAGGGACCAAGAGATACAAGATTGCCCCAATTCAGGTTTTTGATGAGTGAATAGTTTGCCCCTGTCTTGTGGAGACAACAACTAGGGGCGCAGAAGATGATGAATTGGGAATGCTTCGGCTTTTGAAAGGGAAGGTGGATCCAAAGAGATTTTGTCTCACCCCACAAAGTTTGATGTTGCCCCCAGTCATAACAAGGACAAAGCTGCCCCAGTTAGAATGACAAGGCCTTGTTTAGGATAGTGAGTTGAGAAATTGCCCCGGTGAGGTTTTTTTTTTATGGGAATGAATGAGGTGAAGGAATGGGGATGCACTTGCCCCGCTTTGGAATGATATTGACAACTGGAGTGACATGGGACGGGCCTTGAACAAACTTTCCCAAGACTAGGGTGTGTGGGTGGTGAAGAGAATGCCCCAACTTTTGGGTCCGAGTGGTATTCTCAGTGTAAATCTTTGGTTTTCTACTGATGTCTTGACTTTTGGTGCGAAAGAATCCTTACCTGGTGATCACTAAACCTTGTTTTAATATCAAGGGGAATTAATGATCACAGACTTGCCCCAGCATGGAGGACTTGAACCAAAAGTCAAATACGCACTGATGGGGAGAATATGCACTTTATGGGTGGACGGGGCGGGGTTAGACTTGGACGGGAAACTGTGGTAAGGGAGGAAAACCAACGGACTCAAACAAGAGAATGTACTCATAGCATGCACGCTCATTAGAAGAATGCTTCACAGAGAGTTAGCATCAGTTAAAAGTTTGTCTTTCTCTTTGACATACTATTTCAGTCTTTTGTCATAGAATGGATGGGATGCAGTGCTTTTGAAAGAAATGCAAATGAGCTATTGATTTGAAAAACTGAGTGCCTTGGAACACCTTGATAAACTTTTTCAAAAAAAGATGATTGTTTCCCAAGAACGTCTCGCTTCTCATCACAACTCTTATTTTATGCAATGAATGAATGAACAAATTATGATATGCAAGTATGATGCAAATGCAATGCTTTGATGCAAGGTTTTTTGTTGTTCTTTTCCTTTTATGAAATGCAAACATTAAGATGATGCAAATGAAATGTTTGAGTCTAACTGCTATGGTACATGTAGCAATAATATGAAATGGTTGATTGGGAAACATTAGGATTTTGGATGGCAAGCGATGAATGCATGAAATGTGAATGCAAATGAGATATTTGGATGCAAATGTTATGATGGTTATTTTCTTTTTCTTTCTCCTATGATGAATGCAAATGCAAATGTCTGAATTTCTCTTTTCTTATTATTATTTCCTATGTCTGAGGAATGCATGATTTTATGCATGATGAATGTAATGCATGACCGTGTTTGCTTATTGCTTTTTTGCTTATTATATTGTTTTTATTTTTGCTGGTTCAGCCAACCCGCGACACCCCTTACAAGAGACTGAGGAACCTGTTGGACTTGCGGGGCTCATGGGCCGAGTGCATGTTGGTCTTGACTTTGCTGGTTTGAAGCAATCGTGGATGTAGTTGCTCTCTCTTGCAGGATTGACTGATTTGAGGATGTGCTTTCTCTCATGACTCTTAAGAACTTCGTAATCATTGTAATGCTCCATGATTTATGCACATGTTTTACAGTTCAGGACCATCATCATCATAAAACGTTTATTTTGAGCAGAAAAAGCAGAAAATAAAAGAGTGAACAGATACGAGAAATTTGAACATTATTAATGCGGAAACCGGTCGCACAAGAAGTTACGCCGATTATTTATTACACTTGAAAGTTTAAACTGTAAAAAGACACGAAAAAGGAGAGAAGCTGAATTCTGACTGTCCGTCTCTGTGGAACAGTGCCAAACATCTATGTCCTTGACCTTGATCACTCCCTCATTCAAGCTTGTAGGAGAGTTGTATGCCTTTCTTTACTTTTCATGCCTAAGTTTTCAGACCCTAATTTTTGCCTGGATCGCCCTTTGCGGGTTTTCAATCCACCGGGTCGCTCTGATTTTGCCTAGGCCGCCCTTTGCGGGTTTTCAACCTAGCGAGCTAGTTCTTACTTGGCTTGTCTTTCTCTTTTTTCATCTATTTCTTTTAGGCATAATACTTCTTCACTTGATCTGAAATGACTGGATTCCTGAGATCCTCGCCGTCTATGTTTATGAGTATCGGCGCTCCTCTGGAAAAAGCTTTCTTGACTTCATATGGACCGTCATGAATGGGTATCAACTTCCCACGGAGTCAGTCTGGATAGGTAGGATCTTTTTGAGTACAAGGTCTCTTTCGCCGAATTCTCGAAGACGGACTTTCCCGCCGAAAGCTGCCTTCATCTTTTGTTGGTACAACTGGCCATGGCGCAGGGCAGCAATTCTTTTCTCTTTGATGAGATTCAGTTGATCTAGATGAGCTTGAACCCATTTTGCTTCTTCTAACTTGACCTCCATGACTGCTCGTAGAGGGGGTATTTCAACCTTGATGAGAAGAACTGCTTCTGACCCATACACTAGAGAAGAAAGGGGGTGCCCCCGTATGATTTCATGAATGTGAGTGTGACAAGGGATGAGATAGGTGTAGGGTCAATTTCCCCAGTTGTAGGAGGGGTGAAGAGCGACAGGATTGCCCCACTTGGCATATTATAAACAAATTTATTTTTCCTTGAGCTAAAACTTTGAGAAAACAACAGCAATCAATCATTGATCGGAATGGACCTTTCGGGACTGTGGTGTTTTGTGGAGAAGGGACGACTGAGCTTGTTGGAGTGTTTGGGGTTGATGGGAGGATGGGTCTTATTCAGCGTTGGCTGATGATCGATGGTTTATGATGGTTAACTGGCTTGATGAGGTATTAGGAAGTTTTATTCCTGGCTAAGGGTCTGTGGAGGGCGGTTTATCGCGGTCAAAAGGAGAGTGTTTGCAGTTTATGAGAGGTATAGGAATGATACAGTGTTTGAAGGTTTATTGAGACGAGGATCTCTTGGGTTTTGTGGTAACACGTATCAACTCACTACTTACATTTCTGTTGTATTTTTCTTTTGATTTTGGGATTTTCCCTTTTTGAATTTTTTTTTTTTTTTGAGCTTGGGTGAACTGATAAAGGACGATGTACTGTTTTTTTTTTTATTTTTATTTTTTTTTGGTGATCCTTGTCTAAGGTGACTTTTGGATTTTTGGCTTTTTTTTTTTTTTGGCTTATGGTGGGTAGGAGAGGATTTTGTTTTTCTCTTTGGGATTTTCTTGGCTTAAGGTGGGTAGGAAATGGATTTTCTGGGATTTTAGGTTTTTGAGGGTATGGAGGGATGGTCCAACTTCATTTCAAATCATGACTGCTCGTTTTCTCAAAAATTAACTCGGGGACAATAATTCACTTATTTTCATGCACTTGCCCTTCTTCTTTATTTCCTTTTTGCGCTCTAATTTCCCTTTATTGAAGTACCCATCTTGACCTCTTTCTTGTTCTCAGCGGTCTCCAAGTTGATCACTTCAGTGGATTCCCCGTGATGCTGAATAACTCTTTCTTCTTGTATCATTAACCTTCTGGAGGATTTTCCCGGTCTTCCTCAACATCCCCCTCTGCTTGATTGATAAGGTGATCAAAGTCAAAATATGGACTGTTGGCACTGTTATTTTGAGAGACAACTGCTGTGGATTTGCTTTTTGCCGAGGCGAAAAAGCAGAATGAAAGGCGAGACAAACAAACAAGCAATAATAATGCAAGGAAAAGACACATGAAATGAAAAGGAATTGATTTTTATTGATTGAAATTCAAAAACAACGTTTTTATTAATGATGATGATTCTGAAAATAAAAACATGATTGCCTCTAACAACTTGCTCTATGACCTTGGGCAGAGCCACATAGTTGCATTACAATGATCATATTGAATTAAAAGTCACAGGAAAGGCAGCGGCTTCCCCATTCTTCAACTTCCTCTGGCAGGGCAGCGACGAACCAAACCAGTCTCACTTTCTTCAGCTTCGGATCCATTTTTGATGACAACTATTTGGTCGTATTGTTCCTCTTCCTCATCCCATCCTGTAGGCTGGATGTCTTCCATTCGGATTTGAGCACTCTCGGGAACGTCATACCTGACCAAGTAATCAAACTTTCCACTGGGCTCCCCTAGGGTATCCCAACATCCCTCTTCTGACTTAGGACCATTATTGATGACAGCAATTTGGTCGTATTGTTCCTCTTCCTCATCCCATCCTGTGGGCTGGATGTCTTCCATTCGGATTTGAGCACTCTCGGGAACGTCATACCTGACCAAGTAATCAAACTTTCCACTGGGCTCCCCTAGGGTATCCCAACATCCCTCTTTCACAGACACCGTTGTTACTTCCTCATTGATTTCTTCTTCACTATCAATATCAAGGGTCCCTATCTGAACCACGCACCGATCTATCAGGTCTTGCAAGATCACCTTAAAGCTTTCGCAATTCCCCACGCATGCGGAATCAGCACATCCTTCTTCATGGCAACACCCCTTTTTAACCACTCCAGCATGACATAACTTAGAGTAGATAACATCCAACGGGGTCTTAACCTTCTTCACGTCCTTTACCAATTGCCCGACAGAACCTTCTAAAGCATTGATAGGTGGCCTTTGATGATCTGGCATTGGATCAGTCGTTGTGCTTGGGCTGTCCTGTTTGAACGAGATCCACCTAGCATCTACTAGGTCTTGCACTACATGCTTGAAGGCTTTACAGTTCTCCACAGTGTGACCAACCTCGTTTTCGTGGAAACTGCAGGTAGCACTTGCATTGTGACTTCGGGAGAACGGCGGCTGACGGGCCTTCATTGGCCGAGTGTTGATCAGGTTCTTGGAAGTCAGGTGATTAAACAATTCAGTGCATGTCATCGGTATTGGATCAAAACTGGTTCGTCTCTTGTACTGATAACCCTGGGCCTTGTGACTGTCACCGCCTTGCTGGGATGGCACAGGAGCAGAGAATGGAACAGTTTGTGGTGGAGGAGGAATGAAAGAAGTGACACCAACTGAACCCACGACAGTGACACCTTCAGCAGCTGCCCCACTCTTTAAGCTCTGCAATATGACCATTATCTCATGTATCTGGGCCTCCGTTACCTTCAATCGTTCTTCTAGCAAGTGATACCGATCCCCACGCTGAGTGCTCTCAAACAAATGACCTTGTGGATAGTTCCCCGAACTGTGATAATAATCCCCATACTGAGCGGGGTTTCCCATATGATGGACAGCATTCTGAGGGTTCACGACAACTCCCGGAGTAGGAGTAGGTGGACTTTTTGGCAGCACAATACCAGGACTAGGAGTATGAATTTGTGGTCCCATAGCAGATCCATTAGGTATAGTCATGACAGGTTGACCCGACCCCAAAGGAATAGCTTCAGCAACGGACGGCATATAACCCATTGGCATTCCCCAAGGATATATCTGTGCATTCGGTGGCCTTTGACTACTTGTGCCCGGGGAATGACTAACTTCTGGCCTGGAAAGAGGATAAACAGTCACGACTTCCGCTGATACAGGTGGAGGGACAAAGGTGACGACCCCTTCTGGATTCACTACGGCGGCGGCCCCATCAACGGCCTCACTTCCCAAATTCTGCAGCATATTCATTATCTCGGCCCTCTGAGCTTCCATGGCCTCCACTTTAGCTTTCAGAGCCTGGTTCTCCTGAGCCAGCTGCTCAGGATTGAGGATCTCTATCACCATTTCATCTTGACCCAGACTGTCTTTGTTGGACGCCATCAGTTTCGCTTGCAAATGGGTGAATTAACGATGTGGACGAACCAGCTTGCCTTTTCAGTTTGTTTAGATTTTATTACATAAGAATCAAGATGAATGTATGAATGGATGTATGAATGTATGTACAATGTTTGCTTGGTGCCGGGAACCAAGGTATGCCCTATCTTGTCATAAGCGCCTAAACTCTTTTTTTTTGATTTTTTTTTGATTTTAAGAAGTGAAGAAAACGAGGAATCGAAATAGCAACTCGACCTTCTTCGTAACTGGGAAGCGAGAAGTAAGTGAAGCCTTGCTATTTGATTCTATTCTGATGCACCTATGACAAGACGGTACACTATTTGGTGATCCCCAGCAAGCAAAATGCAAATGGGATGTAATATGAATGCAAGTAAATGAATGCGGTATGATGCAATTATGATATGAATGATGCGTGTGGAAAAAATAAAGGCGATGCATATGGACGGAAGTTCAAAAATTTAGGAGACACACTAAGTGCCGCCTCACGCAGTGGTTTATTTGAAGAAGGAAAATATATTATTATTTTTTGAAAATGAGGACCGTACGTTATTTCATATGGACCGGTATGAGAAAGACTACAGCGGTAACCTTTCTTTCTCTTCTTTTTTTTGAAAATGAAGTGGGCCATATGTCACTTCGTACGGACCGGCAAAAGGGAAGGCTACAATGGCAACCCTTTCCTCTTTTCTCTTTTATTTTTTTTTGAGAATTTCTTTTTTTTTTATTTTTTTTATTATTATTTTTTTTTTGGAAAGACATGCCTAAACTACAATGCATCATACAATTCGTATGCCCTCGTGTCCTGCCAAGGTGGGAATCCTGAGTTCTAGGGCAACTTCAAAGGTTCCTCCCATGTAGCTCTAATTCACACCCTCACAATGGCTACCAGAGCTATAGAATCCTCATGCCGACACCACAAATGTAGAATACTACCAAGTGTGGGGCGTCATAAGAAAGCGTACTCTGGTTGAGACTTTCATGAGTATCAGACAGACAAAGGTCTCGAATGACAGTCACTAATCGTCTCCACTCCCCTAAGTGTTTGTTGGATCCGGGTATAGGAGCCCACTCATAGCACACAAATCATAAGGTGTGAAAGTGTGTGATTGAGGACATACTTCCTAAGATCTACCCATCCCCACCTGCAAGGAAAACCAGCACAGCCAAACAGAAGCAAGCAATAATAAGTCGTCTACCCTAGGGTTTAACAAAATAAACTACACTAAGGTATCAACAACAAACATATAGCTTACCTCAAGAAAGGGAGCGAAGAAGAAGGGATCATAAGGGCATAAGGGTATGATGCATGAGATTACCTTGTAGAAAAGGAGCAAAGAAAAGGGGACATGGGAATTGAGAAATGCATGATAAGAGAAGAAAAGGAAGAAAAGGAAAAGGTAGAACAAAGTTTTCAAGTTAAACATTTTAAGCCACACATCAGGTTAACTAGGCTTGACCCTCGCCTTTTTGAAAAAGGATCCCCAGTGAAGTCGCCAGCTGTTGCGCCCCGAAAAATTCGGTTAAGGATTCCTCAGTTTGACAACGTGAAAAATTTTGAAGCCGCCACCAATATTTATTTTTAAAGACTAAAACATTGGAAAAAGTCTTTTTGAAAAGGCGGATGGTCTTTCGAAAACACAGAGATGTAGGTTCGGGGGTCGGTTAGGTACGGGGAAGGTATTAGCACCCCGCACCTCCTTTCTACGGAAAGGGAACCATTAACTTTGATGTGTGGCTTAGAAAAAGTTGACTTGAAATGATTTTTGTTCTACTTCCTTTCTTTTTATTTTCGTTTGAGAAACGGTTTTATTGAGAAGAAAAGTATTTTTGGTATCTTTGAAAAGCAGAACAAAACAAAGATTTTTAAAAGGGGTGCTTGACGGGTTACAACCCGCTCCTACGTACCCTCTCTGGAAGAGGGATCAAAGCTACGTAGTTCTAGGCTTTTGCGTTTGGAAAATGGTTTAAAGGTTTTTTCGCGATTGGGTGACAAAATGAAGATTTTTAAAAGTGTGCTTGACGGGTTACGACCCGCTCCTACGTACCCTCTCTGGAAGAGGGATCAAAGCTACGTAGTTCTCGGCTTTTGGTTTTGAAAGTGTGGGGGTTTTTTGGAAATAAGACTCGAGTGTTCACGAATGCCAAACAAGCAACGGCTTCGAGTGGCGTTCATTACTAACTCGAAAGAAAAGAGTCGAAACCGGTAATCAAACAAGCAAAGGCTTCGAGTGACTACAAGTAACAACGATTTATTATCTTTTTTGAAATCGTTTTGAAAAAGGGTGAGCATCTGTGATAATTATCACTAATAGCTCGTGTTGTTTTTGAAATTTGGAGTTTATTTATTTTTTAGTTAAGGTGTGGGAGCTTTCATGATAGCCAAACAAGCAAAGGCTTCGAGTGACTACCACTAATAACTCCTCATTAGCGATCAAACAAGCAAAGGCTTCGAGTGATGGCTAATGATTTATTTAAGAAAATGCCTTAGGTTTTTTTTATTGAAAAAGCATTTGATTTAATTTGAAAATTAGTTCTAAGAAAAAGATGATTTGGAAAAGGATTTCGGAAAAATAAGTAGAACATTTCAACCAACTCCGAGTCCATAACCAAAAGATGCGACATGAATGAATGAAATACAAACACATTCACTAATCAAGCAATTATGAACATGTTGATCACTAACTGAGATTAAAACATGCCAATACAATCAAGAGATACAGTTATTGAGGATGCAAAGTAAAGTTCTCAAAATAATTGTGCGTGTGTGAGAAGGGGTGTATTTACCCTAATGACTCTATGCTACAAAATGCATGTAGACTTACGTCTTCATTAGGAGGTCATACATGTAGAAGGTAATTGTACACAATTCAATCAAGACATTTAAGTGGCATCAACAACAAAAGAATACAATTAATCATAGGCATAAAATAGTCTAAGTTAAATAGATGAGCATGTGATCATGATGTGCTAGATTAGATAAGCATGAATGCATGTAAATGCATGAACATTTGAGAATAAATGCAAGAATGAGTATATACAAAGATGCATGAGCATATAAGGATGCATGAGCATTTGATTAATGAATGCATGGATATGTGAGGATGAATGCAAGAATGAGTATATACAAAGATGCATGAGCATACAAGAATGCATGAGCATTTGATTAATGAATGCAAGGACATGTGAGGATGCATGGTTATTTAATTATGAATGGGCATGTGAGAATGCAAAAAGTATAAACAAGTAAGGATGCATGAGGTACTAACAAGTGAGAGTGCAAATGAATATGCAAGAGATATGAATATATGAAAAGGCATGAAGATTAAAACAAGAGAGTATGCAAGAGATACAAGCAAATGAGAATGCAAGAGAGTGAATAAGGTTTTATTTAAGTGCAAGTGTGTGAGAGTGTGTCATAAAAAGTGGTAAAAATTTAGTTACCTTATTCTTAGGAAATGGTGAAATGTTTTGGTGTTTTTAGAGTCTTAGGAAAAAGTGGTAAAAAGTATTTTTGGGTTGATTTTATAAAGTTGAAAAGTTATAAATGTAAACTAGAAAATGTTTTGGGTCTTTTTGTAATTTAAGAAAGGTAAAAAGTAAAGGTAAATTATTAATGAAATGGTAACTTATTTAAGTGAAGGTGGTGAATTATTTAAGTGAAGGTAAATGGTAAAAGTAAAAGGTAAAATGCTTTTTAGGGTTTTAAGTGAAAGGTAAAAAAAAGGTAAGAAAATGTTTTTTACTATTTAGTAACACTTAAGTGAATGGTAAAAACTAAAAGGTAAAAAGTAAAAAAACACAATTCACAACAATCAATTTACCAAACAAGATCAAACAACAAATTTGAGTAAGTAAATTGGTCATAAAAATGGCACTCAAACAAATTTCTTGCAACCAAATCACATCATTAGACACACACACATAAACCCTAGGATCTACACATGTATATCACACTCAAACAATCATCATTTCATCATTTATTCAACATAAAAACAAGAGGGAACAAAAAGTATAAAAGACCTAATTCTACACTATCAAACTTTAGAGCATGAAGAACTAACTTAACCAATTTTATTCCATCAAACTTCAAGAAACAAGCAAGAAAACATGTTATTCAACAAGAGAGGCCCTAGGCCGAAGCAAAAAGGTAAGGAAAAATAAATTTTACTTGGTGAAAATTTCATAAATCAAAGTGCAAATCACAAGAACAACACATAATCAACACATAGTCACAAGAACAATTTATTTAGTGGGTGAGATGCCAACTCTCACCCACAACAGCCCCTAATCTACATTTAAATGATGTTATGAGATGCAAATATAAGTTGAAAAAGGATTTTGATGCAAGAAAGTGGATGAAAATGCAAAGGGTTTTAGGTTATACCTTAGTTCCAAGCTAAACAAGAGTAGAAATGAAGATCAAGAGTAACAAATCACCAACACTCCTCAAAATCAACAACAACAAGCACGCAACCTTGAAGGATCAGCCCCTTTGATGATATAAATGTGGAATCAAAGATGAAAGGAAGAGGATATATGAATATGGAGTGAGTTTGAGGTGAGTTAGTGGATGGAAGTTGAAAAAAATGGAGGAGAAGGAATGGGGGTGGCTACGGCCTAGAGGAGGAGGGAGGTGTGCTAGGGTTTTTGAATGGAGAGTGAGGCTAAGAGGATGTGTGGGCTGATCATATGAAGGTATATATAGTGCTCACTTATCATTAAGGGCTTCTAGGTCATTTGATTTCCATTGTGCTCTAGGATTGCATTTTAGTTTTGAACCAAGGGTCAAGATCAAATGTCACATGGATTAGGGGCAATTAGAAAGCACAAAGTGAGGAGAGAGAGGGCTGAAGGGCGCAGCTTAAGGAGGGTGGTGAAGGATAAGTTCAATTACAAAATTGTATTTTTCCATGAAGCTTATTACACAAGTGCCATTTTAATTCAAATGAAGGGTGAGGATTGCATTTAACACTTGAATGGAAGGCCATGATTTAAACACAATTTGCAACCAATAAAATAAATCAAAAATGGGGGAAAAAGGGCTGGAATTCGCAGCCAAGGAGAGAGTGTGAGTGGAATTGCAACTTGTACTATTGTACTACACTTGACCTTTCAAAATTCAAAGGGATATTCCTTATTCCCTTCTAGATAATTCTTCTATATTCTTGCCATTTTGGGCTATGTCCCATGATTCAATGATTGGGCTCTGAACTTTATGATCTCACCAATCCCAAAATTGATTTATTGACCCCACTCCAAAGGAAATGACCATTTTGCCCTTTTGTTCAAAAAACCGAATTTCATGCCAAAAATACTCCTATGATGCATAAAAAAAAACACAACTCCACTCACTTGGACTCACATAAACTCCTCAAGAGATGCATAACGGTTTTTACCGAGAAATTATTTATTTTAGTGAAATGACCAAAATGCCCTTTTGGTCCTAAAAACCCTAATTTTGCTCCAAACTTCATTTTCACTCTAAAAATGATCCTGACACCTTTTGGATGACTCTAAAACCCTAGAAATGCATGCATGATGAGAAAATACGTCTTTTTGGCGAAATTACCAAAATACCCTTTGAACGAGGAAAAACCCTAGAAACCCTAGAAATGCTCTAAAGTGCTCTAAAATGCCATGCAATGCTTTTCTAACCCTAAAATGCATTCTGAAACTTCTAAGATGCAAGCATGATGCTCTCCCTAACCTCTAGGACGAATGCCAAGACTTGATTTATTTATTTTTGATTGGAAATTAGGTTTTTGACCTAGGCCGGACAAAATTGGGGTATGACAATCATCAAGTTACTCGGCACAACGAGTCGTCACAATGTCATGCAGGAGTATGAAATGCAACCCACTCGCCGGCATATGCATGAGGTACCTTTTCACAAACGTCGCTTAGCCTTTATGGCCTCATCGTTGCTTAACCTTTATGGCCTCATCGTCGCTGGGTTCATGCACATGGAATACATGAGACACTATGACATGCATCACACACAAACACACACAATCACAGTCAACTATGTGACCCGTCACTTACCAATTTGCCCAATAAGAGGCACAGCACCTGTCAATTCATAATTACATAAACAACGTCGCTATATTTCATCGTCGCTTATTATCATCGTCGCTTAGCCTTTCGGGCCTCATCGTCACTTATCCATAAACGTCACCAAACAAACAATCACCACTAAGGGCAAAACAGTCATTTACACATCTTCATTAATAATATTAGCCACTAAGGGCAAAACGTCATTTAACTAGCCACTAAGGGCATCATCGTCATTATAGAAGTCACCAGAAAATAATAAATTTTTATTTTAAAAATGAGACACACAGGTAGACAACTGGAAAAGCTTCCCAACACTTTTGAGACGTTCAAAACGGATGTCCGGGTCAAAAGATATAGCGAAAACGGTTTTCATAAAAGTTTGGGAACATCCTGAAAATGGCGCCCAGGCACTGGGCGCCTAAGACAGAAACTTAGACATCGCAGGCAACACATGCAACACGCACCGAGACAACTCCAAAATGACACGTGCAAAGATAAAACTACTCGAGCCAAATTGTTTAAAATTGAATTTGGGCAGGCAAATACAAAAGATGGCACGGTAAAATATGCCCAGAATTTGAAATTGCACCCAACACCAAAATTCACATATATGATCACATCAACATATTAAACACCAAACTCCATCATCAAGGTTCAATTCAGCAATATGAACATCGAATTATCTTATTCATCCCAAATCATTATCAATCACAATACCATCAATGAGTATTCCAGCACTTAGCACGCAAATCACAATTTCTCAACAACAAGTTATCATATGCCTAGGGTTCATCAATAATCACTAGAAATACAAAAAACGGCATACATAGAGCCTACCCCTACTTAGTCCCCATCAGAAAACCCTATTATAGAGAAGATGAGACCCACCCTTACCTTAGGTTATGACGAACACGCTATCTCCGTATACGTAAGCTCCAAAGATCACCGCAACACGATCCCCTCTCCTCTTGCTCTTGGGCGCGCCCTTCTTCTCTCCCTCCTCTCTCATGAGCGCCGCCTCCACCCTCTCCTCACTCTCTCAATTCGCCTCTTTTCTTTCTTTTCACAAAAATGAGCTAAAACCTAATTTTTCACTTTAAATATGCGCCTAGACTAGTGGGCTTGGATTGCGGGCTTTCCCCGCAGCTTAAGCCCAATTTAATTAAAACACCACCTCCAAGTACAATACCACTCCTCATTTTATTTAAAGCACCTTATAATTATTTTAATAAATAATAATTATATTATTATTTCTACCACCCAATTTCATTTAATTAATTAAATAAATTAATCTATTATTTTTGGGGTGTTACAGTGGAGGTCATATCCAGTGGTAGGAACACTTTCCATTAACGACTCTCAAAGTTATTATTTACGTTTCCAAATGAACCCTCAACTTCTCGTATATCTTTCTACAATTTGGCCCACAATATTATCTTGAATAGATAGGGTCCAGGGTGTAATACCCAAAGTAACTTCAGATTACTTTGACTATTACATGGTTATTCTTAAAGTTAATTATGTGCATTTTATAAGTTTAAATTGATTTCGTACTTTATATAAGCATTTTGTGGGATTGAGTGAATATTAGAGTTATTTATATGTAGTTAGAAATCAGGGTGGTGCAGTTAGAAATCAGATTTTGACTTAAGTAGCCCAATTTAAACCAAAACCCACCCCATTCCCACATTTAAATAACCAGCTGAAAAACAAAAGTGGGAGAATTCTTCAACACTAACATTATTTTCAGAATTGAGAAAGTGAGAAAAGAGAAGTATCGAGAATGGGAGGGAGAGAAGAAGTGAGAGATGAAGCCTTGTTCTCATTTTCACTCCCAAAGTTCTACATTAATCTTTGACACCATCACCCTACTCCTCTTTCTCACCATCACCTCTATCTTTATCATCATTTCCACTTCTCAGCTCATCATAAATCTGAAGCAAGCAAACTCCCAAATAGAACATCAAATCCATTGATTTTAGCTCAACTAGAATCATCTTTGCATGTCTCATTTCTTGATGGAATTGGAAGCTTAGTGTTGCTGTAATGTTAGAAAGGAGCTAGGAGCAGAAGGACTAAGAGCTGTCTGTAACACCCCGAAAAATGATTTAATTAATTTAATTAATTTGATTAGTTGAATTATTAAGTTTTAGTTGAAGCGTGATTTAATTAAATCCAGGGGAAAATATCATGTTTTGAATCAGGAGTGGGATCGAGTAATAGCGGGGGTGTAGCGGTGGGCCCAACGCATGAAAGGCCCACAGCTTAAACCCAAGGGTATGCGAAACCCTCACTCTCATCTTTCACTTGGGAAAAATCGAAATTTGAGAGAGGGTGAGAAGCAAGAGGGCGCGCAGCGAAGATAGGAGAGAGAGAGAAGAAGGGTTTCGAGATTCTCAAAGCTTTGGCTCGTTGTGTTGCGGTGGTTCTCGTGGTGCCGTCAATCATCTTCCACGGAGCATACGTTTAAGAGGTAAGGGTGAGCGTTTCAATTTAACGTAATTGGGTATGTGGTGGGTTTTGTGGGGTTTTGGTGTTGGGGTGATTTTGTGATGTATATGTTAAGATTGATGAAGGATTGGATTAATTGTGGTGTTATTTTGATGAATTGTTGGTGTTGACATGCGATTTTACCATATGAGATGATGAGATGAATTTCGATTTTTGGTGTATTTGGTGTGGTTGGTAGCGATTTTATGTGTATAGTGATGGGAATATATGAATGAGTAAATTGGGATTAAATTAGGAGATGTTATAATTTAATTGATATGCTTATAATTAGTTGAATAATACCATGAAATAAATAAATAAAATAGTGTTGCTGTTTGCTGTTCATCCAAATAAAATGTTGCCGTTTGCAAAAGAAAATGTTGCTGTCCACCAATTAATAGTGTTGCTGGTTGCTGTATGTCAAAATAAACTGTTGCTGTTTGCCAAAGAAAATGTTGCTGTCTACCAATTGATAGTGTAGCTGTTTGCTGTCATCAAAATAAAATGTTGCTGTTTGCAAAATAAAGATGTTGCTGTTTATCAATTTATAGTGTTGCTGTTTGCTGTTTACCAACATAAAATGTTGCTGTCTTGCTGTTATATATATATATAGGAGTTGCTGTTTTTATGAAGAAAAAGTGCTGCTGTTTTATAAAAGTGAAGCGCTATTTTTACGTGTAATTCGTGCTGTATCTTGCTGCTGTTTTGCGCTAAAAGGCCACTTTTTTATTGCTGTTTTTGGACTCGAAAAATACTGCTGTTTTGCGCTAAAAGGGTCACTGTCTTATTGTTGTTTGGGACTCGAAAATACTGCTGCTTTTTCCACACTGTTTTTCTACTGTTTTGCTACTATTGTGCGCCTCCAAAAGTCACTGCTTCCATTCTGATTCGCTGCTGTTTGTAAACCGAATTTTTCTGCATTTTGTAAATAAAAAGGGCGTGTTAATGGGGCTGTTGTTTATTACTGTTCTTCCAATTAAAACGCGATGTTTTTCCACTTTGAAAATGGGATGTTTTTCTCAATTTTAATTGTGACGTTTCCTAAGCATGAAAATGAGATGTTTGTCCAGAATTTAAATATGTTGCTATTCGAATTTAAAATAGGTTGTCACTTAAATTTGTATGTGTAGTTACTTAAATTTAAATGGTTTACCACTTAGACTTTTAATGTGTAGCTACTTAAATTTAAATGGTTTGTCACTTAAATTTTAATGTGTTGTTACTTAAAACTTTAGGAGTATTGTTACTTAAGATTTAAAGATGTTGTTACTTAAATTTTGAATGTGATGTTTATGAAAAAGTTGTGATATCATTGTGATGACTATGACGAGTACACTCTATGAGTGTTCTATGACGACGATGACGAGTACTCCGGGTGAGTGAATTGGTGATTGCACATGTGTCCATAGTGTCTCATAGCATGTGCATATTATGACGAATAGGCTTCGGCCTCTTATTGACGACAAACAGTGACGATGTGCCCTAGTGGCTGACTTATGACGAGTATGGTACCATCATGCATATACCCAGGCGTGGGTTGCATTTTCATGCGCATACATGTTTATGGCTGGTGATATGAATTATGACTTGGGTTCGCGTTTAGTGACGATGAAGTTGATTGTAATGACAATGTTGCATGACGGTTTGCTCATATTACTCTATTATATGCTTGATTATGTTTTGTTGAAATTCTCACCCCTTCTGCTTGGAATGTTGCTCTATTGTGGCAACGCTGCAGGTGACCGCGAGTGAAGGTCCATGCTACCTTCTTTTATAGCCATTGGGATGTCTGTCGAGTCGCTCTCTGATACTGTGACACCTAGGGGGCGTGGTTGAAGTTGTCATTTAAATAATAATTTGTTTAGTGTTTGTATTGATGATGTGAGACGTGTTTGAGTGGTATTTAGTGAGTGTTGTTTTTATTCCGCTGTGACGTAACACTTGGAGTTTAATTTTTTTATGACGGGTGATGATGTTGCGCAAACCTTAATGAGTGCAAGTTGACGGGTTTTTGTTAAAGACGATGTGGCATTTCCTTTCTATCAGTTAAATTAATTTTTGCGAAAAAGATTTACTCTGATAAGTGACGTGTAAATTATGGGGTAGAAAGGGGGTGTTACATTAGTGGTATCAGAGCAGTTCGGTCTGCCCGGCCGGTGGTCGAGTTGTCAAGTTGAGTAGCATTTGAGTTTTGTTACTCGTATCTAAACTCTGTTTTCTGTTGCAGTGCTAGAATGGCAAGACGGAACGATGCTGCACTTGCTGCTGCTTTGCAGGCTATAGCTGGGGTTGTGGGCAACATGCCAGGTGCTGGTGATGCTGGGACGCGCAGTTTGGCTACGTTCCAGCGAGAGAACCCTCCTACTTTTGAAGGCGGGTATAACCCTGATGGTGCCCTTGAGTGGCTGAGAGAGATGGAGCGGATCTTCCGGGTTATGGATTGTACCGATGCTCAGAAGGTTCGTTAAGGTACGCACATGTTGAAGAGAGAGGCTGATGACTGGTGGATGGCGGCTAGGCAGAGGTTGACGGTCGCCAATGAGGGAATTACTTGGGCTGTGTTCGAAAGGGAGTTCAGGAGGAAATACTACCTGGAAGATGTCCGCGGAAAGAAAGAGGTTAAGTTTCTGAGACTTGAACAAGGTAACATGTCGATAACTGAATATGCTGCAAAATTTACTGAGCTGTCCAAGTTTTATCCACACTATGATGGAGAGGGTGCTGAGTTCTCCAAATGCATTAAGTTCGAAAACGGGCTGCGTGCTGATATTAAGAAAGCCATAGGGTATCAACAAATTCGTGTGTTCTCTCTGTTGGTTGATAGCTGCCGGATTTTTGAGGAGGACAGTAATGCCTTCTCCAGAGTTATGAAAGAAAAGCAAAAGAACTTCTCGAGTCGTGGTAAGCCATATGAGGTGTCTGCTGGTAAGGGCAAAGGGAAGTTTGTTGGTGGTCTAAGCGAAGTGGGGGAGATGCTGTAGCCAGTATTACTTGTTACACGTGTGGGAGAGCAGGTCATAAGAGTCCAGATTGCCCAAGCGGGTATAAGAAGAGATGTTATCGGTGTGGGAAAGAGGGGCACATATCTTCCAGCTGTGATAAGAAAGAGGTGGTATGCTTTAATTGTGGGGAGAGTGGTCACATCAGTACACAGTGCTTAAAACCCAAGAAGAAGAAGTCTTTTGGAAAAGTGTTCGCTCTGGCTGAGTCTGACGTGGTGAATGAGATCCGAGGTACGTGCTATATCAATAATTTTCCTCTTATTGCTATTGTTGATACTGGTGCTACCCATAGTTTTATTGCTGCCGCATGTGTTGAGAAACTAAGTCTTGTCTTATCTGATATGTTGAGAGAGATGGTTATCGATACTCCAGCTAAGGGTTCGGTAACTACCTCCGTTGTTTGTGACAAATGTCCTGTATCTATATATGGTAGAGAATTTTTAGTTGATTTGATCTGTTTGCCGCTGAGTGGCATGGATGTCATTCTGGGTATGGACTGGTTAGTTGATAATCATGTTCATATCGACTGTCGCAAAAGGTCTGAGTTTCGCTTCGCCTGAAGAGAGGTCTGGTTTGCTATCTGCGGGTCAGCTGCACAGGGTGATGAGAGAAGACGTTCAGCTGTTTTCTCTATTAGCGTCGTTGTCTGCTGAGAGCCAAGCGAAGATTGAGGAGTTGCAGGTGGTGTGTGAGTTTTCCGAGGTGTTTCCTGACGAGATTCCGGATATACCACCAGAGAGGGAGGTGGAGTTTACTATTGATCTAGTTCCTGGCACTAAGCCCGTGTCTATGGCACCATATAGAATGTCTGCTTCTGAGTTGGCAGAATTGAAAAAGCAACATGAGGATTTATTAGAAAAGAAGTTTGTAAGACCGAGTGTGTCGCCTTGGGGAGCTCCAGTGTTGTTGGTGAAAAAGAAAGATGGTAGTATGAGGTTGTGTGTAGACTATCGTCAATTAAATAAAGTTACAATCAAGAACAAGTATCCGTTACCGAGGATTGACGATTTGATGGATCAGTTGGTGGGTGCTAAAGTATTTAGCAAGATTGACTTAAGGTCTGGTTATCATCAGATCAAGGTAAAGGATGAAGATATCCAGAAGACGGCCTTTAGGACAAGATATGGGCACTATGAGTATTCCGTTATGCCTTTCGGTGTGACTAATGTGCCGGGGGTGTTCATGGGGTACATGAACCAAATCTTTCGCGAGTATTTGGATAAGTTTGTGGTGGTTTTCATTGATGATATTCTAATTTATTCTATGTCTCAAGAGGAGCATGCGAGACATCTGAGGTTGGTGTTGGAAATTCTGAGGGATCGAAAGTTATATGCGAAGTTATCCAAGTGTGAGTTTTGGTTGAAAGAAGTCAGTTTTCTCGGTCATGTGATCTCTAGTGAGGGAAGTGCGGTGGATCCTTCTAAGGTTGATGCGGTGTTGCAGTGGGAATCCCCGAAGTCCGTTACTGAGATAAGGAGTTTTCTGGGATTAGCGGGTTATTATAGAAGATTCATTGAGGGGTTTTCGAAGTTGACTCCTCGATTCATCGGGCCGTATCAGATTACAGAGAGAGTTGGAAGTGTTGCATATCGGGTGGCCTTGCCACCTAATCTTTCGAATTTGCACGACGTGTTTCACGTGTCGCAGCTTCGGAAGTATGTTGCGGATCTGTCGCATGTAATTCAACCAGATGATGTGGAGGTGCGGGATAATCTCACTGTGGAGACTATGCATGTACGAATTGAGGATCGTGAAGTGAAGACCTTACGAGGTAAGGAGATCAATCTGGTGAAGGTCGTTTGGTTTGGGGCAGCTGGTGAAAGCCTGACATGGGAGCTGGAGGATAAGATGCGAGAGTCGTATCCGGAGTTGTTTGAATCAGGTATGTTTTCGAGGATGAAAAATCCTAAGTAGGGGAGAGTTGTAACACCCCAAAAAATAATTTAATTAATTTAATTAAATTGATTAGTTGAATTATTAAGTTTTAGTTGAAGCGTGATTTAATTAAATCCAGGGGAAAATATCATGTTTTGAATCAGGAGTGGGATCGAGTAATAGCGGGGGTGTAGCGGTGGGCCCAACGCGTGAAAGGCCCACAGCTTAAACCCAAGGGTATGCGAAACCCTCACTCTCATCTTTCACTTGGGAAAAATCGAAATTTGAGAGAGGGTGAGAAGCAAGAGGGCGCGCGGCGAAGATAGGAGAGAGAGAGAAGAAGGGTTTCGAGATTCTCAAAGCTTTGGCTCGTTGTGTTGCGGTGGTTCTCGTGGTGCCGTCAATCATCTTCCACGGAGCATACGTTTAAGAGGTAAGGGTGAGCGTTTCAATTTAACGTAATTGGGTATGTGGTGGGTTTGGTGGGGTTTTGGTGTTGGGGTGATTTTGTGATGTATATGTTAAGATTGATGAAGGATTGGATTAATTATGGTGTTATTTTGATGAATTGTTGGTGTTGACATGCGATTTTACCATATGAGATGATGAGATGAATTTCGATTTTTGGTGTATTTGGTGTGGTTGGTAGCGATTTCATGTTTATAGTGATGGGAATATATGAATGAGTAAATTGGGATTAAATTAGGAGATGTTATAATTTAATTGATATGCTTATAATTAGTTGAATAATACCATGAAATAAATAAATAAAATAGTGTTGCTGTTTGCTGTTCATCCAAATAAAATGTTGCTGTTTGCAAAAGAAAATGTTGCTGTCCACCAATTAATAGTGTTGCTGGTTGCTGTATGTCAAAATAAACTGTTGCTGTTTGCCAAAGAAAATGTTGCTGTCTACCAATTGATAGTGTAGCTGTTTGCTGTCATCAAAATAAAATGTTGCTGTTTGCAAAATAAAGATGTTGCTGTTTATCAATTTATAGTGTTGCTGTTTGCTGTTTACCAACATAAAATGTTGCTGTCTTGCTGTTATATATATATATATATATATATATATATATAGGAGTTGCTGTTTTTATGAAGAAAAAGTGCTGCTGTTTTATAAAAGTGAAGCGCTATTTTTACGTGTAATTCGTGCTGTATCTTGCTGCTGTTTTGCGCTAAAAGGCCACTTTTTTATTGCTGTTTTTGGACTCGAAAAATACTGCTGTTTTGCGCTAAAAGGGTCACTGTCTTATTGCTGTTTGGGACTCGAAAATACTGCTGCTTTTTCCACACTGTTTTTCTACTGTTTTGCTACTATTGTGCGCCTCCAAAAGTCACTGCTTCCATTCTGATTCGCTGCTGTTTGTAAACCGAATTTTTCTGCATTTTGTAAATAAAAAGGGCGTGTTAATGGGGCTGTTGTTTATTACTGTTCTTCCAATTAAAACGCGATGTTTTTCCACTTTGAAAATGGGATGTTTTTCTCAATTTTAATTGTGACGTTTCCTAAGCATGAAAATGAGATGTTTGTCCAGAATTTAAATATGTTGCTATTCGAATTTAAAATAGGTTGTCACTTAAATTTGTATGTGTAGTTACTTAAATTTAAATGGTTTACCACTTAGACTTTTAATGTGTAGCTACTTAAATTTAAATGGTTTGTCACTTAAATTTTAATGTGTTGTTACTTAAAACTTTAGGAGTATTGTTACTTAAGATTTAAAGATGTTGTTACTTAAATTTTGAATGTGATGTTTATGAAGAAGTTGTGATATCATTGTGATGACTATGACGAGTACACTCTATGAGTGTTCTATGACGACGATGACGAGTACTCCGGGTGAGTGAATTGGTGATTGCACATGTGTCCATAGTGTCTCATAGCATGTGCATATTATGACGAATAGGCTTCGGCCTCTTATTGACGACAAACAGTGACGATGTGCCCTAGTGGCTGACTTATGACGAGTATGGTACCATCATGCATATACCCAGGCGTGGGTTGCATTTTCATGCGCATACATGTTTATGGCTGGTGATATGAATTATGACTTGGGTTCGCGTTTAGTGACGATGAAGTTGATTGTAATGACAATGTTGCATGACGGCTTGCTCATATTACTCTATTATATGCTTGATTATGTTTTGTTGAAATTCTCACCCCTTCTGCTTGGAATGTTTCTCTATTGTGGCAACGCTGCAGGTGACCGCGAGTGAAGGTCCATGCTACCTTCTTTTATAGCCATTGGGATGTCTGTCGAGTCGCTCTCTGATACTGTGACACCTAGGGGGCGTGGTTGAAGTTGTCATTTAAATAATAATTTGTTTAGTGTTTGTATTGATGATGTGAGACGTGTTTGAGTGGTATTTAGTGAGTGTTGTTTTTATTCCGCTGTGACGTAACTCTTGGAGTTTAATTTTTTTATGACGGGTGATGATGTTGCGCAAACCTTAATGAGTGCAAGTTGACGGGTTTTTGTTAAAGACGATGTGGCATTTCCTTTCTATCAGTTAAATTAATTTTTGCGAAAAAGATTTACTCTGATAAGTGACGTGTAAATTATGGGGTAGAAAGGGGGTGTTACACTGTCAAGTTAGGAGTTAGAAGTGGACTAAGAGCTGTCAAAGATTTGGGGCTGTGATTGTTAATGTTCTTGAAGTAATTGGTGCTTGGATGAACTATAGGTGTGAAAAGAAACTTCAATGCTCACCTAAGATAGCTAATTGTTATCCTCCATCTCCATTTCTTCCTACCACCGTCACGCATTCAGAAACATCAGCACTCAAATTGCCCAAAAACAGGGTATTTAAGAGAAATCTCTAAACACCTTGCTTTAGCCTTGCATGTGGTTTGCAACGCTAGGATTGGAACTTTGGTTGCTTGCATGTAAGATTATAGACTTGGAATGATTTACAAGTATTTATTAGTTGTATTAAGTATTGAGAGGGGTTGGATTGCATAAAAATCAGTACTTTTACTCAAACATATAAAATGGGAATTTCTAGAAAACGACACGGACCGTTTTCTAAAGAGCATGGACCGTGTCATCACCTGGTTCTGTTCTGCTGCTAAAAAATTTAATTGTATGGACGAATTGCTGGAAAACGACACGGTATGTGTCTTGAAGATCATGGACCATGTCATCAGCTAGTTCTGTTTTGCTGCTTAAAAAATTTAGCTGCATGGACCATGACCTTTAAACATGGACTGTGTCTACCTCTGGTCAGACCTGAAATTTTGATCTTTTCTTATATGAAACTAGAGGAATCCAACTTGATCATAATCCTTAATCTATTGATAAGTGCTAGATACTATTTAAGTCAAAATAGGCTTTGGAATGATGATTATGCTTATGAATACTGTAATATTACGATTGATGTCTTATTGTGATCTAAGTTTCAATCGAGTGAGAAAACTAAGTATCCAAAATATACTTAAAACACTATGGGGATGACAATCCCAAGAGGTTAAGTAGCGTACTTAGAATGAGAGGTCAAATCCCCTGAGTTCAAGCAAGACGAGGATGTCTCACTGTTTATGTTGTTGTGTTTTCTGATTGACAGGATAAGACCAAGCAAGACGAGGAAAAGTAGCAGCTGTTGTGGCTACTTAGTTCATGGGATCTTTAGAGATCTAAGTTTAAATGTTTAGTCCACCCTAGTTAATGTTTATGTATTGTCTTTTTGATACTCTAGCCTTTGAGCTTGTAATCAAGTTAATGTACTAAGTCTAAATCCTTCTTTTGGAATTGAACTTTGGTTAAGAAATGACTTATGTAAATTGTTTCAGTTATGTCATTTAGTTGTCCTTGTGGTATTTATGCCATTCGGATGTTATGTTTCATTCAAATCCTAAAGCGGCTTAGAACTCTGATTTGTTAAAATGGTTAACATCACGACTTTATGACGTCTAGAGTTCAGGGTGTTACACAGGGTTTCTCTTGAGAAATATTTTTCAAATTCCTTAAAGTACCTCCAATGAAATTTCTTGTCACATTGATAGTTTGTGAGGAATTCCTTACTCTCTCCACCGAGCGCACAAAATTTGAATATGCGATAAGGACACGACCAACCAGCGTGGGAAACATTCTCCATATTCTTACGAGAAGGATGATATGTGCAGGGTCACTTCTCAAAGTAAATCAAGCTTCCCATCGCTGCAGATAAAACAAGTACCACCATTTTTATCTTGGCTTCCCTTTCAACACCACGCCCGCTATGCCTACTTCCCGTTCTACCGCATCTGCGACCTTGTCGAGGTCTTGCAGTCTTCCCTGCATTTGACGTACATGTTTATGTTTTGTCACCTTTTTCAGTACCTCGCATACGTCTTGTAATCAAATCCTCCCTTGAGTTTACTAAATCATTATCATTTTCTCTTGAAATGATATTGTTAATTATTATAAGAAATATTAAGACGTAGGCAAAAATGTAATTACGACACGGTAAGAAGACTTAATGCGACCCGCTGAGACAGACAAACCGGCAGGGATGATGTCAGCAAGGACTCTTCAAGCCTAGACCATCCTCCGAAATAATCCCGGCTTGGGGGGCAACTGTTCTGGACTGGGCCAAAAGGACCACTCAGCAATTAGACATGGATAAGCCCAATCACCTTGATCCATATCCATAATAAATCAGCCCATTTATGACTCTCATACATTGACGGCTCAGATTCACCCAGTCGATCCAACGGCTCAAAGCCTGCACAGATCCCTATAAATACTGGCTAACATTGCCCTAAATAGGTATATTTTCATTCCTTGCTATACTACTCCATAATTCTCAAGACTGACTTGGGCGTCGGAGTGGCAACGCAGGTACCCCACCCGAGATCATTTTGGCATACCACTTGGACGACCGGAGAACATGCACTTTTCTCGTATCGCATGTACCAGAACATGTAGTTTTCTGGTATACTTTTGTGAATAAGGAAATAAGGAAGTTGTAAATAGTAGATTTGTAGATTTATTTATATGTATTTGGCCCAGGCCCGTTAGGTTTGATCAGAGAAAAGCCTATTTAAACGCTTTTGTGCTTGTACTCAAGGTATCGAAACATAATCAATAAAACGGAACTACAGATACTCTGTAGTCGCAAACGTAGGCAAAGTTTGGCCGAACTGCGTAAACAATATTGTGTGATCTGTTTTGACATGGTATGAGTAGGGTTTCGATCATACATGTGATCTTGTTGGGGTTTCGTTCAAGAACTGTGACTCCATTAGCGACTCCTCCTTTAGTCACTCTTGCCTTGGCCTTCACCGTTGCTCGTGGGTCTCTGCGCACGATCTGTTGCTTCCTCTTGCTCGCGGAATCGTGATTCTCTGGGGGCTTCCTCTTGTTCGCGAAATCGTGATTTCTCTTGCTCGCGAAATCGTGGCTTCCTCTTGCTCACGAAATCGCGTTTCCCCTGGATTTCTCTAGTCGCAGTTTGGTTCTCTTTGATCGGCGAAATCGTGATTATTGGTTGAGGTCCATTTTGGGTCTTGTTCGAGTTGTTGCTGATAGATCGTCATTCTTTCTGCGTTCTCGCTGCGTTCTTGGCTTCTCATTCTTGCTGCGTTTTTTGCTGCGTTCTTGGCTTCTCGTTCTTGCTGCGTTCCAATTGCAGTTCGTGCTTTTTTTGGTGGATTCGTTGTTTGGTTCCGATTGTGATTTCGTTCGTGGGTCCGTGTTTGGATTCGTTGTTTAAGCCGGTACGTGTGTTGGTTTTGTTACTCTTGTTTGCTTGGCTTTGTGCTATTCATTGCTTCTCGTTGTGTTGTGTTGTTCCTATATGCTACTTTTATTAATTTTTTTTCCATGGCTTCGGAGAAAGAAAGAGACAATTTCTGTGTTCGCTTTACCGGTAAGAACTATGCTGCTTGGGAATTTCAATTTAAAATGTATGTCAAAGAGAAAGGTTTATGGAGTCACCTTGATGGGATTTCTAAGGCGCCGTAAGATCAATCTGCTTTAGATGCGTGGGAAGTAAAAGATGCTCAAATTATTTCTTGGATCCTCAGTACTATTGATCCTCAGATGATCAATAATTTGCGAGCATTTTCAACTGCTCAAGAAATGTGGAATTATTTGCAGCGTATTTACAACCAGGACAATACGGCCAAGCGTTTTCAATTGGAGTTAGAGATCGCCAATTACAAACAAGGTAATTTGTGAATTCAAGAATATTATTCTGGCTTTCTAAATTTATGGACAGAACACTCTGCTATTATCTATGTTGTTGTTCCCAAGCCGTCACTGTCGGTCGTTCGTGATGTTTATGATACTAGTAAACGGGATCAATTTCTCATGAAACTTCGTCCGGAATTTGAGGCCGTTCGAGGTGCCACTAGTGGAAAAATAGGATTTAAAGTCGGATATTTGGGACTTTTAAAGTCGGATGTGAGTCCGACTTCTATCAAAGCGACTTAGAAAGCCAGAGTTTTTAAAGTCAGATACTCGTCCGACTTAAAAAGTCTTAATTACGTCTTGTATGCTGTGTTTCTGGCCAATGTGGAATACATTTAAAGTCGGATTAAGTATACATCCGACTTTGAAAGTTTAATTTTAAAGTCGGATCCCTTAAACATCCGCCTTTAAAAGTGTTTATTTTTTTTTTAATTTATTTCGTTTTTTTGCTTCTCCCTTCATACAAATATTTTCAGCACATAATTTTAGCAGCTAGCCAAGAGGAACACGTACATACATGGATAATTAAAGTACTACACTTAAATCTAGAGTTCAACTCTTAGATTTCATATATACTATCAGCTAGCGGGAGGAACAACTCTTTTCATGACCAAAAATTAAAAGTATAAATTCTAAAGAAAACCAAATCCACATGTAAATAGGCATATTATCCAAAATCAGAATGCAAACAATCAATACCATTACATCTTATTTAAATGACATTTCCTAATTTGCACGAGCACATCATCCTTATCCACGTGTATGATTTAGATCAGTTTCACCTATTCAATGAAAAATATACGTTGAATGAAATGTGCCATTTCAGGGTCATTGTTTCAGTCTGCAACCTATTATTCACAAATCATCAATTGATTAGCCTTGAGCACTACGGATCAAATAATTTATGACTTGTTACAAAAATAGAAGAGAAAAGTCAACATAGATAATGGTGTATTATGAACAACTGAATATCCACATAAAAAAAACTGAATATGGCAAACCACACTACACAGCTTCACAACACAATGTTAAGAAACTAAGTAATAAATTGAATATGACAAACCACACTTGAATATGGCGAACCCCTGAAAAATTGAATATTAAGAAAACTTATGGTAATAATTTATCAACTTCATCTTATGCTCAAAACAAATGTAAAGAAACTAAATTTCTCTGTTACAGCTGGTTGGTGACCACCTCCATACTGAATTTCTCCACTTCAGACCTGCAAGCAATAACAAAATTAAGATTTTAGAGCAGGAAAGTTTTATGTGTAATTTATAAAACCAATTGGTGTTGTACATGTCCTACTAGAAGTAGCACAACACTCATGTAAGGCATATCAAATGCTGAGTCCTACTTGTTACAAGTCCTAATTTAATTTGACCAATGTGGTATTGAATAATCACAGTTTCATGTTTTAAGCAATACTCTCTTGTTAGCCTATGTCAGTAACTTACTTAGGCCAGTAAGTAATGGATCGATGACTGCATATGAGGCGGCATCATGAGATTCATGAATGAAGATTCAAATTTAATACCTAAGGGTGGATATTTGGGTATCATGTAACCATCAACTACCCATAGCCATCGATCACCCAAATTCCAAAGAAGTAGAGGAAATAGGAAGTAAAAAAATAACAATAACAATAACAACAGTAACAGAGATGGGAAAACGTAAGAACAACATGGGCTCAGCTGAAACATATAAGAGATAAAAGGACATGTTACCAAAGGTTCCCTATATAACTTATAAGCAAGCAGCAAACATTAAGACATGTTGCAAAGCAAACATTAAGACATGTTGCAAGGGAAAACAAACTAGACTACCTAAACCGTGGAACGAGAAATTGTATCTCTTAAATTGTAATTTAGCCTGCTTGCTGCTGACCATTTTCCTCCATCCATTCTGTAAATTCCAATTAATTTACATACTATGTATCATTATGAAGGGAAAAAAAATCATATGTGCAACTTGAAAGGCAAAAAGGCATAAGTTAATTAGCAATTTCGGGTATAAAATTAGCAGCTGAAGCATCTTAATACCAGTAAAGAGAAAAGGAATGAAATGAATGATTGAAATCTATACCAAAATGGTATTACGTGTCTAGGTGAACTTACCCTACTACAAAGAAGCTATGCCATCAATGTGCCATGAATGCAAAGTGTCTTCAGGATTCTCAAACACAACCTCCACATAACCTCGGAAATCAGCAGCCATGACAGATCTGTGTTAAAAGCTGTCATGACAATAACAAAAAGCCAATTTCAATTAAACCAGATTATTCTAAACATTTAACCTTTTTTTAGAAAACTAAAAAAGTCTACATAGCACTTCCCATGAAAAGAGCATCAGCAGATTTATAAAACAAGGATAGAAAAGCAATGCACCTGGAGGACCAGTACTAAATCTTTGGACAGCATGAAGAAGCGCATTTAACAAAGTATCCTTAGCTCCTATTTGCAGTAAATAACCTTCATTTTGTATCTGTAATTTTTTATTACTTAAAAATGATCATCAATCAACCATACAAGGTTTTCAATTGCAACTTTAATTGCTACTACTGCAGACAAATGTTGTTGATTTGACCGCAATTGTTTCTTCACAGCTGAACCAAGTTACCTCTAAACTCAACACAATAACTTCTAAAATCTATGCTATATAACGTGGAGAAAGTCAGTTTTGTGCTTGAAATCATAAGATTGTAAAGAAAACCAATAAAGAAAAAACGAAACAAGTGAATTGTGAATATGAACCAAAATGCTATTGAGAGAGAGAGAGAGAGAGAGAGGACCTTGCATTTGGGTTTGAAGTTTCAATGAGGCTCATTAAGCATCTACAAATAGAATGCATATTATCACCAGAGTGAGTGAGTGAGAGAGAGAGAGAGAGAGAGAGAGAGAGAGAGAGAGAGAGAGGACCTTGCATTTGGGTTTGAAGTTTCAATGAGCCTCATTAAGCATCTACAAATAGAATGCATATTATCACCAGAGTTAGCAATTATACTCAAGCCAAACATGGCATCACAACAAGGGGACCCTGGAATAATCTAGGGAGCCATAGGTGATGAAGACGGACAATATCCAATACCAATGGCTGTGAATGAACAATATCTAATACCAGAAACAGAGAATTCAAAGTATCAAGAATGAACACCACACTTTTATTAGCAAAATCCCTAAGTTCATTAACAAGTGATTTCAAGCCTTTGGAGATAATAAAGCACATTTCATGGTTACATATTAATTTCGTTGAATTACATTGCATCTCATATATACAACCACGTCTAACCACGGAAGTATATAGTTATTGATGTGAAATTACCAATACAAGTGGTAACTTGCTGAAACCTAGAACAACCCTTATTGTTCTACAAGGTGGGAAACTACTTGACAAGTGAAGCTAGGACCTGCGTGGAGGGTCAAAGGGTCTTCAAGAAGGAAGAACAACCCAAACCAGAACAACCCAAATCCAAACCCTATGGAGATTATCAAAGTCTTTCGACTTCCTATCACAAATCTGAACAACCCAAACCTAAAGTAGTTTCATCAAAATAAAGATTAAAAGAAACCATACCTTGCGACAACAAGCACTTAGAACGGCTTCTGAATCTTCTGCCAAGACCTGAATCGACGGCGAGGGAAACATAGAGGGAGACGGCAATGGTGAGGATGACGGAGACGGCAACAACGCAGGGGAGAGGGAGAGCGGTAACGAGGGTGAGGTTGGGAGAGACAGTGACCACGGGGAGAGAGCGAGGGTTTTTGTCTTTCGTCTTCTGTGTGTGGAATATTTTGCGAGATTAAGGAAACGGCTAGTAAAAATCTTAATATTTCAAGTCGGGTAACTTTTCGCCCGACTTTAAACGGTGTGCGCCAGAATTTTTTTCAATATTAATTACAAAATTACCACCGCGCCTACCTTTGAAGTCGGATAATTTGGGAACCGACTTAAAATCTCCAATTCTTTTCCAATTTTTGTACTAGTGTGCTTTGCTGAATAGGAACCCTGTTCCTTCCTTGGATACCTGTGTTGGTGAACTGCTCAGGGAAGAATAGCGTCTTAATACTCAAGGCACCATGTTTAATGATCCCCTCCATTCTGAACCTGTGACAGTTGCATATGCTGCGCAAGATAGAGGCGTGGGCCGTGATATGCGACAAACTCAATGCTTCTCTTGTAAACAATTTGGACATGTTGCTCGTAGTTGTCCTAAGAAATTTTGTAATTACTGCAAGCAGCAGGGCCATATCATCTCTGCATGTCCTACGCGTCCTCCTCGACCGACCAAACGTCCGGTGCAGGCATTCCATGCCACTACTAGCTCTACAGCTGGTCCTTTCACCACTGGTGCATCTGATGGTGGCGCTCTACAGCCTGAATTAATTCAACAAATGGTACTATCTGCTCTTTCTGCCTTGGGCATTACTGGTATGTCTTCTTTCATATCTTGGTTACTTGACTCTGGTGCATCGAATCACATGACGGGTTCCTCTGAACTCCTGCACAATTTACGTTCTTATATTGGTAATCAGAAAATTCAAATTGCTAATGGCAGTACCCTTTCTATAACTAATGTTGGTGACATAAATTCTAATTTTTGAAATGTGCTGGTAGCACCTGGGCTTGCCTCAAATTTATTGTCTGCTGGTCAATTAGTAGATGAAGGTTGTGATGTTAATCTTCGGATGGTTGCCTTGTGCAGAATCGGGTGTCGGGGAAGGTGATCGCGAAGGGGCCTAAAGTTGGACGAGTCTTTCCACTCCAGTTTATTTCAAATCATTTATCTCTTGCTTGTAATAGTGTCTTGAATGCGTGTGAGGATTGGCATAGGAAATTGGGCTATCCAAACTTTGTTGTTTTGTCTCACTTATTTAAGACTGGCTTGTTAGGTACTAAACTGATGGATTCTAGTACTTCTATTTCATGTTCTGTTTGCAAATTAGCTAAAAGTAAAACACTTCCTTTTCCGTCTAGTGCTCATCGTGCTTCTACTTGTTTTGAGTTGATTCATAGTGATCTTTGGGGAATCTCTCATGTCGCTTCTCATGCTCACTATAAATATTTTGTCACCTTTATCGATGATTATAGCCGTTTTACTTGGATTTATTTTCTTAAATCTAAATCTGAAGTGTTTTCTATGTTTAAGAAATTTCTGATGTATGTTGAAAACCAATTTCAAACCAGTATTAGAATTCTTCGGTCTGATTCTGGTGGTGAGTATATGTCTCATGAGTTTCAAGAGTTCTTACAGCAAAAAGGTATATTGTCTCAACGATCTTGTCCCAATACCCCTCAGCAAAATGGTGTTGCAGAACGTAAGAATCGTCACTTGCTGGATGTGACGCGTACCTTACTTCTCCAGGCATCTGTTCCATCCAAATTTTGGGTGGAGGCTCTTTCCACAGCTGTTTTTTGATCAACCGTCTTCCTTCCACGGTGACTGGGTTTGATTCTCCTTACTTTCAACTTTTTTAAAACTCAGCCTGATTACCGTAGTTTACATACTTTTGGGTGTGTATGTTTTGTTCAGCTCCCATCCACTGAAAGACATAAGCTTGGAGCACAATCTGTCCAATGTGCATTTATGGGGTATAGTCAGTCTCATAAGGATTTTGTGTGTTATGATGGCTCTAACCATCGTTTTCGCATTTCTAGGAATGTGACATTTTTCGATAATCAGCTTATGTTTCCTTGCTCTTCTCCTGGATTGAATGAAATTCTATACTTCCCCAATTTTCTACCCCGCGTTCCCCTATAGAACGTTTCCAACCAGGACTCGTTCCCACTTCCCCCTTCCGATGCTGATCCACCACCTGATCCTGATCATGTACCGCCTGCACCACGGCGTTCGAGTAGAACGTCTCGAGCACCTGATAGATATTCCCCAGACAGGTTTGGTTCCTCACATACTGCTTTAACTGCTTCTCTATCTGGCACATCTATTCCTACTTGTTATTCACAGGCTGTTAAAGATGTCTCTTGGGTAAATGCCAGGAATGAGGAACTTCAGGCCCTTCAGGACAACTTCACTTGGGATATTGTTCCTTGCCCTCCTGGTATCAAACCCATAGGCTGTAAATGGGTTTATTCTATGAAATTGAATTCTGATGGATCTCTCAATCGGTACAAGGCTCGATTGATTGCTTTTGGCAACAAGCATGAATATGGTATTGATTATGATGAGACATTTGCACCAGTTGCTAAAATGACTACTGTTAGAATGGTGCTCTCTATAGCTGCTTCTCGTGGGTGGTCTCTCCACCAAATGGATGTGAAGAATGCATTCCTTCATGGCGACCTGACTGAAGATATTTATATGACTCCCCCTCATGGCCTCTTCTCTTCATCTACGGGGGTGTGCAAGCTCAAACGCTCTCTATATGGTTTGAAACAGGCGCCTCGAGCTTGGTATGCGAAATTCCGTTCTACTCTACTTGGGTTCTCTTTTACTCAAAGTCAGTATGATTCTTCTTTGTTCATTCACCGCACATCTACGGGCATTGTTCTGCTCCTTCTTTATGTTGATGATATGATCATTACTGGTTCTGATTCAGCATCCATACAGGAAGTTAAACAAAAGCTTCAAGCCTCATTTCAAATGAAAGACCTTGGTCTTTTACATTATTTTCTTGGACTCGAGGTTCATTCTACCTCTAAGGGTATATTTCTCCATCAGCATAAGTATGCCACCGACCTTATTGATATGGCTGGCCTCCAATCTGCTAATCCTATGAATACTCCTCTTGAAGTTAATGTTAAATACCACCGTGACGAGGGTGAACTTTTGACTGATCCTTTATTGTATCGACAGCTCATAGGTAGTCTTAACTACTTGACCATTACACGACCCGACTTTCATTTGCCGTTCACCAAGTAAGTCAGTTCATGCATTCTCCCCGTCATCTTCACTTGGCAGCAGTTCGTCGTATAATTCGCTACTTGAAAGGTACCTCTCAACGGGGTTTATTCTTTCCTAGTGGAACCCCCCTTAAGTTGAGTGCCTACAGTGATGCTGATTCGGCTGGGTGTCCTGACACTCGCCGCTCTGTCACTGGTTGGTGCATGTTTCTTGGTTCTTCGTTGATCTCATGAAAAAGTAAGAAGCAAGCGAGAGTCTCTAAGTCCTCAACCGAATCAGAGTAGCGTGCTATGTCTACAGCATGCTCCGAAATACTTTGGCTTCGTGGTCTTTTGGGTGAACTTGGATTTCCTTAAACCGAATTGACTTCTCTCTATGCTGACAATACAAGTGCCATTCAGATTGTTGCAAATCCGGTTTTTCATGAGCGTACTAAGCATATCGAAGTTGATTGTCATGCTATTCGTGAAGCCTATGATAATCATGTTATATCCATCCCTCATATCAATACTCAATTTCAAGTTACAGATATTTTGACCAAAGCTGTTCCTTGTCCACGCCATCAATTTCTTGTCAGCAAATTGATGCTCCTTGATGACCCGCATCAATTTGAGGGGGATGTGAATAAGGAAATAAGGAAGTTGTAAATAGTATATTTGTAGATTTATTTATATGTATTTTGCCCAGACCCATTAGGTTTTCTCAGAGAAAAGCCTATTTAAACGCTTTTGTGCTTGTACTCAAGGTATCGAAACATAATCAATAAAACAGAACTACAGCAACTCTGTAGTCGCAGACTGTAACATCCGCAAAATAATTAACCGAATTATTTGGATGTTAACCCAATTAAATTAATTTAGTACTTGACTGGTAAATTTATTGAGTGCTAAAATTATTTATTGGTTGTCATCGGATCGTTAACCGGATAATACGGATCAAGGAAGTTTCGGAATCGAAATAGGAGATTTAGATCAATATAGTAATTTGACCACGTTGCCATATATTTATTAAATAAATATATGTATATACGTGTGTGTGTGTTAATAAGAAAGGAAAGAAAAGAATTGAAAGAAAAGAAAGAAGAAAGCCACGCGAGAAACAGAGAGGAGAGGAGAAAAAGAAAAGAAGAGAGAAAGAAAGGGGAAGGAAGAAGAAGAGGAAAAAGGGGAAGGTTAGGCTCATCAAAACGACTTCCGTCCAACACGAAAAATGCTTAGCGTTACTTCCTCTTCGATTTGGTACCAACATCTTCATCATCAACTCACTCTACACGAATTTACCATTTTCGGTTTGAAGCTCAAGGTGGCGTTTTTGAGAGCTATCTTCGTCAATAAAGCGGTTTGAAGGCTAGGGGAGTTCGAATGGAGGCTTGGGTACTAGCTTGGAGTGAAAGAATCAAGGTTTGATTGGGTGAGATTTGAGAAATCAAATTTGGGGTTTTTAGATGAATAGTGATTTTGAGTTTGAAGATGATGAATAGTATCCGTGGAGGATTTCGGGGAATTCGGTGTTTCGGTCAAAAGAGGTTTCGTGATCGAGCGGAAAGTTTTGGAATCGGATTTGAGCGTCGCCGGAGCGTGTAGTTGATTCGAGGAACGTTCGTGCGGTTTTGTCAGAAAAGCGGTGTCGCGGAAAGTCTCGGCGATTTTGAAGTCTCGGTGTCGGCACACGCTTCGAGGGTGAGTTTTACTCACGTTTAGGATTTTTGTTTTTCGAATTAATTGATAAACTGTTTTATCGCTTTTGCTGGACTGGAATATTATGTGATACTGCCTGATTCGGGTTAGGAATCGATTGGGGCGAGTCTCGGGTTGCGTCGTGTTAAAAATGGAATTTTTGGTGATTTGATTCGAGAGATTTTGATTTAAAACCGTTATTTGGAAAATCGCCGTAATTTGATAAACTTCGATTTGATTTAGATTTTGATTGATTGTTTGATGTTGATTGGGTTTGATTACGTGTGTGTGAAAACTGTTTTCGATCGGAATTAAAATCGGAATTAAGCGGAATCGCGATTTTCGCGCGAAACCGCCAAAATCTTCCCTTGACAGACCCCCTGCTGTCTGATAGCACGCCACTTGCGCGCCGCGCGCCACCCGCGCGCCAATTGGCAGAACTTCCTGTCTGTTCGCGCGCCGTTTGCGCGCCACGCGCCACTCGCGCGCCAGTTGGCAGAATTTCAGCAACCAAACACTGTTTTTCGTTTCGCGATAACTTTTGATCCGGGAACCCGATTGAGGTGTTCTAAGATGCGTTGGAAAGCTTATTCAGAGGCCTAACTGAATATTCTATTGTAAGGCAAAATGAACTGTTTTTGATATTGAAAATTGTGCCGAAAAGTGGTCAAATAGAGTGCGAGTGTGAACTTGGATTTTATAAAACGTGGATTAAAGTGTTTCATTGATTGTCTGATTTGATGGACCGTGGGTTCATAGTACTGTAGATATATATGTTTATATATATAGAGTTTGGGTGACGACCCATGTTGACATACTAGGCGGGGCAGTCATGATCCCCTACCCTAGGCTCCGGGCCTTTAGGAAGAATACTATTGGCAGTGGGGTTCACCGGGTTTCAGCAGTAATGCAGGCGGTGTTATGTTAAATTGTTTGTAGTGCGATTCACCGGGATGTAGCGGTCACGCAGCCGGTGTCGTACTGAGTCATAACAGGTTCATCGGGTATGTAGCGGTAACGCAGTCGGTGATCTGTTGAATTGTTTTGTTGTGCGATTCACCGGGATGTAGCGGTCACGCAGCCGGTGTCGTACTGAGTTATAGCAGATTCCCCGGGATGTAGAGGTCACGCAGCCGGTGGAATGCTATGTGTAAAATAATGCGGTTCACCGGGATGTAGCGGTCACGCAGTCGGTGCCGTGTTGAGTTAAAAATGTTTTTAAACAAGTACCGAGAGAGCGAGTAGGGGTCTCGGTAGAACTCACTGAGATTGTATCTCATTGTTTATATGTTGTTGTTTTACAGAGACACAGGGACAGCGGAAATCCAAGAGGCACGAGTAGGTTGAGCTCGGACTGGTTGCTGATAGCCTAGCTTTATATTTAAGCTTATTCCCCTTTTGTTGTCTGTATACTAAAGCATTATGTATTTAAGGTATATCTTTCTTCCGCTTTCTTGTATGATACTGGATACTATAATTGCTGATGGTATATGGTCTGAGAACCATATTGTCTTGTTGTAAATAAGACTGTTTGGGTTTTATTCAGCGAAAAATTTATAGTGATATTCAGTGTCTAAGCAGGAAATATATCTCTGATGTGTTACTAATGTGCACTTTGGTATTTTTAATCGATAAATTATACCGGGGTGTTACAGTTGGTATCAGAGCAGTTCGACCTAGTCGGACTTAGTTTAGGGTTGAGTCGATTCCTTGTTAGTCCTTTTTGTAATTACACTTGTGATGCTAAGAGACATTGAGCCTGATCAACTTAATACTTAGTGCATCATAAGCGGAATTATGACTGGATGATCAAGATGCAATCCTCGACCACAATCGGAATCTTCAACCGGTGCATCCTCAGGAAAGGTGACATGACGGTGGGAGAATACACCGCTAAGTTTGAGAAGTTGTCTCAGTTTTACCAAGTGGTAAAGTAAGCTTCGGATGACGAACGGAGAATGCAGAAGTATAAGACGGGCATAAGTGCTTTTATGATTTATGGTCTCAGTTCTTATACTATTACCAATTTTGTTGCCTTAGTGCAATCAGCCTATGTCGCCGAGGATGATCTCATAGGAAATATGGGAAAGGAAAGAAGGTAGTTGAATTATCAACTCCGAATGCAAAGTCCTAAGATAATTTCATCAAAGGAAAAGCAGATGCAATTCTTTGATTCTTTAAAGGTCAGAAGATGTTCTAACTGTGGAAAGCCTCACAGCGGTGATTGCAAGCGAAGATCTAATCGGTGCTATTATAGAAATGTAGAGGGTCATTATGGTAAAGAGTGCCCCGTAAGGAAGAGTTTCAAGGAGTTACAAGCAGCTCTAAGGCAAGGACGAGTCAACATTCTGGATGTTTAGGCAGTTACGACTGCAGACAATCTACTGAGGAGTATGAGATCAGTTTTCAATAACTCCGTCAGTATATTAAATGATTCGGGTGCAACCTATTGTTGTATATCCCGATCGCATGTGAATCGGTTGGGATCAGCCTTATCATCGCTATCCGAGCCGATGACTATTTTAACTGCTGCTAAAGAACGTGTCCAGACCCAATCCTTGAGTCAGAATTGTCTACTTGTCATAGGAGGCAGAAATTTCGTTGTAGAATTTATTGTTTGCCCATGAGAAGTGTGGACACCATTTTGGGTATGGATTGGATGACTGCAAATCATGTTGCAATCGACTGTGTTAATCAACTATCAGTTTCGCTTCAGGACCAGTTGAATTGTCTAGGACAAATTCTGAAGCAGTTACCTAGTTCACCCTAGACGGTCTATCTTCATTCCAAGGTGCGGAAGCACATGTTAGTATGTTATCTGCATCCACTGAAACTAGTTTGGATTTGGCGAACATTCAGATTGTGAATGACTTTCTGGATGTTTTCACGATGAAGTTTCTTCTGAATCTCCTGAGCGAGAGGTAGAGTTTACGGTAGAATTGGTTCCTGGTACGGGATCAATATCTATTGTTTCTTATTGAATGTTCCTTTAGAATTCAAGGAAATGGAGTCTCAACTTGAAGAGTCGACGTTAAGGAAATTCCTTCGACCGAGAGCTTCTCTAAGGAGTGCTCTGGTGTGGTTAGTCAAAAGGAAAAATGGTAGCATGAGATTGTGCATTGATTATCGACAACTCAACAAAGTGACGATCAAGAATAAATATCCCTTACCAAGGATAGACGATTTGCTTGAGCAATTTGAGGTGTTGCAGTGTTTCTAAAATTGATCTGAAGTCAGGATATCATCAAATAAAAGTTAGAGCCTTAGATATTCCGAAGACAGCTTTCTGTACTGGGTATGGACATTACGAGTTCATAGTGATGCCCTTCGGTTTGACTAATGCTCTAGCGGTATTCGTGGATACATGAACCGAGTTTTCCACGCGTACCTGGATCAAATTGTAGTTGTTTTCATTGATGATGTCGTGGTGTACTCGAAGACCATTGAGGAGCATGCTCAACATCTCCGCATTGTTCTGAGTGTACTCCGAGAAAAGAAGTTGTACGCAAAGCCGTCGAAGTGTGACTTCTGGATGCCGGAAGTGAAGTTTTTGAAACGCGCGATTTCCCAATCGGGAGTTGCGGTGGATCCCAGTAACGTGGGAGCTGTGTTGAACTGGGAACGACCAACGTCAGTCACTGAAATCAAAATGTTTCAAGAATTAAGGGTTTGGTTGACTTCTGCTCCATTCCTGATTCTTGCGGATCCGTCTTTGAAATTCCAAATTTACGACGATGTTTCTGGGAAGGGTTTAGGAGGTGTTCTTGTGCAGAATCAACAAGAGGTAGCTTATGCGTCCAGGCAATTGAAGACTCATGAGGAGAATTATCCGACTCATGATTTGTAATTGGCAGCTATTGTGTATGCACTGAAGATTTGGAGACGTTACCTGTATGGGTCTCGTTTCGAGGTCTTTAGTGGTCACAAGAGTTTAAGGTATCTGTATGATCAGAAAGAACTGAATAGCAGGCAGAGAAGTGTGTTGAGTTTCTGGAGGATTATAAATTAGTGTTGAGCCATATGAGGATCTCTAGTTCCTCAAGGGATTCTATACGCTTAGCACAGGAAGTAGATGTGAAGCTACAATCACAAAGGTATTTCCAGATTTTACCATGGATAGTGATGGAGTCAGTTGTTTCAACGGTAGAATCTGTGCGACCGATGATGAGAACAATAAAAGACAAGTGTTAGAGGAAGCACACCGAAGTTTATATTCTGTTCCAGGGTGTTCAGAATATAAAGAAGATGTATGAGTGCTGAGGTATTAGTTTGTTAACCTCTCCTTTGTGAAGGTTAACAATGAGATGGTATAATATGATTCCGTTTGACAAGTCGAACGCGAACGCGAATATGTAGGTGAGGTAACTGTTGACTGTTTTTCACATTGCGAATAAGCACCAGAGGATTAATTGATGGATCTGCTGCAATGGACTGGAATTTCCGAAGTGAAGCTTGGTGTGCGGCGTGATAGTTTTGAAAAATCATTTTTGTGAAAACCCGCATGCTAAAGTTAATTTTGGGAACGAATCAAGAGACTAATAGGATGTGATTAGGAGGAAAATCCTAGGAGGATTACTTAGGTTGAGGGGAAGCTCTCAACGCTATTGACTAATTCGGAAAGGAGCTCTAAGTTCTGTTTGATAGTTGTTTGGACAACAACTGAGGTGATTTTCATTACGTTCAATTTATTTGATGTCCCCGTGGTTTATTTCTACGTTTAAGGTCAGAGCTTTTGATAAAACCCAAATCTCATCTTTTTGAAGAAGTTTTACCTCGAAGACTTGGAAGTGAGTCAAGGAAATTCACAGTGACTTTCCGTCACATTTTTCAATGGGTACAGGAACTGTTATGGATTTTTAGAAAATTTGCGGAGAACGTGTTTACACCCTTTGAGAAAATCGTGTTTGTTTTTACCTCTGCCGAGGAGTACCAGTTTGTGGATCTCATATTCAACATATATTCTATCAAGTGTCTTGTATTAGACCATTTGACTTAGATTAATCAAAGTTGGGGAGCAAGCGAGGATAATTAGAATGAAGCTTCAGGAGTGTTTTCAAATGCGGTGCCGAGCTTATGTAGGCGAAAGAGGAGTTTCTCGTGCCGATTCGTAATAAGAGAGTTCGGATTGTAATCTTAGAAGCGTTCTGGGGTAGTAGTGGATCATACCTGGAGATTGATGTGCCAACTTGGGAAGGTTTTCTACACTCATTTCGTTAATTCAAGATTGTTTTCTCGCAAATTTAGACCTTTCTGAGAATGTCGATTCTCGATTAGTCAGATGAAAGACTTGACGAAATTTTGAGGACAAAATTCTTTCAAGTTGGGGAGAATGTAACATCCGCAAAATAATTAACCGAATTATTTGGATGTTAACCCAATTAAATTAATTTAGTACTTGACTGGTAAATTTATTGAGTGCTAAAATTATTTATTGGTTGTCATCGGATCGTTAACCGGATAATACGGATCAAGGAAGTTTCGGAATCGAAATAGGAGATTTAGATCAATATAGTAATTTGACCACGTTGCCATATATTTATTAAATAAATATATGTATATACGTGTGTGTGTGTGTTAATAAGAAAGGAAAGAAAAGAATTGAAAGAAAAGAAAGAAGAAAGCCACGCGAGAAACAGAGAGGAGAGGAGAAAAAGAAAAGAGAGAAAGAAAGGGGAAGGAAGAAGAAGAGGAAAAAGGGGAAGGTTAGGCTCATCAAAACGACTTCCGTCCAACACGAAAAATGCTTAGCGTTACTTCCTCTTCGATTTGGTACCAACATCTTCATCATCAACTCACTCTACACGAATTTACCATTTTCGGTTTGAAGCTCAAGGTGGCGTTTTTGAGAGCTATCTTCGTCAATAAAGCGGTTTGAAGGCTAGGGGAGTTCGAATGGAGGCTTGGGTACTAGCTTGGAGTGAAAGAATCAAGGTTTGATTGGGTGAGATTTGAGAAATCAAATTTGGGGTTTTTAGATGAATAGTGATTTTGAGTTTGAAGATGATGAATAGTATCCGTGGAGGATTTCGGGGAATTCGGTGTTTCGGTCAAAAGAGGTTTCGTGATCGAGCGGAAAGTTTTGGAATCGGATTTGAGCGTCGCCGGAGCGTGTAGTTGATTCGAGGAACGTTCGTGCGGTTTTGTCAGAAAAGCGGTGTCGCGGAAAGTCTCGGCGATTTTGAAGTCTCGGTGTCGGCACACGCTTCGAGGGTGAGTTTTACTCACGTTTAGGATTTTTGTTTTTCGAATTAATTGATAAACTGTTTTATCGCTTTTGCTGGACTGGAATATTATGTGATACTGCCTGATTCGGGTTAGGAATCGATTGGGGCGAGTCTCGGGTTGCGTCGTGTTAAAAATGGAATTTTTGGTGATTTGATTCGAGAGATTTTGATTTAAAACCGTTATTTGGAAAATCGCCGTAATTTGATAAACTTCGATTTGATTTAGATTTTGATTGATTGTTTGATGTTGATTGGGTTTGATTACGTGTGTGTGAAAACTGTTTTCGATCGGAATTAAAATCGGAATTAAGCGGAATCGCGATTTTCGCGCGAAACCGCCAAAATCTTCCCTTGACAGACCCCCTGCTGTCTGATAGCACGCCACTTGCGCGCCGCGCGCCACCCGCGCGCCAATTGGCAGAACTTCCTGTCTGTTCGCGCGCCGTTTGCGCGCCACGCGCCACTCGCGCGCCAGTTGGCAGAATTTCAGCAACCAAACACTGTTTTTCGTTTCGCGATAACTTTTGATCCGGGAACCCGATTGAGGTGTTCTAAGATGCGTTGGAAAGCTTATTCAGAGGCCTAACTGAATATTCTATTGTAAGGCAAAATGAACTGTTTTTGATATTGAAAATTGTGCCGAAAAGTGGTCAAATAGAGTGCGAGTGTGAACTTGGATTTTATAAAACGTGGATTAAAGTGTTTCATTGATTGTCTGATTTGATGGACCGTGGGTTCATAGTACTGTAGATATATATGTTTATATATATAGAGTTTGGGTGACGACCCATGTTGACATACTAGGCGGGGCAGTCATGATCCCCTACCCTAGGCTCCGGGCCTTTAGGAAGAATACTATTGGCAGTGGGGTTCACCGGGTTTCAGCAGTAATGCAGGCGGTGTTATGTTAAATTGTTTGTAGTGCGATTCACCGGGATGTAGCGGTCACGCAGCCGGTGTCGTACTGAGTCATAACAGGTTCATCGGGTATGTAGCGGTAACGCAGTCGGTGATCTGTTGAATTGTTTTGTTGTGCGATTCACCGGGATGTAGCGGTCACGCAGCCGGTGTCGTACTGAGTTATAGCAGATTCCCCGGGATGTAGAGGTCACGCAGCCGGTGGAATGCTATGTGTAAAATAATGCGGTTCACCGGGATGTAGCGGTCACGCAGTCGGTGCCGTGTTGAGTTAAAAATGTTTTTAAACAAGTACCGAGAGAGCGAGTAGGGGTCTCGGTAGAACTCACTGAGATTGTATCTCATTGTTTATATGTTGTTGTTTTACAGAGACACAGGGACAGCGGAAATCCAAGAGGCACGAGTAGGTTGAGCTCGGACTGGTTGCTGATAGCCTAGCTTTATATTTAAGCTTATTCCCCTTTTGTTGTCTGTATACTAAAGCATTATGTATTTAAGGTATATCTTTCTTCCGCTTTCTTGTATGATACTGGATACTATAATTGCTGATGGTATATGGTCTGAGAACCATATTGTCTTGTTGTAAATAAGACTGTTTGGGTTTTATTCAGCGAAAAATTTATAGTGATATTCAGTGTCTAAGCAGGAAATATATCTCTGATGTGTTACTAATGTGCACTTTGGTATTTTTAATCGATAAATTATACCGGGGTGTTACACAGACGTAGGCAAAGTTTGGCCGAACTGCGTAAACAATATTGTGAACGACCAATTTTTACTGGTATGGTCTTCTTTTTTCACGAGAATTCCAACAATATCGTTTTATGCATTTTGGTGATTTTAATCGACTTTTGCGTGTCATTTTGGGCTTATTGCTGATTTTTGCTTTTTATCAATCTTGTTGTCACTAGTAGAACTTTTTTTAAGGAAAAAACTTTTTTTAAAAAAATCTGTTTTAGGATTAAATATTATTATTATTAACTCTTTTTTTATTTATTATTGTTATTAGTGGAACTTATTTATTTTTATTGCAAGAAAAAAAACTTAATTAAAAAATCTATTTAATTATAATTTACAACTTACAAAATTCAAAAGTTTTCAAATACAAATAAAATACACACCAAGGTAAAACTCACAAAAGTTGTGAAAAGAAATAAAAAGGGGAAAAGTAGAGCATCATCAAGCAGCATCTTTTATTGTGGGCTAGAAGTCCACATGCTCTTTCATCATATAGTTGCTTTTTTTTCACAAGTAAAGCACTGTTGCTATGACCATCAAATAGTAGAATGTTTCTATTCTAGTGTATAGAACAAAGCCCTTTTATGTCAAAGGTTCCAATTTGCCTTTTTCTCACTAAGCTGCTCACAGTCTCACACCACGCCTCAATGACCATAACAAAGGGAAAAGTCCAATTCGTGACAGCAGTAGGCATAGACTCCAAAGCTGCAAATGGGAGATCCTAGTTTCTTTGCATTATTTCTCTGAACAATATACACACAAAGAAAGATTAGGCAGCAGTTTATAGTCAAACAAGGCCTAGCTCGTGAATGCAGCAGAGGTCTTAAGGAAGTTTTCTTTTGCAGAGAAAACTTTAAGCATGAAAACATGAAAGTTTAGAGAAAATACAAAATCAGAGTTTCAAAAAAATTGACTTCACAGTGCATTTATCAATACAAACTTGGCCTATAAATTGATCTTCTAACACAACAGGAAAAAAAATGCTCACTAACAAGAACACAGTCAATCAAAAAACACTGAAAGAAAAATTATAGATTTTTCTTTGATTCAAAGTTCTGTTCCGAAAAAGCAGCAGCAACCGTAGAGTCTTTTTTTTCAGCAGAAAGAAAGTGCTTCACGAGACAAAACTTAGGATCCAGGTTGGTTATTCTAACTACTAGATAGAAAATAGATGCTGGAACATATTTTTTTATTTTTTGTGTGTAGAATCTTTGAATCCAAACGTGTAATAACCGTCAGGGTCGTGTGATAATCCCAAAAAAAAAACAATACTAGTAAAAAAACAGTTTAAAACGAACATTAAATAGAAAAAAAAAGAGTAAATAAATCAAAACTTGAGATAAGGACAGTAGTTAGAGTTGCTGTTGTTATAGGAATAAAACTTGAATTTGTTTCAAATGTGGTTTTTTAGATTTAGATGCAAGAACCAATCAAAAAAAAGCAACCAAAGCAGAATCAGTAGGAGAGGTAAAAAAAGTAGAGAGAGTTACCTCCGGCAACCGCGTACGGTGGTCGTCCCTGTCCCTGCGCCGTCGTGAGCTCTCGCCTCCGGTCGTCTTCTCCGGCGACCACCACCACTGTCCAAAAAAAAACGCCACCACGAACGGTTGCCACCACCCAAAACACCACCACGGTCGGCCACCAAATCACCCCAAAACGACAGTACCACCACCGAAACACCCTCCACCGCCGTGAATCACCATAAACAGCCGCCACCCCAAAACGCCCAACAACCGTCGAACCACCGCCAAACAGTCACCACGACCCTTCTCTTCGCGACTACCTCCTCCACCCACAGTGCGACAACCCCCACCACGGCCAGTCACCACCGCAGCCAGCCACCACCTCCACCATAGAAACGAAAGGAACCCCAAAGAAAGTAGAAAGGGAAGATCGCACCAAACGACCACTTCTCCCCACCACTGAAGCCGTCACCTTCCCCCTCTCCACTTTCGTTGTTGACGACGTTGGGGGAAACAGTGAGCGAGTTTGGGGCCAGTAGAAAAAAGGCGGACGGCGAAGAAGAGGGAGAAGAGAGGGTAGGGAGCCGTGGGGAGAGGAGAGGAAAAATGGGTTTGATGATGATTTGGGGGGGTGTGGACGGCGCAAGGAGAGGGAAAGAGAGAAAAATTAGGGTTTGACATTTGGCGGGGTGAGGCGCCGTGGGAAGAGAGAAGGAAAATTAGGGTTTCCATTTTAGGTTTTCGATTTTATAGTAGGAGTGCCAGGGGCAATTTCGTCTTTTCATTTTTTTATTATTCAGATTCTTATTTACACCCCTTGCGTTTGCTTCGCACCCCCCCCCCTGAAGCCCACATCTTTGTTTTAGTGAGATACGGACCAGCCCACTAAAAAATGAGGATGGGCTACTGTATGCACCCCAGTTTTAATAATACAACCTCCTGCGGTTAACTGCACCCCCATTTTTCTATTTCACCCCCTTTTCGTTTTTTTATTTATTTTCTTCTCAAAAAAATTTCTTTTTTACCAAAAAACCTATAAAAATTATAAAAATGGGTTTGGCTGACATGCACATCTCGTCAATCCCGGTTTAAGAGACTTTAGCTGTACGGCATTGATCTTAAACTCCTTTCAAAAATTAAAATCAATCAAAAACACAAATATTTTTTCAAGAAGAACTACGTAGCCTTTGATCCTCCGCTTCGGAGATACGTAGGAGCGGGGCTTCCCCGTCAAGCTAAATTAATTATTCTCTAATACATAATCATTTTTTTTCTTTAACACCTATTTTTCTAAAAAACTAAAAAATGAGCTTGATCGAGATGTACATCTTGTCAACCTCGCAATCCTGGTCTAAGACGCCTGAGTTGTACAGCTTGGTGATCTTAAACCCCTTCGAAAAAAATAAAATCAACCAACCACCAAACTTTTTCAGGAAGAACTACGTGACTGTTGAGTTCCTCATTGCACCGGAGGATACGTAGGAGCGTATAACACCCCGATATTTCTAACGTGTAGAGATACCGCAATGCACAATTATAGCAATAATCAGAGGACACAGTTCCTGGATAATTATTGAACGTATAAACTTTTCCGAAATTAAACATAATATTCGGAACATCCCGACTTCATATAATAGAAGTTACTCGGTCCACAGCCGAAAGGATTACAACATCCCAGTTCAATAACTAAAACAGGAAACACAAATACGATTCGTACAACTCATAAACGATACAAGTCATACAACCATGACAAAGACAGCAAAAGGAAGCATAAGAGGATCAAGACTAGGTCCTTGACATCTCCAAGAGCATGTCACCTACTCGTGCCTAACAGTCTTCTTCTTTCCCTGCTTCTCTGAAAAACAACAACAATGATAGGGTGAGATAACTTATCTCAGTGAAGTGCAAAGCCCACAATCCCGGTAAATGAAGTGCTATTACATATTTTTAAGCCTTGTCAATTAATTTATAATTACAAGCTTTTCAAACGAAACATCGACTGTGCAAAGCCCACAATCCCGATGAGTCGAGAACATAACTTAGCATAAATCGGCCGTGCAAAGCCCACAATCCCGATAACCCACGTTAGACGATACCATAACGTTTTCCGGGCCTAGGGTGAGGGCTCATGACTTCCCTTCCTAGTATGCCAATTTGTCGGGTCGTCACCCAACGCGATATATAATAAAATATACATCGTGTCCGCATTGGACCGTCTTTCAAGTTTTAGATATCTATATCTATTATCGATCTATAACCCGTTTTGATGAATTCAAAGTTAGACATCCGGCGTTATAATCATAGCGTCGTGAAGGATCCACGATCCGGTTTGTTATGCCAAAAACATTATCTCACACGCGGTCTAAGTTTCGGTTTTTGAATAATTTAAACCTTCAAAACCCTTTTTCCCAAAATAATGTCGAACGTGCTCAAAACATTAATTTTATTAGGGCAATATCCTTAAAATTGGTTGGGAGGAAGATTAGAAGTGATTTGGAATCAGTCGAAGCGAGGAAACGAGAAATCGGAAGCCGGTAACAGAACCCCACGCACGGTTCGTGCCCAGGGGCGCACGACCTGTGCGTGATGCACCTAAAACCATCCAGTCAATACGAAGGGAGCGCACGGTCCGTGCCCAGGGGCGCACGATCCGTGCGTCCTGTATTATTTCGCAATTTTGCCAAACCGAAGCAGGCGCACTGTAGATTTGAAACCCCAGAGACGGATCCGGAAGAATCAGGATCGGGGCAGAAGTCAACCGTTCCTTCACTTCGAGGAAACATTCCTCACAATCGGCATCCCATGTAAACGATTGACTCTTGCGAGTTAACCGGGTGAGTGGGAGAACCAACTGTGAGAATCCTCCGATAAATCTCCTGTAATAACCTGCCAACCCCAAAAAGCTTCTTACCTCAGTCACTGAAGTTGGCCGCTCCCCATTCAACACAGCTTCCATTTTACTAGGATCCACTGCTACCCCCTCTTGGGAAATCACATGACCCAAAAACTTAACCTCTGACATCCAGAAATCGCACTTCGACGGTTTCGTATATAGCTTCTTCTCTCGGAGTACCCCTAAAACAAAGCGGAGATGTTGAGCATGCTCCTCAGTTGTCTTTGAATACACCAAAATATTGTCTATGAAGACGACCACAAACTGATCCAAGTAGGAATGAAATATTCGATTCATGTAGTCCATAAAAACAGCCGGGGCATTAGTTAGTTCGAAAGGCATCACCACAAACTCGTAGTGTCCATACTACGTACAGAAAGCAGTTTTCGAAATATCTAAGGCCTTCACTCTGATTTGATGGTATCCCATTCTTAAATCAATTTTGGAGAATATTCTAGCGCCTCGAAGTTGATCAAGCAGATCATCTATCCTTGGTAACGGATACTTATTCTAGATGGTAATCTTGTTCAATTGACGGTAGTCGATGCATAATCTCATACTTCCGTCCTTCTTCTTGACTAACAGTACTGGAGCACCCCATGGAGAAGCACTCGGTCGAATAAACTTCTTGGAAATTAATTCCTCAAGTTGGGACTTCAATTCCTTCAGTTCGAGAGGAGACATCCTATAAGGTGCTATGGATATTGGCCCTGCACCAGGCGCCAAATCAATAGAGAATTCTACCTCTCGTCCCGGAGGAAAAGAGGAAACTTCCTCGGGAAAAACATCTAAGAATTCATTAACAACTTGAACAGATGATAAATCCAAACCAGCTTCAGTTGATGCAGATAAAATAACAACAAAAGCTTCCGCACCTTGGAATAAAGACTGGCTAGCGGAAGCGAACGAAATAACACCATCGGTTGCAAGTGGTGCATGTTCCACTACTCCTGAGGGAAACTCAATTGCACGATTGAAACAGTCAATAGTAACATGATTGGAAGTCATCCAATTCATTCCCAAAACAATCTCCATCCCCCTCATAGGCAAACAGATAAAATCAACAACAAAATCCCTGCCTCCTATGGTAAGCAGACAGTTACGACACAATGACTGGGTTCGCACACGACCCTTTGCAGCAGTAAGGATAGTTATTGGCTCGGATATAGGAGATACTATTATTCCTAACCGTTCAGCACATACTTCTGAGATAAAACAATGAGTAGCACCAGAATCATACAGTATATTAACAGTTTGATTAAAGAGAGAACCTGTACCCCTTATGAGATTATCAGCTGGTGTGATGATCTGGGCGTCCAAGGTGTTGACTTTAGCCTCTCTTGGAGCATCAGGAGACTCCAAGAAAGCTTTCCTTGTCGGGCAATTATTAGCATAATGGCCCACCTCCTTGCAAAAGTAGCATTGATTTGGCCCAGCTTGACATCTACCTCTGTGACTCTTCTTGCAGATAGAACATTTATTAGATCTTGTAGAGTCATTAGTCTGCACTTGCTTTCCTTTTTCGGAGTTACCCCTTTGTCTAGGGTTGGAAGAAGTCGATTCGTTACCCCTTCGTTTTTCCTTCCAAAAATCCCTTTTTTCAGCATACATTCTTTTGAGATCTTCTTCAGCAGTGTGTGTTTGTTGCACCAAGGTGGGATAAGTGGTCATAGTATAGGAACTAAGACCTTGATTCACATCACCACGGAGACCTTGTTTAAACATTATCATTTTCCACCGGTCATTAGGAGCATGAGTTCCCACTTCGTAAAATTGAGACAGTCTTTCAAACTTTGCCGCATACTCCCCAATGGACATGTCCCCTTGTTTCAGACTAACAAACTCCACCTGTTTGGCAAGTCTCTGAGCATCAGGAAAGTAGTGACCTAGGAACAGCTCCTTAAAGTTATCCCAATTAAGAGGTGTCCCTTGGGTTTGAAGCATCCTGCGTGCATTTGTCCACCAGGTAAGAGCATCTTCATCCAGAGCATTAGCAGCACAAATTACCTTCTCTTCTTCATTGCATTGCAAAGTCATAAAGATCCTTTCCATGGCATCTACCCAGAAACGGGCTTTCATTGCATCGGATCCTCCTTTGAAGGTTGGGGGTTTCATCTTCAGAAACTGAAAATACACCCTGTTGGGATCCTCAGGTTGGGGTACATTGACTGACTCAGTTGGTTGTGGTTTAGGCACTTGGTGCATCTGCTGCATTTAAGCCATCTGAGCCATCTGTTGCTGTTGCATTAGCATCATGTCATTCATCATCTTCTGCTGAGTTTCGATGACATTCTGCATCCATTCTTGATGAGGATCAACAGGTGGGTTTCTCCTACCTCTTCCAGCCATGATTCTGCGAAATATGCACAAAGTATTAAGTTGATCAGGCTCAATGTCTAATAGCATACTAAGAAGAATCAGACTTAGAAGACGTAAAAGACTCTTAACATCTAAGTCCGACTAGGTCGAACCGCTCTGATACCAAATGTAACACCCCGATATTTCTAACGTGTAGATAGGGGTGTTCGTGGGTCGGTTTGGATCGGATTTGACCAAATCCGTTGCCCGAACCAATGATAATTATTCGGTTTGGATTGGTTCGGATTTTACATTTTTTCCTCCAAAATCCGAACCAAACCGAACCGATATTGGACGGGTTGGTTTGGATTGGGCTCACGGGTCGTTCACTAAAATATTAATTTTCTAAAATATAAAAACAACACTTTTTTATGATATTCCAACACTTTATATAGCTAAAAAAATTGAAAATCACACGAAATCAAACTGAAATCCACTAATAGTCTTCCCATTCATAGTAATAAAATTTTACAACTTAATCATAAATTATTAAGGTAAAAATTCTAAGCAAATAAAATCGTGTGCATCTAAAATTACAAAATTGTTATGACGTAATATGGGTTGGTTCGGGTTCGCGGATTTGATTTTTAAAATCTGTTGTCCGATCCAAACAACTACGGGTTGGTTTGGATTTGTTTGATTTTGACCCGAACACGAAAAATATCCGAACCAAACATATCAGATTGGATTGGATCGTGGGTTGGTTTGGATTTGCCCGAACCACTGAACACCCCTACGTGTAGATATACCGCAATTATAGCAATAATCAGAGGACACAGTTCCTGGATAATTATTGAACGTATAAACTTTTTCCGAAATTAAACATAATATTCAGAACATCCCGACTTCATATAATAGAAGTTACTCGGTCCACAGCCGAAAGGATTACAACATCCGAGTTCAATAACTAAAACAGGAAACACAAATACGATTCGTACAACTCATAAACGATACAAGTCATACAACCATGACAAAGACAGCAAAAGGAAGCATAAGAGGATCAAGACTAGATCCTTGACATCTCCAAGAGCATGTCACCTACTCGTGCCTAACAGTCTTCTTCTTTTCCTGCTTCTCTGAAAAAAAACAACAATGATAGGGTGAGATAACATATCTCAGTGAGTTCTACCGTGCCCCCTCACTACCACTCGGTTTATTTATAAAACCGTTGCAACATTGTTATATTTATAAGCTATTTGCGTCAATATATACCTAGCCCATTACCAACTGTGCAAAGCCCACAATCCCGGTAAATGAAGTGCTATTAAATATTTTTAAGCCTTGTCAATTAATTTATAATTACAAGCTTTTCAAACGAAACATCGACTGTGCAAAGCCCACAATCCCGATGAGTCGAGAACATAACTTAGCATAAATCGGCCGTGCAAAGCCCACATTCCCGATAACCCACGTTAGACCATACCATAACGTTTTCCGGGCCTAGGGTGAGGGCTCATGACTTCCCTTCCTCGTATGCCAATTTGTCGGGTCGTCACCCAACGCGATATATAATAAAATATACATCGTGTCCGCATTGGACCGTCTTTCAAGTTTTAGATATCTATATCTATTATCGATCTATAACCCGTTTTGATGAATTCAAAGTTAGACATCCAGCGTTATAATCAAAGCGTTGAGAAGGATCCACGATCCGGTTTGTTATGCCAAAAACATTATCTCACACCCGGTCTAAGTTTCGGTTTTTTTCAATAATTTAAACCTTCAAAACCCTTTTTCCCAAAATAATGTCGAACGTGCTCAAAACATTAATTTTATTAGGGCAATATCCTTAAAATTGGTTGGGAGGAAGATTAGAAGTGATTTGGAATCAATCGGAGAGACGAAACGAGAAATCGGAAGCCGGTAACAGAACCCCACGCACAGTCCGTGCCCAGGGGCGCACGACCCGTGCGTGTTGCACCTAAAACCATCCAGTCAATCCGAAGGGAGCGCACGGTCCGTGCCCAAGGGCGCACGATCCGTGCGTCCTGTATTATTTCGCAATTTTGCCAAACCGAAGCAGGCGCACGGTCCGTGCCCAGGGGCGCACGATCCGTGCGTCCTGTTCTATTACAGAACTTGCACAGATTTTACCGATTCGTTTCTCCAATCGTTCCCAATTCTATCCCTAATCTCAATCCCGCCTGAAATACAGAAAATCCAGGCAATTCCAGACTATATATCCAGTTCATAAATTATATGACATGATTATAGATTCTAAGGAAAGACCGTAAAACGCAATAGTTCTAATAAAACGGTTTTCGGTTCTTAAATATCTCGAAATCAGTATTTTGTCTTAGGACTGAAAACAACATAATTTCAGAAAACAATATTCCCTAGTCGTGAGTAGAACTCACCCGTTGATGATCGTTCTAGGAGTTCCAACCGAAACACGAGATGACCGAGATACGAAATGCACGAGCAAGAACCGAAAGACACCAACACAAGTAAACAGCAACTATCTACACTTGTGGGACTGAAACAGCAGCTTATCCACTTTCCAAATGCTTTTCAACCCACAATGCAAGCTCACTCAGTTGCTGGGAATCATTTCCAAGGTGATCAAAGCACATGCAAGGCCTCAAAAGGGATGAAGTTCCACTTTGAGCTTCACGATTCGAAAATGGAAAAGAAAGGAAGAGGATGGTTCAGCTTGAAATGTTTATATCAGAAGAAAGAAGATTGAAATTGGAGTTCAATGGTATCAAGATTACTTATATGCATTCAGAATCTAGGAAGTTCACTCCATCTCTTTCTCCTCTCACCTTCGCCCCTCTTCGCCCTCTTTCCCTTTGAGTTTTTCTCTTGTTTTCAGTTCTGAGTTTTGAGTTCTGATTGTTAGGAATGAATAAGTGTGAGAGAGTTGGAGGGTTCAGCTGAAACAAGTGGGTTGAATCACTAAAGGGGGGTGCAAGGACGATTTTGCCCCTCAGCTCAATTCTCTTATAAACTCATGGCTAGGCCACAATTAAATAGGTAAAAGGATTCCGGACAAATTCCTCGACTATCAATTATATAAAATCCACTTATATTGTTATTTTAAAAATTAGGGATGTTACAGAGCGGGGCCTCCCCGTCAAGTCAAAATTAAATTTTCTTAAATTGGTCCCTATTTTATTTATTTCTAAATAATTCTTTTTTACTTTATTTATTTTTTGGGTAAACAAATTTTCTAAACTTATTGATATGTTGCACAATCAAATTTAGGGTAACTGTCTTCGGACAGATGTTTTAGGGGTGCTGTGGAATTAAGTTTTCGCCCTTCCCTACACATAACCGACTCCCGGATTCAATCTAGTTTACGCAGACCAAATAACTTTAAATGTAGGTTTTTCTCAATTTTTCCTATTAAATAAATTGGGTGGCGACTCCTAAAACTATCAATTTTTGAGCCATCTACGTCGGGATCACGGTCACGACAGATGGCGACTCCATTGGGGATTTAGTGAGAGTCAAGCCTTTTATAATTTGAATGTGCGAGATATGTTTGAGTAATAATTTTGTTTACCCTTTACTGGATTATCATATATAGTTGTTTTACATTTCGTTTAAATGTGAACCCTAGAATAGAGGACATGTATTATTTGCTGTCTGGTTATTTTGCAGGAGCAGTTTGTGGTTTGATTTTTTTATGGTTTGAGGTTTGTATGCTCCCTTCACACACTACACATACACTGTGAGCACACACTGAGAGTTGGGCTTACACCGGAGCCTAAAAAAACACCTAAGTTAGAACGAGGCTGTGTAGTGGTAGTCATTTTGGATGTACATCCTGGTGTCTACCATGAATTCCTCATCTAGAGTATGACTCTTCTCTGCGGGTATCCACATTTCGGATGTACGTCCTGGTGTGTTTAACCTTCTAAAAGAGTACTTGACTCTAGAGACCTGAAATCTCCATAGGATATAGCTGCCAACCCAGTGAGCATTCACGATAGAAAGATGATAGATCCATAGGGTTCGACGCCCAATAGCATGGGCCAACCAAACTAGGACACAAAGGGAGTTACTCCACCTCTTACGTTACTCTTCAAAAAAAATTTAGCATAAACTAACTCTTGTGCATGGAGAAATACTCACACCATTTTCCCAAAAATAAAAAAATAAAATTCACATGCATGTCTCGATTTTCCCTTTTAGTATGCTAATATCTGTTATTTATCCATCCAGGAATGTTTTTCGAGGGATCTAAGTTTTGAATTGAAAAGTGAGTATCTTGGACAAAAGAAATCGTGAGACATGGAATTGATGAATGAGAAAGCAAGGTTGCAAACCAGGAAGACCACCCAGTTCATTATCCGAAAGCCAGACATGGTCAAGCTGAAGGCCTATGCAACCCAGTTGCCTGAGGAGTCACGAGATGTTCTTAAAGGAAGATATGGGAATCTGTTGGATTTGTTAGATGTAAATGTTCAGACTGATGCTATTTCTGCTATGGCCCAATACTATGACTCACCATTGAGGTGTTTTACCTTCTCCAATTTCCAACTAGCCCCCACTCTCGAGGAGTTTTCGGCAATTATCGGGCAGCCTCTGAACGATGGGAAACCATATCACTTTTATGGGAGCTATCCTCGAGTTAACACTATTGCTAAGGCTCTCGGAGTTGATCCAAGCGAAATTAATAATAAGAAACCTGATGAGAAAACAGTTGAAGGGATACCAAGGGTGCGAGTGAAAGAGCTAATGCACAAATTGATGAGGCGCGGAGACTCGGGGGCCCTCACAGATGTGTTGGCCTTTGCAATTTATGACTCGGTCTTATTCCCATGTAGTGGAGACTTCGTGGGCCCCGGTGCAATTGATGTATTTATGGCACGTAAGTGCCGAAGGGAGAATTCAACGTTCCCAGTTTTGGCCGACGTGTACTATACTCTGAGTCTCTGCCATGAAGAGAAAAAGAAGACGATTATTTATTGCCTGCTCATACGATATATCTGGTTGATAGCTCACGTACTCAAAAGAAATTTCAACAACTGGTGCCCTATCTCAGATTGGAAAAAGTTGGGCTCACAGACCTATAGTGCCAAGGAATGGACAGAAATTCGTTGAGCTCACGGAAGATGCAGTACGCTGGTTTCCACTAGCGGGGGGTGTGAAGCATGTTGTTTTCAAATGCGGAGATTTCCCAAATGTGCCGCTTGTGGGAACATCATAATGCATTAATTACAACCCAATCTTGGCATTGCGGCAAATGCGTTATCCGATGATGGGCCCGCCTACTGAAGAGTCGCTATTTTGTTTTAGGGATGCCTTGACGGACAAGCCTATATTGGACAAAATCAGTGAGGCATGGAAAAGGGTCACCTATATGGGGAGAAAAGAGCTGGGGAACAAAGGTTGTGGAGCAAGTGGTACATATAAGGAATGGGTGCGAGATAGGGTGGAGGTGATCAAACTACCATTTCAGAGTTTGGCACCTAAGCCGCAACAAGAGACTGACACAGTCTTGGAAGAAAGTGATGAGATGAAAATAATGAAAGACAAGTTGGCCAGGGCAGAAGGAGAGAAAAGTGCCTTGGAGGCCGAACTCAAAGAGGTCCGCTCCACACTCGAGTCCCTGAAGATGGAGTGTAAGGAGAAATCCCAGTCAATTGAGCAGGCCAACAAAAGGGCTCGCACCGAGAAGGACTCCAAAGATAAAACCAGGAGTTATTTAAGTTCAGCGAATCAGGACTTAAAAATGCGGATTGCTGAGCATGACAAAGCTATGAAAGAGAATGACCATCTGAAATTGGTCCTTAGGGAGAAGGAGTATCAAATGAACACCCTCAAGGCCTGCATGGATGAGCAAGCAACCCAGCATGATCTAGATAGAAGGTTCAATGAGCGTGCTCACGCCAAAGTCATAAGAGAGTACCAGGAGCACCTTGAGGAGAAACATAGAGAGATGGCGGAACTCCTCAAACTAAAGGAGGAGGTGTTGGAGGAAAACTGGCAACTGAAAGGAGAGATGGTGAACTTTGAAGAGGCCCATGCAGAAACTCAACAGCGCCTGCTTAGCCTCGATTTGAAGTTGAAAGAAACAATTGCTCAGTATGAAGAAAAGATCAAAAATGACAACCTGGAGGTCAGAAGTTCGATCCACATGTATCGGACCACTATCGACAAGAAGAATGAAGAGCTTAGGGCTTTGGGTAACTGGCCCGTAGAAGGGAACCACCTTTTGGGATTGATTAGAGAGGCTGAGTTGAACCACATGCATGCTTGGTATGAGATCGGACGCTGGGCTCGCAAGTTGAAGGAGGTTGAAAGGATCCCCGAACTGGTTCGGGATGCAGAGGCTACAGCTAACCCACTCACAACCCCCCGTGAGGCGGTTGAGCTGATCAACGTTTGCAAGGGACTTGTGGAAGACTTCGAGGAACTAGTCATGCAGGCTATGAATAATTGATGTATTTGAATGTTTCCTTTTGTTTCCAGATTTTGGTTATGTAATTGAAAGACTCATTTGGATGCTATTAGTAATGAGAAGGCTCGTGTTTGTTTCTCCATAATTCCATGTCTACGATTCATTTGAAAATATCAAACCAAGGATACTCACTTATTCAAAGAACGCTATATAACGATAATCCCTCGGCAACTAACCGGTGATTTATTTTTTTTTCGCATAAACAATAATATAAAAATAAAGTTTCTCTTTGTTAACCAGGAACTTAGTAACCATTGTGCGTGCTAGAGAAAAGACCAATCAAACTCGAACATACTTCACCAGGTCCAGAGCAAGAATGGCAGAACAAGAGGAAATGCACGGAAGGAATCTGAGTCAGGAGGTGGACGAAGTCAAGGGGAAAATGGAAGAAATGGCTGCGACCCAAGAACGAATGGAAGACGCCTTGATAGCCATAAAGGACACAATCACTTTCCTGTCTGCGAGAGTAGTTGGTATGGTCGGCAACGAAAGTGAGGGGTATCAAAATCCAAACCATGGCAACCATGGGCCATCTGATATCCCCGTCGGAATGGGATATGAAGCTACGGGTCACCATGAGGGAGAGTACCCATACCCTACAAGTAGGCCAGGAGGGGCATTCCACGCAGAGAACGTGGTGCACGAGGGGCATGCGTCAATACAAAAGGATAAGGCGAGACAACAATGGATGGATAAGATGGAGGAAAAGATCAAAGCGATACAAGGGTCTAGCACTTTTGGGTCCTTGGGCTTGGATGAGATCTGTCCTACTACTGACGTCGTAATCCCGCGAGACTTTAAAGTGCCCGACTTCACCAAATATAACGGGAGCACCAATCCTCTTCTGCATTTGAGGACCTATTGCACCAAAATGTCAATATGGTCCAAGGATGAGAAGTTCCTCATTAGCTTTTTCCACGAAAGTTTGACCGGGCCAACTTTAGAATGGTATATTTAGATGGACCACTCTAAGATTGGTAGTTGGAAGGACCTCGCTGACGTCTTTATGAACCAGTATAGGTTTAATATGGACATGGCTCCAACACGTGAGCAGTTGGGAATACTACAAAAGAAGAATGATGAGGCATTCAAACAGTATGCCCAGAGGTGGATAACTCTTGCTGCACAAGTCCAACCACCACTCACCATATCCGAGATGTGCTCTTACTTCTTGGGGACGTTAGGATCCCCCTATGTGGCTGCAATGGCCGGAGCTGCCTACAGAGACTTCGCAGATCTGACAACGGCCGGTGAAAGAATTGAGATGTTGGCAAGAGCTGGAAAACTTCCCATGGAGTAGACGGAGAGCGGGCAATCAAAAAAGAGCTTCCCTCAGAAAAATAAAGACCCAGAAGTCAGCTTCATTCGAGTCGCACCAAACCATATTCCTCAACAGCCCAGATATCGCCAACCCCCTCCTAACTTTCCCCCATTTCCTAATCTTTCTATCACCAATGCTGAATTGTTCCAACAATTACACGACGCCCACTTGATCACAGGGATGCCAGTAAAGGATTGGGAACCTCCATTCCCGTCTTGGTACAACCCAAACCTGGCCTGCAAATTCCACATGGGAGCTACCGGCCATTCAATTGAGGATTGTGAGGCCTTCAAGAATGTTTTGAGGAGGTTAATCGCTCATAAGAAATTAGACATTCAAGAAGAGTCGGGACCAAATATCACTAATGACCCTCTCCATAAGCACAAGGGGAATGCATCGGTGAGCATGATAGAAAAGGATGGTACGCCTATCAAAAAGCTTTTGAAACTCCGAATCCCCAGGATGGAGATATGGGAGGGATTGCAAAAGGACCGATAACAAAGTAGTGGCACCCACCAAAGAAGTCGTGAGATATGCCATGTATGACGGAGAGAAGAGGTGTGTGTACCATCATGGTTGTGCTGGCCACGAAGTGGAAGGTTGTTGGGATTTCAAAGCCTGTGTGCAAAGCCTAATGATGTTGGGGATTGTTCAGGCTAAGGAAACGAGGGCCCAAGAGGAGGTCAATGTCTTGGAGCGTTTCGTGCTCAAAGTCCCTCCCCCCAACCAACCTCCGGTATCAGAAAAGGTTACAGTGATCGTGAAAAAACCTATGCCTTTTTCTTGTGACAATACTCATGTGGTTCCCTAGAATTATGGGACCCAGGTCAAAGTTATAGGCGGCCCGTCAAAGTGCAAAGTGGGTAAAGAAAAAGGAGTCGAGGAGTCTATTGATAATATTGTAAGTGTGGGAGGAATAACCCAGAGTGGGCGATACTTTGGACCTGGAGAGCCTGAGAAGAATAAGAAAGGTAAAGAAGGAGATGGAGGAGAACAGTCGGAAGAAGAGTTTCTGAAAATCATGAAGCAGAGTGAATATGATGTGACGAAGCAGCTCAAGAAGACTCCGGCCCGTATTTCACTATTATCTCTCATCCTCTCTTCGGAAGTACATAGGAAGGCTTTGTTGAAAACTCTGCAGGAATCCTTCGTAAAGCCTGATGAGACACCCCAGAATGTGGTGAGTATGGTGGACCCGATGCAATGATACAACCTAATCACCTTTGCGGAAAATGAGATAGCCGTTCCAGCAAGAGGGGAACACCGAGCCTTGCACATCACATTGAAATGTCGGGGATTCGTGGTGTCCAAAGTATTAATTGATGGTGGATCAGCTCTGAACATCATGCCTATGTCCATGTTGGATGCATTGGGCTAGGAGGAGAGAGACTTGACGCCACAGACTTTAATGGCCCGAGCTTTTGACGGGTCCAAAAGGAGTGTATTGGGTGAAATAACTCTTCCATTGGAAATTGGTCCGAGAGTTTTTCGTGTGTTGTTCCAAGTCATGGCGATCGATTCAGCATACACCATGCTATTAGGTCGACCATGGATTCATGATGCTGGGGCAGTACCTTCTACTCTTCATCAGCGAGTTAAGTTTATTGATAACAGAAGCATTATCACGATCCGTGGAGAAGAAGAGATGTTAGTCTCAAAACCCATGTCTCTCCCATACGCGGATAACACTGAAGAGGAAGTAACGAATATGTGTCATAGCTTCGAGGTGGATAAGAAGGAAGCTGTTGAAGGAGGTTTGTCGAAGTTCGGTGTGAACCAGGTAGTGGCTCGGATAATGACAAAAAATGGCTATGAGGAAGGAAAAGGCGTGGGTCGGCATCTTCAAGGGGTTTGTGCCCCTATACCAGCAAAAGAGAAGTTGGATACGTTCGGGATCGGATATGAAGGGAACCTCGAGACAAAGTTCAAAGCCCTGGGAATAGGAAGGGAGAAGGCTCGGTCAATCCCACATTTAAGCGACACCTTCCCGGCGCCTGCAGAGATAATCTCGCCCTCGGAGGCGGACGACATTGTGCATCGCATTGTGATCAACATGCTGGATAAAGGAGGCTCGAGAGCAAGGGGTGCTGTTATCCTTGACACCAATCAAGAGCCTCTGAGCAATTGGGGATCTGAACCTGTTGTTGATGTTGTTACTTTCATGTAATCATCTTTTATTATGCTAAGGCTATAAGACTTATGTTATTTTGCTTGAGACAAGAATTAAATGAATTAAATGAATTTGCATGCATTTTATCCTTCTGTGTTATTTTTTTCGATCTCTTATTATTCTGTTTTTTTTTTCTTTCTTTCCTCTCTTGTCCCTTATCGTTGGTTTCTCTCGTGTTGCTTCTCGTCATTTATCGTAATTATTCCCCCGCCAATTTTGTTTATTTACTCTCCAGGAGCCATAATTTCACGAAAACTTTGCCTCATTACGGGGAAGTTGAGAACCCATTATTCGACTCCCACGCAATTCCTGATGAAGACTACTCTGAGCTGGAAAGGGGTGATGAAGAAATTAACAGATTTACTGAACTTCTGGGGCACACTGAAAGGAAATTTAGTCTGAATGATGAAGTTGTGGAAATCATCAATATGGGGTCTGAAGAAGAAAGGAAAGACTTGAAATTGGTAGACAATCCTGAAAGGGAGGAGATAATCGTCTTGTTCAGAGAGTATTTAGATGTTTTCGCATGGTCTTACAAGGATATGTCTGGCATTGATCCAAAAATAGCAGCACATAGAATCCCTCTCTTGCCAGATGTAAAACCAAAGAAGCAAAAGTTGAGGAAGATGCACCCTGACATGTCTTTGAAAATCAAAGAAGAGGTGACCAAACAATGGGATACCGGATTTTTAGAGGTCTCAGTGCACCCGGAATGGGTAGCTAACATCGTCCCTGTACCCAAGAAGGACGGAAAGGTTAGGATGTGTGTGGATTATCGAGATCTCAACCAGGCCAGTCCAAAGGACGACTTCCCTCTTCCACATATTGACTTACTAGTTGATAATACTGCCAAAAATCATAGATTTTCATTCATGGACGGTTACTCGGGATATAATCAAATCCTCATGAATGCAGAAGATAAGGAAAAGACCACGTTCATCACTCCTTGGGGAACATTTTGTTACAAAGTGATGCCCTTTGGTCTGAAGAACGCTGGAGCCACTTACCAGCGTGCCATGGTCACACTTTTCCATGATATGATGCATAAAGTAATCGAGGTGTATGTGAATGACATGGTAGCAAAGTCGCGAGAAAACGAAAGTAATGTAGAAGTGCTCCGAAAGCTATTCGAAAGGCTCAAGAAGTATAGGGTGCGACTGAATCCCAACAAGTGTGTTTTCGGCGCATCATCAGGGAAGCTCCTGGGTTTCATTGTGAGCAGGGATGGTATAAGGGTGGACCCTGACAAAGTGAAATCCATCCAGGAAATGCCTGCGCCAAAAACAGAGCGTGAAGTAAGAAGCTTCTTGGGAAGACTCAATTACATTGCTAGATTCATTGCCAATTTGACTAGCACGTGTGAACCCATATTCAAGCTACTAAGAAAGAACCAACCGGGGAAGTGGGATGAGAAGTGTCAGGAGGCTTTTGATAAAATAAAGGATTACTTGTCAAATCCTCCTATCCTGGCTCCCCCAACACCCGGTCGGCCACAAATTTTGTACATAACTGTGTTGCCATCATCTTTTGGGGCAATGCTAGGACAACACGATGCATCAGGAAAAGAGCAGGCAGTCTACTACTTGAGTAAAAAGTTCAACGACTGCGAGACTCACTACGCGACAATTGAAAAGACGTGTTGTGCCCTAGTCTGGACCTCTAGAAGACTCCGTCAATACATGTTGTACTATACCACATGGTTGATTTCACGGTTTGATCCACTGAAGTATATTTTTGAAAGCCCTCATGTCTCCTTAAGGGTGTCAAAATGGCAAGTGATCTTATCGGAATATGACATCAAGTATGTGTCACAGAAGTCAATCAAGGGGAGCATCATTGCCGATCATTTGGCCGAAAACCCTCTCGAAGAAGGACAATCGTTTGACCCATACGATGGGGAAAGAGGAGTAATGAATGCCGATGAGGGGGAAGAAACAAGCAACATGTGGAAGATGTACTTCGACGGAGCAGTTAACATGTATGGGAATGGCATTGGGGCAGTTGTAATCTCACCAAGGGGTAGACAATACCCAGTAGCTATCAAACTAAGCTTTGAATGCACTAACAACATCGCAGAGTACGAGGCCTGTGCGAGTGGTCTTCAAGTCAGGATTGACCTTGGTGTGAAAAGATTAGAGGTGTTTGGAGACTCGACACTTATCATTTACCAAGTAAAAGGCGAGTGGCAAACAAAGGACAAAATCTTAATTCCTTACTAGAAGCATTTGACTCAGCTGATTACGAATTTTGAAGAAGTGACTGTTAGGACTTTGGCAAGTGTACCAAATGTCGTCGCAAGTAATAAAATACGGTAAGTAACCGGTCGATTCCACAGGGATTGTGTTTTATTATCAATAGGCAAGTAAATTAATCCTTAGACGTAATAGTTGGACGAAAAGTGAAGTAACGGTAAAACAAAGCAAACGTCTGTACACAATAAAATAAAAGCGATTAGAGGTCGAATCTTCTCCCCTCACCTATCCTATGATCCTTCAGTTAATCTCAAATTGGTTGTTTAAAATTACCAGATTCAATTCACAAAATTAGGTTAAGGACAATCCCTTGCCTCAAAACCCCTTTTACCTAATTGAGAAACCCTAATCCCTTAGGTGATTCATGCCAACAGGTAAAGCAATAAACGCAAGAAAGAGAGAATTCACATATCCAATCCCATATTCCTATGGTGATCACAAGTATGTGATCTACTACCCCATATCAAGAATGTAACCCATATCCCTATGTGATCACAAACCCTAATTCATTACAACTAGCATATGTAGAAGTAAAGCATTACACAAAGAGGCATAGACTTACGATAAATTAACCAAACAACTGAATCAACCATAACAAAGTAATCAATAGATAGGTTTGGGGAGAGTCATCTCTCCCTAATCAAAACAAACTACATGGACAACATCAAGGAAAGAGAAGATAGAAATAAGGAGAAGTTACACATAGAGGAATCCATGAGAAGTCTTCAAAACCTTGTTCCCAAGTGATTAGAAGCTCCCAAAAACGCCCCCAGCTGCTGCTCCAAAGTGTCGCTCAGATCCCCAAGACGAAGTCCCCAAGAAAAACGCTGAAACTGCTTTAAAAGCCCTAATTTTCACGCACCATCGCGACGCGGCCCATGCCCGTCGCGTCGCGAAATAAGACAGAAGCAACTGGCTTCGCAAAATTGCTCCGGGTCGCGTCCCGAACCCTCCTGGTCGCGGCGCGAAATAGGACAGAAACATCTGGCTTTGCAAAATTCCTCATGGCCGCGTCGCGAACCCTCCTGGTCGTGACGCGATATTGAACAGAAATCAAATCTCTCCATTTTTCTGCATTTCCGGGCAAGTGTCTGGTTCGCCGAATGATGCCACAACCAATTAAAGGTCTTCAAGTCCAATTTAGCTCCAAAAGTGAAGGAATTACTTACAAATGAACTTCCTACTACAATTATCTAAAACTAGACTAAATCCCCAGATAATGACTGTGATACAATGAAAAACCTGCACAATTGGTCCTAAAAATACATAACTTACATCATATGATTGAGAGTCAACACAACCCCAAACTTAAACTTTTGCTTGTCCTCAAGCAAACAATCAATTCAGATTGTGGCTGTTTTTCTATTTAGCTGTTACATATAATACATCAACCTTAAACACGTCAACACATCAACTATCATCATCAATCTAATACAGTGGCAGGACAACTGAATTGGAAATAACAAATCATAAGCAGGCAGCATTCTCAAGTTTTCTCTGCACGCACATCTCACCAGTGTTTCACTCTTGAGGTGTTTCGGGTATTCACTCAATTCACAGTACCTGCATCATCGCTTCATAGGCTTGACAGAGTTCTATATCATTCTCTACAAATGAAATGCATACACACATTTTGAGGACTTTAAGGGTTATAACGGGGCTTAGGTAAGGGTGGATACATTTGGATAAGTAGGTTGCACTTGGAGTTTGGCCTACCTCTCTTTTTGTCAATTTCACGCAATTCACTTACTCACCCATTTTCCCAAAGCATTTAACAAAACAAGAGAAAGATTTTATTTATTTGTTTTTTTTCTTTTTTTGATGTATATATATATACATATATTTTTTTCTTTTCTTGTTCCTTCTCTTGTATACCACCCCAAACTTATATTGTTGCTATTCCACGAGCAAACCCAAACTTAAAAATTTTCCCACTCTCACAGCTTTTGTTACCTAACTCCAAGTTAAGAATTAACTAGGCTATGATTTTCAGAGAAACAGCATATAATTTTTTAACAATAGGCTCAGAGGGGCTAGCAGAGGATAAACATTAATTAGGTGTGGTTTGAAAGGCTCAGGGGTGCCAAAAGAAATGCCTCAGTGTGTATGAAAATCAAATGCAAAAACAATTAAGCACAATGTCAAGTTCTGCAGACTAATGCAGGCAAGGAATACACACAATATATATAAGAACGTGTTTAGGCTCAAACCTCACAGTTGGGATCGTAGAGATGGAACTTGAGAGATGCTGCTCACAGATGATAAAGAACTTCCGCAACGTTTGTCATGACCCCTGCTATTACTTGATGATAAAACTTGACGTGCGAGTGTCCAAAGGAAAAATGCAAACATGCGACCCCAAATGCCACACATCATCACCATTGACGCTGCTTTAACAAAACAAAAACAAAATATAGGGCAGTGGTGCCTCAATATCACAGAGTAAGTCAAGATTATAGAGTACAGACCAAAATGCAAAATAAAGTCAAAAAGGGGAATGAAAAATAAAGATTCAAAACAGTAAATAGTGAACCAATGGGTTGCCTCCCACCAAGCGCTTCTTTAACGTCACTAGCTTGACGTTTGTCATTCCACTATCAAGGTGGCTGATATGACACAAAGAACACATCATCCTTCTTCTTTCGCTTCTGGGGCAGGAACATCATGAATTTGAAACATAGTTGTAGATGCTTCTATAACCTTTTAGGGTGAAGGGTGATGAATAAGGCATAGAAGGAGTCTAAGTATATGTCAATCTCCTCACTTGTATCCTCCTTTCTACTTGGAAGAATAATAGGAACCATGATTTGTTGGGTTTTTTCTTGTTGGGTTTTCACCCCTTCCCCACATTGGGAGCTTTGATCTTCCCTCCAAACTACATGCTCCTCCATTTCAATCTTTTCTTCTTCCTCATCTTCCTTATCCTCCCCAGATTCTTCTTTTGTTGGGGCTTGTTCTTCTTGTTCCTCATTGGTAGTGCATAGCCATGGGTAATTTTCTGATATAGTTACCCACTCATCCTCACAGTTGCACTCCACAAGATACTCCCCACAAGAATCGCAAAAGGTGCGTGTCACACATTTTCCATTCAAGTGGGGTTCTTCACAAAAATTACCGCTAAGTGAGGGTGGCGCGGACTCTATCATCACTTGCTCTTGGGGTTGGAAGAGGGTCTCGGACATTCGCATAAACTCGGACAAAGCATCTTCCAACCGAGAAGCTTGCTCTTTAGGCTGGAAGATAGTCTCAGTCATTTGCCTAAACTGGTCCAAAGCATCTTCAATCCGAGAAGTGGATTCCATAAATTTTCTTTTTTTTTTCGGGACAAACAGCAATTCTTTCGAACTTTGCCCCTGCTACACAATTCACTGAAACACTTCAACAAACCGTTAACAAGTCCAACACTATACAAAGTATCTAAACAAATAAAACAAAAATAAAATACTGAAATAAATAAAATAAAATAAAACAACTAAGAATTAACTCAAATGCCTTGTTGACAATGAAATCAACAATCCCCGGCAACGGCGCCAAAAACTTGTTAGGACTTTGGCAAGTGTACCAAATGTCGTCGCAATTAATAAAATACGGTAAGTAACCGGTCGATTCCACAGGAATTGTGTTTTATTATTGTTGCGCCCGAAAAAGTCCCTGAGGGGATCTTTCTTCGTTTACAACTTTTTAAAAGTCAATGAAGTCGCCACCAATATTTTTTATAAGGAAAATATTGAAGAAAACCTTTTTGGAAAACAAATGGCCTTTTAGAAATTGGAAAATTTGGGTTCGGGGGTCGGTTAGGCATGGGGAAGGTATTAGCACCCCACATCTCCTTTCTATCGAAAGGGAACCTTTAATTAAACGTGTGGTTTTAAGTGCTGATTTGGAAAGTACTTGAATTTTCCCCTTTTTCGAAGAGAGAATGAAAAGACTTAATGAAAATTTTTATTTTTGGCGCTTGACGAGAGTTGGCCTCTCGCTCCTACGTATCTCCTGGTGCGATGGAGAATTCAAAGCTACGTAGTTCTTGGTTGTCCTAAAAAGGTTTTTGTTTTTTAGTCTGTTTAGATGAGTTTTCGCAGTAAGAGTGAGGATTCGCGATGACCAAACAACAACGGTTTAGAGTGGCCGCGCTACTAACTCTTTTGAAAATGAAATTATCATTAACAACCAAACGGCAACGGCGCGAGTGATCATTAACGATAATCGGTTTTGCTTTTGATTCGAGTGTTCGCGACGACCAAACAACAACGGTTTAGAGTGGCCGCGCTACTAACTCTTTTGAAAATGAAATTATCATTAACAACCAAACGGCAACGGCGCGAGTGATCATTAATGATAATCGGTTTTTATTTTGAGCATTGAAAAGGTTTTCGCAATTGAAGGAGAGCGTTTGTGAGGACCAAACAACAACGGCTTAGAGTGGCCACACTACTAGCTCCCACAGGAATGAAATCATCACCCACAATCAAACGGCAACGGCGCGAGTGATCATTAATGATGATTAGTTTTGATTTCGACGTTTGAAAAGATTTGTTTTGAAAAGTGCCTTCGTTGGTTTGAATTGGAGAGAACGTCGTGATGAAAGGAATTTGCAATTGGATTGATTTTCGTTCGGGGAAACATTTATCCATCATTTAAAAAAGGTTGGAGAGAAGAAAAAAGAAAAAAAAAAGAGTTCGTTTAGGGAAAAGAAAATTTATTATTTTGGGAAAAAGGGTTTGTAAAAAAAAACGTTTATCTAGGGGAAAGAAATAAAATTTGAAAAGAGAAACAGGGGGTGAAATAGTAAAATGGGGGTGCAAGTAGCATGGAGGCTGTATTATTAAGATTAGGGTGTAAATAGTAAGCCCGGTTCATTTTCAGAAACGCCAGCCCACAAATCATGGGCTTTCAGAGGGGGGTAGTGATAATGAAATCGATGGGTGCAGAAAGTGATCTGATTAAAAAAAAGATTAAAATCAACAACACCCCACATATATAAAGCCAAACCTAAAAATTAACCCTAATCTCTAACCTTCTCACCCTCAGCGCGCCGCACTCCCACTCTTCAACCCTAATCCCCTTTCTCTCTCTCCTTAGCGCCGGGTGCGACGCCTCCCCCCCCCCCCCCCATTGCGCCGTGTCTCTTCTCACTCTCCTCAACCGTAGCCTCGCCCTCTCCTCTCTCGATCTCCCTTCTCCTCACCGTCTCTCACTCAGCTCTCTCACCTCTTTTCCCCTCGGGTCTACGGCCGCGTTTCGTTCGATCTGGGTTCGCCTCGCGACGGGGAGGGCGATCTCACGGCGGTGATGATGGCGTTCTGTTTCTGTGTTGGTTGCGAATGGACGGAGGGGTTAGCCACGGTGGCGGAGTGGTTCGGCGTGAAGTGGTCGTAGGGGCGTTTGGGGGCTGTTTGGTGGAGGATGTGCGTTGGTGCGGTGAGCGAGGAGAGCTGCGGTGGTTCGTTGGTGGGCGATTTCAGTTTGGTGGCTGGTTCGGTTGGGGCTAGGGGGTGATTTGAAGGGTATTTCGATTCTGTTAATGGCGTTTGGGACGGAGACGATTGTGGGTGCGAGGAGGGTGGATGGCCGTGAAGGCTACAGTGGTGATGGTGGTGTACGGGTCGTACGGTGGTGGGACCATGGGTGGTTGTTGGGTGATGAGGAAGGGGGGAGGCTGTTGGTGATGGTTTACGGCGGCGTAGTGGCGGAGACGGCCACCATACGCGGTGGCCGGAGGTAAGTCTCTATTTTTTCTCACCTATTCACCATTTTTGTGTTTTATTTCCTTCTCTCCACCTCTGATATTTGTATATTTTTTTTTAGACTAAACGAAAACCTTTTCTTATGTCTCTTTTCCTACTGATATACCTTGTTTGCTACCATCCACATTCTATATGCATTGTTTGCTATCTCTTACATTTTTAAAGTATGCATAAACTACACTGATAATTATCATATGAATAAAACAGCAAGTAAACAAGGTGTATAAATAAAGAAAGAAGAAAATAAGACCCAAGGATGGTATTACGAATGAATAGATGAAATTAGGAACTAACCGAGTTCCCAAATGAACTGTTTCTTCCTTCCCTGAACCAAAATTATTTTATGTCCCTGTGATTGTGTGTTCTGCTACTCTCTGTGTGTATATGGCTGCGTTTGTTTCCTTTTTGTGAACTGCTGAATGTCTGTTTGGAAATTGCTCTGTGTATCTGCTGTGTTTCTGTATCTCAGTGTGTGTATTTTTGCTGCCTACGTGTATGTGGTTGTGTTCCCCCCCCCCCCCCCCTCTGATTTCTGTTAATTGGTATTTATAGGCTGAAGAAACTGTGGTGTAGGTGGGTGCTGAGCAGGGGATCAAAACCCATAGGAGACCAAGCTGTTGGCAGCAGGGGTGGAGAAGTGGAGCAGCAAGGATGGCAGCAGGGCTGCTGCCACTGCAGCAATGTTTTTGCTGGAAATGGAAGCCAAACAAAAGGGACAGGAAGAAAGAACTTGGGCTTGTAGCTTTGAGGCAGCCATTCGCATGTGTTGCTGTCCCATTTTTGCTTTATTATTTTTTTTTGTACCCTTTTGTTTGTAATTAATTTTTGTACCATTTGTATTTAATTAAATTTTTTTTCATATGCAAATAAAAGAGCTGACTTTTTTTGTACTATTCTGCTTTTTTTTAATTTTTTTGTTTATATGTGTAACACAAGGACATCTAATAATAATAAAAAAAAAAACTGATTTCATTTTATTACTATTATTTATTATTATTTTTTTTATGATAATAAAAGCGGTAAAAACAACGCGCACCGACGCGACGACTCACATGACTCGGAACGAAACGCGCATTCGCCTTAAGACTAGGGACACGTACGCGATTTGAATACGCACGCGCGCACGTTTTTAAAACCGATTTCATTCTATTCTCACTTTTCTAAAAACGGTAAAAATAAACGCGCACCGACGCAATTACTCACGACTCGAGACGAAATGCGCGCTCGCGTTATTCATTATTTCATTATTTATTTTTGGATTCTTTTTTCCCTTTTTTTTGAAAATAACGAGCGCCAAACAAAATCGCTGCACGAGAGTGCCAAATACACCCGCATTTAGAACAATACGCGAAGCGATAAAATTTTTGGGATTTTTCGATTAGTCGGACAAAATTGGGGTATGACAGCTGCCCCTCTTTATTTCGATTTTACCAAGAAATATGAATTGCGCGAGACATATTTCGAAGGTAAAATAGAAATAAAGAATTCAGAAATTATACCAATTTTGTCCATTTGGAGAAATCCGAATTTTCTTTCTTCTTTTTTGGAAAGATAGACACTTTCGTGTTGATGCGAAAATAGTAAATGAACACTGACGTGCAGACAGAAAGGTAAAATGGGCACTTGGCGTGCAAACAGAAAAGTAAAATGGGCACTTGGCGTGCAAACAGAAAGGTAAAATGGGCACTTAGCGTGCAGACGGAAAAATAAAATGGGCACTTGGCGTGCAGACAGAAAAGTAAAATGGGCACTTGACGTGCAGAAAGCGGTAAATGAGCACTTGGCGTGCAGAAAGCGGTAAATTGGGAATTCGGAGGCTGCCTAAAACCTTCTAACGGATTCTTGTCGAGTCCGAGCTCTGGGGGTGGCCTTTTCGAGCGGCCGATCAACATCAGGTCCGGAACTGATTTGATCAATGGATTTACGCTATGCCTTAGGCTGACATAACTAATCCGAAGGACTTAACGAAGTCTGATGGATCCATCGCGCACTCGTACACGATGTTGTGATCTGTGGAAGGAGTTCACTAACTCTGTGTTGATGGAGTTTACTAACTCTGTGTTGATGGAGTTTACTAACTCTGTGTTGTGGTGATTTTCTAAAAATGAGATTTTTCGGACTCTCTGGTCCGAAGTAAATTTTCTCTTGGATGGTGCATGAAATGCATGCACTTGGGTATTTGGGTGCACATGAATGCAATGATTGATTTTGGGTGGGATGCTCTTTCTGTTTGATTTTCATTCTTTTCTTTTTCTTTTGTTATTCTTTCGCTCTTTCTGAGATGCGAATTTGAAAGTGTAATGCACTACTGTTTGATGCGATGGAGTGACGAATGGTATGGATGATATGAGAATGATGAATGATATGAAGATGTTGTGTTCTTTTATGTTCCGTCTTCTGTGATTTTCTTCTCTTTTGTTTTTTTTTGTTTATTCTGTTTGTTTTCTTTAAGCAGCTTTCTTTTTTCTGCTTGTTTGTTTTTTTTTTTTGGCACTTTTGCTCTTTTGGCTTATCTTTCTCTTTTTTTGTCTATTTCTTTCAAGCATAATACTTCTTCACAGAGTCTGAATTGACTGGGTTCTTGAGATCTTCGCCGTCCATGTTGGTAAGTATCAGTGCTCCTCTGGAGAAAGCTTTCTTGACAACATATGGTCCTTCATATTTGGGAGCCCATTTGCCCCTGGGGTCCGTATGGAGCGGCAAGATCTGCTTGAGCACAAGGTCTCCTTCGCTGAATTCTCGGGGACGAACCTTCTCGTCGAAAGCTGTCTTCATCCTTTGTTGATACAGCTGCCCATGACACAAGGCGGCAATCCTTTTTTCCTCAATGAGGTTCAACTGGTCAAGACGGGACCGAACCCATTCTGCTTCGTCAAGTTTTGTCTCCATTAACACCTGCAGGGATGGTATTTCAACTTCAATGGGGAGGACTTCCTCTGACCCGTAAACCAGTGAGTAAGGGGTTGCCCCTGTTGAGGTACGTACTGAAATTCGGTAGCCATGCAAAGCAAAAGGAAGCCCCCCATGCCAATCCTTGTAGGTTACCACCCTATTTTGCACTATCCTTTTGATGTTCCTGTTGGCTGCTTCAACTGCCCCATTCATCTTCGGGCGGTAGGGAGAGGAATTATGATGCTGAATTTTGAATTCTTTGCACAGGTCCTTCATTATTTTGCTGTTCAGGTTGCTGCCGTTATCCGTGACGATCTTGTTTGGAAGACCGTAACGGCAAATCAGATCTTTCTTTACAAACTTGGCAACCACAGCACTAGTTATACTGGAGTACGAGGCAGTTTCAACCCGCTTGGTGAAGTAGTCAATGGCGACCAAAATGAAGCGATGCCCGTTCGACGCTTTAGGCTCAATAGGACTGATAACATCCATTCCCCACATTGAGAACGGCCAAGAGGCAGACAGAACATTCAAGGAAGCAGGCGGTACATGAATGTGATCGACATAGATCTGGCATTTGTGCATTTTCTTACAAAGCTGTAGCAGCCTGATTCCATCTGCAACCAGTAGTAACCAGCTCTCAGGATTTTCCTAGCCATTGCGTGCCCGCTGGAATGAACCCCAAATGAGCCCTCATGAACATCTCGCATAATCTTTACTGATTCTTCTCTTGTTACACACCTGAGGAGTACCAAGTCATGGTTTCTCTTGTAAAGGACGTCTCCACTCAAGAAGAAATTCCTTGACAATCTTCTGATAGTTCTCTTGTCATTTTCTGATGCCCCAGGTGGGTATTCCTGATTAATGATGTATCGCTTGATGTCATGATACCAAGGCTTATCATCAGGCTCTTCGTCTATGGATGTGCAGTAATGATGCGCAGGCAGGTTCCGACGTGGGATTCGGATGTGAGTTAAACTCTTATCACAGCTGATGTTAAACATGGAGGACAAGGTTGCCAAGGCATCGGCCAGCTGGTTTTCACTTCGAGGGATGTGTTTGAAAGTGATTTCGTCGAAAGACTCCACCAATTCTTGCACATGGTCACAATAAAGGATCAGTTTGGGATCTCTGGTCTCCCAATCGCCTTACTTGATGAATCACCAGGGCTGAATCACCGTACGCATCAAGCCTTTTGACTTTCCACTTCAGGGCTGCCTGCATGCCCAGGATGCATGCTTCATACTCGGCAATGTTGTTTGTGACGTAGAAGCTCAGTCTTGCAGTGACAGGAATGAAGTGGTTGTCAGGAAATATCAACACAGCATCTGCCCCATGCCCCTATATGTCGGACGCACCGTCGAAGATCATCCGCCCTCTTTCATTTTCTTGGGATTTCCCCTCGTCGAAACAATGCCATGATATCTTCATCATGTTGCATTGGCTGGTAGTCTGGACTTGGCTGACATGCTAAGTACTCTGCAAGTGAGATGAACGAATGCATGCAATGCAAATGCCATGATGGGATGCAGAATGACTTTTCCTTTTTACTTTTCTTTTGTTGCTTTTTGTTTTTCTTTTTGGTACATGATGAATGCATGAAACGCGAATGTGAATATGATGCGAATGAAATGATTGGATGCAAATGTTATGGCACATGGTGCGATGGTATGATATGAAGTATAGAACATTTCTTTTGGTAATGATGAGACATGAGACTTTATATGTAAGAAGCGGAGGCGATTATCCCTTGGAAAGTTAGGCTTGATTCAAAATTTGGTAATCTCAAGGTTGTTATCTACAGGTATTGATATGAAAAGGTACTTGACCATATTTGCAAGCTCGCTTCTTTTTCTCTTCCATTATGATGCCCCATGATGACCGAAGTTTATGTCCACAAAGTTACCTAAGTGGATTTTTAGCATCACATGATCAACTTGTGTTCTTTCTCTATGAAGCATTGTTTAGTAAAGACGTACGTTAGTGCAAGTATAGATGAATGAGTCAGTTAACTTGGGGTTTTAAAGGCCTAGGGTGAGGATATTTGTGGCGCATGAAGGGGTGAATGACTGATTGGTCTTTGTCAAGGTCGTGAAAGGTAGGTTTTTCCAAGCCAAGAAATGTGGGACTGCCCCCAATTTAGATTTGATGACGGTGAGCAATAACTTGCCCCTGTCTAGTGGTGACAGGCTGGGGGCGTAGAAAATGATGAATTGGCTTTGGAGTGAAAGGTGGAAGGCAAAAGACTTTCCTCAACCCACAGAGTTTGGTATTGCCCTAATTATGGTAAGGACAAGGTTGCCCCGACTAGAGTAGCAGAATAATGAGTTGAGAAATTGCCCCGGTATGGTTTTGGGCATGTGAATATGGCAAGGGGATGAGATGGGTGTAGGGTGAATCCTCCCATTTGTAGGTGGAGTGACGAGCGACGGGGCTGCCCCACTTGGTAATGGGATTTCAGATGGTTGTTTTAAGTGAGGATTGGAAAAGGTGACGGAGTTAGGGTTATGGGTTTTTGGAGATGGTCAAATATGGCTGCATAGACTGGGTGTGGTGTGGGATGGATGTTGGACATATTTCCCCGAGCTTATGTGGAACAAATAGTGGAAGGAGTACCCCACTTTAGATTCAAGGCGAACATCCTGGCATGAACCTTTTGGTTGTCTACAAAATGAGTCTCAGACTATGATAGTCTTGAGCTCGCTATGATGAAAACTTCACTTAGTGATCACTAAACATTGTCTTGATGTAACTTGAATGATTCTTGGAGTGCAAGCCTTTTGATTTTTCTTTTCTTTTGAGTTTCTCTTTTTTTTTTCTTGAGATTTTTTTTTGTTCTTCTTTTGAGCAAACATATTGTAAATAAATAAACTTATTTGTCCTAAGATTAAAACTTTGAGAAAACAGGAGCAATCAGTCATTGATCAGAATGGATTTTTGGAGTTGTGATGTGGCTAATGATTAATGATTTATGAAGGGAGGGATAATTGGGCTCAAAAAAGTATTTGATGATTGATGGAACAGATGTTTTTTTTTAGTGGTATGATTTGGCTAGTGGTTAATGAAAGTATGAGTTATTAAGCTTAATGAGGTGTTTGAGGTCTTATTGAGATGAGAACCTCTTATGTGTCTCATGGTAAAATGGACCTGTTTAGGATTATGACTTGGCAAAGGGTTTGTGGGGGGATAGGCCGAAGGAAGTGTTTGAAGATTGATTTTAGACGAGGATCTCTTAAGCGTTTAATGGTATAAAGTATCAGCTCACAATTTGTACTACCTTGCTTCCTTTTTTATTTTTTTTCTTTTTGTTTGAATTTTTCAATTCTCTTTTTTTTGACTTCACTTTTTGTGATTCTTATTTTCTCTTTTTTTTGAACTGAGTGAGCTGATAAAAGTGATACACCATTTTCAACGTGGAATTAATCCTTGTCTAGGGTGATTGAAATGTTTTTTTTTGGATTAAGGTGGGTGGTAAAGGATTTTTTTTGAGGATATGGAAAGATGGTTCAACTTCATTTCAAATCATGATTGCTCGTTTTCTCAAAAAATAACTTAAGGACAATAATTTACTTATTTTATATACTTGCTCTTTTCCTTTATTTCTCTTTTTTTTGTGCCCTAATTTTTTCTTAGGCCGCTCTTACGAGTTTTCAACCTAACGGGCCCTTTTTTATTTTTTTGTAAAGGACTTGCACCAAGGGAAAACAATATTGACAAGGTATCGTAGTGACCACAAATTTGCCCCTAGTAATGAGGGTCTAAAGTGATGTTTCATTAGTGAGAACAACCCAAATAATCAACTAGGTACTGATGTGGGAGATATGTACTTTATGGGTGGTCGGGGTGGGATCAGACTTTGACAGAGGATGATGATAAGGTAGGGACGCTAACTGACTCAAACAAAAATAAAGACACATGTCACACACAAGTTACTACACGAATGCTTCGCAGAGAGTTAACATTAGTTAAAACGTGAAACAAAAATTTTTGTGGACCATTTCGGTCATTCATCATGGGGTGGATGAGATGCAATGCTTTGTTGAAAAAGTACGAACAAGCTGCTAATTTGAAAAACTGAGTGCATTGAAACACCTTGAGTTTGCTCCTAAGCTTTCCCAAAGAAGAATAATTAACCTCGCAAGAACGTTTCACCTCTCATCAAAATTTTCTAGAATTATGCTCATTTTTTTTATAATGCATGATGTAAGTATTCAAATGAATGAGTATGAATGAGATGCAAACGTATGCGCTTGAAATGATAATGTATGATTTGATGTTTGTTTTGCTGCTGGGAATCGCGGGATGCCTTATCTTGTCGTAAGCGCATAAACCTTTTCTTTTTGATTTACGAAGTGAAGTAAACGAGGAATCGAAATAGCAAATCAACCTTCTTCATAACTGGGAAGCGAGAAGTAAGTGAAGCCTTGCTATTCGATTCCATTATGATGCACCTATGACAAGACGGTACATTATTCGGTAATCCCCGGCAAGCAAATGCAATATGAATGCAAATATTTACAACATTTGGTTTTAATGGATGCGGCATGATGCGATTATGATGTGAATGATGCGCGTGGAAAAAATAAAGGCGATGCATATGGACGGAAGTTCAAAAATTTAGGAGACACACTACGTGCCGCCTCACGCAGTGGTTTATTTGAAGAAAATATTTTTTGGGAAAATGCGGGCCGTACGTTATTTCATATGGACCGGTAAGAGAAAGGCTACAGCGGTAACTCTTTCTCCTTTTTTGAAAATAAAGTGGGCCATATGTCACTTCGCACGGACCGTCAAAAGAAAGGCTACAACGGCAACTCTTTCTTCTTTTTTCTCTTTTGAAAATCTTCTTCTTTTTTCTTTTAGGAAAGATATGCATAAACTACAATGCAACATACAATTTGTATGCCCTTGTGTCCTACAAAAGGTGGGGGAACCTAGGCTCTAAGGCAACTCAAAATGAATCCTCCCATGTAGTTCTAAACACTTCCTCACAATGGCTACCAGAGCTAAATCTCTCTCATGATAACACCCACAACGATGGAATGCCATCTGGTGTGAGGTACCATAAAAGAGCATACTCTGGCTGAAACTTTCGTGAGAGTCAGAAGGACAACGGTCCAATTGCCAGTCACTACTCATTTCCACTCTCTTAAGTTTTGTCAGACCTTGGGTTTTAGGCCCCTCTCAAAGCACAATGAGTATGGGGTGTGAGTGTGTGTAGCAAGGACATACCACCTAAAACTACCCAACACATATCACCCCACCTGCAAATGAAAACCCAGAACAGTCCAGACAAAGCAAGCAATAACATGTTGTCTACCCTAGGGTTTAATATCAAATAAGCTAGCCTAGGGTTTCAACGACAATCGAGTGCATTGCTTACCTCAGGAAAGGGAGCCAAGAAGAGGGGATCATGAGAGAATTGGGGAGAAATGCATGAGCTTACCTTGAAGAAAGGGAGCAAAGAAGAAGGGAACATGATTGGGATTGAGGAAATGCATGAGGGTACTAAGCACATAAGCAAGGAGGAGGAAGGAAAAACAAACATGGAAGAAAAGAAAACAAATGCACATGCATACAACATGATAAGAAAGAAAAGGAAACCGAAAGGGATAGAAGCAAACAAGGTATCCAAATCAAATCAATAACACAAACCACACATTTAATTAATTAGGCTTGACCCACTTAAAAAGGAAACGTCCCCAGTGAAGTCGCCAGCTGTTGCCCCCGAAAAAGTCCCTGAGGGGATCTTTCTTCGTTTACAACTTTTTAAAACTCAATGAAGTCGCCACCAATATTTTTTATAAGGAAAATATTGAAGAAAACCTTTTTGGAAAACGAATGGCCTTTCAGAAACTGGAAAATTTGGGTTCGGGGGTCGGTTAGGCATGGGGAAGGTATTAGCACCCCACATCTCCTTTCTATCGAAAGGGAACCTTTAATTAAACGTGTGGTTTTAAGTGCTGATTTGGAAAGTACTTGAATTTTCCCCTTTTTCGAAGAGAGAATGAAAAGACTTAATGAAAATTTTTATTTTTGGCGCTTGACGAGAGTTGGCCTCTCGCTCCTACGTATCTCCTGGTGCGATGGAGAATTCAAAGCTACGTAGTTCTTGGTTGTCCTAAAAAGGTTTTTGTTTTTTAGTCTGTTTAGATGAGTTTTCGCAGTAAGAGTGAGGATTCGCGATGACCAAACAACAACGGTTTAGAGTGGCCGCGCTACTAACTCTTTTGAAAATGAAATTATCATTAACAACCAAACGGCAACAGCGCGAGTGATCATTAACGATAATCGGTTTTGCTTTTGATTCGAGTGTTCGCGACGACCAAACAACAACGGTTTAGAGTGGCCGCGCTACTAACTCTTTTGAAAATGAAATTATCATTAACAACCAAACGGCAACGGCGCGAGTGATCATTAATGATAATCGGTTTTTATTTTGAGCATTGAAAAGGTTTTCGCAATTGAAGGAGAGCGTTTGTGAGGACCAAACAACAACGGCTTAGAGTGGCCACACTACTAGCTCCCACAGGAATGAAATCATCACCCACAATGCAACGGCAACGGCGCGAGTGATCATTAATGATGATTAGTTTTGATTTCGACGTTTGAAAAGATTTGTTTTGAAAAGTGCCTTCGTTGGTTTGAATTGGAGAGAACGTCGTGATGAAAGGAATTTGCAATTGGATTGATTTTCGTTCGGGGAAACATTTATCCATCATTTAAAAAAGGTTGGAGAGAAGAAAAAAGAAAAAAAAAGAGTTCGTTTAGGGAAAAGAAAATTTATTATTTTGGGAAAAAGGGTTTGTAAAAAAAAACGTTTATCTAGGGGAAAGAAATAAAATTTGAAAAGAGAAACAGGGGGTGAAATAGTAAAATGGGGGTGCAAGTAGCAGGGAGGCTGTATTATTAAGATTGGGGTGTAAATAGTAAGCCTGGTTCATTTTCAGAAACGCCAGCCCACAAATCATGGGCTTTCAGGGGGGTAGTGATAATGAAATCGATGGGTAAAGAAAGTGATCTGATTAAAAAAAAGATTAAAATCAACAACACCCCACATATATAAAGCCAAACCTAAAAATTAACCCTAATCTCTAACCTTCTCACCCTCAGCGCGCCGCACTCCCACTCTTCAACCCTAATCCCCTTTCTCTCTCTCCTTAGCGCCGGGTGCGACGCCTCCCCCCCCCCCCCCCATTGCGCCGTGTCTCTTCTCACTCTCCTCAACCGTAGCCTCGCCCTCTCCTCTCTCGATCTCCCTTCTCCTCACCGTCTCTCACTCAGCTCTCTCACCTCTTTTCCCCTCGGGTCTACGGCCGCGTTTCGTTCGATCTGGGTTCGCCTCGCGACGGGGAGGGCGATCTCACGGCGGTGATGATGGCGTTCTGTTTCTGTGTTGGTTGCGAATGGACGGAGGGGTTAGCCACGGTGGCGGAGTGGTTCGGCGTGAAGTGGTCGTAGGGGCGTTTGGGGGCTGTTTGGTGGAGGATGTGCGTTGGTGCGGTGAGCGAGGAGAGCTGCGGTGGTTCGTTGGTGGGCGATTTCGGTTTGGTGGCTGGTTCGGTTGGGGCTAGGGGGTGATTTGAAGGGTATTTCGATTCTATTGGTGGCGTTTGGGACGGAGACGATTGTGGGTGCGAGGAGGGTGGATGGCCATGAAGGCTACGGTGGTGATGGTGGTGTACGGGTCGTACGGTGGTGGGACCGTGGGTGGTTGTTGGGTGATGAGGAAGGGGGAGGCTGTTGGTGATGGTTTACGGCGGCGTAGTGGCGGAGACGGCCACCATACGCGGTGGCCGGAGGTAAGTCTCTATTTTTTCTCACCTATTCACCATTTTTGTGTTTTATTTCCTTCTCTCCACCTCTGATATTTGTATATTTTTTTTTAGACTAAACGAAAACCTTTTCTTATGTCTCTTTTCCTACTGATATACCTTGTTTGCTACCATCCACATTCTATATGCATTGTTTGCTATCTCTTACATTTTTAAAGTATGCATAAACTACACTGATAATTATCATATGAATAAAACAGCAAGTAAACAAGGTGTATAAATAAAGAAAGAAGAAAATAAGACCCAAGGATGGTATTACGAATGAATAGATGAAATTAGGAACTAACCGAGTTCCCAAATGAACTGTTTCTTCCTTCCCTGAACCAAAATTATTTTATGTCCCTGTGATTGTGTGTTCTGCTACTCTCTGTGTGTATATGGCTGCGTTTGTTTCCTTTTTGTGAACTGCTGAATGTCTGTTTGGAAATTGCTCTGTGTATCTGTTGTGTTTCTGTATCTCAGTGTGTGTATTTTTGCTGCCTACGTGTATGTGGTTGTGTTTCCCCCCCCCCCCCCCCCCTCTGATTTCTGTTCATTGGTATTTATAGGCTGAAGAAACTGTGGTGTAGGTGGGTGCTGAGCAGGGGATCAAAACCCATAGGAGACCAAGCTGTTGGCAGCAGGGGTGGAGCAGTGGAGCAGCAAGGATGGCAGCAGGGCTGCTGCCACTGCAGCAATGTTTTTGCTGGAAATGGAAGCCAAACAAAAGGGACAGGAAGAAAGAACTTGGGCTTGTAGCTTTGAGGCAGCCATTCGCATGTGTTGCTGTCCCATTTTTGCTTTATTATTATTTTTTTGTACCCTTTTGTTTGTAATTAATTTTTGTACCATTTGTATTTAATTAAATTTTTTTTCATATGCAAATAAAAGAGCTGACTTTTTTTGTACTATTCTGCTTTTTTTTAATTTTTTTGTTTATATGTGTAACACAAGGACATCTAATAATAATAAAAAAAAAAAACTGATTTCATTTTATTACTATTATTTATTATTATTTTTTTTATGATAATAAAAGCGGTAAAAACAACGCGCACCGACGCGACGACTCACATGACTCGGAACGAAACGCGCATTCGCCTTAAGACTAGGGACACGTACGCGATTTGAATACGCACGCGCGCACGTTTTTAAAACCGATTTCACTCTATTCTCACTTTTCTAAAAACGGTAAAAAAAAAACGCGCACCGACGCAATTACTCACGACTCGAGACGAAATGCGCGCTCGCGTTATTCATTATTTCATTATTTATTTTTGGATTCTTTTTTCCCTTTTTTTTGAAAATAACGAGCGCCAAACAAAATCGCTGCACGAGAGTGCCAAATACACCCGCATTTAGAACAATACGCGAAGCGATAAAATTTTTGGGATTTTTCGATTAGTCGGACAAAATTGGGGTATGACAATTATCAATAGGCAAGTAAATTAATCCTTAGACGTAATAGTTGGACGAAAAGTGAAGTAACGGTAAAACAAAGCAAACGTCTGTAAACAATAAAATAAAAGCGATTAGGGGTCGAATCTTCTCCCCTCACCTATCCTATGATCCTTCAGTTAATCTCAAATTGGTTGTTTAAAATTACCAGATTCAATTCACAAAATTAGGTTAAGGACAATCCCTTGCCTCAAAACCCCTTTTACCTAATTGAGAAACCCTAATCCCTTAGGTGATTCATGCCAACAGGTAAAGCAATAAACGCAAGAAAGAGAGAATTCACATATCCAATCCCATATTACACAAAGAGGCATAGACTTACGATAAATTAACCAAACAACTGAATCAACCATAACAAAGTAATCAATAGATAGGTTTGGGGAGAGTCATCTCTCCCTAATCAAAACAAACTACATGGACAACATCAAGGAAAGAGAAGATAGAAATAAGGGGAAGCTACACATAGAGGAATCCATGAGAAGTCTTCAAAACCTTGTTCCCAAGTGATTAGAAGCTCCCAAAAACGCCCCCAGCTGCTACTCCAAAGTGTCGCTCAGATCCCCAAGACGAAGTCCCCAGGAAAAACGCTGAAACTGCTTTAAAAGCCCTAATTTTCACGCACCATCGCGACGCGGCCCGTGCCCGTCGCGTCGCGAAATAAGACAGAAGCATCTGGCTTCGCAAAATTGCTCCGGGTCGCATCGCGAACCCTCCTGGTCGCGACGCGATATTGAACAGAAATCAAATCCCTCCATTTTGCTGCATTTCCGGGCAAGTGTCTGGTTCGCCGAATGATGCCACAACCAATTAAAGGTCTTCAAGTCCAATTTAGCTCCAAAAGTGAAGGAATTACTTACAAATGAACTTCCTACTACAATTATCTAAAACTAGACTAAATCCTCAGATAATGACTGTGATACAATGAAAAACCTGCACAATTGGTCCTAAAAATACATAACTTACATCATATGATTGAGAGTCAACAGTGACATTCTCCCACCTAGCACGAGATAAAAACAAGTTTGCTGATGCCTTGGCTACTCTAGCTGCGATGTTTAAATTAAATGTCAACGCAAAGATCCAACCCATCGGCATAAAGGTCAGGGATGAACCAGCCTGTTGTGCCGATGTAGAAGAAGAGCCAGACAACGAACCATGGTTCTACGATATAAAACGCTACATTCAATTTGGAGAATACCCCGCAGGCGCGAATGACGTAGACAAAAAGACAATTAGAAAGGTGGCGATGACTTTCTTTTTGATCGGAGGAATACTTTATAAAAGAAATCAAGATGGTACCTTGTTGAGGTGCGTAGATGCTAAGGAAGCTAAGAGAATTATGATTGAAGTGCATGAGGGGATTTGTGGGACACATGCAAATGGCCATATGATGGCTCGTAAAATCATGAGAAGTGGCTTTTACTGGTCTACCATGGAGGCTGATTGCATAGCACATGTAAGGAAGTGCCTCAAATGTCAGTTATACGCCAATAGAATCAATGCACCTCCTTTTCCTCTGCACAATATGACGAGCCCTTGGCCGTTTTCCATGTGGGGAATAGATGTTATCGGGCCAATTAATCCCAAAGCGTCGAATGGGCACCGATTCATATTAGTGGCAATCGATTATTTCACTAAATGGGTAGAAGCTTCCTCGTATGCCAGTATTTCCCAAAAGGTGTTCGCCAAGTTCCTGAAGAAGGACGTCATATGCCGGTATGGGATTCCTGAAAGAATAATCACAAATAATGCTCCTAACCTCAATGGTACAGAAATATAGAGGCTATGCGAAAACTTCAAAATCAAGCATCACAACTCAACTCCCTGCAGGCCCCAGATGAATGACGTTGTGGAAGCAGCAATTAAGAACATCAAAAGGATCATTGCCAAGATGGTGGTTAATTACAAAGATTGGCATGAGATGTTGCCCTATGCTTTACATGCGTATCGTACTAATATACGATCTAGCACTGGGGCAACACCATTTTCTTTGGTATACGGGATGGAGGCAGTATCCCCCATCGAAGTTGAAATACCATCCCTAAGAGTGTTGATGGAAGCAGAGTTGGAAGAGTCAGAATGGGTGAAGGCCCGATATGAGCAGTTAAACATGATTGATGAGAAGATACTGACAGCTATTTGTCATGGACAGTTGTACCAAAGTAGGATGGCCAGAGCCTTTAATAAGAAAGTTCGCCCAAGAGAATTTCAGCCTGGGGACCTGGTATTAAAGAAGCTACTATCCCATCAAGAGGATGCTCGCGGCAAGTGGGCACCCAACTATGATGGCCTTTATGTGGTCAAGCACGCATTTCCGGGTGGAACCCTAGTCCTGCTCGACAGGGAAGGACATGAACTTCCAAAGCCAATAAATTCAGACGCTGTCAAGAAATTCTATGCCTAAAAGAAAATAAAAAATAAAAAATAAATGAATGACAAAGTCCCGCTAGAGCAAAAATCCGAAAGGGCGGTCTAGGCAAAAGTTAGGGTCGACAAAAGCCCGCTAGACTGAAACCCCGAAAGGGCGGTCTAGGAAAAAATTAGGGTCAGCAAAAGGGGCATAGATATAAAAAGGGCATGAGAATCTTCGGGAAAGTTCACACCAGGACAATTGGATCCCACAACCGGCAAGAGTCATCTTTCACATCTTCAATTGCAAAAAGGGTCGATGAACGGATGATCAAACAACTTGTAATGGAGCAAAAGTCATGTGAAAGTTCTGTGTAGCTATCACTTCCTTTCTTGTTATCATTTTCTTGTTATTGCAGGTTTCCTAGAAGACTTGTACCACTAAATTCCTATCTTAAATCATTTTGTCTGTTTCTTCACACATCCTTGCATCTATGTTCAATTCATTTAATCTACGTCTCAAGTAAAATGATTTAAAATTTAGCAAACTTCAAGACAAAGCGTGTTAGTAGCATCTCAACAATTGAAAAGAGAGCTCAATTGGCTGTTGAAGAGAAAGTGAAAACTGGTGCACCCTCACGCCAAATTAAAAGAGAAAGACAAGGGAACTCAATAGTCTCGAGGCTACCTTAAAGGCGTAACACCTCAAAGGATTCCGAAAGTATAACTGATAAGACAAGTAAGAATGGTTAACAGGGTCGGTGAAGGGAAAAGGGGTAAAAGGTTTGATTGGTCGAAGATCGAGAGTTTGGCGCAATGGTTCAAGTTCTAAAAATTGACCTTTTATAGAAGAACATTCATTGCATTTTACTGTCAACTCTAACATTGCCTTTTTCTCATCATCAAAATTGTTTTTGTGCTATCGGTCATGCCCTGGCACCACATGCTATCGGTTACGCCCTGGCATCGCATCTTTAATCTTAAGCTATTGGTCTCGCCCTGGCATCATACTTTAAACTCAGTGCTACCGATTCAGCTCTGGCACTAGTTTTTCATGCTATCGGTCTCGCCATGGCATCATATTTTAAACTCAGTGCCACCGATTCAACTCTGGCACTAATTTTGCATGCTATCGGTCTCGCCTTGGCATCGCATTTTTAATTTCGTGCTATCGGTTACGCCCTGGCACTGCATGCTATCGGTTACGCCCTGGCATCGCATTTTTAATTCTGTGCTATCGGTTACGCCTTGGCACTGCATGCTATCGGTTACGCCCTGGCACTGCATGATATTAATTACGCCCTGGCATCGCATTTTAAATTTTGTGCTATCGGTTACCCCCTGGAATTGCATGCTTTCGGTTCAGCCCTGGCATTGTCTTTTAAATTTCATGCTATCGATCCTACTCTAGCAAGGCATTCTCTTCTTTCTTTCATGCTAACGGCCCCGCCCTAGCATTCTCATCTATACGCATGCTATCAATCCTGCTCTAGCATTGCTTATCTTCTTTCTCTCACGCTACTGGTCCTGCCCTCGCAGTTCACCTTTCTTTGTTTATTAGTGTTAATTCAATCTTTTCATCACACCCGCATTCACATATGTCACCGGTGAAAATTGAGGTTCATATCTGTACTTATTTCTTACTTTGATAATACAACAAAACTTAGTTTTCTGTATTATATCGTAAGAGAACATGCACAGAGGGGCAACTGTGAACGCCCAATTTTTACCGGTATGGTCTTCTTTTTTCGCGAGAATTCCAACAATATCGTTTTATGCATTTTGGTGATTTTAATCGACTTTTGCGTGTCATTTTGGGCTTATTGCTGATTTTTGCTTTTTATCAATCTTGTTGTCATTAGTAGAACTTTTTTTAAGGAAAAAACTTTTTTAAAAAAAAATCTGTTTTAGGATTAAATATTATTATTATTAACTCTTTTTTTATTTATTATTGTTATTAGTGAAACTTATTTATTTTTATTGCAAGAAAAAAAAACTTAATTAAAAAATCTATTTAATTATAATTTACAAATTACAAAATTCAAAAGTTTTCAAATACAAATAAAATACACACCAAGGTAAAATTCACAGAAGTTGTAAAAAGAAATAAAAAGGGGAAAAGTAGAGCATCATCAAGCAGCATCTTTTATTTTGGGCTAGAAGTCCACATGCTCTTTCATCATATAGTTGCTTTTTTTTCACAAGTAAAGCACCGTTGCTATGACCATCAAATAGTAGAATGTTGCTATTCTAATGTATAGAACAAAGCCCTTTTATATCAAAGGTTCCAATTTGCCTTTTTCTCACTAAGCTGCTCACAGTCTCACACCACGCCTCTATGACCATTACAAAGGGAAAAGTCCAATTCGTGACAGCAGTAGGCATAGGCTCCAAAGCTGCAAATGGGAGATCCTAGTTTCTTTGCATTATTTCTCTGAACAATATACACACAAAGAAAGATTAGGCAGCAGTTTATAGTCAAACAAGGCCTAGCTCGTGAATGCAGCAGAGGTCTTAAGGAAGTTTTCTTTTGCAGAGGAAACTTTAAGCATGAAAACATGAAAGTTTAGAGAAAATACAAAATCAGAGTTTCAGAAAAATTGACTTCACAGTGCATTTATCAATACAAACTTGGCCTATAAATTGAACTTCTAACACAACAGAAAAAAAATGCTCACTAACAAGAACACAGTCAATCAAAAAACACTGAAAGAAAAATTATAGATTTTTCTTTGATTCAAAGTTCTGTTCCGAAAAAGCAGCAGCAACTGTAGAGTCTTTTTTATTCAGGAGAAAGAAAGTGCTTCCAGAGACAAAACTTGGGACCAGGTTGGTTATTCTAACTACTAGATAGAAAATAGATGCTGGAACATATTTTTTTTATTTTTAGTGTGTGGAATCTTTGAATCCAAACGTGCAATAACCGTTAGGGTCGTGTGATAATCCCAAAAAAACAATACTAGTAAAAAAACAGTTTAAAACGAACATTAAATAAATAAAAAGTAAATAAATCAAAACTTGAGATAGGGACAGTAGTTAGAGTTGCTGTTGTTATAGAAATAAAACTTGAATTTGTTTCAAATGTGGTTTTTTAGATTTAGATGCAAGAACCAATCAAAAAAAAGCAACCAAAGCAGAATCAGTAGGAGAGGTAAAAAAAGTAGAGAGAGTTACCTCCGGCCACCGCGTACGGTGGTCGTCCCTGTCCCTACGCCGCCGTGAGCTCTCGCCTCCGGTCGTCTTCTCCGGCGACCACCACCACTGTCCAAAGAAAACGCCACCACGAACGGTTGCCACCACCCAAAACACCACCACGGTCGGCCACCAAATCACCCCAAAACGACAGTACCACCACCGAAACTCCCTCCACCACCGTGAATCACCATAAAACAGCCGCCACCCCAAAACGCCCAACAACCGTCGAACCACCGCCAAACAGTCACCACGAACCTTCTCTTCGCGACTACCTCCTCCACCCACAGTGCGACAACCCCCACCGCGGCCAGCCACCACCTCCACCATAGAAACGAAACGAACCTCAAATAAAGTAGAAAGGGGAGATCGCACCAAACGACCACTTCTCCCCACCACCGAAGTCGTCACCTTCCCCCTCTCCACTTTCGTTGTTGGCGGCGGTGGAGGAAACAGTGAGCGAGTTTGGGGCCAGTAGAAAAAAGGGGGACGACGAAGAAGAGGGAGAAGAGAGGGTGGGGAGCTGTGGGGAGAGGAGAGGAAAAATGGGTTTGATGATTTGGGGGGGTGTGGATGGCGCAAGGTGAGGGAAAGAGAGAAAAATTAGGGTTTGACATTTGGGGGGGTGAGGCGCCGTGGGAAGAGAGGAGGAAAATTAGGGTTTCCATTTTAGGTTTACGATTTTATAGTAGGAGTGCCAGGGGCAATTTCGTCTTTTCATTTTTTTATTATTCAGATTCTTATTTACACCCCTTGCGTTTGCTTCGCACGCCCCCCCCCCCCCCCCCTGAAGGCCACATCTTTGTTTTAGTGAGATACGGACCAGCCCACTAAAAAATGAGGATGGGCTACTGTCTGCACCCCAGTTTTAATAATACAACCCCCGCGGTTTACTGCACCCCCATTTTTCTATTTCACCCCCTTTTCATTTTTTTATTTATTTATTTTCTTCTTAAAAAAAAATTTACCTAAAAACCTATAAAAATTATAAAAATGGGTTTGGCTGAGATGCACATCTCGTCGATCCCGGTTTAAGAGACTTTAGCTGTACAGCACTGATCTTAAACTCCTTTCAAAAATTAATATCAATCAAAAACACAAATATTTTTTCAAGAAGAACTACGTAGCCTTTGATCCTCCGCTTCGGACATACGTAGGAGCGGGGCTTCCCCGTCAAGCTAAATTAATTTTTCTCTAATACATATTTTTCTTTAACACCTATTTTTCTAAAAAACTAAAAAATGAGCTTGATCGAGATGTATATCTTGTCAACCTCGTAATTCTGGTCTAAGACGCCTGAGTTGTATAGCTTGGTGATCTTAAACCCCTTCGAAAAAAATAAAATCAACCAACCAACAAACTTTTTCAGGAAGAACTACGTGACTGTTGGGTTCCTCATTGCACCAGAGGATACGTAGGAGCGGGGCCTCCCCGTCAAGTCAAAATTAAATTTTCTTAAATTGGTCACTATTTTATTTCTAAATAATTCTTTTTTACTTTATTTATTTTTTGGGTACAAAAATTTTCTAAATTTATTGTTATGTTGCACAATCAAATTTAGGGTAACCGTCTTCGGATAGATGTTTAGGGGTGCAGTGGAATTAAGTTTTCGCTCTTACCTATACATAACTGACTCCCGGATCCAATCTAGTTTACGCAGACCAAATAACTTTAAATGTAGGTTTTTCTCAATTTTTCCTATTAAATAAATTGGGTGGCGACTCCTAAAACTATCAATTTTTGAGCCGTCTACGTCGGGTTCACGGTCACGACAAATATTGTGTGTCACATCTGATATTTTTTGCTTCACTTTTTTATTTCTTGCTTTAACTTTATGTTCTATGGTTTGTTTTTTGTGCGAAATGATGTTCCTTGGAGACTAAACTGATTCTGCATTTGGGATGAGTTAGTTCATGCTTCTCAAAGTTGACTCGATTTAAATTAGTACACATGATAATATTTTAAAAAAGTTGGAATTCATATCTTTAAAAAGTTGTATTTTTGTGATTTGTGTTCCTCGTGTGACATTTTGCAAACCAATTTATTTCCAAATTGAGGTTTGAGGAGTTGCTTCTTATATTTGCTTCATAAGGCATTCTTAAAAGATTGTCATAATAGCCGCGACCAATTTGATTATGCATTTAGTTTAATCTAATACGTGTTATTAATTTTTGAAATTAGAAAAGTCTATACGAACATATCCTTTTCTCTCCAAACCCTAGTCGTGTCTCAATTTTCTCTCTACTCTTCTCTTCTTTTATGCCCACCTACCATAGGGGGTGTTAGGTCAGTTTTTGGCATAGAATCACTCATCTGTATTGTTTGTTTCCCGTCTTTTAATCTAAATAAGTGGTTACCACATAGATAACATTTCATTTCGTATGTATTTTGATGGCCACCTTGTTGTGTAAATTGGCCATTTCTTTGTTTTTCAACTTAGATTCTGGTCGCAACTTATATTTTTGTATTTTTGGTATAAAATGGGTGAAATATGGGAAAAGGAATGTTGTTAAACTCGTGGGTTTTGTGATGGGGAATTTAAGAATAGACTTAAGACTAATCAAAAGAGTTAATCTGTAGTTGAATTCGTGAAGAAAATTAGTGTTTAGGTTAGGGGAGCTACCTTGGTCTAATCCAAGACTAGGATATAGCCGTGAGGATCACTACACGAAAAGGAATTCTTAATAAGATCGAATAAACTGGTCCAATCCAAAACCAAAGAGTGTAAACTCAAAAATTTTGATTAATCTTTGTTAATTTCTTATTTACACTTTACACTCCCTATTTGTAAGAAGGGAGGTTCTTGCTGTTACAAAGGTAGAAGACACAAGGTCATTCGAAAATTACAAGACTTCCTAGGCTAGCCATTCAAAATTACAAAGGAATCTTAAGCTAGTGTAATCAAAATAATTACAAGCAATTATTCTTGTTGATTGCTCTTCAATACTAGGAATGTTTTACAAATACAATTTGATTGGCATTGAACTCCTTAATGCGCCATAAATGACTTGTTGGAGCATTTATCTTTGTGTCTTGTAATTGTCTTTTTGTTTTTTTTTTATTAGCAAGTTTATTGACTCCATCAACTCACAAAGAGTATGCAAAACACACACACTACTTGAAGTGGATTAAACACACTAAAAAAATAAATAACTTTGTGCATTGGTCCCAAATAAATCAAGTGGTCACGTGCACTTTTATTTAATTAAAATGAAATAACTTTGGTGTTTTTGTCATGCAAATTACGCCTCCTCCATAGCTTGTATGACAAGCATGATTTTTAGTGCAATTACATCTTTGCCCTCGTTTGCAGTGGCCTTAGTCATAAATTGGACTAAGCTTTCTTGGACTCTCTTTGACCTTTTGCCCTAGTCATTGGACCTCCTAAGCTTTGAATGGCATCTCGGTGCTCCATGTCCCCATCATATTTTGATTCGTTGTCTGAGTGCAGCGCTATTATTGTTCGTCGTCTTGGTACGGCGTGTTTGATTTTCCATTTTGTGTTGCGGTGTTCGTTTGGTTCATCAGATCGACATATCGACTTTGATCAATTTCAGATTCATCCAATGACTAGGGCCTCAAAGTTACAAATCCGGAAACATGGGTATTCCGGTGACTTTTATTTGGTCACATTTGTAGGTATTTTGCCATTTTACGCTATTAACTTGGGCAATGTGAGTTTGTTCGCAAATTCATCCTTTGTGTTTTTAGCAATGTTGAATTGTATTATCATCGACGTAATCTCTCAATTCGAATGAATGATTATCATTTTTTAAACAAAAAAATTAATTTTTGAAATTTTCTAACACCCTACTCCTAAAAAAAATTGTCTTGATTTACTATTACATAGTTTACAGGCCGCGGCTTAATCATGATATGTGATGTGACCAAGTATGTAGATACAAAACAGGTGACAGTTGGGATGGGGAAAGAGCCTAACTTACCCACTTAAGTGAAAAATAAAAATAACAGCTTTTCAGAAAAATAAATTTAAGAGTTTTTTTTTCATAAGCAAAATATATAATAATAGAAATGAGTATCGGGGGGTATCGCAACCCTTACAAATACTAGGGGTCTCGTTAAAACCTCTCTGGGCCAAAATCCCAAAGAAAAAAGATCCAATGAAGAAAAGGAGTAACTATTAGAATTAGGCCCGTTTGATGGACATGATAAGGTGGCAGGATATGATAAGTCTATCATATCCTGTGTCAAGCCAGTGTTTGTTGACCCACTAGGATATAATAACTTAATCCTGTGACTTATCTTATCCCGTCTCTATAGTTAAAATCATATCTTTAATTTGAGCTGGGTTAGAAACCAGCAGGCTAGGATAAGAAAATAATTTACTCATTTATCCTTCTAAAATATATTTTAAAATATACTAATATGAAATCTAATTAAATATATATATTTAAAAATAAAACATCATATTAAATTTAAAAATTAAAAATATTAGTACTTAAACAATGTATTATTATATGACAAGGGTAATTTTGTCATTTTGTATAATCTAAAAATTAAAATTCTATTGAAATTAAAAATTAAAATAAGTGATAAAAATATAAAATTATTATTAAAATATATAGTAGAATAATATATGCTATCTTTGTACCTAAAAAAGAAATAATATATTGTCTATATCATATCCTATCTCTATCCTGCTTCATATCCTATCATGTCTCTATCCTATCCCGACCATCAAACGGGCCTAAGAGTTTTTTTTGTAACTTTTAAAATTTCCAAATAGAGTAACAATTCCTCGTGCCATCTCTGTAGATTTCATATATAATAATAGATTTAAGAAATACCAATGTTATATTCAATGTGTTTCTTTCCGATCAATAATATAACACGAGTCAAAAAAAGAAAGAGTGTTAACCAAATAATATTCATAAATTTTCTGAATTTCCAATGACTACCACAACCAACCAAGTGCAACTCCAGCAAATACACCACTTATAAGCCACAATGCAAGTAAGTTACCCAATGAATTCTGTTCATGACCCTGCAAAACCATAAACCCAACAACATTTATGAGTAAATTATATAATATATGTTCATTGATTTATTCATTTACCACAAGTGCTTATTATGATTATATATGAAACTCTTGATTAAAAATCAGTATTTAAAAAAAAACACTTACCTTGTACCCTTTAGGCACCACTGTGTATACACAAACAGTGAGGTAGCCATTAGTTAGTCCCAAGAAAGATACAAGTAGGATCATCCAACCTTGAGCGCCATATTTTGCAGTGAAGTAAAATGCAGGAATCAACAAGAATCGAGAAAGAGTTGCAACGAGTAAACCCTTCCTTGACTCCATCTTTAGGCATTTGATGAGCGGAATATATGAGGATATTAGATCCATGGTGTTGTACATTGTAATCAAAACAAGTGGGTACCTACACACATTCACCATATATATATATATATACGTAAACACCAGGTGTCGGTGTCCAACACGACAGGCATCAGACACCGGACACGTCTTGAACTTGAAGTGTCTAAATGCACTTAAGAAGTTGGAAGCATAAATAGATAAGGAAGTAATAATAAATCTTGTGTACGTATTACCATGTTCCTAGTTGATGCATTCCGGTATCTTCATATAAGAATCCAGGCATAATAGACAATGTTAACACATAGATCAAAAACAAGTCAAGAGCATAATCGATGTTCTGACAAAATAATTGCATATTGCTGAATCGTTCTTGTTGATTACCAACAACTCCAACCTGCACAGAAAGTTGAAAGATACATTATATATATTTAGCTCAAATTTTTAGCAGATATAATTGATTAGTACGTTTAACATGATCAGTTACATTACTTGTTGGTTTGTTTCGCTTTGAATTCCAACAACAGCAAGATCAGCTGAAACCGTTTGTGCTCCTTCTAAGGCTGCCTTTGAACGATAGTATTTTACTATGGACAACTTTGGGAAGTAAATTGCATATAGAACAATGCACAAAAGCTCAAACAATGTTGATATCCCTAAGCTTAGCACTGCAAAGAGAGAGTAAGTAATATTGAAACATAAATTAAGACCACAACATCAAGATTTTTAATCTCTCTAGCTTTTTCTTTGATGTTCAAAAATACATATATAAGCCACCAATTGACAGCAATTTTTCATAACATCACATAGTCGTAATTGTGTTTTAGGTAAAACAAGTTGTTAGTATTGCACTTAAATAGAAAATGTACGTGTGTAAAACTAATATTTATATGCATTTGAGTGAAAAATATCGTACAAGCCCCTTTTCGAAGACCGTCATCAGATTTCTCAAAATTAACTTTGGTGATAAATCTTAAGCCACAAGCAAGAGCTCCAGAGGCAGTTATACCACCAATAAATGACTGCATATAACATCAAATTTTGTGTGATTAGTTCCCAAATTCACATCGACATAATACAAAATAAAAACAAGTAAACTTTAAAATTTAAAAAGAAAAGAAAAAAATTGTAGAAATTTCTAAATACTTTAGTAATTAGTGCAGTTTCTTATTTTAAGATACAACGAGTATACGGATACGGATCCTCTGTTGCGGCAGCATGCACCATGTTGCGCCAGTGAGATCTGTCTGATCTACAAAGAGAATCTCACAGGCACAGCATGGTGCTGCCGCGCGCATAGAGAGAATTCAAGTCCCAAGTAGACACATGATTTGTTGTCAAAAAAAAAGTAGACACATGATACCTCACATAAGTAGTTTAACTTACTCTATGTAAGAATTTTAAAAATATAAAAAAAAATGGAAACATGAATAAATTATGATTTATGAGACCAACCTGAATGAACTCGGGACACATAAAAGATAGATCTCCGGTAATGCCACCTTGGACAAAAGCATGTGCAATTCCAAAACAAGCAAAAAGTGTACATAAACCAATGTAATGACCAGTTCCCCCTTTCCCTGATGTTGCTAGATCCGACTGCCATACCAAAATAATTAATTTGTAAGATAGTTTTTACAAAAATGTTTCATTTTTAGTACCCCTACTACTTTTTTTTATTAGTTCAATTTTCTTATTTAAAAAAGATACACAAGCCACAAAACATAAAATTTGTGCTGGGTTGGAAATTGCTTTTCAAACATTGATTTAATGAATTAAGTATTCGACAAAAGTTTAAAGAAGGTCTACCTGAATTATTGATTTGTGTCTATGAAATCTGTATTTACAAAATAGAGTTTTTTTTTACAATTACAAAATAGAGTTTGATAAGCCAGTTATTTAAAAATTGAAAGGCATAAATTAGTAGCCAAGTTTTCAATGGTATCTTTAATAATACGTTGACTATATTTTTTCAGTTATGGGATTTATGCCCAATTGCTACTACTTTGACCCTAATTAGTAGCCCTCTTAATTAATGTGTATATACTGTATCATTGTATTCTTAAAATACAATGAAAAAAATTCAGTCCAAAAAAAAGCAATTACTAGTTTCTTTAAAATAAAATAAAAATCAATTACTTGTTTGTATAATTAATTTTTATAATTAACACGTTCCTAAAATATTGAACATATATTAAAACAGAACCCTTTCAAAAAAATAGAATGACGACTAGTTTATACAAATAAAAAAAATCAAGATGTTGGGTTTACTTTTTGTGGGAGTATAAAATAAAATATATATAATTTCTAGTTTCATTTTAAAAAACAAAAATAGAAAGCAGAAAACCGAGGCATATCACATATAATAATAGAAGGCATATCTGATTTTAATTAAAAGATTGCAACCATTTCTTCAGTCAAAAGAAAAAATCATTCATTTGATATATTGATTTCATAAAACTGGCAACATTATTTTTTGTTAAATGACAGGTCACTTTATAAAGAAGCATAGGGAAAAAAGAAAAAGGAAAATATACTTACAAGAAGAACTAACAAAGAGCAAATGAAGAAAATAGTGTATCCACTTAAATTCCGAAGCCTTGTATTAAGCCTTGACTCATAGTGAGCGAGTATCAATGTCATTCCAAGTGCAAAAGGTTGATAAACAAGAGTGAACACTTTCATAGGATGATATTTCTACATATATTATAATATCAAAAAAATTAATTACATAACATATATAGTTTCATGTATAAAAAAACATATGGAATAAAAAATATAAAAAGGAACATTTATATATTGAAATTTGAAACTTACCGGAAAAACTTTGTAGTAGTAATCTCCCATTGTCCACATGTTATTCAATGTAACAAGAGACCCTAATCCGAGAATGAAACACACTAACATAGCTTGAAATTTTCCCTGCTTGTATCAAAAATTGTTTTAGAGTTATTGTAAGGAAAAATAAAATTTAAGGATGAAAAGAACAAAACTATCAACATGAAAAAAGCTAGATCTCACGAAATTGTAGATCACGAAGCTATACTATTTGCTATAGGTTATGTGATTTCTGTCAAAAAGTACCATTCAATCATTTTCGTTATCATTTTTATCGTGATGTATAGCAATGTTCTATTAACATACCTCCATCTTTCTTGGTACACCACTTTCTTCAGAAATAGCCATGACTAATGAACTGTCACAACAAAAATAGATTTAGCAATAGAATTATCAATGTTTAGTAAAAAGAAATATATAAAGGTATAAGAAGATGTTGAGGAAAATTGGAACCTTCGTGTAGACAGAATAGAATGCGAAGAGAGAATTTTCGAACAAGAGGGAGATGCACAACTCTAATATTTATTTATATGCAGGAAGAGAGAATCGGGCTATGATTGATTTGATGTCGATTTATTTCTATATTTGTTGATAGTTTTTCTTTATAATTATTAAAATTAAAATCAGTACGTGGATTTGGGTAAACCCGAGTATCCTCCACAGCGACTGTGGAGACTAATCCCTCGAGGTACTGGAGTTCATTTAAGGGCTGACTTATCTCAAGCGATATCTCTCTATACATGCCGGTCAGAGATCGAATCCCTAACCAAATGGTTAAGGGGCTCGAGTACGTGGATTGTGAACAACTAAAATCAAAGATACTTTATATCCAAAAAAATCAAAGATAGTCTTATTTAATTCAAAAATTAATAAAATATTTGCCAACTTAAAACAAAAATCGCAAACGGCTAATTAAAACTAATTAAGGAGTAATAAAACCATTCAATATTAATAATTAGCCATCAAAGTGCTTGACCTGGTTTAATTTTTGCTTCTCTTCCTCCTTTTAAGAAGAAACTAACCAACATGGTATACCACAAGTGGTAGATACTTGGGCTTCTTAACTATTTGGTCAAGGGTTCGATCTCTGGTCGGTGCGTATGTAAAAATACCTAGTGAGAGAGGTCAACCTCTTAAATGGATCTAAGTACGTCGAGGAATTAGTCTCTACAGTTGCGCGCGTAGAGAATACATTGGTTTACCAAAAAAAAGTAAATAAATAAATAAACTATAGGTCGTACACTTGTCCTAAAAAGCTCTTTCTAAATAAAGGAGCTTATTTTTATAGATCATTTACCAAATTAGAAAATAAGGAGCCTCTTGTTTTTTTTGTATAAATCGGGTATCCTATACACGTAACTGCAGACTAATCCCTCGAGCTGGATAGGAAATAAGGAGCCTCTAATAAGCTATTACGAGTAGCTTTTCTACTCAAAGCTTTATTGGGGGCAGTACTTCAAATCCTACTGAACTACTTTTTTTTATTCCATTTTCTTATTCTTTTAACTAGGAGTGAGCATGGAACAAGTCCGAAATTTTGATTGGCCCATTTTGTAGACCCTAACTCGTTCTAATCCCCCAACATTCTTTCTTACTTAGACTTCCTCAGACTGAACTCCCTTATACAAGATTTCTTCCATTACCAAATGCTACATCTGCTTTGGCCAAATCTATTCGATCCAGAGAGCCTCAATGGTTCTTACCCTTCAAATATAACTTGGCATGTAAAACTCCCAAAAAAAAAAAATTACTATTGCCTCTCGTTATGATGAACCTTTCTTTTAATTACAACCCTATTCAACTTGAATATTGGACCCCATAGCAGGTACAAACTTTTCAATTTGAACTTTCATTTTGTAAATCGTTCACAATTACCTTTTATTTTTTATGAAGTTGTTGTTCCACAAGAATATATCAAAGCAATCCAAGAGCATTGAAGAGGCACAAGACAGTGAAGACACTGAAGATGAAATAAATTTCTTTGAGGTTTCAACGTCCTCCAAAGAAGCCAACACTCATGATGAGGACATGGAGCACCAAAATGTCATTCAAAGCTTAGGAGGTCCAATGACTAGGGCAAGGTCAAAGAGAGTCCAAGAAGGCTTAGTCCAATTCATGACTAAGACCATTGCAAAAGAGGGCAACAATGTAATTGCACCAAAAACCATGCTTGTGATACAAGCTATGGAGGAGGCGCAATTTGCATGACAAAGGCGCCAAATTTATTTCATTTTATTAAATAAAAAGTGCATGTGACCAATTGATTTATTTGGGACCAAGGCACTAAGTTATTTCATTACAAGTTTCTTTTTAGTGTGTTTAATCCACTTCAAGTGGTGTGTGTGTGGCGCATATTTGTGTGAATTGATGGCGTCAACAAACTTGCTGATCAAGGAAGGCAAACTTGCTAACCAAGCAAACTTGTTAATCAAGAAAGGCAATCAAATGAAAAAGAAATTGCGAGATCCTAATCATTAAAGGCGCATTCAATGCCAAATCAACTAGGATATTTTCTTAATTGGTTTGACTAGCATTCTTGTAATTTTTAGGTACCATTTATTTCTTTTCCTTTGTTCAGCAAGATCCTCCCTTATTATAAATAGGGAGTTTAAGTGTCAATGAAATTTCAGAAAGACTTTATCAAAGATTTTGAGTTCATACTCTTTGGTTCTGGATTGGACCAGTTTATTCGATCTTATCAAGAATTCTTTTTCTTGTGGTGATCCTCACACTCATAGGCTTATCCTTGTCTTGGATTAGACTAAGGTGGCGCCCCTAACCTAAACACCATCTTCTTCCCGAATTCAGCAACTGAATTCATTCTTCCCGTTAGTGCCGAAACTGTCCCTAAATTCCCCATCCCTAAACCCACGAAATTCTTCACTCCCCCTTTCCCCTTTGTTTATCCTTTTTACACCTAAAAACACAAAAATATAAGTTGTAACCAGAATCTATATTGAAAATCAAAAGAATGGCCACTTCCCACAACAAGGAAGCTATCATGTGGTATCAGAGCAAGGTTCTAGTTTGTTCAACCAATTTCAGGTTTTGTTTACATCTCTTTTGCTTTTGAGTTTAATAAAAAAAATGTGAAAAAGAAAAAGAAAAAGAGAAAGAAAAAGACAAGGAAAAAGAAAAAGAAAAAGAAAAAGAAAAAGAAGAAAAGATCGCCAAAGAAAAAGAGAGAAAAAAGAGTGACAAAAAAAAGATTGATGAAAAAAAGAAAGAAAGTCTGATGGCGACAAAAGGGGAGGTTAAAAATGCTATTTTTTTAAATCAGCCACTATATTTGCTTTTTAGTAAAGAGGTGGCCTTGCTTGAAAATTTACCTAACACTCAAGAATTGCCAAATTGCATAAATTCTCTTTTGCAGGAATTTGAGGAGTTGTTTCCTAAGGAAGTACCAAGTGGGTTGCCACCTTTGAGAGGGATTGAACACCACATTGATCTCATCCCAGGGGCCGCGTTGCCTAATAGGCCAGCCTATCGGAGCAATCCGCAATAAACACAAGAGATACAAAAGCAAGTGGTTGAATTGGTAAGTAAAGGTTGGGTAAGAGAAAGTTTAAGTCCATGTGCCGTCCCTGTTATTTTAGTTCCTAAGAAAGATGGTAGTTGGAGAATGTGCACCGATTGTAGGGCTGTTAATAATATCATTGTTAAGTATAGACACCCAATACCTAGGTTAGATGACTTGCTTGATGAACTATTTGGTGCATGCTTGTTTTCCAAAATTGATTTGAAAAGTGGATACCATCAAATTAGGATTAGGGAAGGGGATGAAAGGAAAACTGCTTTCAAAACTAAATATGGGTTATATGAGTGGTTAGTTATGCCTTTTGGTTTAACTAATGCACCCAGCACTTTCATGAGATTAATGTACCATGTTTTGAGGGAATTTTTGGGAAAATTTGTTGTATATTTTGATGATATCTTGATATATAGCAAAAATTTGGAGGACAATTGCACTCACCTAAAGGCTGTTTTAAATGTGTTACGAAAAGAAAGTTTGTATGCAAACTTGGAAAAATGTGTATTTTGCACAAATCAAGTTATTTTTCTAGGTTTTGTCATAAGCTCTCAAGGAGTACATGTAGATGAAGCAAAGGTGAAGGCAATCAAAGAGTGGCCAACTCCCAAAAGTGCAACTGAGGTAAGAAGTTTTCATGGGTTAGCAAGTTTCTATAGAAGGTTTGTAAAGGACTTTAGTACTATTGCAGCTCCTCTTAATGAAATTGTTAAAAAAGAAATTGGTTTTAAATGGGGTGAGAAACAAGAACAAGCTTTTTCTAACCTTAAAGAAAAGCTCACCCAAGCACCAATTCTAGCATTGCCTAACTTTTCAAAATCTTTTGAAATTGAGTGTGATGCTTCGAATGTTGGGATTGGGGCTGTTTTGATGCAAGAAGGACACCCAATTGCTTATTTTAGTGAGAAATTAAAAGGGGCTTCCCTAAACTTCTCAACTTATGATAAGGAATTGTATGCCTTAGTAAGGGCGTTGCAAATATGGCAACATTACTTGCTGCCCAAAGAATTTGTCATTCATAGTGATCATGAGTCGTTGAAGTATCTAAAAGGACAAGGTAAGTTGAACAAGAGGCATGCCAAATGGGTTGAATTTTTGGAACAGTTTCCTTATGTGATTAAGCATAAGAAGGGTAAAGCCAATGTTGTGGCTGATGCACTATCAAGGAGGTACGCATTACTCTCTACCCTTGAAACTAAAATTTTTGGTCTTGAGCACATTAAGGATTTGTATAAGCATGATCTTGATTTTTCTGCTAAATATGTTGAATGTGTGCATGCTTCCCAAAAAGGATTTTTTAGGCACAATGATTATTTATTTAAAGAAAAAAGGTTGTGTGTGCCAAAAGGATCCATTAGAGAACTCTTAGTTAAAGAGGCGCATGAGGGGGGCTTAATGGGACATTTTGGTGTTTCTAAAACTTTGGAATTTTTGAAAGAACATTTTTATTGGCCTCACATGAAAGTTGATGTGCAAAAATATTGTGAAAGATGCATTGTTTGCAAAAAGGCCAAATCCAAAGTTATGCCCCATGGGTTGTATACCCCATTGCCTGTTCCTGAATATCCCTGGATTGACCTTTCCATGGACTTTGTCTTAGGGTTGCCTAGAACAAAGAACGGGAAAGATTCTATTTTTGTTGTTGTAGACAGGTTCTCAAAAATGGCACATTTCATCTCATGCAAAAAGGTGGATGATGCCTGCCACATTGCTGATTTGTTTTTCAAAGAAGTGGTGCGCCTACATGGCCTTCCAAAAAGCACAGTGTCCGACCGAGACAGTAAATTTCTAAGCCACTTTTGGAGAACTTTGTGGGGTAAGGTGGGAACTAAGTTACTATTCTCTACAACTTGTCATCCCCAAACTGATGGGCAAACTGAGGTAGTAAACCGAACTCTCTCTACCCTTTTAAGGGCTGTGCTGTCAAAGAATTTGAAAATGTGGGAATCATGGCTTCCACATGTTGAGTTTGCTTATAATAGGGCTGTCCATAGTACCACAAATCACTCCCCATTTGAGATTGTGTATGGTTATAATCCTTTAACTCCTCTTGATCTTTTACCTTTACCTGACACATCTCTCTTGAAGCATAAAGATGGCAAAGCCAATGCTGAATTTGTAAAAGGTTTGCATGAGAAAATCAAACTGCAAATTGAAAAGAAAAATGAAAGCTATGCCAAAAGTGCCAATAAAGGGCGCAAACAGGTTACTTTTGAACCCGGAGATTGGGTTTGGATTCATATGAGGAAAGAAAGGTTTCCATCACACAGGAAATCTAAGTTAATGCCTAGGGGTGATGGCCCTTTTCAAGTGATTGCCAAAGTCAACGGTAACGCTTATAAAGTTGACCTCCCCGGTGAGTATGATGTTAGTGCCACTTTCAATGTTACTGACTTGTCTCCTTTTGATGTAGGTGATGAAGATTTCAATTCGAGGTCGAATTCTCCTCAAGAGGGAGGGAATGATGAGGACATGGAGCACCAAAATACCATTCAAAGCTTAGGAGGTCCAATGACTAGCGCAAGGTCAAAGAGAGTCCAAGAAGGCTTAGTCCAATTCATGACTAAGACCATTGCAAAAGAGGGCAACAATGTAATTGCACCAAAAACCATGCTTGTGATACAAGCTATGGAGGAGGCGCAATTTGCATGACAAAGGCGCCAAATTTATTTCATTTTATTAAATAAAAAGTGCATGTGACCGATTGATTTATTTGGGACCAAGGCACTAAGTTATTTCATTACAAGTTTTTTTTAGTGTGTTTAATCCACTTCAAGTGGTGTGTGTGTGGCGCATATTTGTGTGAATTGATGACGTCAACAAACTTGATGATCAAGGAAAGCAAACTTGCTAATCAAGAAAGGCAATCAAAGGAAAAAGAAATTGCGAGATCTTAATCATTAATGGCGCATTCAATGCCAAATCAACTAGGATATTTTCTTAATTGTTTTGACTAGTATTCTTGTAATTTTTGGGTACCCTTTATTTCTTTTCCTTTGTATTCAGCAAGATCCTCCCTTATTATAAATAGGGAGTTTAAGTGTCAATGAAATTTCAGAAAGACTTTATCAAAGATTTTGAGTTCATACTCTTTGGTTCTGGATTGGACCAGTTTATTCGATCTTATCAAGAATTTTTTTTCTTGTGGTGATCCTCACACTCATAGGCTTATCATTGTCTTGGATTAGACTAAGGTGGCGCCCCTAACCTAAACACCATCTTCTTCCCGAATTCAGCAACCGAATTCATTCTTCCCGTTAGTGCCGAAACTGTCCCTAAATTCCCCATCCCTAAACCCACGAAATTCTTCACTCCCCCTTTCCCCTTTGTTTATCCTTTTTACACCTAAAAACACAAAAATATAAGTTGCAACCAGAATCTATATTGAAAATCAAAAGAATGGCCACTTCCCACAACAAGGAGGCCATCAACTCAGTCACTCCACCAACCATCTATGGGAATGATGTTGCAAAAAGAGCTCGAAATAAGGTACTACGTACTTGCTTTTTCTTGGGCACAAATTTCTTATTATCATTTTATATCTGCTAATACTACTTTTGCAGTCCTCTCGTGTCGAGGAGAAAAGTGCTCAGAAAAGGAAGAAAATTACAACTAAGAGCTCTCAGGTAGCTTAGAGGATGAAACCGAAGCAAGACCCTCTAGCTCAAACTAGCAACGTAGCAGTCACTGAAAAAACCACTAAGACTGATATGGTGAGTTTTCCCTCACATGTGTTGAATTTACTTCTATGTTTATCAATACTTTTACGGGAATGGATGCCTTTCATAGCCATCAGTGCCACACATATTAATGATACACCCAGCAAGTGGTTAAAGATGTTGTCCAAGAACCTGATCCCTCGAAGTTAGTAATTCAAACACTAGAACATCTCAAAGCTTCTGCCTCGAGTGTGTTGGGATAATTTGTAATTCATGCTTATTTGTATTTCTGTTTTACAGTTTACTGCTTATTAGTCATTTGTAATAAGGGGTAATTTGGTACTTTCATTGAAACTGAATTTGTAATTTGCTTGTCATTTGATGATTAATTTGATTTGCATTTTAGTTGGTTAAACTTGTAACAAACCTTTTGATATATACTTTGTAATAGCCATTCTGAGTAATATACAGAATTTACAATTCATTTTACTGTAGCTCCTTCTCAATGTGCACCTCACGTGCCTCTCCCTCTCTGACTCTCAGTGGTGTGAGTGTGTGGGTTGTGCGTTGCGTGTGTTGGTGTGGAGAGAAGGGAAAAACCCTAGCTCTCTCTTCTCTTCTCCGTATCTTCCTCTTCTTTGGTTCTCTCTGATTTGTGTCTCATGTGTGAGTGCTGAGCTTGAACATGGTATCTAGAGCTTTGTTGTGAGGCCTGGGAAACACGAGCGAACAGTGAGCGTGAGCGAAGATCTCGTCGTTTCAAATAACATCGGTTTGAACCGCGAATCGAAAGGAATCAACGATCCGATTCCTAGGGTTAGGGTAAACACGAGTGATAGTGAGGTTTCTGAGTGAGAGAAGCACAGATCCACCATGAACGGAGGAAATGAAGGGTTTAACACACATCTCCCTGTCTTCGACGGCTCTAACTGGAATCGGTGGTCGATCCAGATGAGAGTGCTGTTCGGAGCACAGGATGGGTTAGATCTGGTTAGCAACGACATGACTATGCTCGCAGAGAACGCAACGGAAGTGCAACGCAGTGCGCACCGTGAACGGAAGAAGAAGGACCAGAAAGCACTTTTCTACATCCACCAGTGCGTAGATCCGAAGGTCTTCGAGAAGATTTTTGAGTCAACGACTGCGAAGGATGCTTGGGATACGTTAGTGAGGTGCTATGGTGGCGATGAGAAGGTGAAGAAGGTCAAGCTACAGTTACTGCGTAAGCAGTACGAGCTACTGCAGATGAAGACCGGTGAGAAGGTTGGTGGCTACGTATCTCACGTAGTCACTGTTACTAATCAGACGAAGGCTTGTGGAGAAGTTATCACAGAGCAAACCCTAGTTGATAAGGTACTTCGTTCCCTGTCTGAACAGCTTGACTACATAGTAGTAGCTATAGAACAAGCTAAGGATACCTCTGCATTTACAATAGAGGAATTGCAAGGTAACCTAGAAGCGCATGGGATGCGTATACATGACAGAGGGCCTGTGAAGGAAACTGAACAAGCTCTCAAGGCTCAAACCAGTAAGAAAGGGACTGGTGACAAGTCAAATTGGAAGGAGAACAAGTGGAAGAACAAGAAACATCAATGGCTGAACAAGAAGAACACAGACACTGGTACTGCAGAGAAGGGGGACTCTGCAAGTAAGGGAGGGAAGAAGTACTACAGCAACCAGAATGAGAAGGGGAAATTTGATACGAAGAAGGTCAAGTGCTTCAACTGCGACAAGTATGGGCACTTTGCAGATGAGTGCTGGTCCAACAAGGAGAACCAGAAACAATAGGCTAATATAGCCAAGGGTGATTCAGATGATGACCCTGTGCTACTGATGGTGACAACTGCAGATGATTCAGTGGTGGAGGAACTGTGGTACATGGACACAGGGTGCTCCAACCACATGACAGGCAATAGGAGGTGGCTGGCAAACTTTGACAGCAGCAAGAAAACAAGAATCAGATTGGCTGATGACAGATACTTGCAAGCAGAGGGCATGGGGAACATCTTAGTGAAGAGGAATGATGCCAAGTCAGTGGTAATAGAGGAGGTCTGGTATGTACCTAGGATGAAGAGCAACCTGATGAGCGTGGGGCAACTCATTGAGAAGGGCTTCTCAGTGAACATGGAGGATGGACTGTTACAGCTCTATGACAAGAAGAAGAGGCTCATTCTGAAGTCTCACTTGGAGAAAAATGGGACATTTAAAGTCAGCATCAAAGCAGCTGAGACACAATGCTTTGCTGCAACTGAAGGAGCAAGTGACAGTGCCTTATGGCACAAGAGGTATGGTCACCTAAACTTCAAAAGTTTAGGTCATTTACATTCAAAGAATTTGGTTGTAGGAGTTCCTACAGTAGCTGCAGTTGACAAAATTTGTGATATTTGTATGAGAAGCAAACAAACAAGGCTGCCTTTCACATCAGAATTGCCACCAAGGGCAACACATGCCTTAGGTGTGGTACATTCTGATGTGTGTGGGCCCTTGGAAGTCCCTTCCCTAGGAGGAAACAAGTATTTTGTTTCCTTTGTAGATGAATACACTAGGATGATTTGGATTTATCTGATCAAAGCAAAGAGTTGAGTGCTTGATCAGTTGAGGAAGTTCAAGAACTATGCTGAAAAGAAGAGTGGCTGCCAGCTTAAGATTCTCAGAACTGATGGTGGTGGGGAGTACAACTCAGTAGAGTTTGGACTGTTACAACTCTATGACAAGAAGAAGAGGCTCATTCTGAAGTCTCACTTGGAGAAAAACGGGACATTTAAAGTCAGCATCAAAGCAGCTGAGACACAATGCTTTGCTGCAACTGAAGGAGCAAGTGACAGTGCCTTATGGCACAAGAGGTATGGTCACCTAAACTTCAAAAGTTTAGGTCATTTACATTCAAAGAATTTGGTTGTAGGAGTTCCTGCAGTAGCTGCAGTTGACAAAATTTGTGATATTTGTATGAGAAGCAAACAAACAAGGCTGCCTTTCACATCAGAATTGCCACCAAGGGCAACACATGCCTTAGGTGTGGTACACTCTGATGTGTGTGGGCCCTTGGAAGTCCCTTCCCTAGGAGGAAACAAGTATTTTGTTTCCTTTGTAGATGAATACACTAGGATGATTTGGATTTATCTGATCAAAGCAAAGAGTTGAGTGCTTGATCAGTTCAGGAAGTTCAAGAACTATGCTGAAAAGAAGAGTGGCTGCCAGCTTAAGATTCTCAGAACTGATGGTGGTGGGGAGTACAACTCAGTAGAGTTCAAGAAGTACTATGAAGATTAAGGGATTAAGCATGAAGTGACTGCCCCCTACACACCTCAGCACAATGGTGTAGCTGAGAGGAGGAACAGAATGTTGATGGACATGGCAAGGTGTATGTTGAAGGAGAAGAGCCTGCCTAATAGCCTGTGGGGAGAAGCTGTCTCAACAGCAGCCTATATCCTCAATAGGTGTCCAACCAAGAGACTCAAGGATGTTGTCCCTCTTGAAGTGTGGTTTGCTAAGAAGCCAAGTGTAGGACACTTAAGGGTATTTGGTGCATTGTGCTACAAGCACATTCCTGATGAGAAGAGGAAGAAATTGGATGATAAGAGCAGTCCAATGATCTTAGTAGGTTACCATTCAACTGGAGCCTACAAGCTGTATTGCCCAGCAACCAACAAGATTGAATTCAGCAGGGATGTGGCTGTCAGGGAAGCTGAAATGTGGGACTGGGACAGTGGCAACGTCAAGAATGTCACACCAGAACCTGTGCTGTTCGAAGAACCTGAAACTGAAGCACCAGTTCAGGAACAAGAACCTGCTCCTGCTGACACTAAAGTGCCTCAGCAACAGCAGGAAGACAGTGATTCTGATTCAGAGGAGGAACAGGAGGTACAAGGCAGACCTCAGAGGCAGAGGGTGCCTCCAAGAAGGCTAGCTGAGTATGACCTGAATGAAGACAACCAAGTTGACAGTGAAGGGGAGTTGATTCAGCTTGCAATGTTGGCTGATACTGAGCCACTCAGCCATACAGATGCATTGAAGGAAGGAATGTGGGTGGCTGCTATGAAAGAAGAACTCAGTTCAATAGAAAAGACAAGAGTTGGGAATTGACTGAGCTGCCTAAGAATAAGAAAGCAATAAGTGTCAAATGGGTGTATAAGGTGAAGCTGAACTCAGATGGCACAATTGCAAAGCACAAGGCTAGATTAGTAGCAAAGGGATTCCTTCAAAGGGAAGGACTTGATTACTTTGAAGTATTTTCCCCAGTTGCTAGACATGAGACAATTAGGATGGTAATTGGTCTAGCTAGCAATAAGGGATGAGGACTACACCAATTAGATGTCAAGTCAGCCTTCCTAAATGGTCCATTGGAAGAGGAGGTGTATGTGCTGCAGCCTCCTGGATTTGAGAAGAAAGGAAGGGAACATCTAGTGTATAAGCTGCATAAGGCTTTATATGGCCTTAAACAAGCCCCTAGGGCATGGAACAGAAGATAGATGCCTTATTCCATGAACTAGGCTTCAAGAAATGTATAGTGGAGCTAGTATGGAATTTATGTGAAAAATTCTGATACAGGACAGAAAACACTGATCTACCTCTATGTTGATGACATGCTGATCACTGGCAGTAATGTCTCTAAAATCAGCAAGTTGAAGAAACAGCTAAAACAGAGTTTGAAATAACTGATCTTGGAAGGGTGACTTACTTCCTTGGAATGCAGTTTGTGTATGAAGACAGTGGGATAATACTGCATCAGGCTAAGTATGCTGGGGAGATCTTAATGAGGTTTGAAATGGCAAATTGTAAGGCTGCTGTGACACCAGCAAAAACAAATCTGAGACTGGAAGCAGATGCAGAAGGTGAAGATGTGGACCCTACTTTGTTCAAACAGCTTGTAGGAAGCCTGAGATACTTGTGCAACACAAGGCCTGACCTGATTTATTCTGTTGAAGTAGTAAGCAGGTTAATGAGTAAGCCAAAAATGACTCACTACCTTGCTGCAACAAGGATTTTGAGGTACATTAAAGGGTGACAGCTTGGTAGTAAGCAGGTTCATGAGTAAGCCAAAAATCACATTGCTGATAGACAACAAATCAGCAATTAATTTGGCCAAGAACCCTGTGCTGCATGGGCGCAACAAACATATTGATACTAAATTTCATTTCCTGCGTGAACAGGTTGAGAAAGGCTGCATTGCAGTGAGTTACTGCAACACTCAGCAACAGGTAGCAGACATCATGACTAGGGGTGTCAAAACGGGCGGCCCGGCCCGTTAATCGAACGCGGGACGAAAATTCATGCCCTGCCCGCGAAGTGGCGGGCTGGCGGGCTGGCGGGCTAGCGGGCTGGCGGGCTAGCGGGCTGGCGGGCTGGCCCGTCAATTTACACTGAATTTTAAAAAAAAAAGCTAAACGGGCGGTTTGGCCCGCCACAGTATTTAGCCCGCGGGCTAGCGGGCGAAGCGGGCCGGCGGGCATCAATACCTTAGCCCTGCCCGCCTTATTTTGGTGGGCCAACGGGCCGGCCCGGCGGGCCAAGCCCGTTTTGACATCTCTAATCATGACCAAAGGGCTGAAAACAGATCAGTTTCTGAAGTTGAAGACAAATATGGGGATGACCAATTTCTGAAGCAGATTCTGCTACTGTCACAGATGCTGCTGCTGAAGCATTCATTAAGGGATAGTGTTGGGATAATTTGTAAATCATGCTTATTTGTATTTCTGTTTTACAGTTTACTGCTTATTAGTCAGTTGTAATAAGGGGTAATTTGGTACTTTCATTGAAACTGAATTTGTAATTTGCTTGTCATTTGATGATTAATTTGATTTGCATTTTAGTTGGTTAAACTTGTAACAAACCTTTTGATATATACTTTGTAATAGCCATTCTGAGTAATATACAGAATTTACAATTCATTTTACTGTAGCTCCTTCTAAGTGTGCACCTCACGTGCCTCTCCCTCTCTGACTCTCAATGGTGTGAGTGTGTGGGTTGTGCGTTGCGTGTGTTGGTGTGGAAAGAAGGGAAAAACCCTAGCTCTCTCTTCTCTTCTCCGTATCTTCCTCTTCTCTGGTTCTCTCTGATTTGTGTCTCATGTGTGAGTGCTGAGCTTGAACAGAGTGAACCTCGCTAATGTGGAAAAGGCTAACCCCTCGAAAGATGCTCTACTTGAAGTTTCTATACCAGGCTCTCATGGGACCTCGCCTTCAAAAGGAGGAACGAAAAGAGCAGTCTGAGCCGGAGGAAACCCTCGACTTTGAAAGCTTGAACTCTGAGGAAATGACTGCTTTAGGCTTTGACTTTGAATATTTTTCTTTGTAATTAATTGAATACCCTTTTGGAGCGATAGATAACTTTCTTACTAAGGTTTCAATTTCTTCCCACTCTTGGGTATCTGCCGCAGGTGCCACACTTTAGAAAACAAGTGTGGTTGGCGAAATACTCAATGAAATGTTGGGTATTTCTTTTTCAAACCAGGCTCAATGCATACAAAGAACTCTTTGCTCCTAATCAGCTTATCCAGATTGAGAGGCAGTTTTTGAAACTCAACATTTAGTCCCTCTAATTTTAAAAACCTAGACATTTAGTCTAAAGGGTATTTCTTATAATTAAGGTGACGTGGAAGACACCATATATGGCTGTGACATCAATTAATGAGACATTTCACCGTCTCATTTATTTACTTAATTAATAAAATATTAAAATTAAAAATAAATGACAAAATTATAATTAAAATGAGAGAAACAAACCCAAAATCTTGAAATTCCCAAATCATCTTACGACCCAACATCAAGAAGTCCTACAGCACAGAGCTGTAAACATGTGATTGTTAACACTTACGACCTTCATGGTTCTGTACATCTCTATTTCCTTCTCCGAACCACCGACTTGCAAATAAACCTCAATCATCTCCTTAAACAACCTCGTATCCGATTTCAACCACTTTTGCATCGCCTGAGAGATCACCTCTTCCGCCCTCTCAACCTTTTTGCTCCTTCCCAGCAACAATATCGTCTCAGAGTATAGTTGCAATAGTTGCAGAGTTGTATCATACTCCACTTCCACATCAAAGATAAATCCCAAAACCTATGCCTCCCACATCAAAGATACTCCACTGCCACTGCACTTTCCTTCTTCCTCCACGTCTCTCTCTTATATTCCCATCTCTCAGGTCCTTTGCCTCACCAGCTCCGATGGACAACTCCCATACTAGCAATCCCAACACCTCGTACGCTCGTGCAACTCCAAGGTTTCTTCTTACCTCTCCTCCATTCTTCACCTTCTTCCATAAATAACGAATTTTGTTTTTATTTTCATTGTTGAATTTAATGTCAAAACATGTAACTTTCTACTCTCTTGATTGCAAAGTTTCTTTCTGTTACCTGAAATCATGACCCTTAGGGGAACGGAATCGAGGGCCAATTTTAAAATTGGGAATTTATGCTTATGTTATAATCAGTGTGTTTCGCCTTCCAACTGTTCGATAAAATGTCTGCAAAAGGATGTCACCCTAATTAGTTCACTGTTGGGATTCTGGTTCGCGGGTTTTGCCATTCAAAACAGGCCTTGGACCTCATTCACAGCTCCTCTCCCAACGTTGTCTATAATACTCTGAGAAGTTGGTGGAGAGGATGAGAGAGCAAGGTCAGTTGCCGGATGTTGTTAGCTTTAATTCTAGGACTTCTAACCTTTGTAGACCTGGGAAGTTTTTTGGGGCGTCAAGAATCTTCATGGATATGCAGATTAATGGAGAATTGGGACTTTTAATTTGGGTTTTACTGTTTTTATAAGTTTTTTTATAAGCAAGTGTTAGTGGTTAATTAGTTAGAGGGAGGGAGAAATGTTAGTTGTCGGGGTTTGAACCCCGGATCCCTTCTTACGCACCTTCGGTTTACTTAGCTCGCCAAATGAGCTACCTGCTTTGGATGATGATGGAAGCCAGGTCTTTGGTTGACACCATGAAGAAATTTTTCCAATTTCACAAACTTTGGGGACTACTTATTATTAAATAGGAAAGAATGTGTAAGCCTATGAATTAAACTGAGGGTTTACTCTTACATTTAATACATTTCAAGGCTACCCAAAAATGATTTATTTTTTTGAATAAGAAAGCATATTTTATATTTAGCTACCCAATAATATATTATCTAGAGCTACGGCAAACAAGTCTATTTGCCCAAGGAGACATAAGAAAAACATGTCACTAGTCAATTATTGACCGAAACAGATATGACCCAATAAGCTCATATTATATTAAAATGATATAAGAGCAACGTCAAACTTTTCAAAATACAACACTATCTGAGTTGTGCCTAAAATTAGCAAAAACATGAAACTCAAAAAATCATCACTGTCAATAAGTTGATGTCATTGATTGCTTTCGATTTAATACACTTGTCACTTCCTTCAGTGGCTACCATTCCAGAATCCAGCTGAGTTTTTTATGCTTTTTGATATTTTATTTGTAGTTCTGACAGTGGCAGAGTAAGGGCTTTTGATATGCGAAGCGATAGAACAAGACCATTAGGGCGTGGTGGTGGGAGTGGCTCAGGAAAGGACAAAATTGATTCTCTTGGTAGGCTCCTGTAAGCACTACTTGACCCTCTAATAATATTTTATTTTCGTGAACATTTCCTTTTATTTCTCTACCTTCATAGGTACGGAGAATAGAAATGTGAGTTTCATTTGTTGTTGTTCTCTGGCATGAAACGTAAAGTGGATATTCTTATTCCTCTTATGTTTGGATTTGGAAAGGAGTTTGGCATGTTTTCATGGTTTGATTCAGGAAGGAGACCCTGTGTGGGATATCTCTTGTAACCTCAGCCAACCAAAAACAGGCTCTTTTGAAAGAAAAAAAAAGTATTTTGTTTGCATGAGATTTGAGCAACAGAATGAATGAACTTTGTGATAGGACTTAAATTGTTTTGTGCTTGATTCATGTACTAAGCTAATTCACTCAATCTATGTTTGTTTAATATCTGCAGGACACGAATTTTACGTCATATGGCATCTGAGCTGAATTTGAATATGAGGAGTGATGGTTATGTGAACATTAAGGATCTGCTAAACCTGAATTTGAAGACATTTGCTAATATTCCTCTAAGATCACACACTATTGATGACGTTAGAGAGGTTAGTTGATCTCATATATGTTCGTTTTCTTTTCCGTATCCAGGCATGCTCATTCCATTTTTTATGCCATCTGTTGTACTTAGATTCTCATGTTTCATAGTCTGAGAACCATTTTTGTGAAAATGTGAAAAATAAACATACAAATAAAGCCATGTTGTTAATATTATTAGCCAGACTCTTCAATACGTCGTTTATCTTAATTAAGCATAAAAATTTGCATTGAGTTCATTCACACATTGAACCTTGAAAACAATTTGACATGGTATAATGTTATCCTTGATTCCTTGTTTTGCTTCCATAGAAGTTTCCTTTTTCATGCCATTCCTAGAAGATAAAAGGTTGATAATCATCTTACTCTTGGATAAGCAGTCAGATTTTGGCTTAAGAATGTGCTGATACATTCTTTCGGCAACTAAGTATATTATATATTAATAATTTAGTAAATTGGGTGTCTGCTACAGTGAACTAACTTGTCATATGGTACACTGATGATGCTGCATTTTGATAGGGACTTGGGTCTTATGGGTTGTTCAAATCCCATATCGAGTAGTATAGGATGCTCGATGGAGTATTTAAGTAGCGTGGTTTTTTCCCGTTGATAGCGAGCTTTTAAGGGAGAGTTTCCCAAGTGCTTAGATACTTATCACTTTTTTTATCGGTAATAAAAACTCATAATGGTGTGAGTTAATTTTAGCCCATAATGTTTGTGAATTTTCCATAATGACCCTTTATAATAAAAACACTACATGAAGTGAATCGAAACTTTTGCGTTCTTTTTTTTTGTTTAGTGTTTGACCATTTTTTTCATAAGTCTGAGCTTATTATATTTTATCTATTTTTTTGGGTTTGAATTGATTGCGCTCACATTGAATAGACTATAAGGATTATCATGAAACCTGTAGCCAATTCGATTGGAATAAATTAAGAGGTCGTGACATACAGGCGCAAATGGTATTCAAATGATAGGGTTCAACTGCTAGATATTTATAAATTAGCCTCAATATTAATGCTGAAACCTAAGTGATGAAAGCATTATTAAGGAGTGGAAATGAACTAACAAAGATAGCCTAAAGTCTAGATTTACATTCATTGATTTGTCTACGCGAATTTCATCGTCATATGAATTAACTGAAGAAAAGCAATTTGTTCTAAATTGTCTCATTGTTATCCTCAGGCTGTTCGAAAGGATAATAAACAACGTTTCAGCCTCATAGAAGAGAAGCTGTGAAAACACACCAGCACCAATGCCTGACCACGTCTTCCCTTATTGTATTTTTCTATGTGAGTTATTATAGAAATAGAGATAAAGATGTAGCATGCTTGTGTTTGGCAACACGTTCAAACACAGTGAAGTGAACACACGTTTCATCCTGTCAAATACGATTGCCCTCAGCTTTTCCAAGTAACTGGTAAGCAAAACTCAAAACCACTTAGTTATTGTTGCATTATGAAGAGAATTCATATTCATTTAGGAGTTTAAGAGTACTTATGATTATGAATCCATGATTTTATTTTGCACTAAAGGAGTACTGGTTTTGGAGTTTCTCTTTGTCATCTATATTTTTTTTCTTTGCTGAAACTATTACCCTATATATGTATTTATTCATTTTGCATGATATTTTGTGTAGAGCTGAAACTTTGAAGAAGTATAACATTTTCACAATGATTACAATTGGGTGGTCAAATGAGGAATGCTCTGTCATTGTAGAAAAGGCTAAAATCGGGTTACACTATTAAGGTTGATGGAGGTAGAAAGCCAAAGGGGGTTTAAACAATAGCCTTATTCTAGCTTTAAAACTGAGAAAAGTTGATTATAAGTATCGGTTGTTTCTTCTATAAATTGAGCTAAGTTTGAAATGTAGAGGGAAGCATTCAGATTTGTATTACTGGTTTCTGGGCATAAAAAAGTATCGTTGGTTTTTCTTTAAATTGAGCTGAAACCATTTCTTACCATTGGCTGTTTATTGCCCTTAGTGGAATATATCTTCAAAATTCTCCCGGTTAAGTGAATGGAAACTAATAGGAACGTGGTATTGGAAAATATAAGAAACTATGGAGCTATACTCCTTAACAATAACAAAACAGAATTCTAAAGAAGAGTCGAACAGAAAAAATGCAGAACTGTAAACGAGAAATAGGATATGAACTCCTCCCTCAAACATGATGCTTGCCCCGATCTTTTCCAACTAATTTTCTCATCCCCTTTCATTCTGTTACACCACTTTATATAATTCCTCTCCTCCACTCTGATAGTCTGATCTTGGTCCTCATCATTCTGTTATAATTTTCACCCCATTCTCTCACTTCCCAATGTGGTCCAGTAGAATTCTATCAGAAACATGTCTGCCTTTTGCTCAATCAGATGTGTCACTGTTACTGTTCTATTTACAGTGACTAGTTCTATTACATAGCAGTTAAATAGATATGATGTTAGTTATGTTATGTTGAGCATTTGGGGTGGGAATTCATTCACGATTTTTCATCTGCATCTTCTCTTAAAATACGATTAATTTCTTTTGATCTGCAGGCTGTTGAGACTGAAAGTCTATTGAAACCAATCCTTTCAGCTGAAGAAGCTCCAGGTGCATAATTATTTAATTTGTGTTGCTATAGACTTGGTTCATGGTGATCCTATTACATAGTAACATATTAACTGCTGAATTATGTACACATTTGGAATTTATCAATTCAATAGAGGATAGGTTGGCCTATATCAGGTTTAACCATGAACTTGATATTATATTAACACTATTCTATACTTACTCAAGAGCTGTATATCTGTCTCTGCAAATCATATTCTGTAAAAAAAAAATTCAATACTGATTTTTTATTTGTTTCATTTCTTTTATTTTTGCCGCCATATGCAGTTTGTGTACATGGAACCTACAAAAAGAACTTGGAATCAATTCTAACTTCTGGTCTGAAGCGAATGAAGAGATTGCATGTTCATTTCTCTCGTGGTTTACCAACAGATGGAGAAGTAATAAGTGGTAATGTGATATATTATTGAAAAGAATCCTTATTAGCCTTAGAGAAGTTTAAATCTGGATATGTTTTGTTTCAGTATGGTTAGGGAAGTTAATTTTCCTTCTGGTATATTAAGGATGGTGGTCGGGTTCAAATTACAAAAGCAGTGCCAAAACGACGAAGTCTATTGTGAATGATAATCTGGCTTTGTACCAAATGTCGAATCCAAATTACAAATTTCCAGTTTCTATTGCCTTTTACCTAAGCCAGTATAGTAGGTAGAAATGTTGAATTTATTGCATAAAAGAGAGTCAAATAAAAAGTAGTCTTCCAAAGTTTTAATGTGGGGTAGCTAAATCAGTTCGTAAGTCAGAAGCAATTGCATGTATAATTAATTGCTGTATTAAAAACTCATCATTTTCCCTTCAAATGATTTGATCATTCTATGCTAGCATCCCTTTATTCCCTCATAATTTATCTCTTGGAAAATGGAGACCTTTAGGTTTGGCTGGCATGGGAAATATTGTGTCTTATGAAATTTGTTTAATAATATTAAAGTTCTTGCATGGACAATGATATTAATTTTTTTGAATATGGTCTTGTCTTATAAAGAAATAGTTGTGTAGCTTGATCTTTATTTAATTTCTCACCTACTTCTATGTTATTCCCAGGTATGAGGCGAGACGTCAATGTTCTGATATTTCTTGATGTTAGAAAAGCATTGGAGGGTATGATATTATTCCAAACATGTTCTTAATGTGAACTAGTTCATGTTGATATACTGAACATTTTTGTTGTTTGATTGTAACTAAAATCTAGACTATTGACTGCTTTTTCTTGGTTTTTGTTTGTCATCCTATTTCAGAAGGTATGAAGCTATACATATCTGACAACAAGGTGATCTTGTCAGAAGGTTTTGATGGTGTTGTACCACACAAGTATTTCCAAAAGATTGAATCATGGCCTGGCAGACAGCCTATTCCTTTTTAGAAGTTTCGGCATAGCTTTGTTTTTATTTATGTAACGATCAGAGTATGAGGAGCATTTATCAGCCAAATTGTATATACTCCTCCAAGCTATAAACTATAAGCATATTGCAAAAATTTTCACAAACTTCAAGCTATTATAGTAGATAACATGCTTTTAAATATTAGTGGCCGTATAAGTTTGAAATTTCGTAGGACTAAAAGTCTTATAGATTTTAAAAGACTTTGCATGAATCTCATGAGTTTTAAGATTTTATAGGAATTTCAAGACTTTAAAGTTTCGATTTTAGTATATTTTTGTAAGAATTTATTAGATTTGAAATGAATTATGAACTAGTGGACTAATGTAATTTGAAAGGACTTCAAAAGATTTCAAGCATACATTCAAAGTTACGAAAGGAAGTTTAAGCCAAAAATAATAACAAATGATAAGGTTGGGATGAAGAAAAGTAAAATTAGTACAATTATTAGCTAACTCATTCTAATTTCATGCCTTTCTAAGTCGAATATCTCCACATATACATAGTTCCTAGTATTTTACCATATTGTATGATTGTTGTATTGCAATGAAGTCAAAATAGTGATTTGGAAGATAATCATAAGTTGTGAACAATGTCCAAAATGTATGATTTGAAATTCAAAGTGGAAAGAGATAGGTATTATGTCATATAAGATACAAATGAAAATTATATTAAGTCGAAGAAATTAAAGAAGATTGACAATCAGAATTACATTGATCCATAATAATGTATTTAGACATTAGAGGTAAAATATGCATCCCCGTTGACACTCTCATTTGCATCCTCGTTGGCCCTCCCGTTGGCACTCCCGTTACCTCTCTGGTTGCCACTCCTGTTGTAGCTACCATTGCCAGTCTCTCGTTGTCGCTCCCGTTGCCACATGTTAACTCATATTTTTCTATATGATTTAATATTAATTAAATCATATTCGTTTAATTATAAGTAAGTTATTTTGTAAAGTTTGGTAGTGGCTAAAGTTGTATTTATATAATAATTTTTAGTGGTTAAATTGATTGATTTGAATAGTTTTAATAGAGAGATTATAGTAAATAATAAATTTTAGATGGGGTAAAAATGAAGAAAAAAGAAAATAAGACTTTTTAAAATATGCACCCACGTTGGTGCTCTCCTTGTCTCTTGTTCCCACTCCTGTTCATGTCGTCGCTCTCGTTGTCGATTCTATTGTCAGTCTCACATTGCCGCTCTCGTTGTGTTGCAAATTTTGTCTTTTAGGGGTGAATTTACTAAAATAGTTGTGTTGCAAAAAGTTAAAACAAAGTCGGTATCTTCTTATAATATTAAGGGTTAAATATGTTTTTGGTCCCTATAAAATTTGGGTTTTTGTCTTTAGTCCCTACAATAACTAAATAGGCGTTTTGGCCCCTACATTTTTTTTCCGTTTTCATTAATAGTCCCTGTCGTTAAATCCATCTGATCAGTCAACAGAAATGTGACGTGGCTGTTAAAAAGATAGGGACCAAAACACCTATTTCGTTAATGTAGGGACTAAACTTAGAATGACCCAATTTTGTAGGGACCAAAAACATATTTTACCCTAAATAAAAAAAGCCTAATCAGATGGATTTAACGACAAGGACTATTAATGAAAACGGAAAAAAAATGTAGGGACCAAAACGCCTATTTCGTTAATGTAGGGACTAAACTTAGAAGGAGCCGATTTTGTAGGGACTAAAAACATATTTAACCCTAATATTAATAATGGAGTAAAAGGTAAAATATGCAGCCCCGTCGCTCTCGTTCCCTCTCTTGTTGGCACTCTCGTTGGCGCTCTCGTTCGCTCTCTTGTTGGCACTCCCGTTGCCGCTCTCGTTGCCGATCTCGTTGCCAATCTCGTTGTCAGTCTCTCGTTGCCGCTCCCGTTGCCACGTGTTTCTCCTTTTTTTCTATATGATTTAATATTACAATTGTTAGTGGTTAAATTGATTTTATTTATTACATGAACAATTTGACTGATTTTAGTACTTTTAATAGAGATTATAATAAATAGTAAATTTTAAATTATTAATTATTGAGTGTAGTATTAATTTAATAATTTAATTTTTTGGAATAAATAATTTTGAAACTATTGTTGGAGGTATGGTTTTTTTTACAATTGGTAGTAGTTAAATTGATTAATTTTAGTAATTTGAGTAAATTATAGAAATAGTTAAAAAACATTATGTTTTTAGTAAAAAAATTGACAAAAAAGTGATTATTTTATAGAAAGAAAAACTGAAAAAAAAGTTGGTTTTAAAATTCTGTTGTTTTTTGTCCTTTTGCTGCGTCTGTTGCAGCTTCTGATTGTAGTTTTCAATCAGTTTTTGGTCCCTCACTTTGTTTTCCCTCTATCGTTGCCACTCCCGTTGCCTCTCTCGTTGGCGCTTTTGTTGCCACTCCCATTGGCGCTCTCGTTGCCACTCCCGTTGGCATTTTACTCCTTTTTAGTATTTATGAAATAGTTATTTGGCAATTTTTGGTAGGGGTTAAATTGATTGATTTTAACAAAAATAGTTAAATTAATTAGTTTTAGTAGTTATTTTGTAATTTTTGGTACGGGTTAAAGTTTTTTACAATTCTTTTTTTGACAATGGATAGTGGCTAATTGATTTATAGTGACTAATTGTTTTATTAATTTTAGTAGTTTGAGTAGATATTTATAGTGAATAATTGATTTATAGTGACTAATTGTTTTTATAAAAATATTGACAAACGGTTTTTAATTTATTTATTTTTAAAAAACAGTGAATAAAAACAAATTTAAAAATTCATTTCTTTTTAAAAAAATATTTTAAAAAAAATCATTTTTTTAAAAATCTTTTTTTTTAATAAATCAGTTTTTAAAAAATAAAAATAAAAAAACTGTATTGGTAATGTAGCGTACTGTAACACGTCAGAATTTGTACTGTAGCGCGTCAGAATTTGCACTGTAACGTACTGTTGCGGCACTGTAGCATTTTGTCTTTATATGATGAAATGTCTATTTTGCCTCTAAATTGTGACAAATGCCAAAATTTGGTGATGTCTAAAAATGTAAATCTGTTAGCATATGTTTTTATTAGATTGAAAGTAGATATTAACCTTTTATTCATTGGCATCTTACTCTTTCTCGTTCTTGAGTTTGAATAAGAAGTTTAAAATCATGGTCTTCATTAACGGGTACTGTTGAAGATGAAGATTTGTCCTCAAGTTCGATTGAAAATTAATCAGAACAATATTCTTCGTGAAGAAAACATAGGTTAATATTTATATGTCAAGTTATACGTAAGTTTCTTTTGTCTTTTATTAGGAAATTAGTCGGTTATGTTCCAACAATTCCTAGTGTAATTGATTCTTTAGGCTCGCATTGCAATGGCCCACAATATAAATGGACTTAGTTGAGACTTGAGCCATGTTTAAAATGACCTAATTTATGGGTTTTGCTTTTCCCACACCCCCTCCTACTCTTTCACACCCCTTAACAAATTTTATTCCAAAAATAACCTCGCGTGAGACGCTGCGAGGACGTGTTTTATGACTGTTCGAACGACCTTGTTCGAACAGGTTCGCATGACCTCATGCGAACAGTTTAAAAACGCCCAAAAGGGTGTGAAGTCAAAATTTAACACACTCGAACGATGTCGTTCGAATGTGTTCGAACGAGGTCATGCGAACAGGTTCGCATGACCTCATGCGAACAGGTGAAAAACGCCCAAAAGGGTGTGAAGTCAAAATTTAACACACTCGAACGATGTCATTCGAACCTGTTCGAATGCCCGTGTTCGAACAGGTGAAAATTCGTGAAAAAAAAGAGGTTTGGTCTGGCTTTTTGGTCTTTTCACACCCTTATGGGGTGTGTTTCGAGTAGGAGGGGGTGTGGGAAAAGCAATACGCTAATTTATTTGGGTTTTCTTTTGACACTCCGATTTCCCTTTTTTTCCACTTATCTCATAGACTCTGTATCTAGATAACGATCAGAGTATGAGGAGCATTTATCTGCCAAATTGTATATACTCCAAGCTATAAACTATAAACATATTGCAAAAATTTTCACAAACTTCAAGCTATTATAGTAGATAACATGCTTTTAAATATTACTGGCTGTATAAGTTTGAAATTTTGTAGGACTAAAAGTCCTATAGATTTTAAAAGACTTTGCATGAATCTCATGAGTTTTAAGATTTTATAGGAATTTCAAGACTTTAAAGTTTCGATTTTAGTCTATTTTTGTAAGAATTTATTAGATTTGAAATGAATTATGAACTAGTGGACTAATGTAATTTGAAAGGACTTCAAAAGATTTCAAGCATACATTCAAAGTTACGAAAGGAAGTTTAAGGCAAAAATAATAACAAATGATAAGGTTGGGATAAAGAAAAGTAAATTTAGTACCATTATTAGCTAACTCATTCTAATTTCATGCCTTTCTAAGTAGAATATCTCCACATATACAAAGTTATATTAACCTTTCATTCATTGGCATCTTTCTCGTTCTCCTTCTTGACTTTGAATAAGAAGTTTAAAATCATGGTCTTCATTAACGGGTACTGTTGAAGATGAAGATTTGTCCTCAAGTTCGATTGAAAATTAATCAGAACAATATTCTTCGTGAAGAAAACATAGGTTAATATTTATATGTCAACTTATACGTAAGTTTCTTTTGTCTTTTATTAGGAAATTAGTCGGTTAAGTTCCAACAATTCCTAGTGTAATTGACTCTTTAGGCTCGCCTTGCAATGGCCCACAACATAAATGGACTTAGTTGAGACTTGAGACTTGAGGCATGTTTAAAATGACCTAATTTATTTGGGTTTTCTTTTGACACTCCGATTTCCCTTTTTTCCACTTATCTCATAGACTCTGTATCTAGATACCGAGGGGCAAATTAATTCCCTCAATATCAAGATACTGAGTGAGAGTCCATCTGTTTTTAGGATCTAGTATAAACAGCGAGGATCCATCTTTTTAATGCTAAACACAATCTAATAAATAGACATTTTTTTACAATAATAAGCGCGAGTTTATTACATATTAAAAAAATTTATTTCGATGTTAAATAATTTAAAGAATATTTTTTATCGTTGCTACAACTTAAAAAAAATTAATTATAAGTGATTTTTTGAAATAATTTAGAGATTAGTTTTTAGGCACTTTGAAGAAAAACGTAAGTTGTTTTGTGTTTGTGTAAAATAATGAAAGCAATTTTTTTTAAAAAACATATTCTTAAAAAATAATTTTTATGAGAAGCTACTCAAAAAAAATTTCATTTAAGCAATTTTTAGATTATTTTAAATTCTCTTTTTTTCGTAAAGTTGAAATAAATGAATGAAAAACATCTTAAACTGATTATTTTTATTAAAAAATGATTATTTTTTTAAAAATGTGTGTTTTCGGGTGTAGAAAAGTTTAGATTAGGGTAAAGACCAACCCCATGCAAGGCCTAGCCAACCAGCAACCTCATTGTGTTCATGTAACAAAATGAAAATCACTTTTTTTTTAAAAAAAAAATACCATTTTATTGAGAATGATTTTTAAAAGAAGCTATTCAAAAAAAAATTCATTTTAAATAATTTTTAGGTTATTTTCAGTTTTTATCATTTTTTAAAAAAAAAGCTATAACAATGAATACAAAATTCTTAAAGTGAATCTTTTTATTATAAAAAAAACTAATAAACATGCTCTAAATTAAAGGTATGCTAAGCATGTATTAATGTGTACAACAATTGTAACCAAAAAAAGTGTGTACAACAATTAGTTTAACATAAACTAAATGTGAACAATTGCATCACTTTCCAGTTTCCAGTTTCCACCACTTAACGGCCATGGCTGTTGACAATAATTTAGGCACAGTTAGCTTTCCCTGTTTGCTGCAGCTACTAGTACTACTATAAAGTTCACAGAATCGAATCTGTTTTGTTTTGTTCACCTCCCATTATTACTAACCACAACCATGTCGCAGTTGAAGTTGAAGCAGCTTGTTTCACCTTGTATGACAGCCATAGCAGTAGCACCCAAACACCCACAACACTTACTCTCCCTTCTCCTCAAAAACCCTTCTCACCACCAAGCAATTCAACAAGTCCACTCTCACACCATCACTTCTGGCCTCTTCCACCACCCTTTTCACATCAACAACAACAACACTTGTTTACTCTTCTTCAACAACCTTATTCGCTGTTATTCTCTTACCCCCTTTCCTCAACAAGCTCTTCACTTCGCAACCTACACTCTCAGCTCTCACTCTTTCTTCACATACCCTTTACTTGACTCTTTCACCTTTGCTTTCCTTTCCCATGCTTGTGCCAACTTAAGCTTCACCCACTTTGGGTTTCAGCTCCATGCCCTTGTTTTCAAACTGGGTTTTCACTCTCATGTTTATGTTCAAACTGGGTTGCTTCATATGTACTCAACTTGGGGCCTATTAATTTCTGCAGCACAGGTGTTTGGTGAAATGTCACAAAGAAATACAGTTACTTGGAATGTTTTCATTAAGGGTTTGGTTAAGTGGGGTCAGGTTGAACTTGCTCGTTCTGTATTTGATCGAATGACGGTGGCTCGGAGTGTTGTCTCGTGGACTCTTGTTATTGATGGATATACCCGGATGAATCAGCCTGCAAAGGCTTTGGCTTTGTATAGGAAAATGGTTGAGGTTGATGGCATTGAGCCTAATGAGGTTACCCTTTTGACCATTTTTCCTGCTATTGCTAATCTCGGGTATATTAAGATATGCCGATCGGTTCATGGCTATGTAGAGAAGAGGGGGTTCAATGCCTTTGATATACGGATTATGAATGCAATGATTGATTTGTATGCCAAATGTGGATGCATAGAGAGTGCCTGCAGATTTTTCAGTGAAATGCCTGAGTGGAGGAAGAATTTGGTGTCGTGGAATTCGGTTATATCTGGTTTTGCAATGTATGGAATGGGGAGGGAAGCTGTGGAGAATTTCGAAAGCATGGAGAAGGCTGGGCTGAAGCCAAACCGTGTTGCATTTTTGAGTGTTTTGAGTGCCTGTAGTCATGGAGGATTGGTTGAGGAGGGGCTTAAGTTTTTCAATAAAATGGTGAATGATTACCAACTTGTGCTGGACATCAAGCATTATGGTTGTATGATAGATATGTTGGGAAGGGCTGGAAGGTTAGAAGAAGCTGAAAAGGTGGCTTTACAGGTGCCCCCTGAGGTCGCCAATGATGTAATCTGGAGGACACTTCTGGGTGCTTGTAGTGTTCATGATAATGTTGAAATCGGTCAAAGGGTGACCCAGAAAATACTAAAGATGGAGAAGGACCATGGTGGGGATTATGTTCTTATGTCCAATATTTTTGCTGGTGTTGGGAGATTCGAGGATGTTGAGAGGTTAAGGGAAATGATAGATGAAAGAAATGCCTTTAAACTTCCTGGCTACAGTGTAGTCTAATTGATATTGATAAACAATATAGGTGATACATTTGAAACAGATAGATAGATCGTGGTTCTGCCTTTCTTACTTGGAGAGAGATATTGAGCCCATGAACACAGAAGAACCCTGTCAGGGTCACTCACCACTAGGCCAAAGGCCTATTGGCAGGTCTTTGCTCTTTGCTTCAGATATTCTGAACTAGCTCAAGGCATCAAATTGCAGTAATACTTCTATTTACTCTGTCATTCAATAGATCTTATGTCCAGATGAACATAAAAAGCTTAAAAAAATCATTTGAATTAATATAGATGAACTTTTTGAATATGTTTTTATCCAAAGCAATGAGAAATGCTAACAACACACTCTCTTCCCAACGCACTCTTAGGAATCAGGCCTCACCAACTTTGGGTGGGACCCACGAGATTTAGTAGGACTCATTTGTATATTAACCAATAAGCGAATGTATAGAAAACACTCCTCAAGAAAAATTATAATCAATCTTCTGGAACCAGAATGACTTATATTTCGTGAATTTCCTATACATCACTTCAGCTTGTCATTTACTGCTTTATATTTTATAGGTATTATCAGTCACCGATTTTCATGTAGTTTTAAGTTCAGTATGTATTGCACAAATTTTCTTTTCTTATAATTGGTTCTTTCAAAAGATTTCCATGTTCTCTAGCTATGATGGACAGCCATAACTTTTGGAGAATTTTGAAAATGTTCTCTCATTGAAGTTTAAACTCGGTGCACGTTGAAAACATGGTATCAAATTTTCCAACTTCATTGATTTTTATCTGATTCTACTTTTTCTACAGTCGTCCTTTTGTTGCAGTCAAAAATTCCCTCTTTTGCTTGAAGGGATCTAGTTTAATTGAAATCCGATTTCATCATTCCTCATAGTTTCTATCATAAGGCTGACCGTTTATGGTTTGTGTTTTGACTACTATTTTTATGCTCATCTGGATTATGATTTCTTAAACTGCTTGTTACAGCTATATCATATATCAATCTCAGCAACATTCTTTTGTTCTAGTTTGGTTCAAATCACATTTGTTCATTGTTAATAGTTTCTAGTTTCTACACTTACAATTTGGTTTATCTGTTTTACTACCAGTTTTATGCTCATCTGGGTTATGATTTCTTATCAAAACTGTGTTCTGGTGATATCACATCTCAATATTGGCAACACTCTTTTGTTTTGCCTGTAGTGTTAGTGAAGGTATTACTATAACATGCAATCTAATTTGTCTAGATTTCTGATCATTCATAAAAATCTTATCATATCCAGAGTCACAAACGTCTTCATCTATTTGCAGGGGTGCTTCACTTAGTTTAGGTGATCTTCATCCCGATGTGATTGTTGACCGGAATGGCATCTGAAGTCTGATAGCATGTTACTCACAAGTCACAATTACATATATACCACAATGAGTTAGCCACTGAACATCCTCAACTTTCTGCGTAATGCTTACAATGCTGTGTTGTCTTGTTCTATTTTGTAGTATGACAAGACAGAATTTCTATCTAAGCTGAAGCAGAGGTGAGAAACACTGCAAAGATATGGAGGTTGTCACTTGGAAGACTTTCTAAATTCCATGAATAGAAGTCTTCATAGTACACAGCATATACAAAATTAGGATAGGCCATATTCCACAATTCCTTTCTTTAAATGGATACCTTGTTCTTCCAATACTTGCACTAGTAGTTCTTCAATATCAATGACAGCTCACTGTTGAAATATATCCAGGATATCCTTCATATTATTAATTTTGTGAATAGTTTGGGATGTGACATTGCTTCAAATCTAAGAGGGTTAAATCCTGAAAAATGTTTTTCTGATGTATCTGATCAAGCAAGACTTTCCTTTCTGCTTTGTAAGTAGGGGTGGAAATGTAGTTGGACCTGCCAAACCATTTTGCCAAACAGGGTGGGTTAGGGTACCTCAACCCCCCCCCCCCCCCCCACAATGTTTTGAAGTTTTTTTTAACACATATTTAAAAACTATTTTTCTGTTTGCAGACTGAAAATTCCAACAGCTTTCTGTTTGCTGCTCATACGTTTGCCGTTCTCTGCCATTCTGGAGGTATGTGGTAATTGGGAAAAATTATGATAAACTTTAGAGAAGGTAAGAAGTGAATTTGTAATATGCAATATTGTTGAGTACATATAGAGTCTCTTAAATCAGTAATATAATATCTCTGAAAATCATCAATTCTTCATTTGTCATCTCTCAAGTAGAGATGAAAATATCCTTGTGGTGAAGAGCTCTGGTGTAGAAATTAAGACTGTCGTAGTTGGGTCAAGATTGCTTAATAGGATTAATAGAATTTTCGCTTAAATAATTGATCTTGATTTTCCGCATTTTAAAATTGATTGCCAAAACTTTCAAATTTTCAGAGTTTAATGATGGATGCTATAGGATTGATGCATGCTCTCATTTGGGTAAGGGAGCTTTGTCTTTAAGGAGACTTGTTTGAGCTGGATTTTAAAGTTGTGGTGGATAGTGTTCAAGAACGAAAGGAGGATGCAATACAATTTGGGGCTATTATCTCTCAATGCTGAGAAATTCTTTTAATTACCAAACTGTAGAGTTTAATTGCAAAAATGTTCTTCCATTGAGGCTGCATAGTTTAATACTATAATTAGTGTCTTGTACTTAACAGAATAAATCTTTGAAATAATGAGTTAATAAGATAGTTCAAAGTCTAAGATTAAATGATATGGAGTTGTATTTATCCTGTTGTTTGCAGTTCTGTGAATATTTTGCTGATATAATGATACAACTTTGTCGTTATGCGCCAAGAGAGGTTTTAAATTTGATCTTGAATGATATTAGATTAGATGTTTAGTATACTTGATGCCTCAACTCATCATAAGCAGCAGTAGCTTGACAACTTGCTATTCGTGTTTGTACGGCCAATAGCCCGACTTTGCTACAACTTGTAGCAAAGTCTAGCTTTTCATCAAATCTGTTGTTTTCTAGTCAAAAAAATCTAGGATATTCAAACAACAACTCTTTTTGGATACAATAGTGCAACTTAATTGACATTTTGAGTCTTGTTGTCAATTGTCATTTTTGCTATCCCAGTAGTAGTGTTGTTGTTTGAATAAAATAATGGAAAACAATTGGAATTGGTATCGATGACAACTCTTGTTCCCTTCAATTCAACTAACGACGGAGATTAGAAATTGAAAGTTGTTTGGAATCATAAAACAACTGAACTTTGTGAACAGACATGTTTGGACTTTGGACTAAGTTTTCAAGCGGGACACATTGGTACTAGTTTTAACAAAAGAAAATGGTGGAAATGAATTGTTTCCCAATTTGACGAGGAACTATGACAGGAGTAAGTTAAAGAATAGGTATGATAGCCCGGGAAATTATTGGTGAATATAGTATAACTTTTTTTTGATAAGTATATAGTATAACTTATTTGAGAAAGAAGCTGGATTGGAGGTGAAATTATACAAAAATTACAGTTGTGTACCAGATGAGTGGTGGGAAACAAGCAATTGGCGTGTCTTAATGAAATGTAGTGTTTTTTTTAGACTTGCGTATTATATTTAGTGCTTATTATATGAGATGAGCTATGAACATGCAGTAAAACCCTCTATAGGGAAGATTTAAGCCAACAAGGGAGATGTTTGATGTCTTGCGAAGTTTAAAAGACAAAAGGTTGAATTGGCGTAAGCATGCAACATATAACCATTTGTCATTTATGAATATGTAATTCTTAGAAGTTGCTTTAAGTATTATGCCTTAGTTTAAGTATTAGTAAGAAAATAAAATAATGTCAAAGCAATAATAGGGAACTCCTAATAACTTGTTGCGGCGAAAGACCTCCTAAAACAATCCATCTTAGAGACAAATCATAAGACAAATTAAAGGACTAAATTACAATAACCAAATCAAAAAGAGATAGAGACCGAATTTGCCCTTTAATGAGAATTTTCCCTTTTACGAAGCATGCAAAGCATTCAATGCATATGTCCTTCGAAGGAATCTCACCAGATCACATCAACAGATACATTCTGTTGTACTATTATCTCAACAGTAACGCTAATTGCTCTCACTATATATAGAGGAGCTTAATATCTTCTCCATGTACAAGTGTGTAAGAAATAAAAGAAGTCCTACTACTCAATAGAGAGAAAACACCAAAATAGTACTTTTACAAGAAAGCGAGCACCGAGTGAAAGACTTAATTGCACATTTGATATCCCTATAATAGCCCATCCTTGATTTTGGTCCCTCAAGTTTTTTTCCCACGATTTTGGTCATTCTATTATTCCAATTTGTAAAATGTTTGCCTGTGCCAAAACTGGTCATCGATTACATGTGCCAAAACTTGATACTCACTTAAATAATGCGGCATGCGACGTTTGATTGCCATATCGATTTTTTATAAAAAATAATATTTTTAATATAAAAAATTCTTTTTTAAATAAGTAATAATAACTTAAATAATAAAAATATGGGTCGGGCCGAGCGGTAACTAGGTTCAGATCTCACTTCAAGGTCTCGAGTTCGAATCTTGGTGTGGCAACAAACTCTATTGGGAGGGGAGAACCGCACGGGTTGGCAAAGTCGGGTGCTCGTGACCAGCCAGGTTCCCCGGCTTAGATTAGTAATCGGCAAAGCCAATGAAAACTATACACCATTTAAGTTAGTACCACATCAGGCAACAGGTTGACCAAATTTGGGAGAGCAAGCATTTTACAAATTGGAATAATAGAAGGACCAAAATCATAGAAAAAACTTGGAAATCCAAAATCGTGGATGAGTTATTATAGAGATTAAACCCAAAAAACTATTTTTGCATAGATTAAACACACAAACCTCTATATATTTATATATTTAACGGATTAAAAGCTTAAGCCACAAAAAATTGGGGGGTGTATAAGAAAAAGAAAGTTTGTAAAAATAAACCCCATTTTGAGAGACAGACGACGTCGTTCGACGGGTTTTCCTTTTCGTGCTCGCAAAGCCAGATCTTCAGTAAAATGCTGAAGTGAGTTTCAGCTTCTTGCTTTCACAATCTTCGTCTTTCTAATCCGTCTCACCGCCGGCAACCGTCTCGCCACCGCACGCGCCGTCGCGTCATCTGTAAGTATTGTTGCCTCCGCTTTTTCGTCTTGCCACCGATTGTTTTATTTGTCACTGTCTTAATTGTCATTCTCTGTAATAAACCCTATCCCATAGCGGAGATTCTCCTTCTCCTGTATTTTGATTGGTTGTTTCGTGAATTTTTTTTTATGTTTGGGATTTCATTGGAGTTTGATCTCTCTCCCATAGTATGCATAATTTCTTTCTCCTTAATTTGTAAAAACTAAATTAATACTTTTATGTTTTTACTGTTCCTCATCATGTACTCTCACTAAGCTCTCCAATTGGAGCGGCCATGATTTTTTTCCGATTCTGGTGGGAGCTGCGTATGATTGTATTATTGTATATAGTTTTAATTTGATAATATTGTCACAATTAGTAAATAACATTTTTTAAAAACTGAGTGGGCAAAGTTCTCTAAGTCATGGTTCAATTGCTTTGAACCTCTGGAATCAGAGATTAAACCGACAAATAACCGAACAGGAGAGATGGCTAGTTCTCAGTTGAACCGGCCGGTCCAATTCTTAAAACATTGGTAAATAGATAAATCAACCATGAAATTGACAAACTTATGTACCACATGGGGGTAAGTGGTATGAAGGTATGGATTAGTCTTGGGAATCCTTGCGGCTTCCTCTTTCAGCTGTTTCTGATTTAGTTTTATGGTTTGGAATCACCTTTCAAGTGTTTTTGAATGTTCTGCCAGATGATCTTTGTAATTATCCTATTACCCTTAAATGATTTACTACAAGTGCACAGCGAAGTGAAAGTTATGATCACATTCTCTTTCAATACTTCTAATTTGTTCTTGTATTATGTTATGCAACTATTTGGACAAGCTGGATATTTGGAAACAGTTAAGTAAATAGATTAATTAAGCACTTAAATAGGTGTTTATCACATATAGCTTATGTATAGGCTGATTCAATAATCGAAGAGATAATGTGGATACCATCGCTTAGACTTTGCTTAAGTTATTTTTAGAAGCTATATTGGGAAACTTAGGAAAGTAAGCTAAAGAAGCGTATATTAAGCTCTTCCCAAACACTACTATCACAGGAGGTTATATCATGAGATAAGTACAAATAAGCTCTTCAAACAGTGCCCACTTAGTATGTCTCTTATGTCTAAATTCACAGTTTGGGAAAGATAATATCATCTTAATCATCTGTTCATGAGTATCTTAAAAACGTCTTCTGATTCCAAGTAATAAAAAGATCAGGAAAGTGGTGGCAGGAGAACCATAGAGGACCTGTTCAGTTTCCCGTTTCTAAAATAATTTTGTTTCCGGAACACAAGAAATGGTAAACTGTGTGAATATATCCGACCATGTGAACTCTTGAAAGCTTTTTATTCATTTTAATGTTGTCCACAGGCTTTGTTCTGCTATCAATTTTGCATAATGTATATTTCCTTCCTTGGTGGATAATTACCTACCATCTTGTTTGAACTATGTATAAATTCGCTGTGTATAATTTGTATTAAAAGTCAAGGTTGCTTTTTTTTTTGACTCAAAGTCAAGGTTGCTTAAGAAGGAGACATGTGTTTCAATCTGTTTTTCAACGTTTTCTTGAGTGTGTTGATGGTCATCTTATGTTAACCAGGTTCCCCTTGATTTTCTTTAACCGGGTTATTTTCTTAGCATGAGTGATAGAAGTGGTCTCCATCACCGCTTTACTAGCTTTCTTCCTTTTTCCATATGCACCTATTTCTCTCTTCACCTGAACCGTGGCTGTTCTGCTGCCACTTAGCTGTTCAGATGCCCAAATTTCATTCTCCTGCTTCCTTTTCCTAATTGTTTATTGTATAGTAATTGTCTCTGCTATTTTACTTGTGCTGTATTCATTTTTGTTTTTTTGGGTTTTTTATGTAATGTATGAATTGGTATATGCACAATATCTCAGCAGCCTTTTTTCTCTTTTTTTTAAAATATCTTAATCAGTGGAGATTTTATGAGATTTTTAAAGATTCATAATGCTATGTTCTTCATGATTACGTTTGAATGGTTGTATTGCAAGCAATGGTGATTCTAACATTAACGATACTATCAAATCATTAATACATTGCTCCTTTTCACCTTTCAGTTTTCACGACCTAATTCTTTGTTCCTGCTGTTCTCCACTCACATTTACCATGACCAAGCAGCACGCTAATTGGTCTCCATATGACAATAATGGAGGGTACTCTCTCTCTCTCTCTCTCTCTCTCTCTCACACACACACACACGCACACACATTTTATTATTTGTTATTTAATTTTATTGTTGTTATCTGTAGATCTTGTGTTGCAATTGCTGGAGCCGATTACTGTGTGATTGCAGCGGATACAAGGATGTCGACTGGTTACAACATCCTCACTCGTGATTATTCCAAAATCTCTCAGCTGTATGCTAATTCATATCCTACACAATTAAGTTTCTTATTTCTTTTTTCCATTTTTAATTTTTACTGAAACTTAATTTGTATTTAACTGTTATTGCAAATTTGAGTGTGGTATTGGGAGCTGTTCATTTACTCGATTGAAGCACTAGACAAGGCACTGTTTTTTTTGTTCCATGTTTATGTTGTTTAAGGATGTAAACTGTGTTTTTAGGTTCATGTTTTGTTTTGTGACAGAGCTGACAAAGCTGTTATGGCTTCATCTGGTTTTCAAGCTGACGTAAAAGCGTTGCAGAAGGTTTTGTCTGCTAGGCATTTGGTATGTCCAAGAGTCTCAATGCTTGTTACAACAAAATACTATTTAAACTGCAAACTTTTTTCGAGTTGGCTTAGCATGTGAGGAACTATATTCTATGTTGAATTTCCTGGTATCTGTTTTGTCTGGAAACTTCTTTAGTTTGATTACTATATATTACTATATATTAGGTGCATGGAAATGTTTTCTAGTTAAGTTAGGAAGAGAACTTTGCTTAGTTTCAATTTGTTATCAACCTCCCTGTTTGTAACACAACTGATGTAGAACGATAGAACAATAAACCTAGAGCACTCCTCTAGGGTAGCATACTCCTTTGACTTGGGTTTCCGATTCTCTTTGGAGAAACAAATATCTCAATTATGTAAAACAGGTACTGAGAATTTGTACCGATGGTCAATTTATAAACCCCCATCGTAACAGAAAATCTTAATAAAATAACCCTGTAAATTTTTAATAACAAGAAACGATAACTAAGCCTTTTCACACGAAGTGGGGCCAACTATATAGATTAGTTGATGCGAATCAACGTCATAATGCTTGTCATGTATTAGGTCCAACTATAGACGACTTACCTCTATATTTCTATTAGGGGATTAGGGGATTGGCCTATTATTTTCTTTGACTTATCTTTTTCCTCCTTTTCGTTCTTTCTATATGTTAGAATATCAGATATGATCTTCCATATCAATTAGTATTAATTAGTATCAATTAGGTTTAATTAGTCTTTATTGTAATTGATTCTTATTTTCATTATAAATAGATATGAGTGTGCTCTATTATAGACACACAGAGACAATCACAAATTCAACATGGTATCAGATAAAAGTGAGTATGTTGAATAAAATGTTGAGGTAGCACCTATAAATAAAGAAAGTAAACTCTTGCCCAGTGTTGTTGCCTAGTGTTTGTATTTGTATTTTTAGCAACCGTAGTCTTTCTTTTCCTTGTTTGTTGCCTAGTATTTGTGGTAGGCTCTTCAATCCCAACATAATAATTTTCCAAGTCATTATCAAGTGCAGCACCTACCTCTTCCTTTTCTTTGGATACCAACCCCTCTACTTCATCTTCCTCTTGAACCACCATAGTCTTTCTTTTCCTCTTTTGTTGCCTAGTGTTTGTATTTGTATTTTTAGCAACTGTAGTCTTTCTTTTCCTTGTTTGTTGCCTAGTATTTGTGGTAGGCTCTCCAATCCCCGAAGCCTCATAAACAGTTTGCCAAGTTAGATTTGGATCATTTTCAAAATCCAAATCCTCTCCAACATCATTTTCATCATCCATCTCTCCTGTTAGAATATCAGATATGATTTTCCATATCAATTAGTATTAATTAGTATCAATTAGGTTTAATTAGTCTTAATTGTAATTGATTCCTATTTTCATTATAAATAGATGAGTGTGCTCTATTATAGACACACAGAGACAATCACAAATTCAACATGTTATCAGAGCGGGTTCTGATCTTCTGACATCGTCTCTGTGCTTCACCACCGTTACCGGCGGCGTCATCTGCCACCGACAACCCCTGCCTTTTTTCAGTTTTTAATTTATCTCTTTTTCACTGCTCCAATCACCTTTTTAGTTTTCCGGTTTTTGCTTTCTGCCGCCGTGTTCGTCTCTCCGGCGTGTTTGCCGACCAGAACCACCGTCAGCCGCCGTGCCAGAAAATTTTCCGGTGACCGTTCCCGACGAAACCACTACCATCAGGTTCGCCTCCTCCCGATCTACACAACGGTCCAAGTTCCAACCTCATCAGCCCAGTCACGCGCCCGTACGCGCTGATCTACCTCCTGGGAAATCCTCCACTCTCAGCCGTCTTCAGCCGCGCGTGCCGGCGCGTCTGGCCACTGTTCCGGTCGTTCTTCTTGTCATCGGAGTCGCCTTCCTCTCCACGTCTTGGATCTGTGGTTACTTTTTGGTTTTGGTGCACGAACAGTTACGCTACAGTTCAAACTATCACTTTCTCTCTCCTAGTTGATGCATTTTCTCTCTCCTCTTCAAGCATCAGATCTGCTGGCTCTAGTTTTGTTTGTTATGCCTTCCTTTCTCATTAATGACTTATAATGTGGTGTCTTCTCTTCCCATCGATGGTCATTCCGGTGGTGACTCTTTCCCACATATTAATCATTAATGATGACTTCTCCCATCGACGGCCATTCCGATGGTGTCTTATGTTGGTTATGACTCCTAAATATGGATGTTAGCTTTAGTTTCAAGTTTTATGGGGAAAATGTTATTGTAACAAGCTTAAAAGCTTAGTAAGTTTTAGCTTGAGGTGGAGTGTTAGAATATCAGATATGATTTTCCATATCAATTAGTGTTAATTAGTATCAATTAGGTTTAATTAGTCTTTATTGTAATTGATTCTTATTTTCATTATAAATAGATGAGTGTGCTCTATTATAGACACACAGAGACAATCTTAAATTCAACACTATCATTCTATGGGTCCTCTCCATGATTATCAAATCAAGATACGTATCGTGAATCAGAATACCTATTTTCCGACTCGTGATTCATATCTTTTTATGAATTGTGAGATACGTGATCAATAAAAGTATGACATTTGTTAGTAAATACAATAGAACTAAGCTAAAAAGTAAAACTGATATATCATATAGACTTCAAAACAATTCAATATATTCAAATCTTAAATTGAAGAGCAAAAATTGAAGAATAACAGAGGAAAAGGAAGGGCGTGAAGCACTATATAGGCAAAAAGTTTAAAAATCTCGCATTTAGGAGGTAGTGCAAACCAAAAACATAGTGTGCTAGGGTTGTTTGTTAGCCAATCTGACGTGGGGTATTTAGAAGGATTGCTTTTGGCTTATTATATCCCATTTAAGAAAAATTTCCAAAAAAAGAACTTGAGCAGGCATTTTAGCAGTGTGAATCCATATCGTAAGATTCATCAAAATTCATGAATCATAAGATTCAGCAAGCAAATCAGGATTCATGATGAGATTCAGGTGCAATAATAGATTCACACTAAGATACCTATCGATTTTGTATCGAATTGGGATATGAATCGTAAGATACTGATAACCATGATCCTCCACTCCCACATGCTCAAACCATTTAAGACAAGACTATCATTCTTTCTCTAAAGGAGTTATTCGAACTTCATCTATAACAATTAGCGAATATATGATGCGACTCTTGAGCCCAACTTAGTGACCGATATTAAGGGTCCAATAGTGCAGCAGTTGAGCCATGGCCCCAAGACATGGAGGATGTACTCCTGGTAGGGGTGCTCATGGATTGGTTTTGGACATAACCGATCCATAACCTCATCAAACCCATTTGCTGTGGTTAGATTTCAAAACCAATCTATCCTTTTTTTACATACCTGGTTACAATTTGACAAAACTGGTTGAGTTCCCAAAACCAGAAATATCCATAACCAGTTATAAAATAGGATAAATTGCTAAAACCAGATATGGTCATAAAAACCGGTTTTAAAGACCAAAATTTATACTTAAAAAACAGTTTTGGACACTGATTGCAAAAATTAAGAGGATTATTAAACCTGAGTTTTATTAATTTATTTTCACATAGATATATGCTTCACACTCAATTTTATTTCTGTGAGCATAGACGCACAACCGAATTGAGCAAACAACAACATCGAAGGCAAAATGGAAATATCATGGTGGAGAAACACATTAAAAGCAACTATGGCTTCAATTAAAGTTGATGTCCTTGCTGAACTTGTGGACCCTTAAAAAAGCACATTAAGAGTTGTCGCTGAACTTGATTTCTTTGCCTAAATTAAAGATGTGCTACACGAAGACACTTGTGAAGTACAAGCACTGGAAGAAATACTGGGACGATAAGCAATTCTTTTCAGAATATTTTTTTCAAGTGGAACTCGCCAGTGGCGCATGTCGTCGGTTTCTGGACTACCACTCTTTCATCACTGTCCTCGCAGATGAAGATTTTCGCATTCCTTGGACATGCCGGCAGTAAGATGGGCTTGGTTATGAAAATGGATCCAGATATTTTTAAAGTTTATCCGGTTATAAAATATAGAAATCCAAAACCGAGCCAAAAAAATAAAATGGACTTGGTTATATCCAAGTCCAAATATTTGGTTGTTTTTAAGTAAGTTTTGGATATGGATTTGGACATATCCATGTAACCGGATATTTTGAGCATCCCTAATTCCAGAAAAGGGAAAAGAGATAGTTATGCTTGGTGGGGTCTAGGAAAAATGGGAAGAATGGAGGTGATTATGAAGCAAGGGGACATGACCTTTAGGGGGTGGGGGGTTTGAATCGGGATTTTGGAATTGCCCTTGGGTAGGAAGTTGGCAATCATAGGCTACTTGCGAATTGTGATATTTCTGTTTCTGTCATGTCTGATTCTGTTGGTTTTCATTTCCCATCAACGAACTCGTATTTCGGCCTTTTGACTTCAATATAGTGTCTCTATCTCTTTCTCTTTCTTTTCATTTTTGGGTGTTACTTTATTTGTGGTCTGCATCATTATATTCCTAATTCAATATAGTATCTCTGTCTCTTTCTTCTCTTTGTTGGGTCTTACTTTGCTTGTGGTCTGCATCATTATATTCCTAATCCTATTTTGTTTTGTATAACCATTCATCTAATCTATCATTTTCATCTCTGCAACACTGAATTTTGTTCTTCTCTGCACATAATTATATATTCTAAACTGTTAAGAATAACTTTGAGGAACACGATAAGCAGGATATTGAGGGTGGGACAGCTGCTAATGCACGGTTTAGTTGTCAGACTTTCCTAAGCCTGTTTATTATTTTTTGAAAAATTACTTTGCACTATAATGTCTTTCTGAATTATTTCAATGTGCTTTTTAAGATGCACCATGCATGAATAATTGAATAAAAATGTTTTTATTAGAATAATGTGCTGGATTCATTTGATGATACTAATCGCATCAAATATTAAATTTAGTCTTTTATATCAATGTATAGCACCTGATTAATTATGTTGTTTTAGATGTTAGTTATAAGTCTGGGGAAACTGGTGGACTCAAATTATTCTGTATATTCTGCAGTTCTCCTGTTTTAAGTTTATCAATTACTATGACAAAAATAAAAGCCTCTGATAGAACTAACATCATATATATAATCTCTATGCAGATATATCAGCACCAACACAACAAGCAAATGAGTTGCCCTGCGATGGCTCAGTTGCTTTCAAACACACTTTATTACAAACGCTTCTTTCCTTATTATGCTTTCAATGTTTTGGGTGGCCTTGACAGTGAAGGTGCACTATTTAGCTTTCTATTTTTGTTCCTGCAATCCTGTCTTATTTTCTATTTGCTGACTGCTGCTTCAACCTGAAATAGGAAAGGGATGTGTCTTCACATATGATGCTGTTGGTTCCTATGAAAGGGTGGGATATAGCTCTCAGGGTTCTGGATCCACACTCATTATGCCTTTTCTTGATAACCAACTGAAGTCCCCTAGCCCACTTCTCTTACCAGCCAAGGTCAAGTTTCTTAAATTGGTGCTTTGCTCGAAATATTTGATTCTTCGATTTTTGTTTCACTAACACTTTCATTTAACCATGATTTATTGCAGGATGCTGTTACCCCACTATCTGAAACAGAAGCAGTTGATCTGGTCAAAACTGTTTTTGCATCCGCATCTGAGAGAGATATATACACCGTAAGTTTATTTAATACGTATTTGTCATTCGATTATAGGATAAACGTTTCAACTTACTTTGGATGAATGTTCTTACAGGGAGATAAGGTTGAAATTGTCATCTTAAATGCCAGTGGTATTCATCATGAATACATGGACCTAAGGAAAGATTGATGCTTTTACATTGAAATTTGTTGTTTATGCTAGAGCTCTGATAATGTTTGAAAATGCTCCTAGAGCTCTGAATGTGGTGCTGAGATTTTCCTACAATGCGATGCGAAACTAAGAAATGCGTTTCCAGTGACACCATTTTGAACTAGTGCTAGTCTGTGCTTTCACTTTATATTTGCAGTGGATATTATCAGAGCCTATTTCTTATCGTTATTCAAGTAATTCGTGTTGAAAAATGAATAGCCTGCCTATGGTGTGTTGATAACAAGGTTAGAATCAAGTGGTGAACTTAAGTCGTAAACTTGTACGAGTATACATAATATTATAAATAATGTATACATGACGACATATATACTTGTATAATATCATCAATGTACCAATAATTTAAAATTGGCTTAATTACAGTTTTGGTCTCCCTATTATGACCAACTCACGATTTTGGTCTCTAAAGTTTTAATTTGACGATTTTGATCCCCCTATTTTCTCAATTTGACGAATTTGATCCCCCTCTTAATTTGGTCAAACTTAAGATTCAATTTTGACTGACTCATCCTACGTGGCAGTCCACGTAGACTGCCACGTAGGCACACCCCCATCCCCCCACTCCCACCCCCACGTCCCCACCCCCACCCCCCCACCCCCACCCCCACCCCCCTCCACCGTTCATCTTCCCCACCGATCCCCCACCCCCTTCGCACCACCCACCGATCCCCCACCCCCACACCCTTCACACAACCCACCACCTTCGCACCACCCACCACCTTCGCACCACCCACCACCCACCACCACCTTCGCATCACCCACCTTTCCCTCCGACTGTGATTGCGATCTGCGACGAGAGCGAGAGCAAGCGAGAGCGATCTGCGACGAGAGCGAGAGCGAGAGGGAGAGCGACGAGCGGAGATGCGAAGGAGGGGATCGGTGATTGAGAGAGGAGGGAGAGCGACGGTGGGAGATGCGAAGGAGAGAGAGAGAGCGTGAGAGGAAGAAGGGAGTGGATTCGAGGGGGTGGGAGGGGGAGGGGAAGAGGAACAGTGGAGGGGGAGGGGGGGTTCACGGTGGTGGGGGTGGGAGGGTGAAGAGGAACAATGGAGGGGAAGAGGGTCACGAGGAAGAAGAAGGGGGTGGGGGGAGGGGGTGGGGTGGGGGGTGTGCCTACGTGGCAGTCCACGTGGGCTGCCACGTAGGATAAGTCAGTCAAAATTGGGGTGGGGGACCTTGATTTTACAAATTGGGATAATAGGGGGACCAAAATCGAGAATTGGTCATAATAGGGGGACCAAAACTGTAATTAAGCCTTTAAAATTTCATCTCTGTAATAAAGTGATGGGGGTACCTAGTCAAATTAGGAAGTAGAAATGATGGGCACCTCGTTCCACTATCCCATTAAGTGGGCCCTCATTTAATGAGTTTCCATTTCCCTCTCTCAAACACTTGTTATTTATGGTCTTAACATAAAATGTCATAGACTTCTATCAAACTATAGAAATTACCACAAAATCATAAAACCTAAATATTTATCCCGAGTAGAATTGGTTAGATTCAGTCAAGTTTACCGAGTTGAATCACGACTTCAGCGGAGTGGAATTGTGAAAAAATTTGAGTTTTTGTAGAAATGTGTCTACAAGCGCTTTAATTAACAACGATTAGGGACCAAGAATTGGGGTATTGTGCGATTCCACAAGTTAAAACTCGAGTTTAACACCCTGGTTTGTAGGGGTGGCTTTGTAGTAAGAGGGTACTATCACCAAGTTTACTTAAATAGTGTCTTTGAGATGCCAGTCCTTTCTTCAACTCTTGTCAACAAACAAGATGTTTTTTCTTCACTTAATTGTAAAAAAACAAAAGACTTCTCTCTCCATACCAAATAAAACATATCAAATTAGATATTTGTTACACACATAAGATTGAATTTCGATAAAAAAAATTATCCAGAACAGGTTTTCAGCTTCATTTCATCGATTTGAGAAATGTAAGCAACCAACTATTTCAACCCAATCTATAATAATTGTTGTTTGCGAGAGACAAAGGAAAGGTAATTACAGACTAGTGATATAACTTGTGCTTTCATTTAGGTTTATTACCACTTCTATCATTTTCTCCATCGCCTCTTCTCTTTTCACCAGATTTTTCCTACCTTATGGGTTTATAGTTCCCGTAAAACAATTAAAAATTTAAAATGAAGTGACGTTTTTTTATAGGCAAAGTGGTTAGTAATTAGTGTGTTAATTGTTAGGGTGGGGGGGGGGGAGCGGGGTTCGAACCCCGTACGCCTACGTTTTTCCACCAACGATGTCCCTTTCACTCAACCATGTGAGCTACCCTTCTGTGACGTTATTCTCCAATAAAATTTGGAATTTGGTGGGACCACATACACCCGATGCTTGTTGGATATGCACTTGGGTGGTGCCATAAGAAATGAGTTCAAAATTCAAGTTTGTCATTGGACGATGGTTTAGAAAACCAGACTGAACCGTCAAGTTCAACTTATTGGACTGGGAACCAGTCAGGTTGACGGTCTGGTTTATCGGGAAAACCGGCTTATCTCAAAATTGGTGGGAACCGGTCAAGAACCAGTTAAACTGGACTAGAACCGTGAGAACTAGTCAAGAAATGACCTATGTCAAGCTATAAAATTACATATACATGGTTTTTTATTATTATTTAGTCATATGAAATATATATAATAATTATTTATTTTAATTTATAATTTAGATATATCTAAAATTTATCACTTAATATATTGTATAATCAATGCTTTTACTGGTTTGATGACCAGTCCGGTTCAAGCACGATTGAACCCTTGAACTCTGAACCAGTTCTTTCACCGGTTCAATGACCGGTCCGGTTTTCAAAACATTGCATTGGACCCTAATGAGCCCATCTAGTCCTCACTCTATTGGGAATAATAAGTTGTTAAAAAAGGGTTTTTTTTTGTACCCCCATCAAAAATTTTAAGACGAAATTACCCCTGCTAAAATTTTTCTAATCGGACTTACCTTCCTGATAGCTAAACCTGATTCAGAAATATCCAAGTCGGATTTACGTAGATCCGATTAGAAATATCCAAGACGAAATTACCTGCCTGCTAAAATTTTTCTAATCGGAATTACCTTTAACGAGGTAAATCCGCTTTGTTAAATGTAAATCGGATTTACGTTCCATTGATAGGTAAATCCACTTTGCAATTAACAAAGCGGATGTACCTATCGATGGGGGTAGATCCGCTTTGTTAAAATACAAATCGGACTTACCTTCCTGATAGGTAAATCCGATTTGTACTAAATTCGACGGGTAGGATTTGATCAACGGTGTAGATTGCACCCACAATATCAACTGTTGATAATCATTGACGAATTCTATAAATACCCATTGCCAACCTCATTCTTTTCACTCAAAAATTTCACTCTCACTTGCTTATTTCACTCATCCAAAATGGAGATATGCCTCACTCAACGCTCAGATGACAATAGGCTTTCCGCTATACATCATAGAGGCCAAATCACGATGAGAGAATATGGTGTCCACTTCTGGAGTCCTCAGCCGGTGTTATGCAGAATCCACCGCGGCATGGGGTTTGAAGGTTTGAAGGATAAAGTGTGGTCCAAAGTTCAAGTGACTGGTGACGACCGTGACGTCACCAGTATCACTTATCGCAAACCCTATCTTAGAGACGATGGCCGCGTTTCCTTCTCGTCCATGACAATCAAGACTGACGAAGACGTGGCGAACATGTTAAACATCCATGACACGCTTCAGCAGTATAAGCCGTTGGAGCTGTACATGGAAACTCAACGGAGTGTGAATGAGATTTTACGTCGTCTTCGACGACCAGAATTTTAGGAAAATGTATCTACCATTAGTTTCTACGTGGAAAATGTATCTCATTAGTTTCTATCATGTTTTCGTTTTCTCTGTCAGTCACTTATTTTTATTGTTATTGTAGTTCGTTATGTTTTATCTTGTATCGCATTAAATCGAAATTATATCTTTTATCCACAAATATAATAAACAAGAAATAATAATAATCAAGTCATACAAAAATAGTTCAAACATACAATCCCACAAAACCCCCTAGTCACGCCTCGGTAGCATATCCAGTAACCGCGTGAGGCGAGCGTATGTCTGACTACCCATCCTAATGTCTCCGCTCCGAAGCCCCCTCCGAATCTCCTCCTCCACAATCTCGAGCAAATCTGGCTGTACTGGTGGTGCAGCTGGCTGTACTGGTGGTGGTGGTGGTGATGCAACCCGTAAGAGTCTAGGAATAGATGCTCTCACATACCAATGTATGTAGTCCGGAGCAACCTGACCCAACTCCTCAGCAGCATAAGTAGTACGCAAAACATCCTGCACCACAGGCATATAATGTGCAATCCGAAAAATGCAGTCTGCATGGCTCGGACGACCAGTAAGAGGGTGACGTGGGATGACCTGCACGTACCCAAACTGTCTGAGGCACCTATCGGGCATGTAGGGAACAGTGATGTCTCCCCAGCTGATGTGGCCCCTGTATAATGAGACCTGCTCAAAGTCTCTATCCTCCTCCCGGTGCTCCTCAAACGGTCGCCAGCAGACATCATCCGAGGTCAGTGCATCAATCCTCTGCCTGTATATCCCCAGCTTCACTCCATCTGTCTTCTTCTTCCTCCAACGCCCACACAGTGCTCCAGTCCGCAATCCACTCCTCCTCTCCACCAGCTGAGGGAAATACCATAAAATCCAACTCTGAAAAAAAGAAGATAAACAACATGGTGAATTAAAAACTGTTTAACAGAAATTTAACCAAACTCGAAAAAAATAACTTAAAATTATTACCTGTAAGAGGGTCGCATACCCTCCTAACTGATGCGCCTGGTCCAAGCAGGAGTAGCTCAGCTGGTCATACATTAAAGCAAGTGCTGCTGCCCCCCCATGCATATGATCCCACACCAGCTGCACTGACATCCTCAAGTAGCAGCAGCCACTTAGCCTCAGCCCTGTCGCCGGTCTTGACAGTGAAGATGGACCAGCTCAGGATCAGAAGGATAAAGGCCCTGACAGCAGGATGCATGTCATTCCCTATGGACCCTCTAGTAACAATCTCCTGCAGCCACTCAAACGGTAATATGGGCCAGATGAAGCTCGACACTCTACCCCCGCCTCGTCCATAGTCACACCTAGATAAACATGTGCTAGGTGGATGGCCTGATCAGTGGTGACCGAAGTAGGTGGAGCTCTGTAGTAGTTCCCCGTAATGGGTAAATGCAGCAAACACGAGACATCATCCAAAGTAATCGTCATTTCACCAAATGGTAGGTGAAATGACGATGTCTCTGAGTGCCACCTCTCAACAAAAGCAGACATCAGCTCATGGTCCACCTTTGTATGTCCGGTCGGGACGACGGGGGCTAATTTGGAACCAGTGATAAAATCCCACATCCGGTGGTTTTGGGCAAACCCAAGCAGTCTCTGAGCCAGCTTGTTACCATGGTTGGTAACCTTCAATTTCCGCTCATATGTCTGTATTATAAAAGTATCAGAAATAAGTCTATGTAAATAAATTAAACTAAGAAGGCTATGTAAATAAATTAAACTTACCGGGTCTCTCAATATAATGGAACAGACATGAGATCCTAGCCCAGTGAATAGAGGAGATTGCTCATCATGCTGCTCCTCATGCTGCTGAGGCTGATGGTAGTGCTCCTCCTGGTACTGCTGATACTGCTGCTGCTGATAATGCTGCTGATAATACTGCTGCTCAGACATAGAATGGTCCTCAGACATAGAATCCTCATCAAGAGGATGCCCCTGCTGGCCCTCCTCATACTGATAGTCAGGGGCCTCCTCCACCTGCTGATACTGCTGCTGTCACCTATGGCGGGCAGACGCATGACCCACAATCCTGTGACGGGTGCGTGTACTGGGAGCAGATGACGAGGCCTGACCCGAGGACTCCCCTCGATACCTGTTCGACACTGGAAAAAAACAAATTTTTAAAATAAAAAAAACCAAAAACACAAATCGGATCTACCTATATTCGATGCGAAATCGGATATAGGTAGATCCGATGGGGAATCAGATTTAGCTAAATCCGACTTACTGTTAGCGCTGTCTCTTGGGGAATCGAAAGTACGTAGATCCGATGCGTAAATCCGAACTGGAAATCGGATATAGATCTGATAGGTAAATCCGATTATCTCTGGTAAATTTCTGGTCAAACGGATGCAAGTGAGAAATGGTAAATGTTTTGTAATTTTGTCAAAATTTTAAGAGTATTTTGATATTTTCACAGGATAATGGGGGTAGATGGTGAATTGATGGGGGTAAAAAAAAACCCTAAAAAAAATACTCAAATCTTGTTACTGCAAACAACTTAAATAAAGTTAAAAAGAGTGGCCCATAATGCCTATTATTGAACTAAGAAAATGTGACATTTCCTTTATCCCATTGGTGTGATACAAGGAATCTTAAATGATATTGTAATAATGCAATACGGTTTTGGGTGGGTCTGTCCCCAACCCATATCGACTATCTACACTCTTATGTTTTTTAAAAAAAATTAATGACAAAAATGTCACCACCCATATTGCTCTATAGTGAACTGAGTCCACTATAACTATAACAAAAACACCATCGTGAACAGAGTTCACTATAACTAGAGTAGACTCAGTTCACTATGATTGTTTTCAACAGAAGCACCATCGTGAACTGAGTTTACTAGGATTACAGTGAACTTAGTTCATTATAAATATTTTGTTGAAAAAAACCTAGTGAACTAAGTTCACTTTGGTAATTTGCATCAGAACCACCATCGTGACTTGAGTTCACTATAACTATAATGAATTCAGTTCACTATAACTATAGTGAACTCGGTTCACTAATGTTGTTTTTAAAAAATAGCCCTGACCCCTAGTGAATTCAGTTCACTAGATCACGCGTGAACTTAATTTACGAGGGTCAAATTTTCTAAGCATCTATCGTGAGCTAAGTTCACAACTGTTATAGTGAATTGAGTTCATTCACTTTAACTATAATGAATTGAGTTCAATTTACGAGCATCTTAAATGTTTTAAAAAAAAAGAGAAGAATCAGATAGAGATGAAGAACGCTCAAAAGCAGAATCAGAATAAAAAACGAAAAGGTCTGGGTCCATCATGAAATGGTTAATCTACAGGCATGGGTATTGGCCGACCATAACGGTTGATTGTTTCCAATATTCTAAAGGGTGCGAAGCTTGCTAGCTACACGGTCCCCTACAGAGTGTCCCCACGGATGAGCTCCACCCAGTTGTCAAGCCCTGGCCATTTAGAGGATGGGCCATGGACTTGATCAGTAAGATTTATCCTCCGAGTTCCAAAGGACACAACTTTATCATTGTAGCCACAGACTATTTCACCAAATGGGTGGAAGCCATGCGAATGGGTAATGTCAACCAGTCGGCAGTGATCCGGTTTATTGAAAACCAAATCATATATAGGTTTGGAATCTCTGAGACTATCACTGCTGACCAATGTACTATGTTCCTAGGAGATCAGGTGGTGGCCTTTACCCAAGAGTACGACATCAAGATGAGGCACTCGACGTCATATTATGCTCAGGCAAATGGACAAGCCGAGGACACCAACAAGATCACCATCGAGCTTATTAAGAAGAACACAGAGGACAAGCCTAAGAGATGGCATGAGACCTTAAACGAATTCTTGTGGGCTATGAGGAATTCAAAGTGTACGGCTGCTGGGATAACTCCCTACCAATTGGTATATGGGCAAGATGCGGAGTTGCCACTCGAAATCAATGTTGCGTCATTGAGGGTAGCTCGGCAACACTCACTCGGCCTAGACGAATACCAGTAGGCCATGTTAATGGAGTTAGACTCGATGGACGACGACAAGCTTGCTTCTCCTAATAGGTTAGAGCTCAACAAAATTAAAATGGCACACGCCTACAATAAACACATCAAACCTAAGAAGCTTCTTGAAGGCGACCTAGTTTGGAAAACTATCTTGCCTGTTGGGAGCAAAGACCCTAAGTTCGGAAAGTGGTCGCTAAATTCGGATGGACCCTATATCGTAAGCGAAGCCTATGATGGAGGAGCATAGAGGCTAATCTCCTTCGAAGGAGAAGTGTTCGAAAGAAAAATCAATGGCAAGTGTTTAAAGGCGTATTATCCCACGATGTGGGAAATGTGGGAAAATATGCAAAACGAAACATGATTGTCAATTGTAACAATGTTAAAAGTGGCCCGCCACACACCGGCGGCCCAATGGAAAAGGAGGTAAACAAAGTTTATCATAAAATTGATCACCTCGGCAGCCTGAGGCATATCACTAGGCAAGCTTAGAGCAGAAGTGGGGCTTTCCATTCTCTTACTTGTGACACCTGCACTTTGCCACTCAGTACTAGCCTACAACTGTTTGATGACATTTCCCTATTCCTCGCAGGGCCTTTGTATGACCTCGTTAGAAAAACCGACCCGATCTCTATCCGTTATGGGGGTAATCACAACAGGGGTTTATTCCAAAGAGGGAAGGAGTGGTTGGAGGGACTGGATGCAAGGATTTCAATTCCTGCTGTATCCTGATAAGTTCTTCTTCAATCTCCTTAATGTGGCTGTTAATTCGTGCAATATCGGTCAAGCTCAGTTTCTCCTCGGCTTCCTGCTCGAGGTAGGAGGCGACATACGCCATCGTTCTAGAGTGGAGAGAAGCCAGATGGTCTAGTGACTATTGGGAAGCATCCTGTGCCGAGGTGGAAGTAGAGAAGAGTAGGGATATCTCGGGGAGCCAGAAGGCTATCCGCCGGAGGGCACTCCTCTTGGTCTCTGAAATGTCTGCAGAAGAAGCCAGTCTGAATGCCAGTGATCTCATCTCTGTTACCTGGACAGGATCAGTCAGAATATCTCCACGAAGGATTTCCTGCAATTTCTCCAATTCTTCAGCAGGAGGAAGGGCTATCTGGGGAAGATCATGGGAGGCAAAGTACCGAGCTACCTCTTCATCTGTTACACGAGGTGTTGGGGGTGTAGTTTGGACAGGAGGAGAAACTGGTGATTGAAGTCTTGACAAGGAGGTGCCCCGACATCCTGTGAGGAGGTCTTTGGAGACCAGACCCGAGAGCCAGTTGGCTTTGACTACTTCATGCTGAGCAACAAAAAGGCTTGAATGGGGCTTCAGTGCGTTGAAAATCCAGGCGGGCCTGAGCCATTTCTCAAGGATGGGACACCAATTTAGTTCAGAAGGGTCTAAATGGAGTAGAGCGACGACAACTTTTGTTGAGGTCAAGGACCGAAAGGGGGTTAATGCAAGCTGAGGGCCTAATACTCTATTCACCAAAGGTGGGACAACTAGAGGACCGACTGAGAAAAGATTAGGAAAATAGAGTTGAGCCCATAGTTGTAAGAACCAAATAGGGCCTTGAATCGTGGTTATCACTCCGTACTGCTGAACCTGATCGAGCATAACTTGGATTCCTTTATAAAGTCCAGCCAGAAAAAGGGTCCCCAGGTGTGAACGTCGCCACTGAGCATTAGAGAAACAATGGGTTGGAATTCTCAGACCACACCGACTGATGTCGTGCCATAAAAGAACTTGCTAAAAAAGTACAATAAGAAAGCGGCGTGCTAGGTGTCTGAAACCTCTGTGCCAGTCTGGACGTTCTTGATAATAAAAGTGGAGTAGAACCCCCGAGCATGGATGTAGTTGAATTTAACCTTCTTGGGAAGTTTATAGGGATGTACTAGTTTACCAGAAATGGGTAACCCGAGAATAGCGGCCACGTCGAGAATGGTGGGAGTAAGAATACCCGCCGAAAAAATGAAGGCATTGAACTCTGCTGACCAAAAACCTAAAAGGGAGAGAAGCATGTCAAAGTTGGTAGGAATGTTGATGATGGAAAGAGCAATCATATCATACAAGCCCCACGAGTTCCAAAGTTCCCCCTTAACGCTGACGATTTTCTTGAACCAGGCTTCGCCCAGCCCTTGGACTCGGTAACCCCCGGCGTCGGTGGTGAACCAATCTTGAGTGATGGGAAAACCGGGTTGAGAGGGAGAAGTGAAGATCTTCTCAAAAGAATCAAAGCCTTCGCGAGCCTGAGAGGTGACTGGTTTCAAGGCTATTCGCCCTTCAACGACGACCAAGATGTCATTCCTGGTTACGCGGGGTGCCGGACTAGGTGGGGGCGAGTCAGAAGAAGACGAACTTGCTAAGCCATCATGGCCACCATAGTTGTGTTTTTTATTCTGGGAGTCGGAGTTCGAAGACATGGTTGCCAGAAGAAGTTTTCAAAGGGAAAGCTAGGAATTGAGTTATAAACCGGAATGACAATAATGATGGCCATTCACTACAAGAAATTCGCGGATTTTCAGCGGAAAAAATCCGTCGGAAAAGGCCAAAATCTGCCGGAAATGCGGCTTTACCGGCGGATTTTTTCAGCCGAAAAATAATTCGCAGGTAACGCTTACCGGCGGATTTTCGGCCGAAAATCATCCCAATTTCCGCCGGAAATCGATTTAAAAAACCGCCGGAAATATTTAAAAATCCGCCAGTAATATATAAAAATCCACCGGTAATTTTTTTTTAAATTAATTTAAAAAATCCACCGAAAAGTTAATGGATAAAAGACATAATAGACTTGTCTCACATTTTGTGCAATGACGAACGGATCATACAGTCGATATCTACTATTCATTTTAATGTCCACTGTATTTGACTTTGGATTAAACTTTGTTCCTAGAGCGGACGGATCAAATCAATTACAATAAAAAACCACTACCTTTTGACTATAATCTAGATAAGGGTACGCAAGTTCATATATGTGTTCAACCAAACCATAGAAATCATCTTCGCCTCTCCCAGTGACAGCCTTCATGCAAACTCCACTATTGACCGTTTTTCTGCCCTCTGTCCATTCCTTAGTGTGAAATTTGTATCCATTGACAAAGTATGTGTGCCATTCTTTAACACATCTTCGAGGGCCGTCAGATAAGTTCCCCAAGTGTTGGTTGGTAGGAGTTGACGGGAGGGAATAAACATGTTGTTCTTCACTTTGGAAAATGCGCATGAATATGAGCAGAAGATTGTTCTTCACTTACTTCCTCTGATGACAACAACTCCCTAATAAAAAATTATTAATTGTTAAACAAGTGTGTACTTTATTAACTAATTGAGATAGCTAGGTTGAGAAATACATACTCAATAAATGGTTGGACCTCAGTACAGTTTATCAAGACATGAACATAGGCTGAATTTAACTCTTCTTTTGTTAGCTAGTGAATTGACTCCTTTCCAGACTGACAGCCATGTAGAAAAAATACAGACAAAGCTAAATGATGTCTTGGACATTCAATTTCCATTTCATTTCGACTACTTCTAGGAGCAAATTCATTCTTGAAATAATAAGAACAAAAATGGGTTGTTTGACGGTGTAAGTAAAAAGAACATATCGATCCTTCAACTCTAGCTTTATTTTTAACTGATCTTTTAGAATCACCCATGAACCTAGAGAAAATGATATGTTAATAATCATCTAATCTAATTTTTATATATATATATATATATATATATATATATATATATATTAAACTTCTTTCATATATTAACTGACATTTCAAACGGATACATCCATCTCTATTGAACAGGTTCGCCAAGTTTAGCTTCATATGCGAGATGAACAGGAAGATGCTTCATAGAATCAAAGAAACCGGGCGAAATATTCTCTCCAACTTGATAAGATAAGTGGGATGTCTTGTTCCATTTTTGTAAGATCATCCGCTTTTAGCATTGCAGAACACAAATTCTTAAAGTATTGACTTATTTCAATGAGCGGATTCAAAACGTGTGTTGGCAACGAACTAAAGGCAATAGGAAGCAAGCACTCCATGAATACATGACAATCATGGCTCTTCATCCCATGTAACCTCCCATTATCCACATCGAAACATTTTGCTAAATTGGAAGAATAACTGTCTGGCATTTTCAACTTACAAATCCACCGATAAACTGCTTTCACTTGCTCCGTAGATAAAGTATAATTGGCTTTGGGTTTGAATGTCCTACCGTTAGCTTGCTCAACCAACAACAAATCCTTTCACCTGCAGTAATGATCCACGTTCTTCCTAGCCTTCTTGTTGTCTTTAATTTTACCTTTCACGTTCATAACAGTGTTAAATATGTTATCAAAGAAATTCTTTTCAATATGCATTACATTGAGATTGTGTCTCAATAGATTATCTTTCCAATATGGAAGTTCCCAAAAAATACTCTTTTTGTCCAATTATGCCATAGTCCATAACCATTTGGACGAGAAACAACACCCGCAACGACTTCCACAGGAGGGATATCCTTGACACTGTTCCAAACTTCTTCTAGTGTCAGCCTACAAGGAGGTTCAACTGTTTCAACATTCCCATTGATGAATGCATATTTTGTGTCAACCATGAAAATTGGACACGCCATCTTACCATGTGTCCCCCATCCAGACAACATTCCATACGCAGGAAAGTCATTAATGGTCCACATCAAAGCCGCCCTCATCATGAAATTTTGTCTATGTGCTGCATCATAAGTTAAAATACCATTCCACAACCTTTTTAGGTCATCAATCAAATGTTACAAATATATGTCAATACCAGCTGTTGGATTAATTGGCCCTGGTATTATAGCATTTAAAAACATGTAGGATTTAGACATACACATTTCAGGAGGAAGGTTTGTATGGGGTAACAATAACTGGCCAACAAGAATACGGTGTTGCTGACGCTTGAATTTATGGTGTGAAACCATCAGAGCATAAACCAAGCCGAACATTGCGTGGATCATTGACAAAATCTGGATGAACATGATCAAAATTCTTTCAAGCTTCACCATCAGATGGATGACGTAATTCACCAGAATTATTTCTATTTTCATAGTGCCGCGTCATTTTACCCGCAGTTTCCATTAAAGTAAACATCCTCTCCAGCCTTGGTATAATCGGCAGATAGAACATTGCTTTCCTTGGAACCTATGAAGCCTCGATACTCCAAAAATGGAGACGTACCCGTGTCGGATACGTCTCCGATACCGATACGCACCCGATACTTTCCGATACGTATCCAAAGAGTATCCAATAATTTTTTAATTCTTTTTAAAAAATATTTGACTCGATACTTTTCAGATACATCTTTGATACTTCGTACCAACTAATGATACTTCTCAGATACTTTTTCGATATCTCTTACCAACTAAGCATATGATTGTCACTCATATATGATACACTTTAATACCTCAATAACTAAAAGACAAAATTATATGTTTTTTCGTAATACACTAATAGAAGAAATAATACATTGTGATATATGGGTGGGATAAATATACGTAAATATCTCTACTTGATATGATCACAAGTATTTATTTCTACAATGTGATGATCATATATTGACTAATGATATGCTTATGTTTTATTGAGCAACTACGTACTAATATGAATATCTTACTCTATAAAAATTCATCTATTCCTGTCACTGACTATTCAGATTATAATTATACGTTTTCGGGTGGTCTCAGTTACTTGTCCACCCTTACGTTTTATGACTAGTCACTCATACATAGGTGTGTCGATTGTACTCTTCCTTTCATCCATATATTTTCTTTGTGATTTTTTTTTATCTATTTGGGCGGTTTTTTTCATATCTATTAAATGCAATATTTCAGTTTTTCATCTTTTGTTTTTTTTCTTTTTATGTTTCTATTCTATTTTGTTTTTTCTGTTATGTTTTTATATATTTAACTTTTAATTTAATTTTTTTTAAAGTATCCCAGCCGTGTCGTATCTTGATTTTCAAAATTTTCCCGTATCCCCGTATCCGTATCGTGTCGTATCCGGTATCGTATCTCGTATCTGGGCTTCATAGCTTGGAACTTGTTTGCCTTTTCTTGTCCCTTTCCTGCTGACATGATACCGTGGCTCTTGACAAAACTTACATTCCAGCAAGTCTCCATCATTTATGCCAAACTCATTGTTATAATAGATCATGCAACCAGAGACACAACAATCAATTCTTATGGAATTTAAGCCAAGCTTCGATACCAATCTTTTAGCATCATAATAACTCTGCGGCAAAAGTCCTCTAATGGGGGTTGCATCTAACATCATTTTAGTCATGTATTCCATGCACAATTCCGCAACATTATATTGAGACTTAAAACCCAACAACCGAACACACATTGATAATTTAGAGTCTTTAGATCATTCAAATAATGGTTTATTTGTCTCACTCAAAAACATATAAAACCTCTGAGCTTCCTCGTTTGGAACTTCTTCAACATCATATTGTGGTTCTTCAAAATCCAAATTTACACCGACAGCATCAGATATCACCCCTGAACAACATCAAACGGCTGATATCCCGTAGCCGTTGGAGTACTACTTGATGTGGAAGCTTCTACGACTGGACTTGATGTGGGACCTTCTACTTGGACAGGAACATTATCAACCGCAGGAACGTCAGCTGCTACCTCGCCATGACGTGTCCATATCCAATAATTTGACTTAAACTCATTATTGTCGCTCAAATTCTTTTTGATGCTTAGCAAAAAGAACAAACTCTTTGACTCCTTGCACAAAACGTCGCTTCAACCCAGCTCTTCCAGGATACATTCGATCATACATCCAACGGCGATCCATTTTTTTGTGGATGTTCCTAATATATATACTACAAAATATATCATAAATGTGTATTAGAATAATACACATTTGTATTTTTATTTTTGACCAAATATACAAATTTTAATTATAACCAATAAATTAAATAATTTGCAACTATTATTTTTTACTATGATTCAAATAATTTCAACTAATTACATCAAATAACATTTTTTTACTATATAATAATATTTAATAACATATAATATAACACATTATATAAATATTTAATAACTCTATTAATGTGTTACTAAATAATTAACTCTAATTTTATTTTAATTAATAAAATAAACAAAATAATTACAATATAATTTGTTTTTAATAAATAGTAACATTTTATATTTTATATCATCTTAATTTTACATTATTAACAAATATATTTTAATAATTCGAATTTATTTTTTCTAAAAAGTATAAACAACAAATATTAACTACAATCTAATCTAAAAATTATACAAAATAATTAAAATATATTTTGTTTTTTGTAAATAATAACAATTTATATTATGTTAGTTTTACTTTTTTTTTATTTTAACTGATATATTATAATAATATTATAGTAATTCGTATTTATTTTATTTAAAAACATAAACAACTAATACTAATTACAATCTAATTTTTATACAACAAGTTAAATTTATCTATTTTTTCCCACAAATACTTTTAAACTAACAACATCAAATAAGCTTTTTTTTTAGTACAACATCAAATAACAATTTTTACTAAATACTAATAATAGCTATAAGTTGATAACTAACCGGTAGTGAAGAGAAGTCTATGACTTGATGCTGATTTCAGACTCATTCGAACAAACCTTCACCTAAACTCAAGCAATTGCTAAACAAATAATATCAGAATTACTAACTAACTCATATTAACAAAAACTGTCAAATATAAAGTATATTATGCTAAGACCGTATCTTCAAAAAAAAATCTGGAAGAATTTGGTAGAGAGAACAAAAGAGAATTTGTAGAGAGGCATAATTCGTAGAGAAGAAAATAGAAGAATTTGAGATAAATGAAGAAGAAGAAGAAGAAGAAGAAGAAGAAGAAGAAGAAGAAGAAGAAGAAGAAGAAGAAGAAGAAGAAGAAGAAGAAGAAGAAGAAGAAGAAGAAGAAGAAGAAGAAGGGAGAATTTGAGAGAAATGAGAAGAGATGATTTCGGTTTATTTAAGGAGAAAGGTGTCAACGGTTGGATTTCGAAAACCGAAATCCGAATCCGCCGAAAATCACAATTACCGGCGGATTTATTCGTTACCTGCGGATTTGGGGAATCCGCCAAAAATTTAAGCTACCGGCGGATATTTGAATTACCGGCAGATCCCGGTTCAAATTTCGAAATGTCTGCCAAAAATTAGAACTACCGGCGGATTTATGGGTTACCGGCGGATTTGGGGACCCCGTCAAAAAATTGAATTACCGGCGGATTTCGGTTCAAATTTCGAAATTGACAGTTCCGCCGAAATTTCGAATTTTTTTTTGCGTGAGAAATCCGCTGGTAATGGTAATAAAATCCGCCGGAAATTTACTAGCGGTCCCATATCCGCCGAAAATGTCGCAGAATCCGCCGGTAATTTTACCGGCGGCACCAATCCGTGGGAAACCGTCAAAAGTCCGCCAGAAATTTACCGACGGATTTTTCTGCCAAAAAATACCCGCCGGTAATACACGTATTTCTTGTAGTGATTTATGGCTATAGGGCATAATGAGCGTCGCCTAGGGAAATGTCACTTCATCGCAGTAGTTGGCAGAAGATAAGCCGTCACACGTCTAATCAGTGACGTAACAGCTAGTCACTATAGCTATCACGACGTGGCGTTTCATTTTCACCCCGTCAGTTCTATCCACTTGGCTGGACAACAACGCAAAAAGGGGGGCATTTGTTAACACCCAAAATAAATTAAATTGTTGACCGAAGAAAAATGAAGAGTTAGAGGCTGGGTTTTTGCCGAGGTGAGCTATGAAGACATTGGGGCATAAATAAAATAATATTTGCCAAGTGAATGAATACAAGGGAAAATCTCAGTGTGAAAACATGAGAGGTATATCTTGAAGGCTGATTCCCCAAGGGATGATAAAATAAGCCGAGGTGGAATGGAACTCGGTTGGAGATTGGAGATTGTCTCCGTTACAAGGCAGCTCAGCTAGGGCACCAACGGCCAAAGGCCGAGGAAGCAACGTGGCCAAGGGAGGTTGTTGCCGAGGTAAAGGAGGCTTTCTTTGCGCACAAGCATTCAATGCACGTGGATATAACGTTGAAGCGGTTAAGGTCAGCGAAGATTGGAACACCGTGGAAATAGGAGTGAAGCGGTTTGACCCCACTAATCTGTGCGAGTGAGGTCGTGGAATATATCTCTTGAGTTTCTAGGGATCAGAGCAATGGGAGGCGTTGATCTTAGTTAATCCAACGGAGAGCAATTGTAGGCTCGAGTAGTGGACAACGAATGCTCATATATATATATATATATATATATATATATATATATATATATATATATATATATATATAGTAGGACTGTACATCCAAGACGCACATCAATGAAATCAAAATCTACTATTTTTCGCAAAGTCTTTACTTTATCTTAACTGCTTTCTTTATGTTTTTGCCCCTTAGATAATCCAACCACGCGTCCCTCTCACCTATCCTAACACTCTTTGGAGGAGTTAGGGAACCCATAGTCGAGGAACAGAGTTTCGTCCTCGACGCAATTGCTTGAAGAACACAGGAATCATTGTCTCAAACCTCTGGCCGATACTGCGGCTAGGAAAAAGAGTTTCAACAATATAAGAGTGGTTCTGTTTTGATTTTGATTTTGATTTTATGCTCTGTTACTACTAGTGACTATCTCATCCATATGTACAAAGATATTTTGTTCCTTAAAAACATCATATATATAATGCTATTGTTTGCCGTTTCAAAATAAAAGAGTTTTTGTTTTTGAGATGATGAAAGAGTTGGGTGTATTTTTTTAATAAATAATAAATAAATATGACTAAGATTATGAATTGGTAGCAATGTAGGCATAAGCAACAAAGACATAAGCTCCGTAAAGGACTTTGAGGCATTTTTGCCTGTTAAATTTTATAATACTGTTCTAAAGTTTTAAATTAATATACTTTTGGCTAAATTGCTCTTTTGGCCCTTTATCTTTGGGGTTGTGGTCACTTTGGCCTTTTATCTTTTTTTTTCTTCTCATTTTAGACCCTCATGTTTTTTGTGTATGTCATTTTGGCCCCTGCCGTTATGTTTATGTTTTTTGTAGCAAATTTTTAAGGACGAAAATGAAATCTATTAAAAACATAATGGCCCAAAATGAAATCAATTAAAAACATAAGGGACTAAAATGAAATCATTAAAAACATAAGGGACTAAAATGATAACGGCAGGGGCCAAAATGACACACAAAAAAACATGAGGGTCTAAAATGAGGAAAAAAAAGACAAAGGGCCAAAGTGACCACAGCCCCAAAGATAAAGGGCCAAAAGAGCAATTTAGCCTATACTTTTTTATATTTATGTTTACACTTCAATTACAGTAACTTTAATTACAATATTTAGGTTGTAGTCAATCTTTAATTCATATTACTTTTAATTTTAAATAATTAGAATAATATATTTATCAAAGTCATGATTCTCATAGTCACTAAATCAAAATATGAGTAAAAGAGAGGAACAATTAGTATCGTAGCAATAGTTCACACATAACTCTAGAGACTAATCTTTCGAGTTAGATAGTAAATGAAATTAGTATTGAATGAATATTGTAAATGTTTGACTTTTCAATTAATAGTATAGTATTTTTATTTAATAATACATTAATGAAAGTCATTAATTGTCACTTAAATAGTATTGATGGGTTTAATTAGGATATCATTAAAAAAGAAATGAAGTGTGAATGAGGAATGAAGTGAATCTAATAAAATTAGTAATGAATGAATATTGTAAATGTTTGACTTTTCAATTAACAGTATAGTATTTTTAATAAATAATACATTAATGAATGTCATTAATTGGTCAAAAAAAATGAATGTCATTATTTGTCACTTAAATAGTATTGATGGGATTAATTTACAAAATAAACGAAGTGTGAATGAGGAATGAAGTGAATCTAACACTGTAAATTAAGTACCCTATATATAATATCTAGGGTTCAAACCCCGGAAACTAACATTCCCCCGCTAACATTTGCTTAAAAAAAATTCTATATATAATATCAACTAACATATATCAAAGTAGTTTCAAGTATCTTTTTATCCTTGGTGTAATAGTTTTTCGTGGATTCAATTCTCTTTCATTCATTTCATGTTTTTACTATGGAAATACATTAAGAAAATTAATTTATACTGATAACATAAAGTTGATGTATTTCATAGTACTATAAAATTATAATAGTTCATTTCATTTCATGTTTTTATAAAGAGTTGACGATAAATCATTCCTCAAGTTTTCTCTCTTCTCCCTAAATTTCTTTCTTCTTCTGTAGAAAACTTGACACATTTCCAAGTTTTTTTTTTCTAAAGAGTGGTTTTCATAACCATATTGAGGGTGTATATCTTAGAGCGAATCTTCACAGTGCAGTGAACTTTCGTAACAGTTTTGACTGAGCTGTTTTATCCTGGGGACGTCGTTGATAGCCTGCCCTGCACCTTAGAGCAGTGCCACGAAATGTCTTAAAGAGAGCGACTTAGTCCGCGAATCATCTCAGTAATCTCTTCGGCTTGATTTTTGAAAAAGTGTTTTGGGAAAAGTTCATGGCTAGGAAAGACTTGGTACTTAAGATTGTCCATTGTTTTTTTAGATAAATAATTTGGTATTAAAAGGGGGCACAAGGGGTGCACCAATCCTTACAACCAGGGGGCCTCGTTAAAACCTCTAAGGGCCAAAACCCCATGGGAAAAAGACCCAAGTAGGAAAAAGAGTACCCCCCGAAAGAACGAACAAGACAAATGCCATTAAAGTGTTACAGTGAGAGAAAACAGCCCAGCGGGCAATGTAACCAATCGGACCATGTAACTCCACAATTGCGCCCCTTCCTAGCCATGAACCAACTCCAAGCGCTGAACTCACGCTGTAAAGGATAGATGGGATCGCATCCACCTCCCCTCTAAACATAATATTGTTCCTGGTTCTCCAAATGTTCCAAGTTACCGCCATCTAAATCATGTGTCTGACTCTTTTCGTCTTCTTGCCCTTCACTAGTTTCCCAAATTCCATAAAGTTCTCCACCACATCCACTGTCTCAGCCCTGGGGACCCCCATCCATTGACTCACAAGTCTCCACAACTCTTTAGTAACCTCACACTCAAGAAATACATGAGCTGCTGATTCATCTTCCTTGAAGCATAGGACACAACACCGATTATGGGCCGACGTTGTAACACCCCAAAAATAATAGATTAATTTATTTAATTAATTAAATGAAATTGGGTGGTAGAAATAATAATATAATTATTATTTATTAAAATAATTATAAGGTGCTTTAAATAAAATGAGGAGTGGTATTGTAATTGGAGGTGGTGTTTTAATTAAATTGGGCTTAAGCTACGGGGAAAGCCCGCAATCCAAGCCCACTAGTCTAGGCGCATATTTAAAGTGAAAAATTAGGTTTTAGCTCATTTTTGTGAAAAGAAAGAAAAGAGGCGAATTGAGAGAGTGAGGAGAGGGTGGAGGCGGCGCTCATGAGAGAGAAGAGAGAAAGAGAAACTTGCGCACAAGGGAGAGGAGAAGGAGAAGGGGATTCGCGAATCAAGAGGAAAAGAAGAGCTGTTGCTGTGGTTTTGTTGGTGACTCCATAGGAAGGACCTCGTCTTCGGTGTAATCAAGGTAAGGGTGGGTCTTACCTTATAATAGGGATTATAATGGGGTGTATGTGGGTTGTAGGAATTATATTAATCGCATTGTGTTTTTATTGTTGTTTTGATGTATGATTGAACGTATGATGAATTGATGCCCTCTATGTGTTCGTTGGAAAATGTGTGAATTATGAAATGTGTGTAAGAATTGTAATGCACGCCAAATGCTTGATGAAACTCGTGTTTGATGATGTTTGACGATGATTGAAGTTGTTGTTGATAATTGAGCATATGAAATTTGGAAGAATTTGAGTTTGAAGGACCCTAGGCGCCTTAGGCGCCATTGTTGTTGTCAGTCCATGCTTTGTTGCTGCTGTCTGGGTGCCTGTGGCCTATTTGTTGTGTTTCAGTGTTGCTGCCATGGTGCAGTGGCGCCTGGGGCGCAGGATCCCTGTGCCTGGGCGCCAAGGGCGCCTAAATTGGGCTGCCCGGTTTGTGTTCCCGAGTTATATTTCTGAGTAATCATATCATTGGGATGTCGTTATGGTTGAGTTTTGGTTGCTAGGATGTATGTTCTGAAAAATCACTGAGATCCCCTCCCCCGGGAGCCATGTTGCTCGTGTGCGTATATAGGGTGTTTTGGGTGAACTTCAAATTCTGGGCATATTTTACCGTGCCATCTTTTGTATTTGCGTGCCCAAATCCAATTTTAAACATTTTGGCTCGAGTGGTTTTACTTTTGCACGTGTCATTTTGAAGTTGTCCCGTTGGCTCCACTCTGAAAAGGATGCACCATAGTCACAGAACATTCTGCCAATTTGCGCCTCACTTGCGCGCCAGTCGCGCGTCACACGCAAGTCACTGGGCATTTCTGCCGTTCCGCGCGCCACTCGCGCCTAAGTCGCGCGCCACGCGCGAATCTGCTGTTCCTAGCCATTTTCAGCACGTGTCTCGGTTTTGTCCCAAATTTGTTTTTGACATATCTTTTGACTCGGGTGTCCGTTTTAAGTGTTTCAAAATGCGTTTCGAAGCTCGTTCAGTCCTCTATATGTGTATGCTACTGTAATGTGAAAAATAATTAATTTGGCTGAAAGTTTCTGGACATTTGTATTGTGATAGCGGTGTGGTAAAATGATGGTGGGTCTACGGACCAAAAATGTTGGTGATGATTTTAGGCTGCGGTCTTGACGTTGTGATTTTATAATGATGATGTGTGTGACTTGTGGTCGTGAATAATTATGTCTGCTGATTTGTTCATGGAGTCACATTCATACATTAGGCTGCGGTCTTGACGATGCATTTTTAGGCTGCGGTCTTGACGTTATTTTTCGGCTGCGGTCGCGACGTGCCCAATTGGCTAATGAGAAGTGATAATGGTACCACATGCATTCTGCACTGCATACACACATGCTCATCATTGATAATTACTTTGCTTGGTGTACAATGTGACTGTGTGACAATTATATATTGCGGATGTTGATGTTTATTTATCAGTTGGAAATGTTGCTGTATATGTACAAAACATAAATGTATTGCTGTGATTGGTGTAGTCCTTATACTCTAGCATACCGCTTATTATAAGCCTTATTATGCGGTTTAGACTCACCTCTTCGTTGTTTATTACTACAGGTAACCATGAGTGAAGCTGTTATTCTTCATTCCTGCGTCGGTCTAGTGCTCTGATACGTAACACTCAGGGGATGGGCGCTAGTTTTCCTTTGTTTATTCATTTGAGATGTTAAACATTTTTATTGTGATTTTTATGCTGAGGCTGCGTTATGTGTGCAGAGTTTTGTTTTTATTCCGCTGCGAGACGTTGTAATTTTTGCCATGTGAACTGAGTAATATGTTTTTGGGAAACCCATTCCATTGTTACGTGTTACGTATTTTCCTTGATTTACAAAAGGAATTTTAGTATGTTGTTGATGTTTGTTCTAAGGAATGTAGCATCCCGTTTGGATTAGTTGAAAAATAAATTTTTGAACTCTGATAATTTTTATTTAAATACCGGGTAGAAAATGGGGTGTTACAGACGTCAGGATACCCTTTCTTGTTAACGCGTCCCGAGTGGCCAACCTGTTTAGCAATAATCTCCATGAAAAAACTAGAATCTTTGATGGAGCGTCATTTTTCCACAATCTTGTGCATGCCTTCATCTTACAGCCCTCCAACGGTTCTCGAGTACCTGCAAAAGAAGAAACCAGTCAGTCATAGCAGCTTTTCTCCGAAAAGCCAGCAGCTGTGTCACGTAGCCATATCCATCTGTCGCTGTTATTTCTTTCCGGCTCCACCCCCTGCAGAATGTTTGTGAGTTCCTCGGCACTGTTGCACTTCCACTGCCTGCCATGTTTCCTCTGATAGCGTCCTCCACACCCACCCTGACGAGCTGCATTCCCCCATGTCAGCAACCTTTGCATTTGTGGTACCAGCTCGATGAAAGAGGGCAAGGAATAGGTCAGCGAGAGAATCCCTACCCAACCACACATCCGTCCAAAAACATATCGTTGTTCCTCCTCCTAACTTCTTTCTACTCAACTCCATGAACCAGTCCCCTCCAATGCCGTTACCGTTACCCATTATTGTCAAGTCCCGCCACCATAATGAAGTACGCTTCCACCTATTCAAGTTTCCCACCTCACCGATCCACCCACTAATAGTACCATACCTGTGCACCAGAATTTTTTTCCACAAAGGCTCCTCGTCATCTACTAGATATCTCCACCTCCACTTTGCTAAAAGTGCCAAATTGAAGGCTTCTAAATTTTTAATGCCAAGCCCTCCCCGCTCCTTGGGCAGACAAATCAATTCCCAACTAACCCAAGCAATCTTCTTGTGATCTTCGTCGCCTCCCCATAAGAACCGTCTTTGTAGCCGTACAATTTCATCAATTACCTTCTTTGGTACCTTGTAGAATGAGAAGAGATATAGTGGGAGTGAGGATAGGACCGAGTTTATAAGTGTGACTCTACCACCAATAGATAGTTGCCTGCTTTTCCAACTAGTCAGTCTAGCCTTGATAGCTTCAATTATAGGTTGCCATGTACCCACCCTTCTCGTATTAGCTCCAACCGGTACACCCAAAAATTTGAAAGGAATCGATCCCACCTTACATGCAAAAAAATGCGAGATGCCATCTAATACTCTTCTTTCAATGTTGATGCCAATGACATTACTCTTTGTAAAATTTACTTTCAGGCCCGAAACCAACTCAAAGCTTCTCAATATTGATTTGATGCTCCAAATACTCTTATCTTTTCCATCACAAAAAAAGATTGTGTCATCCGCAAATTGTAAAAATGAAACCGAGAGTTGTTCACTTATCTGGAATCCTCTTAGGCAATTTGATTCTTCACCCTTGCGAACTAAACCCGCCAACCCTTCTGCCGCCACAAGGAACAAAAAAGGGGATAAAGGATCACCTTGCTTTAAACCTTTTTGGGCCACGAATTCTCCCGATGGACTACCATTCACCAAGACTGCAATAGAGTTAGATGAGACACATACCTTCATCCATCTCCTCCACCTATCATTGAACCCCAATCTTTCCAGCATATAGTCAAGATACGTCCAATTAACAGAATCGTATGCTTTCACGAAATCCGCCTTCAACACCACACAACCCATTTTAGTTTGTTTTGCCATATCAATGATTTTGTTCACCACTACTACCCCGTCCAAGATGTTGCGACCCGCTAAGAAGGCATTCTGGCAATCCGAGATCACAGTCTTCATCACCTTTTTCATCCTTCCCGCCAACACCTTTGCCAAGAATTTGTACAAGCTACCAATAAGTGCTATGGGCCTATATTCCGTAAGCCCCTGTGGGTTTTTAACTTTCGGAGTAATTGTCAGAAACGAAGCACTTATTGCTTTTGGTAGTTTCGCCTTCCTCTGAAACTCATCAATAAACTTCATAACCTCCGAGTTCACAATTTCTCAGCAACTCTTGAAAAAATTGAGATTGAAACCATCCGGCCCCGGGCACTTGTTGCCGTCGCACTCCCACACAATCTCCTTGACTTTATCGATGGTTATAGGTGCTGTGAGAAAATCATTATCCTCCCTTGTTATTTGTGTAAAAGAGATACCATCCAGTTTTGGTCGTGCAAATGACTCTTCTTTGTAGCTCTTCTCAAAATGTTCTTTTACCGCTAGCTTTATACCATCCACATCCTCCACCCATTCCTCATTCACCTTGAATTTCAGGATTTGTGTTCTTTGTCGGTTACCCCTTACACAAGAATGGAAGAATCTACTGTTAGCGTCCCCCTCAGCCAACCACCTTATTATCCTTGGCATGGAGTTCATTCCAAAATTGGGTACCAAGAGCTTTCCTTTGTGTTTCATTAGCGAGCCCTCCCCGAGTAGCAGCCTCTTCCAATTCATTCAGATCTTGCACAATCTTTTCAATCTGTAAATCTTTGATGCCGAATACCTCACGATTCCACCCTCTCAGTTTATCTCTCAACCATTTGAGTTTTTCTTTAACAACATAGTCACCTCTCCCCCTCACTACACATGAGTCCCAACCCTCTTTCACAAACTGCAGGAAGTCTGCATGCTCAATCCAACAGTTATTGAATCTAAAAGGCTTCGGGCAATGGTCAGAGATGTCTCGAACTCCAACCCACTGCGCCGAAATGTTCCATCTTACCACCAATCCACCAGACACCAATATTCTGTCAATACGGCTAGCTCTCCCATTTGAACCAAAACAAGTAAATTTCTTGCCAAGGGCCGGCACGTCAATCAACCCCATATCCTCCATGAAGGCCGAAAATTCCCTCATCTCTGTAGCGCTAAAACTAGCTGAGCCCCCAGATTTTTCCTCTTGTGACATAATTGCATTAAAATCGCCTGCTATACACCAATCACCTTCAACAAACTCCCCTTTCAACTTCCTTAAGCTATCCCATAGGCGACGTTTTCCTGCCATATTACATTCTGAATAAACATGCATCCTTCCTTCCATACACATAGAAGACCCCCTGATTGCCCATTAGCATCCTTACTAACCCATTCAAAGTTTGAATTGGGCCAAATACTTCCTATCATTCTTCTTGTTAAGTTGCTGCATTTTGTCTCTTGGAGAATGCAACAGTCAAAATCACCTGCAGTAATAAGTTTCTTGAGATGTCGTCGTTTGGCAGCACCTCCCCACCCTCGCATGTTTAATGTCCATAAAATCATTGGGAAGGGTTGTTTTTCCCCTTCTTTGATATCGCACCCTGGTCACGATGCTCCAAAGCCAATATCTTGCTTCTATACTCATTGTCAAGAGCCCCACCTGTTACCCCTAAAGCCTCTTTTGCGATGCTCCATATCCTCGACGCCAACTGAATCTCATACTCGCCCAAATTCCTTTCGTTCCCATTGCGGATCTCTGTGTCCCCTATTGATCTTGTTCCAATCGATGCCTCCACCAAGTCCTCATTCGTAGAGATTGAGAGGTTGGCCCCAGGGAGATTGCGCACTACACCCCCGGCGATTTCAGCGGAAGACGACTTCGACAGGCTAAGAGACGGGATCAACTTTCTACCATCTTCTTTAACTATCCCAATTGTGACACCCATCCCACCATCATCTTGTTTGTTCTTCTGCCCTTCTTTGTTTTTTTCCCCCTCGTCCTACTCTTTCCTTTGATTGCCTTGGTGTTTCCGGTATCCTGGCATTCCAAAGACCCTTTTTCTTTATTTACTGAACTAGGTCCACTCTCCCCTGGGCATGTTGTAGTTTCAAGTAAGGTTCCCCCATTCTTTGGTCCCCGTTCATCCAACCATTCCTCCACTACCTCACAACTTTTCCTATCTACCTCTGGTGCCCCCACATCTTCAAAACCCATCAGCCTGGATTTTGGGTTTATCCCATAAGACATACCCCCCTTGCGCCGGCCCACTTGTTGAGCCCTCATCATGCTTATTATTTTCCATGGTTACCTTCTCCACATCCCCCCAGGATTAGCACTTCCCAATACGGTACCCTCAGCAATGGTGAAATTGTCTGCGTCGCTTTGCCGACCCTAGTCCTCTTCTTCTTCTAACTCCGGCACAAACTCATCCTCCGAGAACAGAGGAGGACGAGGAGGACCGTCATCGTCGTCTTCACTATTATGATCCGAATCTGAGGTAACTTCTTCATTATTCTTCAAGATTGGTTGAGTTAAGCCATTCCAATGCATAGGGCCACACCACTCCTCAAGGACCTTTATGTGGAATAAAGTTTCGTTGATTTGCGCATGAACCACCATGTTGAATACATCATAGTGATTTGTTAGAACCATAATTCTCGCCACATCCATTGCGTCTTTCTGTCGCGTGTTCTCATCAACACCAAGATACACACCAAATCTACCAGCCAGAGCCTCAAAAAATTCAGTATTCCAAGCGTGCGTCGGAATCCCATGACATCGCACCCATACGACCCTCTCTTGGTCCGTCTCTGAAGGGCTCCAATTCCTTATAACACTGAACCTCTCTAGCAACCAATCCTGCGCGTCAGCGATGAGCGCCGGCATCATACCCTCTTCAAGTTCTTCTAAGAGGACAAGATTTGCCACAAGTGGGGTGCATTTGATGGAGGATACCCCTTGCATATTGAACCATTCTTGCACCATATGCGCGCTTCCGGCATTCTTCACCTTCCCTACGTACATCTTCTTGAAACGATTCATCTCCTCCTCCTCCGACACTTCGTAGCATAGATCATAGAGGTTCTTTTTCCTAAAATAAACAATTTTCTGGTCTTGCCCTTCCGGTAGCATCCCCTTTGGCTCGTTCCTTCTTCCCCGTGTTGGGTTTCGCACCTCCATGTTGCGTACCTCATTGTGTCCCTGCCTCCCTTCGGTTTGTTTCTTCTCCACTGCCTTCCACACCTTTCTAATGCGTTGATCGGCTTCGTTTCTTTCCGGTTCTTTGGAATCTCGCAACGTTCTTTGAAATCTTGGAACATTAACGAAGATCTTCTTGGTACCAATGATGATGTTATCTAGTTTCACCGCAAACCATCTAGGGTCTTTGACGTTGCGGAATCTGGCAAACCCGAACCTAAGACCACTTCGATTTCGCTTGAAGGGAATAACAACTTCCACCACGTCACCATAGTAGGCGAATGCCTTGAGCATGTCCTTTGCTCCATGCGAGTCCGGAATTTGTGAGAAAAAGAAGGAGCAAGTCCCTTCATGGCTTCCGTTCCAATTCATGCATGCGATATCCATTCTTCCTCGGTGAATGGTTGTTCAGCTCCTCCTTCTTGTCACCGTTTTCCATCCTTCCCCCTCCTCGCCGTCACCACCACCGCCTTCCCTCATGATTCTCCCTTCCACATGCAGCTTCGCACCGCCACCCTCCCCACTCGTTCTCCCTCGCCCACTTGCGCTCTCCCCCCACCTCCCTCGCCCTCTCCCTCCACGGTCACAGCCCCCTTCTTTCCTCCTCCACCAATCACCGCCCCCCACCCATGTATTTCCCCCAGCCTCGCGCGCCATCACGCCCTTCCCCTCCCCAATCTTTCTCCCTCGCCCTCTTGCGCCAACAAACCATCCCCCTCCCTCGTTGAATGGGCGCCATCAGTTGCGCTCTCCCACACCGAACCTCCCTCCGTTCCTTCCCACTCCATCGCCACCCTCACCGTATGATCCCCCTCCGCCGTACACCCCCCTTCCATCTCCCTCCCATGTGTTTCCTCTTTTGTCTCTCATACCCTAACCCTAACCCTAGCAGACCCTCACGAAAGTTCTTTCCTCTCGGCCTAGAAATAAGAGTGTCCATTGTGACCCACCTCTCTTTCCTGGGAAGCTATTCGGATTAACAATGGATACCTTGGAAAATGAAGCTTTGTTTGTGAGCCACTCGATATCTGAATCTGTTCCAGGTAACAACTTCTCGAGACATCAAAAAGGTCGCATATACTTCGTTGGCGACGATGATTTAGGAGTTTATGTGGTTAATGAGAAACGATTTTTTAAGGTGACCCTTGCTCCTAACGATACATTCAATTATCCAATTTGGGTCTTGCCTAGGTTTGCATTTGCGTGTGACTGTAAACTTCATGACTCAAAAATGTTGAGGAAGCAAGAAAATAATATAAATAATCTGCATCAGGAAAAAGATCTTGTGAGTTTCCCATGGGAAATATATGTAAACATTTTGAGAATGGTGTGATAGTTTAAATATAATGAAATTATCAATGCAAAAATCAATATCATGAAGTAATATGTATCATTGTTGATATTAATCTTGTGATATTAATAACTGACTAAATTAAACAAATCATATATATATATATATATATATATATATATATATATATATATATATATATATATATATATATATACACGGCTACAACATTTTTGAGCTAATGCACTTTTCTTTGTACAATTTTTTATTGACTTGGCTCAGTGAAACAACTTTTGTTTTTTATATGGAATGGTTAAAAATCATTATCATAAATAAATAAAGAATGGATGTAAATTAACTTGTTTTCATTTTGTACGAGAACTTGAATAAATATCGCATACTTTTATTTTTGTAAATGCCGGAATTGTGTGATTGTGTGTCTCTATTTCTCTAGTGAGCGAGTCATGTATGAATCCATCAATATACATACAATATATAACAGGCTACATCCTACCCATTGTAGAAAGAAAACAACTTTTCTAAAAAGCAATTTAGTTTTAGTTTTGTAACCTATAGGTTATACATGATATACTTGGAGCTTACTCTTAAATATAAGGACACTATAGGTTACACATGAGATACTTTAGGCTTAACCTTAAAGATAAGAACACCATGATAAGTAAAAAGGAGTCAAAATTAAGGGAAACCTCATTAACTAGTATGAAATACTCCTACTCAAAACCTCATTAGCTAGACAAAGAGAAGAGATAGTGGATCACCTTGCCTAACTCATCTCTTATAAGGAAAGTAACTAGCAGAATGACTATTAACTAAAAATGATAATATTTTAGAGCCAAGATTAGTCATGACTCAATCATATTTTGATTAATTCATTCTTACGGTAAATTTGTTTTTGTTAGTTAAATTTAAGGGCACCAATAAGACCCTATGATATGTGTCTCTGTAAATTTAATGTCTCTTAATGAATTTGATTGAGAAATAAGATAAGAAAAACATGCTTGCTATTGGATCACTAGGATCCTTTGGAATAATTTACAGGAAATTCTATTTATTCTGTTTTAGCTTGTTATTGATTGTTGTAATGTGTTTAATTGAAGCATGTTTTGTTTTCAAAGTGTATAAAGGAGTATTAGATGATTTTAGTTCATGTTTCTATGTTTAGGATTGGATTTGAGTATGTTGGGAAAGTAGAATTAGTAAGAAACACTCATCAACACTAATTAGCGCCCCAAACGCATGATTCACTGGGAGTAAATAAACATTAACGTCCCAAGCACCAAACCATGGGCTCCAGATGCAAGCCCGTGCACCCCCAGATGCTTGCCTATGCATCCAAGCTTTTTCCAAAAAGAGTCAAACATTGTCTGTAACACCCTGAACTTTAGTCGTCATAAAGTCTAGAGTGTTAACCATTTAACAAAATCAGAGTTCTAAATCGCTTAAGGATTTGAATAAAACATAGTCCCAAGTGGCATACATACCAAAAAGGATAACTTAAATGACATAACTGAAACAGTTTACATGATGTCATTCCTCAAACATAGTTCAAATCCAAAGAACGAATTAGACTTAATACATTAACCTAGGATTTACATGATCAAATACTAGGGCGTCTAAAGCTATAATACATAACTCTTAGCCAGGCAAACTAAACAAACATAAACAATATTGATCCGAAAGGATCCCTCGATAATCTAAGCAGCTACAATCGCAGCTACTTCTCCTCGGTCTGCTTTGCTTTGTCCTGTCAATCTGAAAATACCACAAATAAAACAATGAGATTACAAATCTCAATGAGTTCCTCCGAGACCCCTCACATGTCCTCTCGGTGTTTTCTAAACTCTATTGTTTCCTCTTTACCTCTTGTCCTCTTTTGTTACCTCTTTTACCTCTTTAGCATAATCCATAAGAAATCTGAATAATAGCAGTTTCAGCGAAGAACTCCAACCCTACCTTGACCGAGTAATGCTAGGGCCTTGAACTCAGGAGTCATGACCTCCCATTCCAAATATGCTACATAACCTCTTGGGATCGTCATCCCCCTCGTATATTATGCCTCTTATTTAATTTATTAGCCTTTTCTCACTCGTGGACATTAACAATTGAATTAATACAAGTTTATGATCCTTAAAACATGTTAGAATCCAATCATATCACAATCATCCATTAATACTTCATTTGGGTTAGGGTTAGCATTGGGAAGGAATTGGAACACAAAAGGGTTAGGGGGGTACCAGATGATGGCACGGTCCGTGCCAGTTTCTCAGCACCACGAAATCTGTGTTTTTCGACTAGTTTCCTTTCCCTTTTCAGTTCCAATTCGTCCCAAACACTAAACCGAATCCAATGCCTCATCATATCAGTAATATTTCCAGTCAAGAACACAATCAATCAAAAAATACATTTCAATCATTAACAATTACATGAGTTCCCAATCAACAACACGAATACGCATTTTTTACGAAAACGGTTTCACAACTTGTCAATACAGCACATGCAAGTTCAGTTAGTTTAGAATCCATGTCATACAATGACATGCAACTTCAGAAAAGCAAAAATTAAGTGAGGAACTCACATGTAGTTGCTGAAATTTCAAATGCAAGTTGGAATGTTGCTCTCTCTTCACAAAACAATCCCCAAAATCGAAATGCTAGGAAACCAATCAAAACCCCAATGCTCCTACTTCGAATTCTAGCTCCCAATCTTCCCTTTGTAAACTCCAATCAAGAATGTGACCCTTGTTCAGCTTCAATGAACTCAAAATACTCACATGCAAGTTAAATCCCAGCTACTCAAGCTCCCTTCACTAACATGCAAGATAGTTTTTCCATGGCTCTCTTCAAGTTGGGGTTTGGACAGATTCTTGAAGTTGAGTTTGGGAGAGATTTTCTTTTTGAAATGGGTAGAAATAGAAGTGGGTGATGTTGGATGAGTGTGATGGATGTATTAAGGAGAGAAGGAACAAATGACTCCCTAAGCCCTGTCTCTCTCTCTCTCTCTCTCTCTCTCTCTCTCCCTCTCTCCCTCCCTCTCTCTCTCTCTCTCTCTCTCTCTCCCTTTTCTCTCTTTTGAAAATCCGAAATTGCTTTGAGTGTGTGTTTTTGTAAAAGTGAGGGAGTGTTTGGTTGGCTTATGAAATGTCTATTTTGACCTTACTCTCATTTCCCCACTTAATTAAGACTACTTTTAATTAATCAAATTAGCACTCAATGCACACAAATATCACATTAAAGCAAATTTGACCACCAATCATCGACTCAAACAACAATTAACCAACTCACTTAACAACTAACAATTAAAATTATTTACTAACCAATATAATTAGAAACATTCAACTAAATAATTAAAACAAGGAACTTGGGGGTGTTACACCGTCCATCCACCCCAAATGTTGTTTGCAGCGCCATAAGCGCCTGTTGCAGCAATTTTATATCCCTTTGCATCGTTTTGGTCATAACTCGCCATTTGGATATTTGATTGCGGTATTCTTGGATGCTTCAAAAAGCTAAAAGGTCTATGTGAGATGATTATGACTCTAATAGAGTTATTTAATTAATTCTAACTTTAAGAATAATATTCCGTTTTTAACCCACTTGTAAGCTATCTAAGTATGGTGTTTAGAAGAATAATATTCCATAAACCCTTAAGGCTTAATTAAAACATCTTTTGTTGGTGTTTAGAAGTATTTTTAGTAAATTCCTTAAATTGTAAAATTATGAAGATAAACTGTAATATCCTAGGCTAAGAATTAAATTGGTAACACTATCTGATGTTGCCTTCAATCTTTAGGTTTTATGTTAAGAATCAGATTGGTAATGCTTTATGATTTTGACTTCGATTCATAAGTTTTATGTTAAGCCGGTTTAGAATTGGTGAGAATGAAATGATAATGCTTTCCAATTAATTCTTATGTGATAAATATATACTCTTGTTTACTTGTAGTGGCGAGGGGTAGGTATTGGATAAAACAGGCTTAAGAACGCTTAGGTTCAGCCCTTCAGATAAGACCTCCTTTACAATACTTCGTTGGCTATTCATGGCATTAAGGTAGCTATGTCTATTACACCTATATGATTTTAGAAATATGATGTGGATAGCACACGTTATCTACGAGTATCTATGATTTTCTTGGAGTGTGGTTTAGAAATATGATGTGGATAGCTTCGAATTGCATGTGGTTAATAAAATGAGATAACTAGTGCATGTGGACAAGTTTACTGAAATTTTAATCTCATGTTTGCTAAATTTAAAAAGCGAGAATGCTTAATATCCCAAACATTTCATCCCCAAACTTTCCGGATCTTGAGTGGCTCCAATACATCAACTTGGTTTCATTTTTCAAACCGTCATCATTTAAAAGAAAATTACTTAGATATCCTCATTTATAATATATAATATAGAGAAAACTACTCATGAGGTTCCTTGAACTTAATTTAAAGTTTCAGATTCGTTCTTTATCTATATTTTCTCAATTTTCGTTCTTTGAGATTTGAAACGTTAGCTTTGCAGTTCTTTTTGTTGAATTTCTATCAAACCCCGTGAAAAAGTGTATATGGTTGTTATGGTGTGGATGTGTCCACTTATATGTCTTTTATGTTCATGTGCCTATTTACAAATGGAGATATGGCATTAGAACTTTGGACCTGTGGTCTGTCTGATCTTGAGGGTTATACCAACAACTTACATGTTGTTATGGTAATATGTCTTAGTGATATTTGTGTTGACGAAAATTGCTGATATGGCTGTAGTCGAAGGATGCTGACTGCAGTCGAAATTCTATAGTCGAATTTCAGAAGTAAAATTTCGACTGATGCTGTTGAGTGTGAAGGACTGCTGCGAACTAAATGTGCAGGAATAGAAACTATCGAAGAGGAAGACCGTCTGTCGAATTGTACTGATGCTGTCGAAATTAAACCTGCAAACACAGAAATGTTATATAAACAACCGGAGGCGTCTTGCGACTGCCCTGAAGAATTTATCCGCCTCTACAGCGCAAATTCCCCGAGGTACAACCGGGTCTTCTCAATCGCAGTAGCGAAAGAGGTATCAGAACTAGCAAGAATAGATTGTGAAACAGGAGAGCAACCCAGAGCTCTTTTTCAAGAAGGGAGGAAAAATGAGTTTTCTGATATGTCTTTCAAGTGCAACCCGAAATTGTTTATATAGGCTTTAAGAAAAATAGCTGTTAGAGACATAGGCTCCAGCAATCAATAGCCAGTCAAAACCGTTTCGAAAATCAATTGTAATCAAAAGGTTTTAACTCTGCGGTTACGGAATAAATGGGTTTAAAAGAAAAAGAAGTCGTTGGAAGAAACTGACAGTTACAAAATAAAGGAAATTAAGTTTCAGTTTTCGACCCAGATTGTTTTGCCAATCAGTTCGACCAACTTGCAGTTTTCGACCTGAACTTTCCGTTACAAATTATTTCATAAAACATTTCGACCTATGATTGGGCGTATACGGATAGGCTGATAAAAGTAGTATTTTATTTAATAAAATTAGTACAAAGCCAGTCGAGCGCGCAGGGGGGGGGGGGGGGGGAATCGAAAGATTCGCACTGAACCAAGCCATGTTGGTCCCTGCTTGTGCGCGCGAGGAAGTCCCTTTTAGTTACTTGTTTACTAGCTCTCATTAAGCTTTAGTATATGAAGACTTTGGTGAATCCAAAGCCAAGCAATGTGGGACTTCTCACTTTTGAAATATCCTTTTATTTTTAATAAAATACAACAATTTGCACCCCTCATTTAGGGCCCATTAACGATTTTGCCCATTAACAGCCCAACCAAATCAACGGCTCAGATGTCTCCTCAAGATCGGTTGGCTCAAAATAAACAACACAAACACATTCAAACTCTATAAATACCCCATTCAATGCTCATTAATGAGAAGCACTTTTTCTAACAGAACACTCATTCACTCAAATACTGACTTGAGCGTCGGAGTATCATTGCAGGTACAACATCGCCCCTCACGATCGAACATCCCAAGATCGAACATCTTAAGATCGAACATCTCAAGATCGAACCTCTCAAGATCGAACCTCTCCAGATCGAACAAAATCTTCTTCTCAAGGCCTGAAGACAAACTGAATCAAGGATAAAATATCTACTAACTGCGTAATACCGATCTCTAAAATCGGAAGCACAGTACTGAACATTGGCGACCACAGTGGGAGAATCCAGTACCCTATTTTTCTCACCAACTCCTTGAACTTATTAAATGGCACCAACGCGCCGTTCTATACCGACTAGTCTCATGGCCGAACCTGAGCTCGGCCCTCAGCAAACCCCTGAAGGCCACGTCCAGGAACTCACGAACTCGTCGCAAACACGAAGCCGATATCCCAACACGGGGCCATCCCGAGCACATTCGGGCGCAGATGAAACGAGGCTACCATCTCCTCCTCAATTACTTCCGGCCTTGACAGACGCGGCTCAACAGCTCGTTCAGCTATTGGCTCGGCAAGAAGCCGTAAATGAAGAAAGAAGCAACCGTTTCGCTAACCTCGAATCCGAAGTAGCGAGACTACAAGGTCGGAACGTTCTGGACCAGCAATCATCCGGGCAGGGATCCCTGGAGGAACGACGCCCAACTCGAAGAAGACTTTTTCATCGATCACCCCCTCGGAGAAAGCTCAATCATCGTTCCCCTGCACGCCGTCAACGAGGAAATGGTTCCCGTTCTCCTCCGGCTCGACAACATAATGGTCTCGACGATCTTCGCCCTTCCCCATACCATCACCAAGGAAATGATTCTCGTTCTCCATCAGCTCGACAATATGACGATCTTGATGATCCACATTCTCCTCCACGCCGCCACCGAGGGAATGGTTCCCGTTCTCCTCTGGCTCGCCATTTCGACGATCTTGAAGGCTCGACCTCGTCAAGGAGACGATCAAGAAGCCGTGACAACATTCAAAACAATCAAACACGACGATACAGACATCCTGAACCTCATCGCAGACACCAACCACTGTCACGGGCGAATCAACCTGGGCGAAAAGGTCCTTTCACAAAATCGATCGACAACTTCCGGGTCCCACGGTATCTCGAAAAACCACCTGGAGGACTGAAGACTTATGACGGGACGGGAGACCCCGACAGGCATCTAGACCAATTTAACACAACCATGCAGTATCGAAACGTACCCATGGAAATGAAATGCCGAATATTCCCTTTAACCCTGGACAAAATGGCTTCCGAATGGTTTCGGACGTTAAGATCGAATACCATTTCCTCATGGGACCAGTTAGCGAAACACTTCTCGGTGCACTTTGCCCATTCCAAGAGCAAACCCAAAAACAAATATGTTTTAGCATCTATTCGGTCCCCAGCATCGATCGTTTGGTCGACAACGCTTTCAGTTTCCGGTTATTATCCTTCATGGACGCATACTCCGGATACAACCAGATCGCTATGTTTCCCCCAAATCAAGCAAAAACCGCCTTCATCACTGACCGAGGAAACTTCGCGTACCGCGTCATGCCATTTGGGTTAAAGAACGCTGGAGCAACTTATCAAAGAATGATGAACAAAGTGTTCCAAAACCAGATCGGTAAAAGCGTAGAAGTCTACCTCGACGATATGATCGCCAAGAGCAGAAGTGATGACGACCATATAAGCGACCTAAGAGCGATTTTTTATGAGGTACGAAAGAATAGAATGAGGTTAAACCCAGAGAAATGCACATTCGGAGTTCGAGCAGGGAAATTCTTGGGTTTCTTCTTAACAGAAAGAGGAATCGAGGCGAACCCGGATAAATGTCGATCCGTCACAGAAATGCGAACCCCGACGTCCAAAAGGGAAGTGCAAAAACTTAATGGAATGATAGCTGCTCTATCTCGTTTTATATCAAATGCAACATTCAAATCTCTTCCACTTTTTAAAATCCTTAAAAAAGAAGAAAGAGATTTCGAATGGACGCCTGAGCAAGATGAAGCTTTGAAACAACTAAAAAAATCCCTCTCCGAGCCTCCAATTTTAACTCGACCAAATGAAGGGGAAACCCTATACCTATATCTGGCGGTCTCGGAAGAAGCTTTAGCTGCCGTTCTGGTGCGCGAGCTCGAAACCGGGCAAAGCCCGATCTACTTCGCAAGCAAGGCTCTGCACGGAGCTGAGAGTCGTTATCAGAAAATCGAGAAAATCGCCCTAGCTCTCATTGTCGCAACTCGACGCTTTCGAGCCTATTTTGACACCCACCAGGTAGTCGTCCGAAATAACTACCCCATCAGGCAGATACTCCATAGACCCGATCTGGCTGGAAGAATGATCAAATGGGCGGTGGAACTCTCAGTTCGGGATTAAATATGAAGCTCGAACAGCACTTAAAGCACAAGTTTTGGTGGATTTCATCGCCGAGATGACGCCTGCTAACATCGAATTTGACATATGGATCCTATATGTCGATGGGTCCTCTAATCCAAAAGGGAGTGGCGCTGGGATCATGCTAGAAAGCCCGACGGGGGTCATCATCGAAGTTTCCCTTACATTCGGTTTTCCCACCTCGAACAACCAAGCAGAGTACGAGGCTTGCATCGCCGGACTTCGCCTAGCAATTGACCTCCAAATCCAACAAATAAAACTTCATACCGACTCTCTCTTGGTGGTCTCCCAGATCGGAAGTAAATACGAGACCAAAGAACCGATCCTACAAAAATACCTACTTCAGGTACGGTCGCTAATGGCTAAATTTAAAGCAAGTGAGATAGTTCATGTCCCGAGAGCGGAAAATCAACGAGCTGATATCCTCGCCAAACTCGCAAGCACAAAAACCCCTGGGAACCAGAGGACAACCATCCAAGAAACACTACACAAACCCAGTGTGTCTCTCGAGCCTCCGTTTAACTCGACCATCTGTATGCTCGAAGAAACGGACAGCTGGATCACCCCAATTGTAGAATACATCGTCGCAGGAACAGAACCCCTAGACAGCAACGATGCCAAATACATCAGGAGAAGAGCCTCAGCTTTTTCAGTCATCAACGGAACACTTTACAAAAGAAGCCTCTCTTCCCCGCTAATAAAATGCATCGAGGGAGAGGAAGCAGCCTATGTATTGACAGAAATTCATGAGGGAATCTGCGGCCAGCACATGGGAGCTCGATCTTTAGCACGTAAAACTCTTCGAGCTGGTTACTACTGGCCGAGCATGATTGGCGATGCTAGTGATCATGTGAAGAAGTGCAAGAAATGCCAAATCCACGCCAATGTCCACATAGCTTCCCCCACAGACCTCACAAGTTTATCCTCCACGTGGCCCTTCGCGTGGTGGGGAGTGGACTTACTCGGACCTTTCGCAAAGGCGCCAGGACAAGTCAAATTCTTGATCGTCGCCGTAGACTACTTCAGCAAATGGATAGAAGCAGAACCCTTGGCGACCATCACTGCAAAAAACTGCATAAAATTCTTCAAAAAAAGCATTATGAGCAGGTTTGGGATCCCCGAGGTAGTAGTGACGGACAACGGAACTCAATTCACAGACACGGGATTTCGAAAACTAATGCTCGAACTGAAAATTAAACACCATTTCACTTCAGTAGAGCACCCTCAAACCAACGGTCAAGCAGAGGCTGCAAACAAAGTAATACTGAACGGGCTGAAACGACGTTTGGACAATGCTAAAGGAAATTGGGTAGAAGAATTGCCTTACGTCCTCTGGGGATACCGGATGACCCCCCAAAGCTCCACTGGAGAAACACCTTTTAGGCTCTCCTACGGCAGCGAGGCGGTCATCCCCGTCGAGATTGGCGAACTTAGTTGGAGAACGGCAAATCCCAAAACACAAAGCAATAACGATCAAGCCTTAAGAGAAGAACTCGACCTCATCGATGAAATCCGAGGTCGGGCCTCGCTCCGAGAAGCAATCATCAAACAAAGGGTTGCAACCAGATACAACACCAAAGTCGTTCACAGAGATTTTGATCCAGGCGATCTGGTACTCAGAAGGGCTGACGTAGGTCAGAAAAACGCCTCCCAAGGAAAGCTCGCCCCAAACTGGGAAGGCCCCTACCGAATTTTATCTAAAACCGGTACGGGAGCCTTTAAATTGGAGACCCTCCAAGGAAGAAAGACTGAGAGGACTTGGAACGCAACAAAACTGAAAAGTTATTATCCTTAGAAAGAAATCATGTACTCCGATCTTATGTAAACTAGCAACAAGTTATTAATTAAAAAAGAACTTGACCTTTCTTTCAAACGCTTTCAAAGCTTCCCAAGGTTCTCACCAAGTCTCCACACATTCTTGATTTTCATCAAACAGAATGTAGGGACCAAATTCCCTCCACCGGGAATCAACTGGGACCAATCTTAGATGATCTCCCCAAAGCGACCACCCAAGGTCGCAAACTCTTTGAGAAACAGTTAAATCCGAGCCGAGTCATGGCAAACTATCTCAAAGAGACCGGGTCTTCAAGGGTCGAAACGTCCTAAGAACGACCATCGGCCACAGCTGCCGATACCCCTATAGGGCGAGTTAAATCTGGGCCGAGTCCTAGTAAACTGTCCTATAGGCTCGAACCCGGTAAATCGAGTTCCTCATTTACCGACGTTCTTACATCATACGCCACGTGCAGAATTGAAAAAGCACTCGTTAAAGCTCGGAAACGACATACATGACGTGCGGAATTCAAAAGCATTCATTAAAGCTCGTAAAAAGAGCTTCGCAAAATAAAGGTCTGATAGACATATTTCAAAAAAGGATTACAAATATTCCCAGTCTAAACCGAAAAAGTTTCGGATCTATACAAAACCTACATAGATAAAAGCATACACCAGGAACTTCTGCAAAAAGAAACGCCATTGAACATCAAGCAGTGGAGGTCGGAAAAATCACAGTTTTCTTTTCCGTCCGAGCATCGATCTTAACAATCCTACCCCCTTCAACCTCATGATCGGCATCGATAATCGAGCGATCCAAATTGATGGAAGGACTGACCAAAGCAATTTGCTCCTGGGCAGACTCAAAACCCTCCCTATACAGCTCAATTGCAGAATTTGCGGCTTCACGAGCCTCCTTCCTAGCTTCATTTGCAATCTTCGTAGCCTCCTTAACATTTTTTCTGCTCTGCTGAAGGGCTGCTTGAAGCTCCGTAATTCGAGCCTCAGCATCGCTGCTTGTTCCGACCCCTTGTCATACCCCAATTTTGTCCGGCTTAGGTCAAAACCCTAATTTTCCACACGAAAAATGCATTTTGGGTCCTAGAAACCGCTCCAAAGTTTTTGAAATCATTTTTAGGGTTAGAATGCACTTTTTGGGGAAATTAGGGTTTTTAGGGTCAAAAAGGGCATTTTGGTCATCACTCACAAAAGATTTCATAAAAATGATTTTTGCATGAAAATATTTTTAAAACCCATGCATGCATAATTGAATAGGACATGATATGAAAATAATTTTTGGAAAGGCATATAATCGATTTCTATTATGCACCAAAGGGCATGAGTCGATTTATAGTATTTTCTAAAGGCCAAGAATCGATTTCTTAATCATATGTTTAAAGCATGAAATCGATTTCTACATATTCTCAAGACAAAGTTAAAATCGATTTCCTTCTATTTCAAGAGACTATGAAATCGATTTCAAAGCAATCCTATAGGCCATGAATCGATTCCTCATTGTTTTAACTAAGGGAAGAATCGATTTTCACCTATAAAGGAGGTCCTGAAAATCGATTCCTACTTGTTTCCAAAGAACAAAGAATCGACTCCCATGTTTTCCAAAATGTAAAGAATCGATTCCTCACTATTTCAACTATCCAAAGAATCGATTCTTGAGGCTTCTAAAATGATAAGAATCGATTCCTCACCTTTTTAACTTCATGTCACAATCGATTCTTCACTTTCATTAAATATTTTTTCATATCTACGTCTTCCTAAGCCTATATATAGGAGTCTCATTCTCCACTCTTGACACACACGAACACACACATTTTTCACGAGATCAGAGAAAAAACCCATTTTTCGAAATCTCTCACATTTTAGAAAAAAAACTCTTCTACACTTTATTTTTGCTCTCTTCGTTCCGTTGGTCCGTCAGAGCCGATCTTTCGCTAAGAGTTAGTTGGGGTTGCATTCTTCAAGTTGTAAGATTCGCCTTCATTAGAGGTATTTCTGTCTTTACATTTGTCATTATTTAATTATTGTGATCCATGCCAAAACTGCCCTATGTGATTCTATTTAGCTTTAGTTGTTTAAGTTGATGATTGGCAATGTGATTCACACTTGTGCACTTGTGCACTTAATCTTAAGTGTGAGGATTGACCAAAGTGATTCAACATTCTTTGATACTTTGGTCGCTAAATAATTTGCTTGCTTATGCTGGCCAATGATCATGATTGAGGCAACTCTTTTGCTTGAGCTTACAGTGTCATCGTCTACTCTCATATAGAATATCATCAATACTTAGATAGGTCCATTCCTTACATTGCATCTTCCACTAGATGTGCATTTAGATTCCCTTGTGTTTTGTAGAAATATTTGAGTATGGTTCTCGCCTAGCATCTTCCACTAGATGTGCATTTAGGTTCAATCTTGCCTACTCTTGTATTTTTGCTTGATGCCCAATTCAAGTTCCCTCCTTGCCTATCTATGCGTTGTGATCTACTATGTGTAGTTTAGACTTGATTTCTGTTGGCGAATTCAAATATTGTTGCTTAATGATTTGATTCCACTGATTGTGTTATGCTTGATTCCACCAATTCTTTCTCGCATTCATTGTTTTCATTTCTAAACGACCTCGCACAAAAACGGTTACTAGTGGCAATCCATCACAACCTTCGATTGGTTTGATTGCCATGAAAGCCTCAATTTCAAAAGAATTTTCGTAAGCATAAAGCAAGCTACTAGTGATAATCCATCACAACCTTTGTTGGTTTGATTATCATGAACGCGTCCAATTTCAAAAAGCATTTGTCTAGGTATCAAAGAATCAAAAACAAGTTATTAGCGGTGGTCCATCATAACCTTTGTTAGTTTGATCATCATGAAAGCTTTCATTTTCTAAAACCTCATCAAAAATATTTTCATTTTTAAGGCTCGTTAGAACTACGTCGCTTTGATTCCCATTTGGGATACGTAGGAGCGAGTCACATTCTCGTCAAGCGCAACCATAAAAAGTTTAGCATTTGCATAACGAAAAGAAAGGAGTTATTTCCGTAACAAAAAAGAATCACTTTCGCAAACCGAGATCATTTTCAGAACAAAAACCTTTTTCCTTTCTAAAATTATTTTCAACCCATCGTCGCTAGTGGTTAATCAGAACCCTTGTTCGTCTAGCCATTGGTAGCGATGTCTTTTTCCCCAAAGAATAACAAGCGATGATCACTCACAGCCTTTGTTAGTTTGATCATTCGTGCCAGTCAATCTCTTTCGAAAACCACTTTCAAAAAGACAAATAAAAAACGGGTTGCTACTAATAGTCAATCAGAACCTTTGTTCGTCTGACTGGCGGTAGTGACTCTCATTTTTAAGAGTACTTAGCGGTGATTACCCATAACCTTGGTTAGTTTAATCATTCACTAAATGCTTGTCCTATTTCAAAAACTCACTAAAAAGATAAAAGACAAAAACCCTTTTCAGGACAAAGAAGAACTACGTAGCTTTGAATTCTCCATCGCACCGGGAGATACGTAGGAGCGGGTCACATCCCGTCAAGCATAACAAATAAAAATCATTTTCACAATAAGTTTTCAACAATTATTTTCAAAAGAACCTAGAACTACGTCGCCTTTGATTCTCCACCCGGAGATACGTAGGAGCAGGGCCACGCCCCTGTCAAGCGCAAAAATAAACAATTTCTAAAATTAAAGAATATACAAACAGACCTCCTTCATTTCAAAAGCAAAAATCTTATTTTCAAAGTAGGGGATTAAGTCGGCCGTACGGCCGGGTTAATCATCGTTTTAAGATAAGTGAACTGTGGTCCCTCAGAGCCCCAGCGCTCCTTCAGCCCTCAGTGGCCCTTCAGAGCCCCAGTGCTCCTTCAGACCCCCAGTGGTCCTCCAACACAGATCACATAGTCCTAAAACCCCTACATTAAAAAACACCAACCCACAAACATTTTCTACACAGAAGAACAACGTAGCTTTGAGTTCTCCATCGCACCGAGAGATACGTAGGAGCGGGCCATGTCCCGTCAAGCGTTTTTTCTAAAAAACCATTTCCCCCCCTTTTTCATAATAAATAAAGATTTTCATTAAGATTTTTCAATAAGAAGTAGAGAGGCAAAATTAAGTATTTTCAAGTCAACACACTAAAACCACACATTTAATTAAAGGTTCCCTCTCAGTTGAGAGGACGTGTGGGGTGCTAACACCTTCCCTGCGCGTAACCGACCCCTGAACCCTATTCTCTAGTTTCGCAAGACCAATCGCTTTCCAAAAAAGGGTGTCACACATACGTCAAAATAAAACCTCAAGTCTCAAATAAAATAGTACGTCATCAAATGTGCAATACATAGCACTCCACAATAGGGGGACCTCAAAACATCGAAAACTACGTCATAAAATCCAACGACAACGCAGCGGAAAGTAAATCAACCCATCAACAGTATAAAAATCTAAGTACATCAGCAAAGCATCAAATACATCCCCCCAGGTGCTACGTATCAGAGCATGACGACTCGACTCAAAAAGTGAAGCTAAGGCCTTCACTGGGAATCACCTGCACGTTACCAACACGGGGGTAACATTCAAACAGGAAAGGGTGAGCATCATTTCAATCCATATAATAGAAGATATGATAAGTACTAATCGTGGGCTACTCTCTAGAGCAATCAGCATCCAAAACACTAAATATTCACATCACAATCATCATTCACATTACTTACAATAACTCATCCCATGTCATGTAGGCATATGAAATGCAACCCACTCGCGGGCATATGCATGAGGTACCTTTTCACAAACGTCGCTTAGCCCTTAAGGCCTCATCGTCACTTAGCCACATGGGCCTCAAAACGTCACTGGGTTTATGCATATGGGGCATGAGACACTATGACATGCACCACTCGCAAACACACACATACACAAATACCCAAAATCATAGTCAACTATGTGACCCGTCACTTACCAGTTTGCTCACATGAAGCACTGCACCTGTCAAATTCCCAATCAACACACAACGTCACTTGGCCCTTTAGACCTTAACATCACTTAGCCTTTCGGGCCTCAAACGTCACTGGGTTTTCATCATCACTTATACAATAAATATCATCAGCTCAAACAATAGCCACTGAGGGCAAAAAACGTCATTTACTAGCCACCAAGGGCATCATCGTCATTTACACGTCATTATAATTAATATTAGCCACTAAGGGCAAAACAGTCTTTTACACGTCATTATAAAATAATATGAGCCACTAAGGGCAAAACAGTCATTTAACTAGCCACTAGAGGCATCATCGTCAAAATCATCATTTTGACACTAAGTCGTTAAAACCACTGGTCGTACGCAAAAGAGAGTTTTTAAAGTCATCAAAAATATCTTTTCATTGTCACAGCAACGATCACCGGGAACAGCCACTTGGGGCGCCCCAGCAACCTTCAGAAATAATAAGTCTTTATTTTTAAAAATGGTACACGCAGATGGACAACTGAAAATGTTTCACAACGCTTTTTGAATCGCTCGAAACGGATGTCTGAGTCAAAAGATACAGCGAAAACAGTTTTTTTTGAAAATATTTTGGGACATCCTGAAAACTGGCGCCATGGGCGCCCAGGCACCTGGCGCCCAGCAAGGCGCAACACACACACGGGCGCTCAGCGCCCAGCGCTGGCACCCAGCGCCTCAGCGCAACACGCAACGCAACACACACGGGCGCCCAGCGCCCAGCGCCTTGGCGCAACACAGGAACACGCGCACACGGGCGCCTAGCGCCCAGCGCTACACACGCACACACGCACACAGGCGCTCAGCGCCCAGCGCTGGCTCCCAGCGCCCAGCACCCCAGTCACACACGCACAGCAACACACACAGCGCCCTTGGCGCCCAGCACAGGGCGCCTGGCGCCCAGAAACAGTACCAGCACCAGATTTTAGCCCAATTTCAGCACAAAACATTATTTTTCTCAAAAATTTTCACATGATCAACACAACCCAAAATTCCAACCACCAAAATCAAACTTTATTCACATCATAAAAATCATTTTTACTCATTATCAACATCAACACTATGGCACCCTAGGCGCCTATGCACACCCATATGCCAACCCTCAAGCATCCCACACACCCAATTGAAATTTCATGAACACACAAGTGCCATCATCATCAAGCCAAACACATAGATCACATCTTAGGCATGTTCAAACAATAAATCAAACTCGCCTATATATATATATATATATATATATATATATATATATATATATATATATATATATATATATATATATATGTAAAATCAACATCAAAAACATATCAAGAACACATCAAGAAATCATGGCATGCATCAAGGATCTAGTCTAAACCCTAGATCTAGGACCTATCATGAGATCTATTAGATGGAAGGATAGAGCTCCTCCTCCTAGCATCACACCACCCCCAATTAAGACAATTCCAATAAATAATTAAAACCCAATTAAATAAAAGAAATACCTAAATACTTAATTAAATAAATTAATTAAATATTTAGGGTGTTACAACTCTTCCCCACTTAGAATATTTCGTCCTCGAAATTTACCTGATCAAATAATTCTGGGTAGGACTCTCGCATCTTGCTCTCCAGCTCCCAAGTCATACTCTCGCCGGCAGCTCCTAGCCAAACCACTTTCACTAATGCAATCTCCTTGCCTCTAAGCGCTTTCACTTCACGATCCTCAGTCCGTACGGGCATCGTCTCCACAGTGAGATTATCCCGCACCTCTACATCATCCATATGGATCACATGAGATGGATCCGAAACATACTTCCGAAGTTGCGACACGTGAAACACGTCGTGCAAGTTCGAAAGATTTGGCGGTAAAGCCACTCTATAAGCCACATTTCTGATTCTTTCAGAAATCTGAAAAGGACCAACAAATCGAGGAGTGAGCTTCTTCGATTTCAACGCTCGACCAACACCGGTAATAGGAGAAACCCTTAAGAACACATGCTCACCCTCCTGAAATTCTAAATCCTTCCTCCGCTTATCATGATAACTCTTCTGACGACTCTGCGTAGCCTTCATCTTTTCACGGATCATCTTGATCTTCTCCGTAGTCTCCCGGACAATCTCCGGTCCCAACACCACACTCTCTCCCGACTCATACCAACACAATGGCGTTCTACACTTTCGACCATACAATGCTTCAAATGGTGCCATCCCGATACTGGAATGGTAACTGTTGTTATAGGTAAACTCAATCAACGCAAGGTAGGAATCCCATGAACCCCGTTGTTCCAATACACAAGCTCTCAACAAATCTTCTAACGACTGAATTGTTCTCTCTGACTGACCATCTGTCTGAGGGTGATACGCCGAACTCATTTTTAACTTTGAACCCTATTCCTTGTGCAAACCCGTCCAAAATTCAGAAGTGAACCTTGGATCTCTATCTGACACAATACTCTTCGGAACACCGTGCAACTTCACAATTTCTTTGACATAGACCTCTGCCAACCTCGACACCGGATACGTGATATTAAAAGGAATAAAGTGAGCAGACTTCGTTAACCTATCAACGATCACCCAAATAGCGTCATGACCCTTAACTGTATTCGGCAATCCCGTCACAAAATCCATCGCTATGCTATCCCACTTCCACTCTGGAACTTCTAACAGTTGCATTAACCCTGCAGGCTTCTGATGCTCAACCTTAGATTTCTGACAGGTCAAACAGGCATACACAAACTGTGCCACATCTCTCTTCATACCATACCACCAAAACATCTTTTTCAGATCTTGATACATTTTCGTCGCTCCAGGATGGATACTCAACTTGCTACGGTGACCCTTCTCTAATATTGCCTTTCTCATTTCCTCATCATCCGGGACACAGATCCTACCCCGGAACCTCAACGCACCACTGGAGTCTAATTTGAAATCTTCATCTTCAGATTGACCAACCCCATTAATTAAATCTACTAACTTGACATCTGTCTTCTGAGCTTCCCTGATGCTGCCCAGGAAATCGTTATCGATCTTTAACATTCTCAGCTTGACACTGCGAGATGTCATTTTACATACCAAACTCAAATCTCTGAATTCCTCGATCAACTCTAATTCTTTCACCATCATTGCCTACATATGCAAAGACTTTCTGCTTAAAGCATCAGCCACGACATTAGCTTTGCCGGGATGATAATTCAAACCAAAGTCATAATCCTTCAAGAGCTCCAACCACCGACGCTGTCTCATATTCAACTCTTTCTGATCGAACAGATACTTTAGACTCTTATGATCACTGAACACTTCAAACCTCGACCCATAAAAGTAGTTCCTCCAAATCTTAAGCACAAATACCACAGCAGCCAATTCCAAATCATGCGTAGGGTAATTTTTCTCATGAACCCGCAACTGCCTCGACGCATACGCAACGACTTTCCCATCTTGCATCAGCACACCCCCAAGACCCATTTTCGAAGCGTCACAATATACAACGAACGGTTCCTCCGGATTAGGCAACGTCAAAACAGGCGACGTCGTCAATCTCTTTTTCAGTTCCATAAAACTTTCCTCACACCGAGCATCCCAAACAAAAACTTTACCCTTACAAGTCAACTGAGTTAACGGAAGGGCCAACTTGGAAAAACCCTCGATGAACCTCCTGTAGTACCCAGCCAAACCCAAAAAAGCTTCTAATCTCTATTGCGGACTTCGGAGCCTCCCACTCCAACACTGCTTCTACTTTTGCCGGATCAACCGCAATACCATTACCAGAAATCACGTGCCCAAGGAAACTCACTTCTTTCAGCCAGAATTCACACTTTGATAACTTAGCATACAACTTTTTCTCTTTCAGAACTTCTAACACTGTCTTCAGATGCTCAGCATGCTCTTCCTCTGACTTAGAATAAACTAGAATGTCATCTATGAAGATCACCACAAACCGATCTAGGTAATTATGGAAAATACGGTTCATATATTCCATAAATACACCAGGAGCATTGGTTACACCGAATGGCATCACTGAATATTCGTAATGCCCATACCTCGTCCTGAATGCTGTCTTCTGAACATCCTCATCCTTCACTTTAATCTGGTGATATCCGGACCTTAAATCAATTTTGCTAAAAACACGGGCACCCACTAACTGATCCATCAGATCGTCGATCCTCGGAAGCGGATACTTATTCTTGATAGTTACCTTATTCAACTGACGATAGTCCACACACAACCTCATGCTCCCATCTTTCTTCTTCACTAACAATACCGGAGCTCCCCACGGTGATACACTCGGTCTCACAAACTTTTTCTCAAGCAATTCTTCAAGTTGCGTCTTCAACTCAGACAATTCCGACGCCGACATTCTGTACGGTGCCATAGACACAGGCCTCGTACCAGGTACAAGATCAATCGAAAACTCAACTTCTCTTTCTGGTGGCACGCCCGGAATTTCATCAGGAAAAACCTCAGGAAACTCGCGTACCACTTTCAATTCTTTAATAACAGCCTGACTCTCAGCAGACAACGATGCCATCAACGCAAATAGCTGAACTCCTTCTTTCCTCAACTTCTTCAATTGACCAGCAGATACCAAAACGGAATCTTCTTCCCCGAAGCTAACAGACTTGCTACGACAGTTGATATGGACGTGATTATTCTCTAACCAGTCCATGCCTAAGATTACATCCAGACCTCTCAACGGCAAGCAAACAAAATTCACAATAAAGTCCCTGCCGAAGATCGACACGGGACACCGAGAACATACTTGGGACGTAATCACCGACCCCTTCGCAGGAGTATCGACAACCATATCCCCACACATAGCAGATAAAACAAGACCCAATCTTTTACAACAATCAACAGATATAAAACAATGGGTAGCACCAGTATCAATAAGAGATTTCAGAGAAGTACCATTAATAAAACACGTATCTCTAATCAGACCATCCTTATCATCAGGCTCCTCTCCTGCCAATGCAAATACCTTCCCAGTAGACCTTTCCTTCTTCGGCTTTGTACACTTTGTACTGATATGCCCAGACTCACCACAGTTGAAACACACCACATTCTTGACCTTACACTCGGCTGCCATATGACCATTTTTACCACAACGGTAGCAAACCCTCTCATCAGACCTGCATGTAGTACTCTTGTGGCCAGGCTTGCCACACTTATAACAGACAATGCTAGCAGGGGAATCTCCCCCACTAGAACTCTTACCTCCAGCAGCCTTCTGATAACTCCTACCCGCAGGAACCTCATACGGCTTGCTTCGACTCTGAAACTTACCCTTTTTCTCAGAAGTAGCTTTGTAATGAGCAGTACTGTCCTCCTCAAAGATTCTGCAACTGTCAACCAGATCCGCGAACACCCGAATCTTCTGATAGCCAATGGCCTTTTTAATATCAGGCCTCAACCCATTCTCGAACTTTATGCATTTAGAAAATTCAGCTGTAGCCTCACTGTAGTGTGGATAAAATTTTGCTAATTCCACAAATTTCGCCGCATAGGCAGTCACAGACATACCACCCTGCTTCAGCTCCAAAAACTCTATCTCTTTCTTCCCTCGGACGTCTTCAGGAAAATATTTTCTCAGAAATTCTCTGCTGAATACCTCCCAAGTAATCTCTTCCTGCACAGCCTCTAACCTCTGCCTAGTAGCCAACCACCAGTCGTCGGCCTCCTCGGCTAACATGTGGGTACCAAAACGGACCTTCTGCTCAACAGTACAGTCCATCACCCTGAAAATCCTCTCGATCTCCTTCAACCAAGCCATAGCACCATCTGGATCATATTTGCCCTTAAAGGTGGGCGGATTCTCTCTCTGGAAAGTAGTCAGACTTCGAAAACCAGCGTTATCTCCAGCATTCTGCTGACCCTGCACCGCCTGAGCCATAGCTTGCAATGCAGCAGCAAGAGCAGCGTCGTTTCTCCCAGCCATTCTGAACTATCACTGCAGCACAAACCAAAAATTCAGAACTAATCTATTGTCATAAGACACTATGACAGGACAACATTGGCCGGACAGACCGAACTGCTCTGATACCACTAATGTAACACCCCCTTTTCTACCCTTTTATTTTAATTAAGAAAATCAGAGTTCAAAAATCATTTTTGATTTTTCCACAAGGGTGTCACACATACGTCAAAATAAAACCTCAAGTCTCAAATAAAATAGTACGTCATCAAAGGTGCAATACATAGCACTCCACAATAGGGAGACCTCAAAACATCGAAAACTACGTCATAAAATCCAACGACAACGCAGCAGAAAGTAAATCAACCCATCAACAGTATAAAAATCTAAGTACATCAGCAAAGCATCAAATACATCCCCCCAGGTGCTACGTATCAGAGCATGACGACTCGACTCAAAAAGTGAGGCTAAGGCCTTCACTGGGAATCACCTGCACGTTACCAACACGGGGGTAACATTCAAACAGGAAAGGGTGAGCATCATTTCAATCCATATAATAGAAGATATGATAAGTACTAATCGTGGGCTACGCTCTAGAGCAATCAGCATCCAAAACACTAAATATTCACATCACAATCATCATTCACATTACTTACAATAACTCATCTCATGTCATGTAGGCATATGAAATGCAACCCACTCGCGGGCATATGCATGAGGTACCTTTTCACAAACGTCGCTTAGTCCTTAAGGCCTCATCGTCACTTAGCCACATGGGCCTCAAAACGTCACTGGGTTTATGCATATGGGGCATGAGACACTATGACATGCACCACTCGCAAACACACACATACACAAATACCCAAAATCATAGTCAACTATGTGACCCGTCACTTACCAGTTTGCTCACACGAAGCACTGCACCTGCCAAATTCCCAATCAACACACAACGTCACTTGGCCCTTTAGACCTTAACATCACTTAGCCTTTCGGGCCTCAAACGTCACTGGGTTTTCATCATCACTTATACAATAAATATCATCAGCTCAAACAATAGCCACTGAGGGCAAAAACGTCATTTACTAGCCACCAAGGGCATCATCGTCATTTACACGTCATTATAATTAATATTAGCCACTAAGGGCAAAACAGTCTTTTACACGTCATTATAAAATAATATGAGCCACTAAGGGCAAAACAGTCATTTAACTAGCCACTAGGGGCATCATCGTCAAAATCATCATTTTGACACTAAGTCGTTAAAACCACTGGTCGTACGCAAAAGAGAGTTTTTAAAGTCATCAAAAATATCTTTTCATTGTCACAGCAACGATCACCGGGAACAGCCACTTGGGGCGCCCCAGCAACCTTCAGAAATAATAAGTCTTTATTTTTTAAAATGGTACACGCAGATGGACAACTGAAAATGTTTCACAACGCTTTTTGAATCGTTCGAAACGGATGTCTGAGTCAAAAGATACAGCGAAAACAGTTTTTTTTGAAAATATTTTGGGACATCCTGAAAACTGGCGCCATGGGCGCCCAGGCACCTGGCGCCCAGCAAGGCGCAACACACACACGGGCGCTCAGCGCCCAGCGCTGGCACCCAGCGCCTCAGCGCAACACGCAACGCAACACACACGGGCGCCCAGCGCCCAGCGCCTTGGCGCAACACAGGAACACGCGCACACGGGCGCCTAGCGCCCAGCGCTACACACGCACACACGCACACGGGCGCTCAGCGCCCAGCGCTGGCTCCCAGCGCCCAGCGCTGGCTCCCAGCGCCCAGCGCCCCAGTCACACACGCACAGCAACACACACAGCGCCCTTGGCGCCCAGCACAGGGCGCCTGGCGCCCAGAAACAGTACCAGCACCAGATTTTAGCCCAATTTCAGCACAAAACATTATTTTTCTCAAAAATTTTCACATGATCAACACAACCCAAAATTCCAACCACCAAAATCAAACTTTATTCACATCATAAAAATCATTTTTACTCATTATCAACATCAACACTATGGCACCCTAGGCGCCTATGCACACCCATATGCCAACCCTCAAGCATCCCACACACCCAATTGAAATTTCATGAACACACAAGTGCCATCATCATCAAGCCAAACACATAGATCACATCTTAGGCATGTTCAAACAATAAATCAAACTCGCCTATATATATATATATGTAAAATCAACATCAAAAACATATCAAGAACACATCAAGAAATCATGGCATGCATCAAGGATCTAGTCTAAACCCTAGATCTAGGACCTATCATGAGATCTATTAGATGGAAGGATAGAGCTCCCCTAACCTTTCAAAGAAGAAGAGCTTGAACCCTAGGAGTAGTCACCTACAGAGCCACAGCAACAACGGTGATATCCTCTCTCCTTGATCTTCGAAATCCCTCTTCTCCTTCTCCTCTTGTGTTCGACTTCCTCTTCTCTTGGCCGCCCCTTGCTCTCTCTTTCTCACGCTCCTCTCTTTCTTTCTTTCCAATTCGTAAAATCACAAGTGAAAACCCTAGGCAAGACTCCTCACCAAAATGCGCCTAGGTCAAGCCATTGGGCCATGGGCTTCACTTAAGCCCAATCCATTCGAATGCACCTCCTCCTCCTAGCATCACACCACCCCTCAATTAAGACAATTCCAATAAATAATTAAAACCCAATTAAATAAAAGAAATACCTAAATACTTAATTAAATAAATTAATTAAATATTTAGGGTGTTACAGTAGTGCTCCTTCAGACCCCCAGTGGTCGTCCAACACAGATCACATAGTCCTAAAACCCCTACATTAAAAAACACCAACCCACAAACATTTTCTACACAGAAGAACTACGTAGCTTTGAGTTCTCCATTGCACCGGGAGATACGTAGGAGCGGGCCATGTCCCGTCAAGCGTTTTTTCTAAAAAACCATTTTCCCCCCTTTTTCATAATAAATAAAGATTTTCATTAAGATTTTTCAATAAGAAGTAGAGAGGCAAAATTAAGTATTTTCAAGTCAACACACTAAAACCACACATTTAATTAAAGGTTCCCTCTCAGTAGAGAGGACGTGTGGGGTGCTAACACCTTCCCTGCGCGTAACCGACCCCTGAACCCTATTCTCTAGTTTCGCAAGACCAATCGCTTTCCAAAAAGGGTTTTCCTAATATTTTCCTTAATAAATATTGGTGGCGGCTTCATTGTCTTAGGAAAAGTTGTGAACGAGGAAGGTTCTCCCTCGGGGACTTTTCCGGGCGCAACAGCTGGCGACTTCACTGGGGACTAGAAAACATTTTTTTCAAATGTGGGTCAAGCCTAATTAATTAAGTGTGTGGTTTGTGATTGATTTGAACATCTTGCTTTGCCTCTATTCTTCTTCTTTGTCATAAGCATGTTGCATCCATATGCATTCTTCTTCTATGTTTGCTTTTGTTTAAAATAATAGATAGTTACTTCTTTGCTTAAATGCTTAGTTCCCTCATGCATATTTCCCCTCTCTTGTCATGTCCCCTTCTTCTCAGCTCCCTTTATGAGGTAAGTAATGTGTTTGTTGTTGGCACCCTAGATCAGTTGAATTTGATTGGTATTGAACCCTAAGGTAGACGACATGTTATGGCTTTCTATGGTCTAGACTGTTCTGGATCTTCATTTGCAGGCGGGGTAGTTTTTAAGGAAATACCCTTCGCACACACACACACACTTGTACCTTGAGATTATACGATTAGAGAAATAGACCATAACCTAGGTCTGTTAGGATACCTTAGGATGAGCAGATTCGAGTAGTGGGAGCCCATCAGGACCTTTGTCCGTTTGGCTACTCGCGAAAGTTTCAATCAGAGTTGTGCTCTTTCATGATGCTTCGTATCTAGCAGTTTGCTGCATTTACAGGGATTTTCATGAGAGGGACTGTGGCTCTAATGACCTTTGTGAGGGTGTGAATAGAGCTACATGAGAAGATTATCCCTAAAATACCTTAGATCATAGGTTCTACCCCCTTTTAGGTCACAAGGGCTTTCCAAATTGTGTGTTGCATCGTTGCATTCAGTTCAATCAATTTTTCCTTCAAAATTTTTGAAAATCAAAAAAAAGATATGCTTTCCCTTTTCAATAAACGCCTATATGAGGTGGCATATAGTGTGAAAATTTTCAAATCACCACCTGTAAATATCCTCTTTCTGCAAAAACACAAAAAAGAAGCACCCTTGCATCATTGCATCATTACATCATCGCATCATTTGCATTGCATAAAATTTCAATTTTGAAAAAAAAAACCATTCATCTTGCATTCCCTTTCATTACATAAAGATAAAACAAAAAAAAAAACAATTATCATCTGCATAGCATAAGCATTTCATTTATAATCATGCAAAAATCCTCGTCAAGTTCATCCAAGACGAGGCATTCATGCATAAGCATTATTTCAAAAAAAAAGAGACACAGTAGAACTACGTAAGCTTTGATTCCTCATTACAATGGGGATACGTAGGAGCGGGTCATACCCCGTCAAGCACATTTTTCTAAAACCTTTTTTCCAATAAATCATTTGCATCTCCAAATAATTTTCAAAATCATGTTCCAAAACTAAAAAACAAAAAAAATCATTGTGAGTATCATGCATTTCATTGCACAAAAAAAAATGAAAAAAAGAAAGCATCTCATTCATAATCATGAATAAAAATCATCATTTAGAAAAAAGCATCATTCCTGCATCTTTCATCATTCAAAAGAGAAAAGGGGCATTGGTATTTCATACTTTGCTTTGCCTCTAAAAAAATTATCATTTAGAAAAAAACATCATTCCTGCATCTTTCATCATTCAAAAGAAAAAAGGGGCATTGGCATTTCATACTTTGTCTTGCCTCAAAAAAAAAAATCATCATCATTTAGAGAAAAGCATCATTCCTGCATCTTTCATCATTCAAAAGAAAAAAGGGGCATTGGTATCTCATACTTTGCCTTGCCTCTAAAAAAATGGTCATTTAGAAAAAAAAAGAAGCCTCATTCCTGCATCTTTCATCATTCAAAAGAAAAAGGGGACATTGGCATTTCGTACCTTGTCTCGCCTCTAAAAAATAAAAAAAATCAAAAATCATTTTGAAAAAAAGGGGCATCATTCTTGCATCATTCGCATTGGCATTCCATATTTTGTCTTGCATTAAAAATAACAAAATTATTTAGAATAAGCCACACTCTTCGAGTGGTCATTCTCCACGCATTTGCATCATACTTGCATATCATTCATTCATTGCATAAAATAAAAGTTGTGATGAGAAGCGAGACGTTCTTGCGAAACAATCATCCTTTTTGAAAAAGTTTATCCTTACTTGGTTGCAAACTCAAGGTGTTCCAAGGCACTCAGTTTTTCACATCAATAGCTCATTTGTATTTCCTTCAAAAAAAAGACATTACATCTCATCCATTCCATGATAAAAGACTGAAACAGTTCATCAAAAAAAAAAGTTTTCATATCATGTTAACTCTCTGTAAAGCGTTCTTCTAGTAAGCATGCATGCCACGTGCAGTTTCTCTTGTTTGAGTCAGTCAATTTCCTTCATTTATCATCATTCCCCATCCAAGTCTAATCCCGCCCCGTCCACCCATAAAATGCATATTCTCCCCATCAGTGCGTATTTGACTTTTGGGTTCATTCTAATGCTTTAAGTCCTCCATGCTGGGGCAAGTCGGTGATCATTAAATTCCCCTTGATTAATATCATATTCCTTCAGTGCAAGTCTCTCAAAAAAAAAATAATAATAATATAATAAACAAGAAAACAAGCTCGCTAGGTTGAAAACCCGCAAAGGGCGGCCTAGGCAAAAAAGAGCGCACGGTGGATTGAAAACTCGCAAAGAGCGGTCCAGGCAAAAATTAGGGCACAAAAAGGAAAAAAGAGCAAACACATGAAGATAGATAAATTATTGTTCTAAAGTTAAGTCTTATAGAAATAAGCAATCGGGATTTGAAATGAAGTCTGGCCATCTCCTCAAAAACCCCAAAATCCCAGAAAGTCCCTTTCCTACCCACCTTGAGCCAAGAAAAACCAAAATTCAAAAATCACCCTAGACAAGGATCACCCCAAATAAAAAAAAAGTGCATCACTTTTTATCAGCTCACCCGAGTCAAAAAAAAAATCAAAAAAACGGGATCCAAAAATGAAAATCCCAAAACAAAAGAAAATACAAAAGAAATGTAAGTGGTGAGCTGGTACATGTTACCACAAAATACATGAGATCCTTGTCTAAGTAAACCTTCAAACACTTCATCATTCCAACACCTAGTTCCATAAACCTTCAAACACTTCCTTTGGCCTCAACATTAAACCCCTTAGTCAATCTACCATGAGACACGAATTTGCTTTAACAGAGCCCAAACAAGCCCAATAACCATCTTCCTCATAGACCATTAACCGTCAATCACCGCCGAACAAAACTCATCCTCCCATTAGCCTCAAACACTTCATTAAGCCTAACCCTCCTTCCTCCACAAAACACCACAATCCCGAAAAGTCCATTCCGATCAATGACCGGTTGCTTTTGTTCACTCAAATTCTAATCTTAGGACGAACAAGCTTATCTATGTACAATGTGTTTGCTCAAAAGAAAAACAAACGATCAGAAAAAAGAAAGCTGATCAAGAAAGAATAAACCCTCAGAAAAAAGAGAACTGAGGAAACAAAAACGAACAGTCAGAAAAAAGAAAGCTGACAAAATAAAAAAGAGGGACTTGCACTCCAAAGCACATTCAAGATGCGGTTTAGTGATCACCAAGTAAGGATTCTTTCGCACCAAAAAGTCAAGACATCAGTAGAGAACCAAAGCTTTGCACTGAGAATACCACTCAGATCCAAAAGTTGGGGCATTCTCTTCACCACCCACACACCCTTGTCTTGGGAAAGTCTGTTCAATGCCCATCCCATGTCACTCCAGTTGTCAATGTCATTCCAAAGTTGGGCAAGTGCATTCCCATTCCTTCACCTCATTCATTCCCATAAAAACCTCACCGGGGCAATCTCTCAACTCACTATCCTAAACAAGGACTTGTCATTCTAATTGGGGTAGCTTTGTCCTTGTTATGACTGAGGCAACATCAAACTCTATGGGTTGAGACAAAATCTCTTTTGCCCCACCTTTCATTTCAAAAGCCGAAGCATTCCCAATTCATCATCTTCTACACCCCTAGTTGTTGTCACCACTAGACAGGGGCAAGCTATTCGCTCATCAAAGACCTGAATTGGGGCAATCTTGTATCTCTTGATCCCTCATAAGCTTCGGCAATAGCCATGTCTGTCATTCCTTCACTTGCCATAAATGTCCATGCCCTAAACCAATTCCAAATTAACTGACTCATTCATTCACATTTGCACTCCTATGCATGCTTACTAGATAATGCTTCAAAGGAGAGAACACAAGTTGTTTACGTGATATCTAAAATTCAGTCATCATGGAAAGAAAGATAAAACAAGTGAGGTTGTTTGTAAATAAAAACCTTGAGAACACCGGAGTTTGAATCAAATTCAATTTTTCAAACAGAATGGTCAATAATCATCTCAATCCCTTGCATTCAAAGTCTCGCATCTCATCATCACAAAAATGTCTACCTCACGCATCTAGGCATCTCAATCTATTCATTATAGCATATGCATCAAAGCATTACATTTGCATCTTCACATTCATCACATAGCAAAAAGAAAAAAACGTTCCACGTCAGTTGCACAGAAAAAGCAGAAATCTTTTCATTGCATTGGCATCATATTAATGTTCGCACTTCATAAAAAGAAAAAAACAAAATCATTGCATGTCATTCATCACTAGAGCATTACATTTTGCATCAGATATTTCATAGAAAAAGCAAAGAAAGCAAAAAGAAAACAAAGAAAAGAAACCACAAAAGCAACACAAAAGCATTCCATGTCATTCATCATTTCACAAAGCATTCCTTTGTCATTCAATCATCAAACATTAAAGCAGTGCATATGCATCATATTAACGTTAGCATTTCCATAAAAGAAAAAAAAAACAAGAACCATTGCATCAAACATCAGAGCATTGCATCATATTAATGTTTGCATTTCATAGAAGAAGCAAAAAGAAACAAACAGAAGTTAGAACAGGAGCATTTCATTCATCAAAGCATCAATCACCGCATACATTTGCATTCAAACATCAAAGCAATACAGTTGCATCACATCAATACTGGCATCTCATAGAAGAAAAGAAAGCTAGAACATCCCATGTCATTTATCATTTCATTTCATAAAAAAAAGAGTTTTCCTTTGCATGTCATTAAAATACATGAGCATTCCATGTCATCAAATACCAAAGCTTTGCATTCGCATACCCATGATTCTTAAAAGAGAAAAAAGAGAAGCCAAAAGAAAGAAAAGAGAAGAGCCAAGAGAGCAACAAAAAGAAAAGAAAAGAAAGAAGAGAAGCTAGAGAAGGAGAAAAAGACATATAAGAACAGGAGAAAATCATGCATTCATCAGACATAAGCAAAAGAAAAAGAAAATCATGCATTGCGTACAGACAAGAGAAGAAAAGGAAAATCATTGCATTCATCAAGCATATAAGAACAGTAGAAGATCATGCATTCATCCGACCTGGACAAAGGAAATAAGAAACTCATCATTCATCATAAGAAAAAAGAAAACAGCAATCATGGCATTTGCATTGCATGCATTTGTTCATTTTCAGCTACAGGTACAAAGAGAGGATGAGCACTTCGGTGTTAGCCCTCGCCCCCAGATTCCAGAAAATGTTCCCCCAAGTTGGGAGTTCAGAAAGAAAAAAAAGAAAAGAGAGAAATAGAAAAGAAAGAGAGAAAAGAAAAGAGAGCGCTCAAGCGCGCATTGCGGATCGGAGCACAGAGATCATCGCTCCCTTCTACCCAGGTCTCACATCGTGTACGAGCAACGCGATGGACCGCAGCCCCATGTGAGGTTCAACGGAATAGTTGTATCAAGCCTAAGATACAGTGGATGCCGTGCATTGATCAGTATATCAGTTCCAGAGCTGATAACGATCCCCCCGGTCGCTCAAAAAGGCCAACAGGAAGAGCGTGCTCCTCAAAGCCACGTGCAAACTCGGATTCGTCAAGAGTTCGTTTAAGGATTACAGGTTTTAGGCAGCCTGGGCAATTTACCGCTTTCTGCACGCAAGTGCCCATTTTACTTTTCTGTTTGCACGCCAAGTGCCCATTTTACTTTTCGGTTTGCACGCCAAGTGCCCATTTTACTTTTCTGTCTGCACGCCAAGTGCCCATTTTACTTTTCTGTCTGCACGCCAAGTGCCCATTTTACCTTTCTGTCCACACACAAGTGCCCATTTTACTTTTCTGTTTGCACGCCAAGTGCCCATTTACTTTTCTGTTTGCACGCCAAGTGCCCACTTTACCTTTCTGTTTGCACGTCAAGTGCCCATTTTACCATTTCTGTTTGCACACCAAGTGCCCATTTTACCTTTCAGTCTGCACGTCACTGTTCATTTACTGTTTTCGCATCAACACGAAAGTGTCTATCTTTACAAAAAAAAAAAAATTCGGGTTTCTCCAAGTAGACAAAATTGGTATAATTTCTGAATTCTTTATTTCGATTTTGCCTCGAAATATGTCTCGCGCAATTCATATTTCTTGTCAAAATCTAAATAAAGAGGGGCAGCTGTCATACCCCAATTTTGTCCGGCTTAGGTCAAAACCCTAATTTTCCACACGAAAAATGCATTTTGGGTCCTAGAAACCGCTCCAAAGTTTTTGAAATCATTTTTAGGGTTAGAATGCACTTTTTGGGGAAATTAGGGTTTTTAGGGTCAAAAAGGGCATTTTGGTCATCACTCACAAAAGATTTCATAAAAATGATTTTTGCATGAAAATATTTTTAAAACCCATGCATGCATAATTGAATAGGACATGATATGAAAATAATTTTTGGAAAGGCATATAATCGATTTCTATTATGCACCAAAGGGCATGAGTCGATTTATAGTATTTTCTAAAGGCCAAGAATCGATTTCTTAATCATATGTTTAAAGCATGAAATCGATTTCTACATATTCTCAAGACAAAGTTAAAATCGATTTCCTTCTATTTCAAGAGACTATGAAATCGATTTCAAAGCAATCCTATAGGCCATGAATCGATTCCTCATTGTTTTAACTAAGGGAAGAATCGATTTTCACCTATAAAGGAGGTCCTGAAAATCGATTCCTACTTGTTTCCAAAGAACAAAGAATCGACTCCCATGTTTTCCAAAATGTAAAGAATCGATTCCTCACTATTTCAACTATTCAAAGAATCGATTCTTGAGGCTTCTAAAATGATAAGAATCGATTCCTCACCTTTTTAACTTCATGTCACAATCGATTCTTCACTTTCATTAAATATTTTTTCATATCTACGTCTTCCTAAGCCTATAAATAGGAGTCTCATTCTCCACTCTTGACACACACGAACACACACATTTTTCACGAGATCAGAGAAAAAACCCATTTTTCGAAATCTCTCACATTTTAGAAAAAAAACTCTTCTACACTTTATTTTTGCTCTCTTCGTTCCGTTGGTCCGTCAGAGCCGATCTTTCGCTAAGAGTTAGTTGGGGTTGCATTCTTCAAGTTGTAAGATTCGCCTTCATTAGAGGTATTTCTGTCTTTACATTTATCATTATTTAATTATTGTGATCCATGCCAAAACTGCCCTATGTGATTCTATTTAGCTTTAGTTGTTTAAGTTGATGATTGGCAATGTGATTCACACTTGTGCACTTGTGCACTTAATCTTAAGTGTGAGGATTGACCAAAGTGATTCAACATTCTTTGATACTTTGGTCGCTAAATAATTTGCTTGCTTATGCTGGCCAATGATCATGATTGAGGCAACTCTTTTGCTTGAGCTTACAGTGTCATCGTCTACTCTCATATAGAATATCATCAATACTTAGATAGGTCCATTCCTTACATTGCATCTTCCACTAGATGTGCATTTAGATTCCCTTGTGTTTTGTAGAAATATTTGAGTATGGTTCTCGCCTAGCATCTTCCACTAGATGTGCATTTAGGTTCAATCTTGCCTACTCTTGTATTTTTGCTTGATGCCCAATTCAAGTTCCCTCCTTGCCTATCTATGCGTTGTGATCTACTATGTGTAGTTTAGACTTGATTTCTGTTGGCGAATTCAAATATTGTTGCTTAATGATTTGATTCCACTGATTGTGTTATGCTTGAATCCACCAATTCTTTCTCGCATTCATTGTTTTCATTTCTAAACGACCTCGCACAAAAACGGTTACTAGTGGCAATCCATCACAACCTTCGATTGGTTTGATTGCCATGAAAGCCTCAATTTCAAAAGAATTTTCGTAAGCATAAAGCAAGCTACTAGTGATAATCCATCACAACCTTTGTTGGTTTGATTATCATGAACGCGTCCAATTTCAAAAAGCATTTGTCTAGGTATCAAAGAATCAAAAACAAGTTATTAGCGGTGGTCCATCATAACCTTTGTTAGTTTGATCATCATGAAAGCTTTCATTTTCTAAAACCTCATCAAAAATATTTTCATTTTTAAGGCTCGTTAGAACTACGTCGCTTTGATTCCCATTTGGGATACGTAGGAGCGAGTCACATTCTCGTCAAGCGCAACCATAAAAAGTTTAGCATTTGCATAACGAAAAGAAAGGAGTTATTTCCGTAACAAAAAAGAATCACTTTCGCAAACCGAGATCATTTTCAGAACAAAAACCTTTTTCCTTTCTAAAATTATTTTCAACCCATCGTCGCTAGTGGTTAATCAGAACCCTTGTTCGTCTAGCCATTGGTAGCGATGTCTTTTTCCCCAAAGAATAACAAGCGATGATCACTCACAGCCTTTGTTAGTTTGATCATTCGTGCCAATCAATCTCTTTCGAAAACCACTTTCAAAAAGACAAATAAAAAACGGGTTGCTACTAATAGTCAATCAGAACCTTTGTTCGTCTGACTGGCGGTAGTGACTCTCATTTTCAAGAGTACTTAGCGGTGATTACCCATAACCTTGGTTAGTTTAATCATTCACTAAATGCTTGTCCTATTTCAAAAACTAACTAAAAAGATAAAAGACAAAAACCCTTTTCAGGACAAAGAAGAACTACGTAGCTTTGAATTCTCCATCGCACCGGGAGATACGTAGGAGCGGGTCACATCCCGTCAAGCATAACAAATAAAAATCATTTTCACAATAAGTTTTCAACAATTATTTTCAAAAGAATCTAGAACTACGTCGCCTTTGATTCTCCACCCGGAGATACGTAGGAGCAGGGCCACGCCCCTGTCAAGCGCAAAAATAAACAATTTCTAAAATTAAAGAATATACAAACAGACCTCCTTCATTTCAAAAGCAAAAATCTTATTTTCAAAGTAGGGGATTAAGTCGGCCGTACGGCCGGGTTAATCATCGTTTTAAGATAAGTGAACTGTGGTCCCTCAGAGCCCCAGCGCTCGTTCAGCCCTCAGTGGCCCTTCAGAGCCCCAGTGCTCCTTCAGACCCCCAGTGGTCCTCCAACACAGATCACATTGTCCTAAAACCCCTAGATTAAAAAACACCAACCCACAAACATTTTCTACGCAGAAGAACAACGTAGCTTTGAGTTCTCCATCGCACCGGGAGATACGTAGGAGCGGGCCATGTCCCGTCAAGCGTTTTTTCTAAAAAACCATTTTTCCCCCTTTTTCATAATAAATAAAGATTTTCATTAAGATTTTTCAATAAGAAGTAGAGAGGCAAAATTAAGTATTTTCAAGTCAACACACTAAAACCACACATTTAATTAAAGGTTCCCTCTCAGTAGAGAGGACGTGTGGAGTGCTAACACCTTCCCTGCGCGTAACCGACCCCCGAACCCTATTCTCTAGTTTCGCAAGACCAATCGCTTTCCAAAAAAGGTTTTCCTAATATTTTCCTTAATAAATATTGGTGGCGGCTTCATTGTCTTAGGAAAAGTTGTGAACGAGGAAGGTTCTCCCTCGGGGACTTTTCCGGGCGCAACACCCCTGCTTCGGACGCTTTTTTCAGATCGTCCTCCAAGACGACGATTCGAAGCTCCAAATTTTTTATCTTCTGATTAGCCTCAGCCACTTGCCCCTCCAAACCTCTTTCCTTTTCTTCCAGCTCCTTTACGCGAGTTTCCGCGAACTCCGCCCGGCGTACAACCTCCCCCTGGCTTTCCTTCAAAGTTTCAAGTTCTTGTTTAGTTCAAGCGAGCTCTTTCGACTTCGAAGACACATCCTCCACAAGCTTCACTCTTTTAGACTTCTCAAGCTCCAACAAGTCTGCAAACACGAGAATAAGAAAAATCAGGTTGGCTCGGAAAAGATCATGAAAACGAAAATCAAACAGGAAAACACCTACCCTTGGCTCGTTTTTCATATTTCTCTTTCTCGATCTTATGAACCTCGGCCAAGTTCGCCAATAATTTAACAGACGCCCCGACAGGATCCTCCTGCCATTGGGCATAGTTTTGTTCCAAGAAGCCCTCCTCTAAAGGTACGGCCTTGTTTTTATGCTTCGGTCTCCTTGAGGTTTTACTCCTTTTATCCGGCCTTTGCTCGCCACTTGCGCCGGTACGCACCCTCTTCGCCGAGGCCCCTGCACCAATATCGGGAGCAGCTGGGGGAGGAGAACTGGAAACAAGATCGACCCGAGCCTCATAGGCAAGGTCCTCTTAGGTAACAGTGTTGATCGGGGAAGCAGCAGTAACCGTCCCAACGACAGTCTCAATCTGGGGAGACGTCGGAAGCGGAGCACCCACTTCCTCAACATCGTCAGATATATCGACGCTCCTCATCGCCAGCGCCTTCATTGCGGCAAGCTTCTTTGGGGCCATGGTATCTGGAAAAGAAACAAAAATGGGTCATACAAACTACAGTCAAAAATATGCAAAATTCGAAACAAGAAAAACGAACTACCTAAGACAAATTGCACTCGTCTTTGCTTCCCAGCCTGAACTATCTTAGCCGCAGGGATACCCCGATACTTATGTTTTGAAAACGGAATGTTCTCAGAAATAAACATCTGGATCCTCTTGGTAAGAAGATCGGCAGCGTTCAGTCGATCCTGACCAACAGAAAAAGAATTGGTGGATCGTTCAAAATGGGCCTGACTCCAACCGATGGGAAACTTGGTGGACACCAAAGTCCGACCATCCTCGGAAAACTTTCCCACTCTCTCGATCGCTTCATCGGTCACCGGCTCGACCCAGTAATATAACTCCTTCCAATTCCCCTTCAATGAGTTCGCATAAGCTTTGAAAATCTTGGCCCCTCGCCTCGAGCGAAGACTGACATGCTCGCGATCGGACTTATTTTCACTGCTGTTCCGGTTGATCTCAAACAAATGGAAGAAGAGCAACGGCGAGACCGGTCTCTCCAGGTGAAGGCACATTAGTTCGTAGGCTCGAACAAAAGCCCACGCGTTTGGATGCAACTGAGAAGGCGCAACATCCAAAGTCGCCAAAACTGTCTGCTCGAACCAGGTAAAAGGAGGACGGATATTCATCTCATTTATCAGCATATGGTACAAAGTGAACTTGAGCTCTCCAGGCCACAAAGCCACGTGCTCTCCTTTCTTCATTCCCTCAACTCTCCAAATTCGCTTCGAGCGACTGGAAGCTTTCCTCCCGACCATCTCCAAATTAAAACCGTGCTGGTACAACGATTCGATCTCCAAGATATTTCTGGAAACCCAATCATATTGAGAGACCTCTCGCACCGGTACATCAAGGTCCCCACAACCAGTACTAGAGTACCCATCCAGAGAAGCAGCAGAAGCTCGGCTGGAACCTGGTTGACTCGAAGGGCGAGATTCAACTTGTTTTCCAACATTTCCTTCGTCGGACTCATCGGCAGACTCGGAACTCAACACAAGATCAACCTCGGAGCCTGTCCCAAGATCGACCTCGGAATCCTCTGATTCCTCCACTTGGATTTCCTCATCAGACTCAGAAGTGATGGCCATCACATCCACCAAGCAATCTTCCTCCACATATTCAGGAGTATCGTCGTTTGGCTCATTAGCATCGGTCGCAGGAGAGGAACTTTCACTCTCAAAATTATCTTCCGCCTTATCACTCATAGGGGCGGAAGCAGAATGCTCTTGCACGTCCGGGGCGGCGACTTCAAGAGGGTCGGTACGAACCTCAGGGACTTCACCACCAGAAGCCATCACGTTCGTAAACTCTTTCCGGTACTGAGTAACGTCTCTCCGAGTTTGTTTCGTCCTCGCCAGAGCGAATCTACAGGAATAGGGGACGAAATGTCAGGGTTAAAGATCGAAAATGGGTTCGCGAGCAAGTCGGAACCCGACCTGACGACCCCCATTCTGAGATCAAAGGGGACTGGGGGAGGTCCAGGCACAAACGAAAAGAAAAGTAAAAACAAATCAAAAATAGACTAACCTCGGAACTGAGTCACAAGTTGATTATATCGGGAAAAATACAGTTGTCGATCCACAGAAACCGACCTTAAAAGTACTTCGAAACTCTTCAAAACTCATTCACTTTAAAGAAGCTCGGGAGCTCTCGAAGATCGACAAATCCAAAACAAATGAACAGCAAGCAACAAATGAGAAGGTGAGACCCTTTATTTATAGCAAGGCGGATCAAATGGGCCTGGGCCGGGAAGTCGAAACGTCACGTCCAAACCATAGCCCATTAAAACTTCGCACGCTGAAGAATAAAACGTCACCATCATGCGCCGCCACTGCAAAATCACACCTTGTCAGAAACAGTAAAGATGGCACTGATTCCAAGATTACACTGATTCCAAAGCAGCACTGAATTCAAAAAAACTATCTACCTCGCTCGGAAGCTCGACGACCATTTAACATCGGCCAAAAATCCCAGGCTCGACATAAACTCAAGACTGAAGAAATTTCTACTCGAACATAGACAAAAATACGAGGGTACGTCGCCCATCAAAGTCAAGGTCGCTCCTCAAAGCGACCAGACTTGGGGGGCCACTGTTATGGTAATATGTCTTAGTGATATTTGCACCCCTCATTTAGGGCCCATTAACGATTTGGCCCATTAACAGCCCAACCAAATCAACGGCTCAGATGTCTCCTCAAGATCGGTTGGCTCAGAATAAACAACACAAACACATTCAAACTCTATAAATACCCCATTCAATGCTCATTAATGGGAAGCACTTTTTCTAACAGAACACTCATTCACTCAAATACTGACTTGAGCGTCGGAGTATCATTGCAGGTACAACATCGCCCCTCAAGATCAAACATCCCAAGATCGAACATCTTAAGATCGAACATCTCAAGATCGAACCTCTCAAGATCGAACCTCTCCAGATCGAACAAAATCTTCTTCTCAAGGCCTGAAGACAAACTGAATCAACTAATATGAAATATATATATACGAGTATCTATGATTTTCTTGATAATAAACTAATATGAAATATATATATATATATATATATATATATATATATATATATATATATATATCATAAATGTTTGACCAGAATAAAGATATTGTAATTAAAATGTTATAAAAATATTATTAAACAGTATATAGTAAATATGCATCACAAAAATTATTAAGAAGTAAAATAAAATATTAAAAAATTTATAGTTAATATTAGAAAAATATAATAAAATATGTTACTAAATGTTTTATAAAATTAAAAATTAAAATATAAATATCTTTTATAAAGTTTATTGTGTCAAAAAAATCTTTTATAAAATTTAATGATAGGGAAATATAATAAATTAGTTAAATCTGATAATAAATTTCCTATAATAATTTTTTACGATATTTGTCACATATTAAATTTTATAATAATTATTTTAGATATTTTAAATATTTTCCTTCTTAATAACTTTTTAAAACGTGTATCATCTGCTCACAACTAGAGAGACTAATCCCTCGAGTCTAGTAGTACCACAATGAGCGGTAAAACTCTTCTTCAACAGTGTTAACGCTACTGCATTCCCAATGCTGGATAATACTTATATTATATGTCTAATATTAAATTCTATTATAAATTCTTAATTATTTTTCTTTGGTTAAATATGTTTTTAGTCCCGAAGAAATGAGTTATTTTCATTTTTAGTCCCCAATAAATTTTTCTTTAACCATTAGTTCCCAATTATATCTTCGATTGAACTTTTGGTCTCAGATTTTAAGTTGATGTTCAGTTGGCTTACAAATAATAATGCTAGCATCTACCATGTCACGTGTTTTAATGACTAGCAAATCAAATCACTTACGTTATTAAGTTTGTGCTCAAGTGGCTACTGCACTGCTGCACTAGCACCAAGTGTGGCAACCTGTTATCTAAAAGTGTAAACCCAGATATAATTAAGTGGGGACCAAAAGTGAAAAGAGAGATTTAAGTGGGGACTAAAAGCTGAAGGAAAATTTATTGAGGACTAAATTTGAGAACACCATATTTTATAGTGATTAAAAACATATTTAATCATTATTATAAATTTTCTAATATTGAATTTTATAATAAACTTCTACAGCTTTTAGTTAATATACTCTTTTATATTTTTGATTACACATTAATTACAGTAATTAAACTTTAATTACAGTATCTTCTTTCTTTTTATAAGCCAAAAAATTATATTAAAGAGGGTGCAAACGGGCACCCCAACCGTTATATATACAAGGCCTCATTAAAACCTCCCTGAGCCAAAACTCCTTGGGAAAAAGATCCAAGGAGGAAACAGAGCACCCCAGGAAGAAATAGGCAATAAACCAGTTACACCGAGTTCATACAAACCAAAGGATTACCCCACCAATCACTAATCTTAAAAGTAGAATTATGCGACCTTCTATACTTATGAATCAGGTCCATGTTATAGATTTAACATGATTAACAACACTAGTGCAAAATTAGGAAAAGAATTAGACATTTAAAGTCAGGCGCTCAGATGCGTGACTTGATAGGTAGACGCGGTGGCAAACTTGTAATTAAGAGGAAAATTTTTATCTGACACGCATGTTTTTAAGTCAAGTGTAAACACGCCTGACTTCAAAAGTGAAAAGTTTTAATATTTTAAGACAGACTCGTATTTAGCCTGACTTGTAAAGTACTAAAATATCCTAACTATTCGGTTCCTCTCTTCTATTCACGTTTTTATTCGCACTCCCTCACGCTCACTCCCTCACGCTCACTCCGTTCCTCTCCCTCACCGTCGCGTTTCTTCCCTCCGTTTCCTCTCCCTCACCATCACCCTTTCCTCTCCCTCACCGTCGCGTTTCTTCTTGTATTGTTGTCCTGGTTAGATTAGGGTTTTTTTTGTATTGTTGTCCTACACAGTGCGATTTCAACCATGATGTCTTGCACAACGTGATTTCACCATGTCTCGTCCAACAAGGCTGCTACACTCTGGTATGTCTTCACCTAGGTTTCACACATCGCATTTCTTTGGTTTCTTTTTAACTTTTTGCGAATCTGATTTGGTTTTCAGCTCTTGTTTCTTCGTTCTTTGAGTTTACCCAGTACTTACTTGGGCTCAGGTAGCGTTATTCATCTGTGGTCTCTGCTCTAGATCAAGCTCTGTTGCAGTGGCCAAACCGAGGTGTCGCTATTCTCGCATCACCACCGCGTCATCCTGCTCATGGTTGGTTTGATTTGATTTCATTTTCTATGCTATATTGTTCATGAATATGTCGTATGGTCCGAAATATAACGAGGTAAAGCAAGTTTGGGTTGTGAATTATTGGCAGATTGTGGTATATTTGACCCTTAGATGGTTTATTTGATTTGATTACAATTGCTATGCTATATTATTCATGAATATTTTTTTGGTTACAATTCATGAATATGTTTTGGGAGATATGTTGAATAGAATGAATCAGTGATTCAATAAGGAAATTTAAAAATAATTAATTAGATATTGAATGTAAAAAAGAGGAAAGATTTATATAAACAGGTTTTGTATTGTGGATGGGATTGTTTATTGCATTTGTAGAGCTAATCATCTTTGATGGGTTTTTTGTTTTGCGTTTATAGTCTTGTTGGAGACTGTAGTAAACAATGAACTTAACTTATTATAAGTCTGCTTATGTTGTAAATGGGTAACATAATTTGATTGAAGGCTTGTCTGGCCCAATTTGCAAATGTTTTTTTCTTCTAAGTTTTTGTGTAAATTTCAATTTCTTTTTTGGTATTTGACTTGTTGTTTGATCTAGTTCTTTGTTTTCGATTTTTTTGGAACTTGATGACTTTGTCTGTGAGCATTCTCAATAATTAAGTGCTTCATTTAAAAATGTGTAGAAGCCCTTAAGTGTTGTTTACATGTTGTCACAAGTGCGTGCATAGCCTCAGAGGCGTTGGACAGAAATGTGTTTTGATTTGTGCTTGATAGAGTGATTATTATGTTCTGTTTTTGTTTGAACAGGTCGATTGCCTAATGCAAGGCCTTTGATATGCGGCTATGAAATAGCTGGACTTTGCACTTGGCTTTTATGCTTAGTGTAGTAAAAATTAATTAACAATGATCACTTTACTCCATAGGTGGAAATGATCTCCCTTGATATAAGAAGCGTTGAACTCATTAAGAAGGGAGACAAGGTGGGGTCTTCTGAAGCTGCTTTGCTTGCCAAGTTAGGCATAAGGCCCTTTTCTTATGGGCTTGTTGTCCTTTCTTTTTATGATAATGGCTCAGTGTTTAGCCCTGAAGTTCTTGATCTTACTGAGGATGACCTCATGGGGAAGTTTTCCATTGGTGTCTCTTTCATTGGCCATTTCATACCCAACGCTTGCTGCTGCCTTACACATGTTTGTCAATGCCTACAAGAATGTTCTTACTGTTGCAGTGGTGTTCTATACCGAGTAGCTTTTTGGTCAGCTGTTGTTGGTAGGTCTCTTGCTGCCCTGGCAGGTGGTCAGTGAGCGCCCGGGGGGGTACCTGCAAGCCACTCCGATGCTCAAGTCAGTATATAGAATATAAGAGTTTGGGTACTAAGGATTAGAGATTCAACCTTTGTAAGGGCAAAGTTTGCCTGTATTTATAGGAAATCGCGCCCTCTCGTGGATCGTTGGATGGGTAGAGTCGATCTTGACCGTCCAAGCATATTGGGCTTGCATGAGGTGGATATGGGCTGAATTGGTTGGGCTGATCCATATCACTTGCTAGATGCACCTCTTGGTTTTGCTAATAAGACCCCCTGGTTGACTCCAGAACAGATGCCCCCGAAGCCGAGATTATTTCGGAGGATGGTCTTAGGTCTTTGCCAGTTTGCCAACTCCGTAAGGTTTATGCGGGACACTGCCTTTGTAGCGACCGGGTTCTGTCATAGGGGAAATTTTTTCTGAGCGTTGCTTCGTCTGTCTTGACAGGTCGTTCGAGATTATTTGGTCGCGGCAGTGACTCGCACCTCCTTCGGTGTAATTCTTGCACCTGGTACCAAGCTAGGGTGATGTATCCTGGTGTTGGCGTTGCTTTGTGTCAAGTTCTTTGAGGTCGGCGCCCTTTTGGGTGCTTTGGGCGTCGTTCCCTCCTAGCGTGTGCTGGATGGCCTGTGATGGGTCAGATTTGGCGGGTCAAGGTCTGGTGCTCTCGTGGGCATCTTACTGCATAATGTTGACTACCCTGCCGCGAAGGGTCTGCTTTCTGACTGCCCCCTGCCTGGCGCCCCTCTGCTGGGAGCTGCTTGCTCCTGCCAGGCGCCCACTTGGGCGCTGGCTGTTCCTGACTGGCGCGAAGGGTCTGCTTTCCGACTGCCCCCTGCTTGGCGCCCCTCTGCTGGGAGCTACTTGCTCCTGCCAAGCGCCCTCATGGGCGCTGGCTGCCTTGACTGGCGCCCTCCTGGGCGCTGGCTGTCTTGACTGGCGCCCTGCCAGGCGCCCTCATGGGCGCTGGCTGCCTCACTGGCGCCCTCATGGGCGCTGGCTGTGTAGAAGGGTGCTTGGCACTTTGCTTTCTTTTTCAGTGCTCATCTTGTCTTTCTTGTGTTTTTTGAGCATGTCTTAAGGTGACAAGCGTACTGGGCTTCTACGTCGTGGATATGGGCCAAGTTGTTTTGTCGGATCCGCGGCGTGGGGTGAAATGCCAACTCTTATAAATAGGCGGGTATTTTGTCCTGTGGTCCACACTTTCTTGGAGCTCTTTCTTTAGGGAGGAGGAAAGAGTAGGGAGAAAGTCATCAACCCTAGCGCCTGCTTCAAGGAGGAGGAAAGAGTAGGGAGCAAGCCACCAACCTAGAGCCTCCTTAAAAAGAGGAGGAGGGAGTAGAGCCTACTTGTTTCAACGTCTTTTCTTCTTGGTAAGTGTTTTGTTATTCATTCCCGTTTGTTTACGTTGTTGACAGTGCCCTCCTGCCAGGCACCCTCATGGGCGCTGGCTGCCTTGACTGGCGCCCTGCCAGGCGCCCTCATGGGCACTGGCTGCCTTTTTTGGCGCCCTGCCAGGCGCCCTCATGGGCACTGGCTGCCTTGACTGGCGCCTTGCCAGGCGCCCTTATGGGCGCTGGCTGCCTTTTTTGCCGCCCTGCCAGGCCCACTATGTTTTATTTTTGCTGTTTTCTCCTGATTTTTAACCTGCCTTCTTTCCTATGAATTTTCAGAGATTGCTTGGTGCTAAGGGGAGTTGCTCTTATCATCCTCTATTGACGTTCCCGCTAGTCTTTGCGGCTTCTGACTTACTGAGGTAACTTCCGTGCGAACTTTCAGTTTATCTCTCTAGTTTCTTTGTTCTTTCGAGTATATCTTGTCTTGCAAAGTTTCCAATCTCGGGGGAGGGGGTTTGTCTCTAAGCTTTCCTACCTGTCTCGTGACTGTTTGTTTTGCCCCCTGTCCCGTAGGTTGAGAGATGGCAAGGACCAAGAAGACGGCTCGGATGCACCCTACCGCTCACCTGGCTAAGAGTCAAGCTGACGACCTCGAAGAGGGGGTTGCTGATACCGCGCCTTCGGAGGGGGCTGGCGCCCTTGGCTTTGTAGGGACTTCTTCTGATGATGATCTGCCGCTCGATCGTGAAGTGGTGGAGATTGGTGGTTGTAGTTATGACTGGGTTGCTCGTATGGTTTGTTCTGCTAGGAGCGTCTACTTTCCAGGAAAAGAGCCTCCCCACTGTCTACAAGAGGTGTTGGGAGGTGACTGGCGGGTTGAGGTGGTTGACCCCCAAAACAGGGTGTGTAGAGTCCCTGACGGTAGAAAATTCATGATGTTTCACAGTGTGGTTTACAAGGTGCGGGTTTCCCCATTCTTTACACCCTTCCAACTGGAAATTATGAATCACCTTAAAATAGCTCCCTCTCAGCTCCACCCAAATTCGTGGTGTTTTGTGAAGTGTTTCGAACTAGTGATGAGAGTCCTTCGAAGAAGATGCAGCTTGAGGGTTTTTATGGTTATCTTCGAGGTGCAGCGTCGTCGAGATACTTCAGATGGCGTCATTCGTTACGAGTTTGTGTACTTGAAGTGTCGGACAAACTATGCTTTCTTTCAAGTGTACTCAGATAACCAGCATGATTGGAAGTTCAAGTACTTCTACCTCGTTCCCTCTAGTGAGATGGTCGTTGACAGCATGGGCTTCTTTGATGAACAAGGGCGTCTGGTTAGAGATAAGTTTCGCCTCGGGTGGTGTAATGTCGATGCTGACCGTACCTCTCGGTCTTATCGCATCCTCCCATCTGAGTTGTCTGATTCTGAGCAGAAGACTTTGGGCATGCTGAGGAAGATCGTCGGTGGCTTGTCCACTGTGCCACAAAAGTTTTTGTGCAGTGAGCTGTCCAAGGCCTCTACAGCTCTTGAAGCTGCCGAGCTCTTAGGTTGCTTATTAGGTCTTGATGTACCTTTATTTGTCTTTTTGTTGGATTATTTACTTATGTTGTTGATTCGCTACTTTGTTTCAATGACTTAGCCTCTTTGGCCGGACGGAGGAGAGACCTTTGGATGTCGAACCTACCGAGGTCAAGAGCCCAGCTCCTACTGTATCTTCCCCTGTGCGTCCCTCTATGGGACCTCGCCTTAGTTTAGGAGCGCCAAGTCGTGCTGGAAATGATGTTTCCGGGGTGTCGAAGGTTCCAATCGATTTCAGCATCCAAGGGACTCAGAGTCAGTCCAAACGCCAGAGGGGTTGTTCTCAGGGACCTCCCTCTGCTGTTTGTCCCTCTCCGGTTGGGCCTCCTCCTTCTGCTGACGACGAAGGTGAAATTGTCTTCTCCCCCGAAGAGCGTGATCATTTCTGTGAGCATCCTTTCGCACTTGTTGCGCACATGGTTAAGGTTGGGGAAGGCCTACATGCGAAGTGGGAAGCTGAGAAGAAGTGCGGATCTCGTTCAGGTAATCCTCTTGAGTTATTTCTTACGGTATTCATCAAACCTGCATGGGCCACCACCCCTGTCTGGCGCTCTCCTGGGCGCTGGCTGCTTTCCTGGTGGTGCTTTGCCAGGTGCCCTCATGGGCGCTGGTGATGTTGGTTCTAAGCTTTGTCGTGTTTGCTTCTTTCTTTGTGCAGGGGTGATCGAGGAAAGGGATCGTCTTCTCTTGGATGTAAGCCGGCTTCAGGTGGATTTGCACGAGGCGCTGGGATCTGCTCGTCAGGCGCGAGACACTGCTGGCCATTATCAGAAGCGGATGGAGGAGCTCCAATATGAACTTGACCGGTGAAGAAACAGAGAGATGTGGCTGAGGAAAGGGTGCAGGAGATGGCCGGGCAAGCCATGGACTTTTCCTACGCTGCTTATGATAAAGCGATAAGTCATGTTCAGTGCATGTACCCGGATGCAATTCTTGAGTCGAGCATCTTCCGGTTTGACCATGAGGTTGCAGATGGGAGGATTGTTAGATACCATCCTAACGGGATTGACTTCGATGTCATTGCCCCCTGATGTTTCATCTAGGAGTTCAGTTGTTTTTGACTTGTGATTTCTTGTTATCCTGTCGGAATTCATTGTATGTTTGTTTTATGGAGCTTGACTGATGATTTTACGTTAGATCCACGTTTCCTTTATCTTGCCTATTTTTCACGCTTCTGAACGTATCGCCTCCTATCGTCTCGTGGCCATGTTATCTCCGTCAGGAGCTTATCAGAATCGGTCTGATTTAAATTCCTCACTAGAGGTTGTGACATCTTGCGATCCCACTTCGCCCATCTAAGGACTCTAACAGGAGTTTATCAGAATCTGTCCGAATTTAACTCACCCATTAGAGGTTGCGACCTTTTCGATATGCCGCTTCGAGGTTGTGACAACCTCTTGTGACATCTTGCGACGCCACTCTGCCCATCTAGGGGCTCTAACATGAGTTTATCGGATTCTATCCGAATTTAACTCACCCATTAGAGGTTGCGACCTTTTCGATATGCCGCTTCGTGAGCCGAGCAGGTTGACTCACGCTTGGTTCTGCCTGGTTGCCAGGTCCCCTGTTATTTGAGTCGGGACTTGGCTTTTTAGAATGCTTCTTGCCAGGCACTCTCATGGGCGCTGACTGCTCCTTATAGGCCGGCGTCCTCCTGGGCGTCGGCTGCTTCTGTATCGGGCACCAGTTTTCTCAGTTTTTCTATGGTGCGGGAGCGAAAACTGTGATTTGCGAAATAACATCTTGAACCGTGAATAGTAAGGTTTATTTCCCTTGCGTGCGTATTGTAAATTGTTTTGACGTGTTAAACTTAAACAACCAGTTGTCTTAAAGAAAAATTCTCTATGCATTGGAACTATGGGCCAGCTGCCGAGCTGAGGAATAGATCCCTGTTCTCCCCTGGGTGGATGGTGAGCTTCTTTCTAACCTCCTCAAAGAGGTGAGGACATTCTTCGTCTGCTTCGAACTTCTTCGCATCCTCTTCTGTCCCCTTGGTTTTGAGTCGGCTTTCCGCTTCTTCTTCACTACTGGAGTTATTTCCGGCATCCCATTCTGTCAGATTCACCTCAGCTTTCTTTTCGAACCCCTTACCTGAGCCTCTTGGCTTGACGGTCTGCTTCTCATTTTTAACGCCCATATAGAAACATCTGCACGCTGCTCCCAGGTCCGCCTGGAGGGTTACCACCTCATTCTCCAGAATGTAGAACTTCATTTTCAAATGGACCGTTGAGGTGACCGCCTCCAATTTTCCCAACGTGGGTCTCCCAATGATGCACTGGTAGACCGATTTGCATGGGAGAACCAGGAAGGGTGTTTTCACAGTTTTGAACAATGGAGGTTTGTCATCGGGGTTCCCGTAGGTGACCATCAGCTCTAGGTGGCCGAGTGGCTTAGTCTTTGATCCATTAAATCCGGTTAGGTCCCCTCCCTGGAATGGAGTCAGGTCATCGGGGGAGATACTCAGCACTTGCAGCAGGTCCTCGAAGATGATATCTACTGCACTTCCCTGGTCAACCAGGATCCTTCTTACTTCGATGTTGGCGATAATGGCAGAGATGATCAGTGGGACATGTTTGTTCGGTTTCCCGTCGAGCAAATCATTGTCGTCGAAGGATAGGGGTGGTCTGGTTGGCCCCTTCCTGGCGACTGAGGTTGACGCAATGCTGAGGATCTCTTTCCACTTCCTCTTCATTGATTTGTTTGAACCCCAGTTATCATGGGGGTTTCTCCCGTGGATCACCATGGCCACTGGTCTTTCTTGGGGCCTCCGGGTGTCCTCTCCATCGGTCGATTCATCAGCGCTATTTTCGACCCTCTCGTCGATTGGGGCCTTCCACTTCCTAGGGGACCGGTATCTCCCTTCGGGGGATCGGGCTCTTTTGCGCGAACCACTTGGTTCCCCCTCCTTCTTCACGTATTGTGTCAGCTTTCCTCTCTGGGTCAGCTTCTCAATATCACCCTTCAGTGCTTGGCAGCCATTGGTGTCGTGGCCTCCGCTTTGATGGTAGCGGCACCATTTCTTCGAGGGGTTTTGGCCCTCTTTCAACACCAAAGGCTGTGGCCTCTTAAAGTCTTTGAATTCTGCGTTGGCACATTCAGCCAGGATCTGTGCCCTTGAGGCGATGAGGGGAGTAAGACCTGAGGATTTTGGGGGGCGGCCCTCACGGTGTACGCCTCCTGTTACCTTTTGCCGGCGTACCTCCTGGGTGGGTTCCCTGTCGCCCCCCGCCTTGACTGCCTCGCGGTAAGCCAAATCATCCTCCTCATAATTCATGTATTTCTGGGATCTCCGAAGGAACTCGCCCAAGTTCCTAGGCTTGTTGATGCCTACATCGACCTGGAACAAACTTCCCTTTTCAACCCGTCTTTCATCCAGAACAATCTTTGTCTGTCCTCCAAACTTCGAACGCCCGAAGCTTCTTTATTGAAGCGCTCAATATACTCCCTCAGTGTCTCGTCGTTATGCTGCCTGACGGCTCTCAGTACTTCCTCAGATTTGGGCTTTAGCCGGGAGGCAGTGAAGCGAGCCGTGAACATTCTTGCCAGCTGCCCCCAAGAGGATATGGAGTTCGGCCTAAGCTCCTGGAACCACTCTAATGCGGAACCCTCGAGAGTGAGGGGTTCCCTAGCTCCGCCGGAAAACGCCCAATATCCGCCGCAACGTATCCGCCGCAAAGTTCCCGTTATCCGCCGCAAAGTACCAGTTTTATTTTAAAAAAAATGAATATAATTTTTAAAAAAAACGTTTTATTGAAAATTCCGCCGCAAACAACACAAATCCGCCGCAAAGTACCATTTTTTTTAAAAAAAAAATTATTATTATTTTTAAAAAATAAAATTTATTTTTTAAAAAAAATCGTTTTAATTAAAAATATATATTATTGTATTAATTTTTTTAATTATTGATAAAAAAATAAAATCCAATAACTAATTAATTTTTAATTTAAAAAAATAAAAATTGGAAAAAATAGTAAAGTATTATCACCAAAAAAATATCCATACAATTAATAAAATATCCATACAAAAAAATAAAATAATCTAAAGCTACTGGGGTGCCTGCCGGTCAATGTCATCAACATTATTATAATATGTATCATCTTGAAGTAAAGCACTGAGCGATAACATTTGGACATTAAGATCAATGTCCAGCGGGGGTGACCGCTGCTGGGGGTACTGCTGGTTTGGCTGGATCAGGGGTGACTGATGTTGGGGCTGCTGGTATGGCTGGCGGGGTGACTGATGCTGCTGCTGGTATGGCTGGAATGGTGGCGCATACTGCGGGGGATATTGGGTTGCATACAGCTGGGGATACTGGGGTGCATACTGCTGCTAGTAGTAATGCTGCTGTGGCGGCGGCGGGTAGGATGCTGATGAGGATGGCCTCGAGTGCTGAGACATCATCTCATCCTGCAATAACTTAAAGCGCTTCTCCATGCGCTCCTCAGCTACCCTAGCCTACTCCCGAATCGCCTGCATTTCCCGATCACTTCGATCCCGAAGCACCTGCATTTCCCGATCCCTTTGATCCCGAATCGCTTGCATTTCCCGATCGCTTTGCTCCTGCCGCTCGACAATCTGACGTTGAGCCTCGCTCAGTTGCTGCGTCAATTGCCTAACATCATTCAACTCACCAGCATTGAGAACATAATTGCGACTAGTCGAGGATCCAGAATGTGAATCTGATAGACTCGGAATAATGCTTGTTCGAAAAGCAGCCGGTCCAATACCACCTGATCCTACGAGACGATTAGTCTTTTGGGGACCAACTGCTCTCTCCCAAACATCACGAGCTACTCTAGCCTCCTCCACTGGATCGACAGCTGCCCCACTGCTCTGTTGTGACTGATGGTACTCAGCCATCCCACCCTCGAAGCTCTCCTGAAGAAAATAACCCAACAAATAAATAACTAATTATTAATATATATAAATAATAAACATTAATTAATATATAATTGTAAAAGTAGTTTTACCTGAATACGCCTCGCCCGATCTGTAACGTACTCACCAGTCTCCTCCACCATATGCATGTGGCAATGCAACTCAGGCAAAGTGATTGGCCTTTGTTCCCTCTCCACCTATATATGTACATAAATATATATTATTAATTAAATACACATATTGAAAATGACTAGTTAATTATTATAAATAATTAATTAATTAATCAAGTAATAAATTAAGTAATAAATTTACCAAACGCATGTAATGCGTTGCAGTATTAACACTCCCCCCCGTGTGTGTGCAGCCACCTTTTTCAGAAGCACGGTTCTTCTTGGCTTTCTCACAATAATTCTTAAATGCTTCATCTGTCTGCCAATACTCATTAAACTCAGCCCAAGTTGAGTCTCCCATATAAGATGGCTTCGTACCTGTATTGCGCGGCCTCCGCATCAATTCAGAATAGCGATAAGAACATCTCTTATGGAACACTCTCTCAACTGCGGCTTGCTCCCCTGGATACCATGTACATTTTTCCTATTTAAGAAATTTACAATAATGTTGTTAATTATAAGGCAATAATTAATTAATCAAGTCAATAAGATAATATACCAAATTAATTATTTCGTAGAATCGAAAAAACTTACCAAAAATGATCTTAACATCTTATTTGCATCCTTATCTTTTCTAACTTCCGTCCAGTTCTTCCAGCTCTTGGTAAAATTCTCCTTGATTGTTTTTGTGATGGCGATAGCTGAAGCCTTCGAAGGAATAAAACTGCATTAAAAAAAGATGAATTTTGTTACACCAAATATAATTAAGTTATATAAAGGGCAACAAAAATAAATTAATAAATAATATATATATATATATATATATATATATATATATATATAGACTTACGAATCGCCAACAATCTGCAATATGATACGCCCATCAGGTGTAATCCTAATCACATCAGTCCCATCAATGAATGTGTGTACCCCATCCGCATCAACATGTGTCGGGGATAAGCCCTCAGTACCAACAGGAATCGATGGGCCCCCTGCAGTACTAGTACTAGCACCATCCTCTGACACAGGTGGTGGCAAATATCCGCCAGTAGTAACAACAACACGCGTAGGCTGAACACGGTGCCCTAGGCGAGTAGATGTCTTCCGCCTGCTAGTGCTGGCGGCATCGGGAGGTGGAGGAGGAACATATGCGCCGTCATGATCGGATCCTGAGTCATCATGAGATGCCATATCTGTATCTAGACATATACATTTAAACAAACAAACATATACCAAACAAGGTTAACATAAACATACAAAACTCATTAAAATACATAATTTGAATCCCATTCATTCTCAAACAAATAACATCCTTCATTAAAAATAACATCCTTCATTAAAAATAGAATTGTTGAAATTAACATAAATTACATCCTTAATTATATAAATGATTGAAACACAAATAACTAATTTGAATCCCATTCATTCTCAAAATCATCATCATCGGAGGAGTGAATTCTTGATACACCAATGTGGTCTGTTGCATCTTCACCATCAGCATCTTCGTCATCAACAACTTCATCGTCGGTGTTTGGCTCATCACATAAACGAACAATGGGTTCAACTTGAATCACTTCATTTACATTAGACATCTCTTCCATTTGATATGGCACATCTTCCACCGTGTCATCAATATTTGTCTGATCAATGCGACCTCTTGGTTTTGTTTTAATTGCGGCACACCAACCACGCCTATCAGTCCGCATTGATGGATAAGGGACATAATAGACTTGTCTCACATTTTGTGCAATGACGAACGGATCATACGGTCGATATCTACCATTCATTTTAATGTCCACTGTATTTGACTTTGGATTCACCTTTGTTCCTCGAGCAGACGGATCAAACCAATTACAATAAAAAACCACTACCTTTGGACTAAAATCTAGATGGTGGTACTGAAGTTCATATATGTGTTGAACCACACCATAAAAATCATCTTCACCTCCTCCAGTGACCCCCTTCATGCAGACTCCACTATTGACTGTCTCTCTGCCCTGTGTCCATTCATTGGTGTGAAATTTGTATCCATTGACAAAGTATGTGTGCCATTCTTTAACACATCTTCGAGGACCGTCTGATATGTTCCTCAAGTGTTGGTTGGTAGGATTTGGCGGGAGGGAATACACATATTGACTAAACCACATTGAAAAATGCGCATGAATATGAGCAGAAGATTGGTCTTCACGTACTGCCTCTGATGACAAGAACTCCCTAAAAAGAAATAATTTAATTGGTACACTTGTCTACTTTATATTAACTAAAAGATCGATTGTTAATGTTGAGGAACATACTCAATAAATGGTTGCACCTCGGTACAGTTTATCAACACATGAACATGTGCTGAACTTAACTCTTCATCTGTTAGCCAGTGAGTTGACTCCTTCCCAGATGGACGACCGGGTAGACAAAAGACAGACAAAGCCAAAGGATGTCGCCATTCAGTATCCACTTCATTTCGACTGCTTCCAGGAGCAAACTGATTCTTGAAATAATGAGAACAAAAATGTGTTGTTTCACGGTGTAGGTAAGAAGAACATATCGATCCTTCAACTCTAGCTTTGTTTTTCACCGATCTTTTTGAATCACCCATGAACCTAGAGAATATGATATTAATATAATAGTCATATATTTTAATTTAAACTTGTTTCTTATAATATAATTAAAAATTAGCTGACCTTTCAAACGGATATATCCATCTGTATTGGACAGGTCCGCCAAGTTTAGCTTCATATGCGAGATGCACTGGTAGATGCTCCATAGAATCAAAGAAACCAGGTGGAAATACTCTCTCCAACTTGCATAAGATAAGTGGGATGTCTTGTTCCATTTTTGAAAGATCATCAGCTTTTAGTGTTGCAGAACACAAATTCTTAAAGTATTGACTTATTTCAATGAGCGGATTCAAAACGTGTGTTGACAACGAACTAAAAGCGATAGGAAGTAAGCACTCCATGAATACGTGACAATCATGACTCTTCATCCCATGCAACCTCCCATTATCGACATCCGCACATCTAGATAAATTGGAAGAATAACGGTCTGGCATTTTCAACTCTTTTATCCACTGATAAACTGCTTTCGCTTGTTCGGTAGATAAAGTATAATTGGCTTTGGGTTTCAAAATCCCAGTACCTTGCTCAACCAACAACAAATCCTTTTGTCTACAGAAATGATCTATATCCTTCCTAGCTTTCTCATTGTCTTTCGTTTTGCCTTTCACGTTCATGACAGTGTTAAATATGTTGTCAAAAAAGTTCTTCTCTATATGCCTGACATCGAGATTGTGTCTCAATAGATTATCTTTCCAATAGGGAAGTTCCCAAAAAATACTTTTTTTTGTCCAATTGTGCCATTGTACATAGCCATCTGGACGAGAAACAACACCGGCTACGACTTCCACAGGAGGGATATCCCTAACACTATTCCAAACTTCCTCTGGTGTCAACTGACGAGGAGGTCCAGCTGTTTCAACATTTCCCTTGATGAACACATATTTCTGCTTTCTAAATGGGTGATCCATAGGTAAGAACCTACGGTGCGAGTCAAACCATGAAACTTTTCCTCCGTATTTAAGACTAAAAGCCTTTGTGTCAACCATGCAAATCGGACACGCCATCTTACCATGTGTCCCCCATCCAGACAACATTCCATAGGCAGGGAAGTCATTAATGGTCCACATCAAAGCCGCCCTCATCACAAAATTTTGTTTGCGTGCCACATCATAAGTTAAAACACCATTCCACAACCTTTTTAGGTCATCAATCAAAGGTTGCAAATAGATGTCAATACCAGCTGTTGGATTACTTGGCCCTGGAATAATAGAATTTAAAAACATGTATGGTTTGAACATACACATTTCTGGAGGAAGGTTGTATGGGGTAACAATAACTGGCCAACATGAATACGGTGTTGCCGAGGCTTGAATATATGGTGTGAAACCATCAGAGCACAAACCAAGCCGAACATTACGTGGATCACTGGCAAAATCTGAATGAACACGATCAAAATGCTTCCAAGCTTCACCATCAGATGGGTGACGTAATTCACCAGAATTATTTCTATTTTGATGGTGCCATGTCATTTTACCCGCGGTCTCCATTGAAGTAAACATCCTCTGTAGCCTTGTAATAAGAGGCAGATAGAACATTGATTTTCGTGGAACCGGTTTGCCTCTGCTCATCCCTGATCTACTGACACGATAGCGTGGTTGTCCACACAACTTGCATTCCGACAACTCTCCATCATTTATGCCAAACTCATTGTTATAATAGAGCATGCAACCAGACACACAACAATCAATCCTTTTAGATTTTAAGCCAAGCTTCGATACCACTCTTTTAGCTTCATAATAACTTTGCGGTAAACTCCCTCTAATGGGGGTTGCATCCAACATCATTTTGGTCATATATTCCATGCACAACTCAGCAACATTAAATTGAGACTTAAGACCCAACAACCGAACACACATTGATAATTTTGAGTCTGTAGATCCTTCAAATATGGGTTTATTTGTCTCACTCAAATACATGTAAAACCTTTGAGCTTCCTCATTTGGAACTTCGTCAGCATCTGGTTCTTCAAAATCCAAATTTACTCCAACAGCGTCAGATATCATTCCTTGATATAGCTCTAACGACGGGTTTATTCCCCATCCTTCAGATGTCGTAGTCGCTGGATAACTACGTACTTGATGTGTGATCTACTCCTTCAACCGGAACATTAACCGCAGGAACTGCAGCTACCCCTGGCGCTCCTTCCCCGTGACGACTCCATGTCCAATAATTTGGCCTAAACCCATTATTGTACAAATGAAGTCTAACTTCATGTTCATTTTTTATAGCTCCAAATGAACATTTCAAGCACGGACATCGAATACCTCCTTGTCGCCCAAATTCTTCATGATCAATGTACTTAGCACAAAAAATAAACTCTTCTACTCCTTCTACAAAACGTCGTTTTACACCAGTTCTTCCAGGATACAATCGATCATACATCCAACTACGATCCATTTTCAAGAACTACGTATACTACACTACAATATAAATAAAATAAACTATCAATTACTTCATATTTTGATATATATATTTATATCTCATTTTATTTTGATATTTCAATAAACTACCAATTACAAGCAACACAATTAATTTTTTAATAATGTTAAATACTAATAATTTAAACATTATAAATAATAATTCCAAATTTAATTTTAAATTTCAATTTTTATAAGACAATATATGTTAATAAAATTTATAAGTGAACTTAATAAATAAGTTTTTTCAATATAAATTATTTTGTATTATTATTGCATACAAAATTTGTAACAAAATTTTACTAAAAATAGTGAAGTAAGTAATATTTTATTAATTACTTTAACAACTAACCGTAGTGAAGAGAAGGCTCTGGCTTGAAGCTTATCCTGAACTCAAGCAGAGAGGAAAAAGGAGGAACCCAAACAATACCTAAACAAAAAACAACACAATTAGTAACAAACTCATATTATTATAAAATAATTTAAAAATGAATATTAAAAAAAAAATTAAAAACTAAAACTATTAACTCATATCAAAAACATACCTTGAAGAAATTTCCCAATGAGAGCAGAAGACAATTCGTAGGGAGGAAGCGCTACACTTCAAAAAGAGATTTAGTAGAGAAGGAGAGAATTTGGAGAGAGTAAAAGAGAAATTTTAAGAAGAGAATGAGAGGATTGTTAGAAGTGTGAAGAATGAGAAGTGGAGAATGGATATATATAGGAAAACGGAGCCAACGGTCAAAAGGTAATATCCGCCGCAAAGACCCGTTGCGGCGGATTTTTGGTCTTTGCGGCGGATTTTGAAATTAAATATCCGCGGGTTTTTTTTTTAACGGAGATTTGCGGCGGATTCTGGGTCTTTGCGGCGGATAGTTCAAATTAAAATACCGCGCCTTTTTTTTAAAAACACCAAAATATCCGCCGCAAAAACCCACAATCCGCCGCAAATACCCAATATCCCCCGCAAATACCCAATATCCGCCGCAAATACCTGATCGTACCTGATCAATACGATGAGTTGCTGTTGTCATTTGATGTCGCTCGGTCGCTGGGATGAAGGACCGAGTTTTGGGCCGCACGCGGGTGGTACCTGCAAAGGCACTCCAACGCTCAAGTCAGAGGTGCTTCAACGGGCAGGGTCACAAGGTGAGTAAAACATACCTGATTATGGAGCTCTGCCATGTATTTATAGTGATAGGGGCGCCCTGGCCGCTGGCGTGTCTTGCGGAGCACGCCTTGCGTGGGCCGAATTGGGCCGGCCTTGGTCGAATGGGCCGCTGGCCCATGTTGCACCTGGTTGCTGCGCGCAGCACCCCCTTGCTGCAGGTTGCGCTGGACTGTCTCGTTGGGCCTATTGGGCCACTCCAGAACAGTTGCTCGTTGGGCCAGCGGGCGGGCTGAGACTTGAGTCGTTGACCCCGAGTAATGCCGTAAGCGGCCGGGTTGCATTGCGCACTCGGTCTCCATCTCTTGAGGTGTGTGGTCGCCGCCACACCAAGTCACGGTCTGGCTTGAAGTCTAGGCACTGGGTCGCTCGGGACCAAAACCTATCCAGGGGTCGCTGCCCCCGTGGAGTCATGCACGGCCGACCTACCGGGAGCGACTTAGCGCAGCCTATTCGAGGCTTGACTCGTTGGCCCCCTGTCTAGCCTCGCTCGGCCGACCTACAGGGAGCGACTTAGCGTAAACCGTTGGGGGTGTGGTCGCTGCCACTCCTATGGGAACGTGGTCGTTGCCACTCCTATTGGAACGTGGTCGCGGCCACTCACTTTGCTTGGGCCATTAGATGGCGCTCGCTTTGGGACATTCGATGGCACTCTTAGTAGGCCGCTCGGGACCTTGGGGCCATTCGATGACCCTCGTTGTAGGTCGCTCGGGATCCTACGTTCGATTTGATCAACACGGTGATCTATTTTGGGCCAACTCGGTGGCACTCGCTTGTGTCAATGCGGTGACACCCGATGTAGGTCGCTCGGCGGCCTACGTTTGATTGTGGGTCATTCTGACCCTTGGGCCACTTCGATGGCGCTCGATGTAGGTCGCTCGGCGACCTAGGCTTTGTGGGTTATTCAAACCCTTGGGCCACTTCGATGGCGCTTGATTGTGCCAACTCGGTGACACTCGTTTGGGCCAACTCGGTGGCACTCGTTGTAGGTCGGGCGCCCCACTTGAACGACCAGAAAGGGGTGTAGAACGCCCGAATCGGATCTTGACTCCAACATGAAAGCTGTAGCTCTACTTCTCAGCTTTCCAACGCATGCTCACACGCCCCCATCGGGTGAACGTGGACGAAATTATGGTCTCCGAGCTAGGCAGACCTTCTGGGTCGCTCACGGGCGACCAGCTTTTGTGCGTACCACTTTGGGCGACCATAAACGGGTGGAAGACGCCCGTATTGGATCTTGACTCCAACATGAAAGCTGTAGCTCTACTTCTCAGCTTTCCAACGCATTCTCACACGCCCCCATCGGGTGAACGTGGACGAAATTATGGTCTCCGAGCTAGGTAGACCTTCTGGGTCGCTCACGGGCGACCAGCTTTTGTGCGTCCCACTTTGGGCGACCATAAACGGGTGGAAGACGCCCGTATTGGATCTTGACTCCAACATGAAAGCTGTAGCTCTACTTCTCAGCTTTCCAACTCATATTCGCATGTTTCAATCGGGTCAACACGGCCTACGTTATGGCCTGCAGACTAAGGGCGAGATTCCTCTTCCACGTTTCGTTTGCGCTTAAATTCGTTTAAGCGTCTTTGGATCGTCCCTGCTCTTTAGGTCGTCCAACATCTTAGGTCACTGAACCAGCATGGTCGATGCCCGCGTCTAGGGCGGTCTTCCGTGTGGAGCCATAGTCGAAGTAGGACAGCGCTCGGGCCTCCCACTGTGGTCGCCAATTGATCGTACCTGATCAATACGATGAGTTGCTGTTGTCAGTTGATGTCGCTCGGTCGCTGGGATGAAGGACCGAGTTTTGGGCCGCACGCGGGTGGTACCTGCAAAGGCACTCCAACGCTCAAGTCAGAGGTGCTTCAACGGGCAGGGTCACAAGGTGAGTAAAACATACCTGATTATGGAGCTCTGCCATGTATTTATAGTGATAGGGGCGCCCTGGCCGTTGGCGTGTCTTGCGGAGCACGCCTTGCGTGGGCCGAATTGGGCCGGCCTTGGTCGAATGGGCCGCTGGCCCATGTTGCACCTGGTTGCTGCGCGCAGCACCCCCTTGCTGCAGGTTGCGCTGGACTGTCTCGTTGGGCCTATTGGGCCACTCCAGAACAATACCCAACATCAATATTCACTATTTAGTTCGTGTTGCCAAGTTCTTGACCGTTAATTAGTATCGACACTAATCACTATTGACTATTGTTCTGGATTGGGTCGCAGCCCATGACGAATGCTGGACCAACCCGACCGGCCCAGTACGTAATCAGCATTACACGACTTTTGGACCGGGTCGCAACCCGTAATGAAGTTTGGGCCTATGCGAGCGGCCCAACATCGACCAGCGCCAACTCGTACCCACGATGGGAGGATCTACGGCGGAGAGGAATTCTTGCAGATCCAACGGCCGCCCTCAACACCCAGGTGCTATATAACGAGACCCTGACATCATATGAAAGGTACGTTTTTAACCTGTATTACTACACTAAATCACCCCACTGACTTGGGCGTTGGAGTGCCATCGCAGGTACACCCCGAGGGAGCTCTGCACGCGACCAGCTTACGCACAGGAACGACCTCAATATTTGACACCAAGTACCCCAGACAGCACGAGCATCAACAGATCCATTTCAACAAAAGGACCGATCGCTCAGAGAAGAGTCCGGTTCATTGGCGACCACAGTGGGAGAGCGAACATCCCCACTCCAATAGACATGGCTCCGCGAGGCAGACCACGCGGCGCCCCGCACCCACGAAACATAACCGCAATTCCTCAGCGACAACAAACACCGGAGGGCGACGCTGCCGATGTAGGCGATACTGCTTCAAGTGCACAAGGTGCTCCACCAGGCCATACAAGCGTCATGCTACCAAACGAGATACTCCAAGAATTACGCGACCTGTTGAGAGCTAGGAACGGAAACATCGCCGCACCCGAACAGGGGCTCCACTCTGGAAGGGCATACACCGCGCCTGAACAGCGTCGTCGCGACGACGAATCATCGAGACCAAGAGGCAATCCCTCCAGAAGACATAGATCTCCCCCGAGAAGGCAATTGGTACACCGATCGCCCCCAAGAAGACGAGGGCTGATCCAGCAACAACCACGAACCCCCCTTTCCTCAACTGACCCGACGTACTGGCCCGAGGAAGAGTCCTACCACGAATCTTCGTACGACTCCTCTGGGTCACTAACTCGGTCCAGAAGTAGATCGCAGGAAAGAGTCCCTCGTCCCTACTGGGATGCGCCTCCTCCACGGGCTCATAGGTATGAGTCACCTACTCCACGACGTGGTCATCGGGGTCGCTACCCCGAGGACCGACCACCTCGTAGGAGGGCGGGCAATGACGGTCTGGGACCATTCACCCGAGGAATCGACGAGTACCTTATTCCGCGAGCACTGGAGAAACCACCCCCTGACCTCAGGATGTATAACGGGGTAAAGGACCCCGATGCCCACCTACGATATTTTGACTTGGTAATGAAGTATAGGTGGGCAGACGGGCCGGTCAAGTGTAAAATCTTTCCACTAACCCTAGAGGGACCCGCTCTGGAGTGGTTCACTGAATTAAGGCCCAACAGTGTCTCGTCCTGGGAGCAATTGGCTCGAGTTTTTAGTGCCCGCTTCACCGCCTCAAGGGTGAAGCCTAAATCACATGCCATCTTGAAAGCCATTAGGCAAGGCCCGGGTGAATCGCTCCGTGAGTATGTTGAACGCTTCAACAGGGAAGCCTCCAATGTCCGTGGGTTGGAGGACGATATGCGCCTATGGTTTCTCAGGGACGGCCTCCGAACTCGCAGTTTATTTGAGATAGAAGTTGGCGTGAACGAGCCGCCGGACCTCGAAACTTTCCTACGCCGGTCTCAGAGATTTATGAACTACGAGGAAAGGGCGATCGCGACCCAAGCCGTCGCAGGGCAAGCAATGGATCTCCAATCGAACCGGGTCCAAGACTCCAGGAGGGATAGAGGAGACAGAGAAGGACCATCCAGGGAGTTCAGGCAGAAGAAATTCTCTGATCGGACTAAACTGAATACCTCGTACTCTCAGATCTTGGCCGAGTGCGCGAACACAGAATTCAAAGAAATTAAGAGGCCCGAACCGCTAGTCCTTAAAGAGGGACAGCGCCCGTCTCGTCGGTACTGCCGCTATCATAGAAGTAACGGACACGACACCAACAATTGCATGACCCTTAAAGACGACATCGAAGAACTGATCAGAAAGGGAAAGCTTACCCAGTACGTGAAGAAAGGGCCTGCAGAGAAACCAGAAGAGAAGGACAGAGATCGGTCCCCTCGAAAGGGTAAGGCGATCGTGAACGAAGTTGGGAAAGGCTCAAAGGAGGACGAGGATGAATACAGTGAAGAAAGAAACGACCACAGGAGGTCAAGGGGACGCGCGGTCGCGATGGTGATTACTGGAGGGTGCCCGATGGAAGGAGGGGAACGACCAAATCATCGAAAAGACGCTGGAAAGAAATAATGAACGTCGCCTCGACTTCCACGCCCGGTCGACCCTCAAAACGACCACCTTTGGCATTCGGCGACGATGATTTGCTCGATGGGAAGCCTAATAAGTATGTCCCACTAATCGTCACCGCGGTAATGGCTAATGTCGAGGTCAGACGAATCCTGGTCGATCAGGGGAGCTCGGCTGATATCATCTTTGAAGACCTCCTCGACATCTTGAGGATACCAAGGGGCGAGTTGATAGCCTATCGGGGATCAGACCTAATAGGTTTCAACGGATCATCCACAACACCTCTTGGGATGCTGGAACTCATGGTAACCTTCGGGGACAACAGCGGGGAGAAACCCAAAAGCAGAGTTGTGAAAGTAAATTTTTTGGTATTACCATGCAAATCGGTATACCAATGTATCATCGGTCGTCCCACTTTGGGAAAGCTGGAAGCCGTGACCTCGACCGTCCATCTGAAGATGAAATTCTATTCTGATAGCAATGAGGTCGTCACCGTCCCGGCAGATCTGCAAGCCGCTCGACGATGCCACTTCATGAGCATGAAAGAACACGGAGAGCATGAAACAAAAAAGACGAACGCCGCGAATAGGGGCGGGAGGCAAGTCAATGTGGCTGATCTAGATGCCCGCTATGACCCGGATAGTGATCCTGAAGAAGGAGATGATAACCTTACCCTAGAGCTCAAGAAAAGAATTAAAAGACCTGAGCCGCACGGGGAACTCGCTCAAGTACAACTGGGAGACGACCCAAAGAAGACCGTGTCATTGGGAAGCGACCTTCCCACAGATATACGAGATCAGTTGATCAAATGCTTGAGGGAACACGCTGATGTCTTCGCATGGAGTGCCGCGGACATGCCAGGCGTCCTACCAGAGGTGGCTAGTCACCACCTGGCCGTTAATCCCTCTGCAAAATGGATCGCCCAAAGAAGAAGGGTGCAGGGTGACGAGAAAGGGAAAGCCGCCAGCAAGGCGGTCGATGATTTGCTGGAAGCCGGATTCATCAAAGAAATAAAGTACACGACCTGGCTATCCAACGTGGTTCTGGTCAAAAAGGCCAACGGGAAATGGCGCATGTGCGTCGACTATACTGATCTTAACCGGGCATGCCCTAAAGACGCGTTTCCTGTACCAAGCGTTGACCGATTAGTTGACAGCGCAAACGGCTTCAGGTTACTCTCGTTTTTAGACGCTTACTCGGGTTATAACCAGATTTCAATGCACCCGCCCGACCAGGAAAAGACGGCATTCATGACGGCAACAGGGAACTACTGTTACTTGGTCATGCCTTTTGGACTGAAAAATGCCGGCGCGACTTATCAGAGAATGATGAATAAAGTTTTCCAGTCTCAGATCGGCAAAACGGTCGAAGTGTACTTAGACGACATGATCATAAAAAGTAAACAAGACATTGATCATGTGGCCGACCTAAGAGAGATATTTGTAGAAGCCCGCAAAAACTCGCTGAAACTGAATCCTGAGAAGTGCACGTTCGGCGTCAGAGCGGGTAAGTTTTTGGGTTTCTTCTTAACAGAGCGGGGGATTGAGGCGAATCCGGATAAATGCAGGGCCGTGACAGAAATGAAGTCACCTACTAGCAAAAAAGAGATTCAGAAGCTGAACGGGATGATAGCCGCGCTATCACGATTCATTTCAAAAGCGGCCAGCAAGTCTCTCCCACTTTTCAAATTACTTAAGAAAGAGGCAAAGTTTGAATGGTCGGCCGAATGCGACCAGGCCTTAGATCAGCTGAAAAAGGTTTTGTTGCAACCACCCATCCTGACCACCCCAGAACCCGGGGAAACGTTGTACCTATACCTCTCCATCAGTGATGAAGCCCTAGCAGCCGTACTAGTACGAGAAGACGGGGAGAAACAGAATCCCGTGTATTTTGTGAGTAAAGCACTCCAGGGACCAGAACTCAAGTACCAAAGGATCGAGAAGCTAGCTCTTGCACTAATCGTGGCCGCTCGAAGATTGAGATCGTATTTCGTGGCTCATCAAATCGTCCTCAGAACAGACCAACCCGTTCGACAGATCTTACATCGGCCCGACTTGGCAGGAAGGATGATCAAATGGGCAGTAGAGCTCTCAGAGTTCGGCGTGAAATATGAGACAAGAACGACCACAAAGGCACAAATTCTAGCAGATTTCCTAGCCGAGATGACTCCGATCCAGGAAGAAAGGCCTGATCCGACCTGGACGCTATACGTGGACGGCTCCTCAAACTGCAAAGGGAGCGGGGCAGGTTTGATTTTAGAAAGCCCAGAAGGAACGACCGTGGAGGTGTCCTTGACATTTTCCTTTTCTACGTCAAATAACCAGGCGGAGTACGAAGCATGTATTGCAGGACTTATGCTCGCCAGGGAGCTCAAAGCACGACGGGTCGAGCTCCGTTCTGACTCCCTGTTAGTAGTGTCCCAAATTGGAGAAACGTATGATGCCAAAGATGAAGTTTTACGGAGGTACCTCGCTAAGGTACGAGAGCTGCTCGATCATTTCGAAAGCGCAGAAGTCCGACACATCCCCAGATCAGAAAATGGCAGGGCGGACGTACTTTCGAAACTGGCGAGTACAAAAACCTCGGGGAATCACAGGAGCGTAATACAGAAGGTACTCCCTCAACCCAGCGTCCAGCTAGAAACGGCTCCAATTACCGATGTCTGTATGATCGGTCAAGGGACGACATGGATTGACCCCATCCTGAAGTACATCGTGTTGGGGGAAGAGGAGGACGACCCAAAAAAGGCGGCTCTCATACGAAGGCGGGCATCATCATATTCGGTTATTGAAGGCAAATTGTTCCGCCGGGGCTTCTCAACCCCATTACTAAAGTGTCTGACACCACAAGAGGCCAATTATGTGTTGAGAGAAATCCACGAAGGGATATGTGGGAATCACCTAGGGGCACGAGCACTTGCCAAAAAAGCACTTCGAGCGGGATACTATTGGCCAACGATGGAGGGTGATGCCAACGAGCTAGTAAAAAAATGTGATAAGTGTCAGAAGCACGCAGACATACATATCGCCCCCCGGTCGAATTGAACTCCATTACCGCTCCCTGGCCGTTCGCGTGGTGGGGAATAGATCTTCTGGGCCCGTTCTCAGCAGCCCCAGGGCAGCTTAAATACCTAATAGTAGCAGTAGACTACTTCACCAAGTGGGTAGAGGCCGAGCCCTTAGCGACTATTACCTCCAAAAACTGCTTGAAGTTCTTCAAGAAAAATATACTAGTTCGATTTGGAGTCCCTCAGGTCGTAGTCTCGGACAACGGCACCCAGTTCACTGACAAAAACTTCCAAGAATACATATCAGAACTAGGTATCAAGCAGCGCTTCACATCGGTCGAGCACCCACAGACAAACGGACAAGCAGAGGCCGCCAACCGGGTGATACTACGCGGGCTGAAAAGAAGACTGGACGAATCCAAAGGGAAGTGGCCAGAAGAACTCCCCTTCGTACTATGGGCATACCGGACCACCCCACACTCCACCAGAAGCGAAAGCCCATTCAAATTGGTATATGGGGTGGAGGCACTCATCCCGGTTGAAGTTGGAGAGCTCAGTTGGAGAACTGCATATCCCAAAGACACCAATGAGAACGATCAGGGACTCAGAGAGGAACTCGACTTGGTTGAAGAACTCCGCACCAAAGCGTCGTTAAAAGAAGCACTTGTAAAACAAGGGATGGCAACGAGATACAACTTAAAGGTCGACCCTAGAGAATTCACCATCGGCCAGCTCGTCCTCAGAAGAGCGTAGATAGGACAGAAGTTCGCAACTCAAGGGAAACTCGCTCCAAACTTGGAAGGTCCCTACCGAGTCGTCTCGAAGACGGGGAAGGGCGCCTACCAACTTCAAACCATGGGAGGCGGGGCGGTGCCAAGAACATGGAATGTAACACCCTAAAATTATTTAATTAATTCATTTAATTAAGTAATTGGGGATTTAGATTAAATTAATTGATGTAATTTAATTAATTGAACTTATGTTAACATGCGTAGGAAGTATTAGAAAGTGGAGGTGCCAAACCAAATGGACTTGGGCCTAAGTGAGAAGCCCAAGCCCGTTATTCTTGTCATATGCGAAGGGTTAGTTTAGTTGGGGTCTAGGGTTGGTGGCCAATTCGCGAAATCAGAAGAGAAAACAAGAAAAGAAAGAAAAGAGCGTGAGATAGAGAGAGAGGAAGGAGGCGGCCAAGAGAAGAAGGAGGAGAGGAATTCGAAGAGCAAAGAAGAGGGGATCTCCGTTGTTGCTGTGGATCTGTAGGTGACTGCATCCTAGGCATCGATTTCTTCTTGAAAAGGTTAGGGGAGCTCTATCATTCTATTTAATAAATTATATGATGGGTCCTAGATCTAAGGTTCCTACTAGATCCATGATGCTCTTGATGTTCTTTTGCGTTCTTGATGTTCCTTTGCGTTCTTGATGTTCTTTTGCGTTCTTGATGTTCTTTACGTTCTTGATGTTTTGATGTTAACTTTCGTATATATGTATATCATGAGTCTATGCGAATTGATTTATTGCTTGGGTTTGATCTATGAATTTCATTATTGGTGGTGTTATGCGTATGTGATGTGAATTAGAATGTTGATCTATGCGTTGGTTTGTTGAAGAATGGGGTCGCAAAAAGGGGTTGTGGGTGTTGGGCGCCTAGGGCGCCATGATGGGGTTAGTGGTGTTGTTTGGTTTTAATTGAGTTTTGATAAAATTGAGTTTTAGTGTTTTTGAATGAGAAAAGTGTTTTTTTTTAGTTGCTGGAAAAATGGAGTTTTTACACTTTAAAATTTGTTAAGAAACCAATTTTTAGTGTTGAAGAATTGTTAAACAGAAATTCTGGGCGTTGTTGCAGTTTCCTGGGCGCTGAGTGCCTGTCCTGGGCGCTGGGCGCCTGTGTTGTGTTGTGCTGCGCGTGGGGGCGCGCCTGGGCGCTAGGCGCCCGTGTCTGTGTTATGCGTTGTGCGCGCCTGGGCGCTGAGCGCCTGTGGCGCTGGGTTGTGTTGCGTTGTTGCGTGCCTGGGCGCTGGGTGCCTGTGTTGCCTGGGCGCCTAAGGCGCCTGTTCCCTGGATGTTGCCTGATTTTTCCAAAATTGTTTTTATCATAACTTTTGACTCAGACGTCCGTTTTGAACGATTCGAAAAGTGCCGTGAAGCTTTTTACGTTGTCTATTTGTGGGTTCAATTTTTAAAATGAAAAGTTGTTATTTTCTGACTGTTTGTGGGCGCCCAAGTAGCTGCCCCCGGTGATCGTCCCAGTGACATTGAAAAATGACGTGGAACTCTTTAAAAATCCCTTTTTGGTGTATAAACAACAGTTTTAACACGGTAGTGTCAAAAATGACTGTTTTGCCCCTAGTGGCCAAAGTTGATGATAATGATGTGTAAATGACGAGGATGCCCTTGGTGGTTAGTCAAATGACGTTTTTGCCCTCAGTGGCTAATGTTTGAGTTGAATGATGTTTGTGTGTAAGTGACATTTGGGGCCTGAGTGGCTAAGTGATGTTAAGGCCTAAAAGGCTAAGTGAAGTTATTTGTGTGTGAATTGTGAAATGACAGGTGCTGTGCCTTATTCGGCAAACCGGTAAGTGACGGGTCACATAGTTGACCATGAATTGAGTAATTGTGTATGTGTGTATTGTGAGTGGTGCATGTCATAGTGTCTCATGCCCATATGCATAAACCCAGTGATGTTTTGAGGCCTGAGTGGCTAAGTGATGATAAGGCCTGAGTGGCTAAGCGACGTTTTGTGAAAAGGTACCTTCATGCATATACCCGCGAGTGGGTTGCATTTTCATAAGCTTACACGACATGAGTTGAGTATTGTAAATGATGTGAATGACGACTGTGATGTGGATGTTTAGTGTATTGGATGCTGATTATTCTAGTGTGTAGCCTATGATTAGTCCTTATCATATTTTCTATTATATAGACTGAAATGATGCTCACCCTTTCCTGTTTGAATGTTGCCCCCGTGTTGGTAACGTGCAGGTGATTCCCAGTGAAGGTCTTAGCTTCACTTTTGAGTCGAGTCGTCATGCTCTGATATGTAACACTAGGTGTAACACCCTAAATATTTAATTAAATTATTTAATTAAGTGTTTAGGAATTTAAATTAATTAAGTGGATATATTTTAATTATTAGAAATTATATTAAAAGGTGTAGGGGGTATTAAGAAGATGGAGGTGCCAAATTAGATGGACTTGGGCTTAAGTGAGAAGCCCAAGCCCATGAATTAAGTCATATGCGAAGTAGCAAGGCACAAGGGGTTAGGGTTTCCTAGCTATCATTTGCGAAAGTGGAGAAAGAGAGAAAAGAAGAGAGGAGCGTGAGGAAGAGAGGGAGAGCAAGGGGGCGGCCAAGAGAGGAAGGAGAAGAGGATTCGAAGATCAAGAGGAAGGGATCTCCGTTGTTGCTGTGGATCTGTAGGTGACTGCATCCTAGGCATCGAGTTCTTCTTGAAAAAGGTTAGGGGAGCTCTATCATTCTATTTAATAAACTATATGATGGGTCCTAGATCTAAGGTTTCTCCTAGATTCCATGATGTTCTTGATGTTCTTTGCGTTCTTGATGTTCTTGATGTTACGTTCATATATGTTTGTTATGAGAATGATGCGATTTTAATTCCTTGCTTGGTTGTGATCTATGATTTCGCCTTATTGATGGTATTATGCGTATGTGATGAGAATTATAATGTTGATCTATGTGTTTGATTTGTTGGAAGCGAAGTCGCATAAGGGTTGTAGGTGTTTGGGCGCCTAGGGCGCTATGATGGTGTTAGTGGTGTTGTTGTGTTTAATTGAATTTGATAAATTGAGTTTGGGGTGATTTTGAATGAGATAAATGCGTTTTTAGTTGCTGGAAAAGTTGGGGTTTTTACGCTTTAAAATTGTGAAGAAAACAAATTTTAGTGTTAAAAAGAGTTGGACAAAATTCTGGGTTGGTTGCTGGTTTCTGGGCGCTAGGCGCCTGTGCTGGGCGCTGGGCGCCTGTGCTGTGTGTTGTTGCGCGTGGGGGCGCGCCTGGGCGCTAGGCGCCCGTGTCTGTGCGTGTTGCGCGTTGTGCGCGCCTGGGCGCTAGGCGCCCGTGTTGTGTTGCGTGTGCGTTGTGCGCGCCTGGGCGCTGAGCGCCTGTGGCGCTGTGTTGTGCGTGTGTTGTGCGCGCCTGGGCGCTGAGCGCCTGTGGCGCTGTGTTGTGTTGCGTTGTTGTTGCCTGGGCGCTGGGCGCCTGTGCACTTGTTGCCTGGTTGCCTGGGCGCCTAAGGCGCCTGTTCCCAGGATGTTGCCTAATTTTTCCCAAAATTGTTTTTATCATAACTTTTGACTCAGACGTCCGTTTTGAACGATTCGAAAAATGTCGTGAAGCTTTTTACGTTGTCCACCTATGGGTCCAATTTTTGAAATGAAAAATTGTTATTTTCTGGCTGTTTGTGGACGCCCAAGTGGCTGTCCCTGGTGATCGTCCCAGTGACATTGAAAAATGATGTGAAGCTCTTTAAAGATCCTTTTTGGTGTATAAACAACAGTTTTAGCAAAATAATGTCAAAAATGATGATTTTGACGATGATGCCTTCAGGGCTAGTTAAATGACTGTTTCGCCCTTAGTGGCTATTATTAATTATTATGACGTGTAAATGACTGTTTTGCCCTTAGTGGCTATTTATTATTAGTTATGACGTGTAAAAGACTGTTTTGCCCCTAGTGGCTAAAGTTGTAGATAATGATGTGCAAATGACGAGGATGCCCTTAGTGGTTAGTCAAATGACGTGTTTGCCCTCAGTGGCTAATGTTTGAGTTGAATGATGTTTATGTGTAAGTGACAGTTGGGGCCTGAGTGGCTAAGTGATGTGGAGGCCTAAAAGGCTAAGTGACGTTATTTGTGCGTGAATTGTGAAATGACAGGTGCTGTGCCTTTATTTGGCAAACCGGTAAGTGACGGGTCACATTGTTGACTATGATCTGAGTAATTGTGTGGTTGTGTGTTGTGAATGGTGCATGTCATAGTGTCTCATGCCCATATGCATAAAATCAGTGACGTTTTGGGGCCTGAGTGGCTAAGTGATGATGAGGCCTGAGTGGCTAAGCGACGTTTTGTGAAAAGGTACCTCATGCATATACCCGCGAGTGGGTTGCATTTTCCTAAGCTACATAACATGAGATGAGTCATTGTAAATGATGTGAATGATGAATGTGATGTGGATGTTTAGTGTATGGGATATTGATTGTTCTAGTGTGTAGCCTACGATTAGTACTTATCATATTCTTTATTATATGGATTGAAATGATGCTCACCCTTTCCTGTTTGAATGTTACCCCCGTGTTGGTAACGTGCAGGTGATTCCCAGTGAATGCATTTAGCTTCACTTCTTGAGTCGAGTCGTCATGCTCTGATATGTAACACTAGGGAGGGGAAAGAATGTTGTTTAAGTTATTGTGACTGTTGTGGTTATTGGACTTTAGTATTGCAAGCCTGGCATAGTTGTAATGCCTTTTATGATTAAACTGTTGGATTTTGGATGCGAAGTTGTAATTTAATCGATAAGTGACGTTTCGAAGTTATTATAAGACTGTTTTCGAAAAGCGAGTTATTTGAAGCGTGACGTTTAACGAAGTAAGTGTGACATCCCTTGTGGTGTAATTCAATTTTTGAAAACTCTGATATTTTTATTAAATAAAATTACCGGGTAGAAATGGGGTGTTACATTAGTGGTATCAGAGCAGTTCGGTCTGTCCGGCCAAGTTGTCCAGTGTGGAGTCTAGCTATCTCTCGAGTCTTGGTACTCGTTCTAACCATAATTTGTGTTGCAGCGATTAGCTAAATTGGTCAGACGGCATGACTGCTATGTGTGTGTTTACTCTGAGTACTTTGTGTATGACTGTAATGTGTTGCTTGGTGTGTTTTCTGTGTCTCTCGTCGATTTTCGACGGAGACTTTGTGGTGAATTTTGTTTGTTTGCCGTTGGGTGTTTTTAGTATTGTTGAGATTTGATGAGTAGGTGTAAAATTGATGAGGAATTGAGTACATTGTGATGTTGATGTTGTCACGTGTAATTTCGCGTCTTGATGTTTGATGATGATTGAGGTTGAATTAAGATGAGGAGTATGATGTGTTATAAATTTTAATGATTACTTTGTATGTTTTGACGTGTGAGTACAATGAGTTGAGACATTTTAAAAAGAAAATTAAATGTTTTGAAAGTATGTATTCTATACATCCCCACAGGTGTATAGGCGCCAAATTCTAATTGTGTGTATGTATTGCTGTTTTGTTTTAAAAATAAATAGTGTACTGTTTTTACACTGTTTCGAGTTGCCGTTTTGTTTGGAAACAATGGTGTGTTGTTTTTACATTGTTTAAAGTGCTGGTTGTTTGTAAAAATAATAGTAAGCTGTTTTTATGTTGAAAAGGTGTTGCCGCTTCATCGTTTAAATTAGATATATGAGATACTGTATTTACAAGTAAATGGGTTGCTGTTATTCACTCGGTTTTGCATGCTGTTTCTATGCGCAGTTTTGTTTTAAGCGCTGTTTTTGTAGGTGCTGTTTTTCCTCAGCTTAAAATGCGATGTTTTCCCCATTTGAAATGTGGTATTTTCTAAAAGAAAAGAGTGTATTTTTCTAAAATATAAGGTGATGATTGAATTGAATCGGATTGAATTGAATTGATAATGGTTCGTAGAGTTGATAATTGGATTTGATGTTTTCAAAGAAATCAAAGTTACAATTGTATTTAAAATAAATGGTGTGCTGTTTGACAGTGTTTCAGGTCGCTGTTCTATTTTTTTAAGATGAATAGTGTGCTGTCGTATATTGTTCGGAGTTGCTGTCTTGCTGTTTTTCAAAATAAAATACTGCGGTTTGCTTAAAAATGAGTTGCTGTGTTGCGGTTTATTTCTATGAAATGAGTTGCTGTTTTTATGAAATAATCGTATTGCTGTATTACGAAAATGAAGCGCTAATTTTTATGTTGTAAACGTGTTGTTTCCACTGTCGTTGCGCGCTAAAAGGAAGTAGTATTTTCACTCCGTGTTTTGCTGTTGTTGCGCGCTAAAAGACCACTGTTTACGCCTTACTGTTGTTGTTGTCCTTCTTGGTCTTGCTGTTGCCGTTTTACTCAAATAATGTGGTTGTTTTGCCACTGCTCTTATAAATTTAATGTACTGTGTACTCATTTTCAAGCACACTGTTTACCCAAAATTTTACGAGGATGTTTACAAAAATTGACGTGCTTTTCCCAAAGTTAAAGAGTTGGTTATATTGTTTACAGTTGCTGTTTCGTTTTGGAAAAATAATAGTGCGCTGTTCTTATATTGTTTAAAGATGCTGCTTTACTTTGAGATTGATAGTGTGCCATTTCTTTTATGTCGTTAATGTTGCCGTATTTGCTGCTGTTTTCGCACATTAAAGTGTACTGTTCTCTACAATCTAGATTGTTGTTTTCTTCGACTTAAATGTGATGTTCACTCAAATATAACGTGTTGTTCTCTCAATAATTTAAAGTGCCGAGTTCTTAAAAATTAAAATGATGTTTTCTTGAATCAAGTGGGCCGTTTCGTAAATTTTGAAAGGGGCTGTCTTCCTATTTTCTTTAGTACTGCTACTGTATTGTGAGAGGTTGCTGTCTCGATTTTTTTTATTATGTGTTACTTTATTTTATGTGCTGTTTAGTCCCTATGTACGTTGACTCAGTCCTTTATTGACAAGGGAGTCGCGTAATTAATTGTGATTGATGTGATTAATGTGGTGTGTGCTTCACTTTGGTGAAGTTATGAAGTGTTGTCGATGAGTCGGTCCTATGAAGGACCTAGGGGGGGGGGAAATGGGAGTTGAGGAACTCTCAGCGAAAAGATGTCGTGGTTGGTGTTGTCACTTTCGTTGAAGTACTTTAATGGGTGTCGCGCCAATTTCAAGTGAATGGGTGTTGTAGTCGTAGCTAAGTTCGATCATAGTGTGAGAGGACCAAAGAAACAAGAAGAGATGAAGGTTAGGTGCGTAGGGTGACATAAGAGCCGAGATGTGGGTACCTGACTATAAGTGGGTCGAGATGAATGGGAGTCGACGTGTGGTGTTGTCGAAGTATATGGAAATCGAAGTATAAGTGGGACGAAGTGCAGTGTTGCAGTGTTATCAATGTATGTAGAAGCTAGGGTGGTTGAAGCATAAAGTGCCTAAGTGCAGCGTATGGGTGGCAAGAAGAGTGATGGAGAACTGAAGTAGATGTAACCGAGGCAGTTGTAGAGGTGAGTGATGATGAGGTGTGGGTGCCTAAGTGAAGTGTCACGGTGTTTGAGTAGTTGAGTGTGACTTTGATGACCTTCAGATTAGAACGTCTAATTAAGAGTAACAATGTGGAGAAGGGTGATGGACGGGGATGGTTGGAAGTGATAAGAAGATTGGGTTTCGTTTCGTGAGTTGGAGTAAATTTTCGAGGACGAAAATATTCTAAGTGGGGGAGAGTTGTAACACCCTAAATATTTAATTAAATTATTTAATTAAGTGTTTAGGAATTTAAATTAATTAAGTGGATATATTTTAATTATTAGAAATTATATTAAAAGGTGTAGGGGGTATTAAGAAGATGGAGGTGCCAAATTAGATGGACTTGGGCTTAAGTGAGAAGCCCAAGCCCATGAATTAAGTCATATGCGAAGTAGCAAGGCACAAGGGGTTAGGGTTTCCTAGCTATCATTTGCGAAAGTGGAGAAAGAGAGAAAAGAAGAGAGGAGCGTGAGGAAGAGAGGGAGAGCAAGGGGGCGGCCAAGAGAGGAAGGAGAAGAGGATTCGAAGATCAAGAGGAAGGGATCTCCGTTGTTGCTGTGGATCTGTAGGTGACTGCATCCTAGGCATCGAGTTCTTCTTGAAAAAGGTTAGGGGAGCTCTATCATTCTATTTAATAAACTATATGATGGGTCCTAGATCTAAGGTTTCTCCTAGATTCCATGATGTTCTTGATGTTCTTTGCGTTCTTGATGTTCTTGATGTTACGTTCATATATGTTTGTTATGAGAATGATGCGATTTTAATTCCTTGCTTGGTTGTGATCTATGATTTCGCCTTATTGATGGTATTATGCGTATGTGATGAGAATTATAATGTTGATCTATGTGTTTGATTTGTTGGAAGCGAAGTCGCATAAGGGTTGTAGGTGTTTGGGCGCCTAGGGCGCTATGATGGTGTTAGTGGTGTTGTTGTGTTTAATTGAATTTGATAAATTGAGTTTTGGGTGATTTTGAATGAGATAAATGCGTTTTTAGTTGCTGGAAAAGTTGGGGTTTTTACGCTTTAAAATTGTGAAGAAAACAAATTTTAGTGTTAAAAAGAGTTGGACAAAATTCTGGGTTGGTTGCTGGTTTCTGGGCGCTAGGCGCCTGTGCTGGGCGCTGGGCGCCTGTGCTGTGTGTTGTTGCGCGTGGGGGCGCGCCTGGGCGCTAGGCGCCCGTGTCTGTGCGTGTTGCGCGTTGTGCGCGCCTGGGCGCTAGGCGCCCGTGTTGTGTTGCGTGTGCGTTGTGCGCGCCTGGGCGCTGAGCGCCTGTGGCGCTGTGTTGTGCGTGTGTTGTGCGCGCCTGGGCGCTGAGCGCCTGTGGCGCTGTGTTGTGTTGCGTTGTTGTTGCCTGGGCGCTGGGCGCCTGTGCACTTGTTGCCTGGTTGCCTGGGCGCCTAAGGCGCCTGTTCCCAGGATGTTGCCTAATTTTTCCCAAAATTGTTTTTATCATAACTTTTGACTCAGACGTCCGTTTTGAACGATTCGAAAAATGTCGTGAAGCTTTTTACGTTGTCCACCTATGGGTCCAATTTTTGAAATGAAAAATTGTTATTTTCTGGCTGTTTGTGGACGCCCAAGTGGCTGTCCCTGGTGATCGTCCCAGTGACATTGAAAAATGATGTGAAGCTCTTTAAAGATCCTTTTTGGTGTATAAACAACAGTTTTAGCAAAATAATGTCAAAAATGATGATTTTGACGATGATGCCTTCAGGGCTAGTTAAATGACTGTTTCGCCCTTAGTGGCTATTATTAATTATTATGACGTGTAAATGACTGTTTTGCCCTTAGTGGCTATTTATTATTAGTTATGACGTGTAAAAGACTGTTTTGCCCCTAGTGGCTAAAGTTGTAGATAATGATGTGCAAATGACGAGGATGCCCTTAGTGGTTAGTCAAATGACGTGTTTGCCCTCAGTGGCTAATGTTTGAGTTGAATGATGTTTATGTGTAAGTGACAGTTGGGGCCTGAGTGGCTAAGTGATGTGGAGGCCTAAAAGGCTAAGTGACGTTATTTGTGCGTGAATTGTGAAATGACAGGTGCTGTGCCTTTATTTGGCAAACCGGTAAGTGACGGGTCACATTGTTGACTATGATCTGAGTAATTGTGTGGTTGTGTGTTGTGAATGGTGCATGTCATAGTGTCTCATGCCCATATGCATAAAATCAGTGACGTTTTGGGGCCTGAGTGGCTAAGTGATGATGAGGCCTGAGTGGCTAAGCGACGTTTTGTGAAAAGGTACCTCATGCATATACCCGCGAGTGGGTTGCATTTTCATAAGCTACATAACATGAGATGAGTCATTGTAAATGATGTGAATGATGAATGTGATGTGGATGTTTAGTGTATGGGATATTGATTGTTCTAGTGTGTAGCCTACGATTAGTACTTATCATATTCTTTATTATATGGATTGAAATGATGCTCACCCTTTCCTGTTTGAATGTTACCCCCGTGTTGGTAACGTGCAGGTGATTCCCAGTGAATGCCTTTAGCTTCACTTCTTGAGTCGAGTCGTCATGCTCTGATATGTAACACTAGGGAGGGGAAAGAATGTTGTTTAAGTTATTGTGACTGTTGTGGTTATTGGACTTTAGTATTGCAAGCCTGGCATAGTTGTAATGCCTTTTATGATTAAACTGTTGGATTTTGGATGCGAAGTTGTAATTTAATCGATAAGTGACGTTTCGAAGTTATTATAAGACTGTTTTCGAAAAGCGAGTTATTTGAAGCGTGACGTTTAACGAAGTAAGTGTGACATCCCTTGTGGTGTAATTCAATTTTTGAAAACTCTGATATTTTTATTAAATAAAATTACTGGGTAGAAATGGGGTGTTACACTAGGGAAGGGAATGAATGTTGTTTTAAGTCATTTATGACATGTTGTGGTTATCGGATTTTAGTATTGCAAGCCTGGCATAGTGTAATGCCCTTTATGACTAAACTATTGAATTTTCGATGTGAAGTTGTATTTTATTTGATAATGACGTTTTGAAGTTATTATAAGACAGTTTTCGAAAAGCGAGTTATTTGAAGAGTGATGTTTTAGTGAAGTAAGTGTGACATCCCTTGTGGTGTAAATAAATTTTGAAAACTCGGATATTTTATAAAACAAATTACCGTATAGAAAAGGGGTGTTACATGGAACGCGGCCAACCTCAGACGATACTTTGTTTAAACTTTTGACTAAATTCAATTGTAACTGTATCATTGACACTTATTGAATGAATAAAGCAAGTACACCGGGCGGGACACTCTTTTCCCACTGGGTTTTTATTGAGGTCCACCCGACCATCACGACTGATGGTATATTCTTATATGTTGTCTCATCTTTTTCTGTTTTCCATACAGATCCATCAACCGCCAGGCGGGTTATAATCAAACCGAGTTTGATAAACCACTGGGCGGGTTCAGCAGTACTTAGTCGATCTAAGTAACACGAAGCGATCTTAATCGATAATCGCAACGCCAAGGGCGAGTTAAATCTAGGGACGAATCCTGGTAAACGACCCGAAGGCTAAAAACACGAATTAAAAGAAACGAAGCGCTCCTAATCGAAAGTCGCACCCCTAAGGGCGAGTTAAATCTAGATACGAGATCCAGTAAACTGCCCGAAGGCTAAACGAATTAAACAGAACGATTAAAATAGCGATTTCAAATGCAAAGTACCTATTACAAGAATGGGACGACTCGAAAGCCGCCCAAAAACAAAATACAAGTACTTAGAGCATATTACAAAGATTCTAATTGGAACGATCAAAAACAACCATTTCCTCCGCTAAGACGTTTCCTTCCTCGTCCTCCTCAGCAGGCTTGATGATCCGACCGTCCACATAATTATGGGAAAAATTGATAACACCCGGGTCCAGCACAAGGTCCGGGTAGACGCACTGCACCTGGACCAGAGCCTCATCAAACCGCTCCTTGCAAATTGAAACAGTGGAATGAACGAGCCGATCGTATTGGGCATAAGCATCTTCCCGCTCCTTCTTCAAAACCTCAATGGACGCTTTCATTTCAGCAACCTCCAGATTCAAGCCGCTCATCCGTTCAGTCAAATCGCTAACCTTCCCCACCTCAAGCTGCAAATTCTTCTTGGCTTCTGTTAATGCGACCTGGGCGTCATCTCGCTCTTGGGTAACGATGGAGAGCGACTTCTTTGTTTCGTCAAGGGTAGCGACGGTAGGCTGAAGGGCGGCCTCTGAATCTTGCAGTTTCTTCTTGAAAACTTCCAACTCCTCCCGAACTTCTGAGATATAAACATGAGCACGGCTAAGCTTGTCGGTTTTGTCTAAGTTATCACTCTCCAACCATAAATTTTGGGCGAGGAGAATATTACCTTTTGTCCGCTCCATTTCTCCGTGTTTCAATTTTGCGACCAGGTGAGAGCCAGCCTTGACCACCTCGGCCGCAAACAGTAGGGGGTCTTCGCGGAATCCTCTGATGATGCTCTCATCGGTCATTTCCTCCAGATCGGCCGCCAGGGCCGAGCTCCTCTGAGGTCCCTTATGGACCCTGGACCTTTTATGAGTATGATCATCCTGGGTCAGATCGACAGTGGGAGGAGGACGTCCCCTCTTCGTCCCAACAGCAGGCGGACTACTCTCACCACCTTCAGCAGCCACAGAACCCTCAGGCACAGGGGAAAGAGTTACTGCCGGAGTGGACAGGCCAGCCTGGGACCTCCTCCCTTTCTTAGCTTGTTTCATCAACTCGGCAAAGCTTAGACCGGCCATTTCACCTGCGAAAAAAGGTAAAGACACGGTTTAAAAAAAAAAAAAAAGGGGGGGGGGTACGACTACCCATACCAAGGGCGACTTCGAAACTATGATCATCAGTCGCCTTCACCAATTGGTGACATTTGATCAGACCCTCCTCCATCCAAGAAGCCAAGTTCTCAAGCAACCTCAGAGTCTCAGTATTTTCCTCGCCAAGCTGGCAGCGGGTTCTGTACGTGGCAGGCATGCGACGAAAATGAGCGTACGTCCACGCTATAGGATATTGCATGCCTGTTACTCGCCCACCGAAGTCAACCGTCCCCACCATCCGCTGAGATGCCTCGCAAACTGGGACTACCCATAGAAAAGACGACTTCCAGGGTTTGAGCGAGTCAGAAAACGGCTTGAAAATCTTATAGTCCGACTGAGCCTTAAGACTCAGGTGCTCCCACCGATTCCGATCACTGCCCGGCTCTGGCCGCCTGCTTGTCTCAAAAATTTTGAAGAAAGTTTGCCGATTGCACTCTCGCCCCATCACTCTCAGTAATTGCTCGAACACCTTGATAAACGCCCACGAGTTAGGGTGCAGCTGCGAGGGTGCAACCCCAAGATAACGAAGTATACCGCGCTGAAAGCATGTGAATGGCGGACGAATCCGCACGTCACGAAGGACAGTGGCATACATGGTGAATTTTAAAGTGGCCGGAATCATCGCCACGTGTTTCGTTGAAGTAGGGCCTTCGACCGCCCACACCTGGTCCGGCGCGCCAACCAGCCCGGCAAAATACGATAACACTTGGTCCCCAGGCTTGAATATTGACGGAATCCGGCCTACCACGGCCGACGAAATCCAAGAGCGATCCTCCCCTAGAGAACCTCTCCAATCGGCCTCCCCCCTCCCTGGGTTTGGCTGGATTACCCGCTCAGTAGGGGCCGAGGACGTAGAAGGCGGATCATTACTTTCCCTCGCCTGGAAGTATATAGGGCGATCGGGTGTCGCAACATCCGATCCCTCTGCAGGAGGCGTAGAAGTGAACCGACCCTCCGAAGTCGTCCTATCTGTAGACGTTCGGGAGCTGGATGATGGATCGGTGGAGGAAACTGGCGGGCTGCCAGGTACTTGGGCGGTCAGCTTCGTCCGCGCCATAAGAAAAGAAAACCTGTAAGAAGGGAGCATGAAAGTCAGACCATCGAAGATGACCTACGGAAAGGGGCGACATGGTCGACCCCGGGTCTGACACCCCCTCCTCGCCCAGGCTAATGTTAACAAGAAGAAAAATGCGATTTAAACTACTGGCCCAAAAGTAAAACTACATACCAGGAGCGGGATGCAGTTTCGTTGCACTGTGAATCAATAGAATGAGGCGATCGGAAGTTAGATCACGCCGGAGTTTGAAGTCGCTGATCGGGAAACACCGTGCCAGAGTAGCCGGAAAATAGATCGCTCGTCGGAGAAAGGAAGTCGCCCTCAGAGCAAAAAAATCCGGAAAGTGAATAAATTAGCATAAGGGTGTCCCATATTTATAGGGAGGGGAAGCCAGAACGCGAAGGGACACGTCCCTTCCCCTTCTATATTGATGATCTTCCTCGAAAATTGAACCATCATCATCAAGCGCCCCCTTTTTTTTTGAAAAGCGTGAAGCATGGTGACAGTCCCATCGAAGCGTCACGATTGTCCTCTCAAAACGTCATATCTGTTAGAACACCACATCGCTAGAAGGTGCGAGCAGGCTCAATTGAGCGGGCACTCGATCAGGTCCTCTCGACGCAGACCAGCGCAGGCGACCAATATGGAGGCAACCCGCCTTGTCGAAAGGAAGAAAACTCTTAGGCCTGAACCCGTTCTACCGAACGACTTCGGCCTGGGGGGCAACTGTTCTGGATTGGGCCGCAGCCCATGACGAATGCTGGACCAACCCGACCGGCCCAGTACGTAATCAGCATTACACGACTTTTGGACCGGGTCGCAACCCGTAATGAAGTTTGGGCCTATGCGAGCGGCCCAACATCGACCAGCGCCAACTCGTACCCACGATGGGAGGATCTACGGCGGAGAGGAATTCTCGCAGATCCAACGGCCGCCCTCAACACCCAGGTGCTATATAACGAGACCCTGACATCATATGAAAGGTACGTTTTTAACCTGTATTACTACACTAAATCACCCCACTGACTTGGGCGTTGGAGTGCCATCGCAGGTACACCCCGAGGGAGCTCTGCACGCGACCAGCTTACGCACAGGAACGACCTCAATATTTGACACCAAGTACCCCAGACAGCACGAGCATCAACAGATCCAATTCAACAAAAGGACCGATCGCTCAGAGAAGAGTCCGGTTCAACTATTCAACAATCACGCAACACTATTTAGTGTCGGCAAGATCTTGATCGTTAATTAGTGTCGACACTAATCACTATTGACTATTTAGTGTCGGCAAGATCTTGACCGTTAATTAGTGTCGGATATGTTGTTGTATTATTATGAGTATTATGGTTTTTTATTATTTTTTATCATTTATATATTTAATGTCTGCTACCCCTAGACAGAGACCTACTTCATTATCTTGATACGACACTCTCTTGAGCATTGTCGGCAGCAGCTCCAATAGAGTGGTGTATGTCTCCATTTCTTTGTAAAGAAATTTCCACATTGTCGTGAACACCCCTTCATCTTTTTCGTTAAAAGTAACCCATTTATCAGCAAAAAGCTCCTCCTCATTATTTCCACCACAAGAGACATATACGTTCATCAAACGCTCGGTATCATCCTTCAACTTAACAACCCGTCCTTGCAGTTCCTCAAACTTTCTATTTAGAGATTCAACCATATTTTCAAAATAGAAAGTTTCACAAGAAACCATCTTTTGAAAAGATGATTGAATCTCTAAATAGAAAGTTTGAGGAACTGCAAGGACGGGTTGTTAAGTTGGAGGATGATACCGAGCGTTTGATGAGCGTATATGTCTCTTGTGGTGAAAATAATGAGGAGGGGCTTTTTGCTGATAAAGGGGTTACTTTTAACGAAAAAGATGAAGGGGTGTTCAGGACAATGTAGAAATTTTTTTACAAAAAAATTGAGACATACGCCACTCTATTGGAGCCGCTGCCGACAATGCTCAAGAGAGTGCCATATTAAGAGAGTGCCGTATTAAGAGAATGAGAGTATTGGTAGAGGTGTGAAAAAGAAGAAGGGGAGAAGGGGTTTATATAGGAGAAACGAAGTCAAACGGTCAAAAGGCAAGATCCGCCGGAAACGGCAGTTACCGGCGGATTTAAGGGATTTGTGGCAGATTAGGGGATTTGCGGCGGACAGAGGTGCATTTGCGGCGGTTTATTAAATTCAAAATTCGCAAATATCCGCCGGAAATAACCTTACCGGCGGATTGTTAAAATCTCGTAAAAAAAAAATTTGTAATCCCAAATCCGCCGCAAAAACCGATAAATCCGCCGCAAAAGCCAAGTCGAATATTAATCCGCCGCAAAGGTCAATTATTCCGCCAGTAACTTTGAGGCGGATAAAATCCGCCGGAAATGCCTAGAATCCGCCGGAATATTTGCGGCGGATCCATATCCGCCGGAAACTCCTAGCCGGAAAAATCAATAATTCTTGTAGTGGATGGGTCCCTGGTGGTGAGCCTGATTCCCAATGCCTACGTCGCCTGGGAGGAGAGCGATGTACATGACGTCTCCGAGGTGGGGACCGACGTCGCCTCGAGGTCACTACCGTTGGAGGGATTGTCAACCTGCTGACTGGAAGCTGTTCCGGCAGGGCGGTCACCCACCTTTCAACCTCCCTCAGTCGCGCTTCCTGTTCCAACATCGCTTGAGTGCGACTGGCCAGGAGGTCCAAAAGCTGATTCACGTCAGAGGGCTGGACGGGTCGACTGGTGCCCTCGTCCCGTATAGTCAAGACGTTGCCCTCGGGGGTACCCTCCGGTCGGGGTGCGGGTATGGCGATGCTCTGAACCCGGGGTCTGCCTCTGGGCGCCATGGAGTAGCAAGAGAAAAGTTCGAGTGATGATGTGAAAGATAGAAATCTCCCATTGTGGTCGCCAATGTTCTGTACCGAGTAGCTTTTTGGTTAGCTGTTGTTGGTAGGTCTCTTGCTGCCCTGGCAGGTGGTCAGTGAGCGCCCAGGGGGTACCTGCAAGCCACTCTGATGCTCAAGTCAGTATATAGATTATAAGAGTGTAGGTACTAAGGATTAGAGATTCAACCTTTGTAAGGGCAAAATTTTCCTATATTTATAGGAAATCGCGCCCTCTCGTGGATCGTTGGATGGGTAGAGTCGATCTTGACCGTCCAAGCATATTGGGCTTGCATGAGGTGGATATGGGCTGAATCGGTTGGGCTGATCCATATCACTTGCTAGATGCACCTCCTGGTTTTGCTAATGAGACCCCCTGGTTGACTCCTGAACAAGTGGCAACTGAATATTCTTTCCCTGAGGCAGACAAGGTTAAGGAATTCCTCAAGGTATATTTCCTTTTCAGAGTTGAATCATTTGACCCTAAATTAGTGATCAAATATTTTGATGTTTCTTATTGATTGGTTTTGTTCAATGCAGGACCCAAGTAAGTTTGTTGTAGCTGCAGTTGCTGCACCTACTGCCGCTTCTGGTGGTGCCCCAGCTGCTGCTGCTAAGGAGGAGGAGAAGAAGGATGAACCAGCTGAAGAATCTGATGAGTTGGATTTGGAACAGAGGTAATGAGAAGAGCGGGGGAGCCAGAGGAGGCTGCTTTCTGTGCCTAGAATGAAAGGGAAGGTTTGTAAGGGAATTTGTGTCGTCAATGCTTCAAAGATCTTCCTGCAGAAGGTATCATAGGACAACTAAGTGTACTATCCTTGTGACTTTAGCCTATATGATTTCAAGAAGTTGAAAGAGTTGTTCATGAGATTTCAAACATCCAAATTTGTTTCTGTAAGGCTATAAAATACATGGGGGATGGATAGTTGTTTGAGTTTACATGGCTTGGTTTAACAGTTGATGTATTGCACTTACCTTTATCCTCCATAGTTGAGATATTTGTAACTAGGTTTAATTTAATATATCTTTTTTGCATGATTGTGTTTTCATTGTATTTTAATCTTTACTCTAAACTTGTCAACTGTCTGATAACACTATGTTTAAATTTGTAATGCTTTATTTGAAGTTTCCATATTATCTTTGCAATTGCAAAATCATTTTTGTTGCAAAGCCCTTTGTTGCTGATGGAAGTGCCATGTCCCATGAATTATCCCTTATGTAACACCACGATAAATTCTAATATGTAGAATCACTGAAATGCACTAAATGGCATACATCAGAGTAATTTCCTGTTATTGAAATATTGAACACAACTAAAACTTTCGATAATACATACTAATGGTTCTCAGAACCTCATAAACTTCCTGAAAATGCTTAAGTTTGAAAACTTAAGACTTGTACACAATCCTGGTGTTCAATATTCAAAACATAAAGTAGCGGAAACGATTTTACAACTTAAACAACGAAAGTTATACAATCGGAACATAGAAACAATAAATGGGGCAAAGGTCTAAAACATGAAATTAGGTCTTTAATGACTCCAAGAGTCGCATCAGCTAACCGTGCTTTGTCGCCTTTGCTTTCCCCTGTTTCTCTGTAAAAACCACAAATATGAAGGGTGAGATAAACATTATCTCAGTGAGTCCTATCGAGACCCCTTACTAACTCTAGCGGTTCATTATGCCTTGCTTTGAATTCGTGGTCCTAAAAAGCAACCACGTGGAAATACATTAAGTTCCTGTAACCTTTATGCTCATGGCCCTCCTAAGCGACACATGAAGCATACAATCTTTTGTTCCATGTCTTTAGCGTAACACCTCAGTCTACCTATTTTATAGGTTCTTCTTTGACTTTGGTGAACCCATCCCGCTATTTCTAGTGGGTGAAACAGTCTTGAGTCTAGGTTTTGGGGCTCATGACTTCCCCTCCCCTAGTATGCTAACCTCTAAGGGTCGTCACCCTTTTTCCTCTTGTATTTATTATACATTATATATGCATGTACCCGCAATGGGCTATCAGTCATTTCAGTCAAGTACCATGTATAATATCAGTCAAGTACCGTGTACAATATCAGTCAAGTACCGTGTATAATATCAGTCAAGTACCGTGTATAATTATTGGCATATGTTCTCTCGCGTTCTCTAAGTACGGTTTTCCATTTCTTTCATAATACACAAGTTTTCTATCGAACATGTTCAATCTCATGCCATCGGTATCTTTACATTGTTGGGGGACCTTGGGGAATGGACTAGAAGAGGATTGGAATCATTTGGAATGGATAAAAAGGTACTTTGAATTTGAAGGTCAGAAAGTCTCACACGACCCGTGCGTGTAGGCGCACGACCCGTGCGTTGTTGAACAATTTGTAGAAGATTTCCAGAAAGATACGCACGACCCGTGCGACTAAGCGCACGATCCGGGCGTTATCCAATAAAATTGTAGAAAGTTCCAGAAACATACGCACGACCCGTGCGACTAAGCGCACGATCCGTGCGTGTTTAAAAATCCAGTTCTTGTAGTATCAGATGGGGGGGACGACCCGTGCTCAGAGGCACACGATCCGTGTGTCTCTATCAGTTTCCAGAAAACAGGTTTTTCATGCGTTATTCCATTCCGTTCCGATTCCAAAATCTGTTCCGATCGAGACCCAAACTCAAACACACATTAAAACAATATATTATATCCATCTCAATCAAGTACCCCCAAACAATCAATCAACAATTTATGATTTAAATCACAATCCTCTTGAGAAAACGGTTTTTAATAAGTTTCCTTTCGATAACAGAAACGCGTGACCATGGTTTTCGAAAAGAAGATTCAGAAACACAAACACATTCCCTAAGCGAGTTATAGAACTCACCTTATCGTGATGACAACCACAGCTCAACTCGGAAGCAAGGCTCCCGAAAGACCGAAATCCCACAAACGATCCCCGATAGGCTTCCAACTTCGAACTCGAACTCACCCTTATCGAAACAACCACTGAAACCTCTTCTAATCTACTCAAATACAGAAGGTAGGTTCTGGTTTTACTTCAAGCTAGCCTTGACTTCGACATGCAAGCTTCCAATCTTCTCAAAAACCCCTTTTTCTTACTTGGAGCTTTGATGTTTCGAAAATGGTGAAATGGGAAAGGAGGTGAATGAGTAGTCAAAAGTGGTACCAATGTGAAGAGAACGAAAAATGGAGGAGAATGGTTTGAATATGACTTACATGCAAGCTGAATCCAGAAACTTCTCTCCTCTCCTTCTTCCTCTCCCTTGCTCGACTTTCTCTCCTCTTACCTCTTTGCTGTTTTTCAAAAATGAGGGAAATGAAGTGTGGGGGAGTGGTTTGGTCAGCTGAGGGGTAGCTACTTAAGGATGAGAAAAGACTCTTCTACCCTCCCTCATTAGCATTTCATTTAACTCACAACTAATCCAACACTTACACTCAAGTCTCCACACTTAGCAAAACTACTAATTATGTTTAAACAAAATGTTATTTATCTATTTGATCCATGATACCATTTCATAACTAAAATAATTATGCTCACTAATCAACTTAACCTCGAGCTAATTTAATTAAATCTAATTAGCTAACTAGGGGATGTTACACCTTACTTATGAGCAGTACTCACTTCAAAAACATGAACATCCTCTTATTCTCCAGGAGCTTGTCAACCATGGTAAGAAGTTGCTGTTTATTTGTCAATCTTTTATCTTTTACTCTTTAATGGCTAGAAGCACATAATGAACAATGCTTGTTTTCTTTTTCGTGCAGGTGTTCTCTATAAGGTTTATATTGTTGGTGATGCTATAAAGATAGTCAGACAGTTTTCATTGTCTGATGTGAAGTCTTAACTCAACGGACTGATTAGATTATTAAAACATTAGAGTAAGGGATTGTACATAAAGGCCAAGGTTTTTGGAGCTACAAATGTATGCTGCTGCAGTCCTGAAGGTCTTCAGGATTTCACTACATTAGTGCATTTGCTAGTCTCCTGATTTTCTTCATTTTTTTCCACTGCAGAGCTTCCTCCAAGATCTCTACTTGAGAGACTAGCTTTGGAACTTCGTCGGCGATTTGTAAAGTTTGTTCTTAGTTTGAATGTTATTTAATTCTTTATTCTTTATTATGACAGGCTTGCTCTCAGGAAAGGAAGAGGTGAAGAGCGAATATGTAAAGTGATAAGTTCTCCTTGTTTGGCCAAAGCAGAAGCAAGGTTTCAGATTTGTGCTGAAGGAGTCGCAAATGTTAAAGACTGACAAATTTTAGCATGTCTCAAACTCTGATATATTGTTTTGTTGGCTTGTTTTCCCTTTGTAAGTTTGACAGATGATTTACTGGTATTGTATAGTTTTGCAATATTGATCAGTTTTGGTGGCTCCTATTTTTTAGCAGTTGTTGTGAAGCCCCCTTTGTTGACTCTCTTTGCAATTTGCGATATCGATGTTAATAAATGTATTCAAGTGTTCTTTTTGTTAAAATAAAATATGTGTTCAAGTGTTGGGAGATTAAACCAAAATTTCCTATCCTTGTTAATTTCCTATTCGTATATCCAGGGTGTATGTAGGGAGATTAAACCAAAATTTGAAAGAAAAAAAAAACTTTTAAAGTCAGGCGGATTTAAACCTGACTTTAAAAAACACTTTTAAAGTCAGGTGAAATAATGGCTCGACTTTAAAAATGATTCCAGCAGCGGAACATCAATTATTAAAGTCAGGCCAATGAATGCTTGACTTTAAAACAGACTTACGAAGTCGAGCTATCGCTTGACTTTAAAAGTCCTGACATACAAAGTCGACTTAATAGAAGTCAAGCTGGCGCCTGACTTTAAATGTCCAATTTGCTTGACTTTAAATACCTTTTTTGCACTAGTGAACCACCTGCGGATTAAAAACATGACCTCTAACAAGAATATGGTTACGATGGATCCAAATACACAAAGAGACAGCCATCCATATCATATATTTCAATCTACTCGCCATCTTTGATTCCAATTGCAAGTCATGAGCCCGGAAATGCTCGACACCTACCAGAGTATCTGCAATCGTCATTCCCAACCAATTCTGAATTGCAATCCAAACTAACCTGGAACACCTAGACAAGAAAATAAATGGGAAAATATATTTTATACTACATTTATTTTAAATAATTGGAATAATATATTTATTAAATATTAATTATTTATAGTATTTATTAAATATTATATGTTAATTGAATAACATTAATAAATGATTTGGTCAGGAAAAAAGGGATGAGTCAGTTTACATTTACACCATTTTACTCATTCTCTTATCCTATATCATATTTATGTCACATCTTTGGCTCTCACAAAATGAAAGTTATTAAATCCAAATCTGTGTAAAAGAGAGGAACAGTTAGTATCGTAGCAAAAGTTCACAAGAAGTTATAAGAATTAGTATTTTTTGGGTATATGATGAGTATCTTTTGCTCGTATCTCCGGAGACTAATCTCTCGATTCTCGATTCAGATAGCTAATAAAAACATGTATCAATTAAATATTTAAAATGTTTGATTTCCCATTTAATAGTATAGTTTTTTATTAAATAATATACATTAATGAATGTCATTAATTGTTTCTTTTTTTTTGCCAAATCATTAATAGTTTTTTTTATATACTATTGATGGGTTTAGAATATCAAAATAAAAATATTTGGACGGTGAATAAGGAATGTAGTGAATCTAGGACATGAAGTAGTCTATATATAATACAAACTAAACATATCATTAGAGAAGTGTGACTTGTTTTCTTCTTTGATATAAGGATTCTCACCACTGTCCATTTTTTTTTGATAAGTCAAAATTTCATTTTAGAGGCATGCACAAGGGGGTACCTCAACCCTCTTATAAAACACACTACAAAAAAACGCAGGATAAGCGACGGAAATAATTACGTAGCGAGGGAAATTAACGAGGAAAATAAAATCCGTCGCTAAACATGACGTAGACGCGCTATTTTTTAAAAAAAAATTCAAATCCGTCGCTAACGGTCCGTCGCTGATGCTGACGTGACCGTTGCGCAGACATTAGAATGCGTAAGAATCCCAATCCGTCGTTAATTTAAAATTCCGTCGCTGACGTGACAGTTGTGCAGATCTTGGAAAACGCGAAATGAACAGATTCGTCGCTAATTTAAAATTTCCTCACAACGGATCCGCCTCTAAGTTCTATTTTTTTCACTTACAACCGAAAACCTCCTCACTTCTCTCTTATCTCCTTCTTTTCTCTCCTCTCACTCATTTTTCTTTTCTCTTCTCTCCTTCAACCTCCAACAACTTGGTTTACAAAGAAGAAGCAACAACCATCTCATAATCAAAGCAGGTATTCCAACCATCATCTCTCTCATTTCGTTTTTGTTTTCGTTTTCTATTTTAAGCATTTCGTGTTGTATTTTGAATACTTGCTTAAAATCCATGATTTCATTTTCTTTTTATTTCCGTTTTCTCTGTTGATTTCGCTTTCTCTTTTGAATGCTTAAAATCCACGATTTCGTTTTCTGTTTGGTGCTTCTTAGGGCTGTTCATAGTGTTTTTTTTCTGTTTGAATGCTCATAGTGTTGTTTTTCTGTTTTGAATGTTGTGAATAATTAATTAACCCTAATTCATTGTGTGCTAATATTTATTGTGTGGCACTTACAAGTGTTAGATATGGTTGAAGATGCTTGTGAATAATTGTTGGAAAAGAGGCAGCTTGAGAGAAAGAGAGAAGTGAGGTCTGAGAGAGACAAAGACAGAAGTGAGGTCTGAGAGAAAGAGAGCAGGTTTTTTTAAAAAAAATCTAAATTAGCGACGGATTTTCCGTCACTAAATTCCGTCGCTAATTAGCGACGGAATTTCCCTTGCTAATATCCGTCGCTAAATATTAGCAAGGCCCATTTTAGCGAGGGATTTTTTCCATCGCTAATTCCCTCGCTAAGGCACGTTAGCGACGGATTTTTGGGCATTAGCGACGGAAAAATCTGTCGCCTATACTGCTTTTTTTTGTAGTGACAGCAGTTTTTACATTAGACAATCATTCAGCCTATTACACCATAAATCAAAGTTGATATATGTTGAACTACCCACCCTTTTTACAAACCATCCCCATGAGAGACTTTTAACTTGATTCATCATTCGAGAAATACTAATGGTGCCTCCTCTAATTACATTGTTTCGGTTAATCCAAATTATCCAAATTGCTGCTACCATATGAGAGAAATAGTGAAGGTTTGCTAATCTTTAATCTTTCAATAATCTTCTTATCCTTGGTGTAATAATTTTTCATGGAGTCGATTCTCTTTTATTCATTTCATGTTTGTACTACGAAATACATTAACTGGTTTTAGGTCTAATCTATATTTATTAAGGTTTTATTTATTTATTAGGTTTTTGATAAAAAAAAGTTTTTTTTATTTGTTTGCAAAATCTAAGAAACGAATATTATATTTAATGTCTTACTCCAAATTTTAGATAAGAAATGACCCTTCCTCTCATGTGTGATTGGTGATTTCATATGGTATCAGTTTAAATTAATTTTCTTAATGTAACTACTCAATGGTGATTTTAATTATAAAATTATAATAATCATCCTTTGATAGAATTAAACATATATGAATGTTAAAATTATAATAATCATCCTTTGATTGATTAGGGAACTTTATGATTTTCTTCACATTTGTTGTACAATTTTGGGTTAAAGGTATGTTTCGTCCTTGCAAATATCACAATAATCCAGTTTCGTCCCTGTAAAAAAAAAGTTTTAAAACAGCCCTTGCAATTACCAAACGCTTCTAGTTTCGTCCCTGCTGTTAACTTTCCATCCAAAAAACTAACGGTTGCCACGTCATCAACCCTTGCCCAAAAAAAAGTTTTAAAACAACCCTTGCAATTACCAAACGCTTCTAGTTTCGTCCCTGCTATTAACTATTTATCATCTTCAACCTCTTGATTGTCTTCTTCAAACCCAAATCCCATCAAATCTCCCTCTTGATTTGGCTTAGAACTATTTAACGACATTCATATTATAGATGTCCCTGGAATGGAACCATAAGCAAGAGAGTAGGCATCCACCTACTCTCTCCCATTCAGAAATTATTCTTCCCTAGTGTAACAAGATGAATTGCTTCTTTAGAAGGTATGCTAACAAATCTATAATGGTATTCAAACAAAAACAACCAGACTATAGCAAAAAAGCCTCTTTGCCAATAATGAAGACATAGGAAACATAGACAACCACCAATCTCTTCTTCAGCATATGCTCCCAATGGTCTACCTACATAAGCTACAAGATCTCCAACCTGCCTATCAGTGACTCAATTTCTAACAGCTGTGACAACTGACAACCCCCAACAGCCTCAACACCTGCCATATTAAAAAGAGGAAGGAATTCAATAAGGTGAATCAACTTAGCTTTCAATGTATAGAGGAATTTTCAACTCAAAATATAAGAAGCAATGAAGATTATTCATGCTATTCTTCTTTGGCCAGACAGAAGGATGATAATAGTCTGTGAGTGATTCGGTTGGTATAAGTATTATTCATATCAATTGTTTCATATTTGAGCTTCACATCAAACATACATGATAGAACTACCAATATATATAGTTCACAAGACTAGAATTACTACTACACTAGCTAACAGAAAAGGAACCTGGAGTGATTAGAAAACTGAAGGAATTAAAATAACCTGGAGTGAAGTGTAGAGAGGGTAAAACATCAATGATGGGATTACAACACAACACAAAAAAAAAGAATAACCAAAATAACACCATGATGAGAACCGGTATCAAGAGGGAGATTTGATGGGATTTGGGTTTGAAGAAGACAATCAAGAGGTTGAAGATGATGAATAGTTAATAGCAGGGACGAAACTAGAAGCGTTTGGTAATTGTAAGGGTTGTTTTAAAACTTTTTTTTGGGCAACCGTTAGTTTTTTGGATGGAAAGTTAACAGCAGGGACGAAACTAGAAGCGTTTGGTAATTGCAAGGGCTGTTTTAAAACCTTTTTTTTTACAGGGACGAAACTGGATTATTGTGATATTTGCAGGGACGAAACATACCTTTAACCCTACAATTTTTTTGACCACACATATTAATAATTAGGGATGTCAATGGATATCCATGGGCACGGATAGTACTCATCTGTTACCCACTCCGTTGGATAAAAATGATATCCGTATCCTATCCATATCCACGTGGGTATCCGCTAATGCGGATATTTAGTGGATATGTCACTATTCGCGCGGATATTTGTGGATATCCATGGATATTAAAAATGCATGTATTAAAAAAATTATTATTTATAATTGCATAAAATTTCTTCATTTCTTTTGACAACAATACTAATTGTTAAATTAACAACTTGAATACAAACATCCATCAAGCATAGAATTTCTTCATTCTTTAACAAAATAATTTCCACGAGAAACAAAAAAACTAAATAGTTCTCTTGTTATAACATCATAGTCTCTAATAATAAACAAAAAACATAAAATCAATAATCTTTAACCAATATAGTCATGTAGAACAGGAAATATTCGCACATTGTAGAGGAGAGCATGAGAAGAACAATGTATGTAGGTTAGGGTTTCTTATATTGTGAAACTTGGGGTTTTGTATTTAAGTAATGAGTATTTTAGTAATTTTATTAATTTAAGAACGGGTACGGATATCCACGGATATGGATACCATTATATCCGCCTCCGCATCCAATAACTAAAGGATAGTTGAAATATTCCGTTTATTTTATCCACGGGTATCCATTAAGCTATCCGCCTTGTGCCCATCACGGATATTATCTGTGGATATCTGCGGGTACAGATTTTTTTGCCATCCCTATTAATACTCTAGATGCTTAGTAATTTTTAGGGGGTGAGGAAAATGTTAGTTTCGAGGATTTGAATATTGGACCTACTTTTTGCAACTCCTTCATGTCCTTTAGATCAATAATCGAGCTAATTTCCTGGGACGTAATTAACTATGCTTGAATCACGTGTTTGTGCATGTATGAAATGCAGGAAATATGGAATCAAATAAGGAGAAAGACACAATTCCAGTTTGGTCGAAGATGTCAACATAAATACTGGAGCTTTTTTGTATGTACTAACCATTAGAGTGTTGTATAATGGTTTTCGAAATATTTAGTAATTGTTACTAAGGAATTCCTTAATATCATAAGTCTTTGCTTCCGTTCTTCATATTATGATAAGTGTGTGTTTCCCCATATAAAGTCCGAATGAATCAAAAACCTCTAATATTATGACATGCTTCTACGTTTCCTTGGCTACTAAGCGACAACGATGAAAGTTTAAAGTTTAGGATTTATAGCTACACACTTAAGAAAACTTTAATTAATATTCCAAAATCATTCAATCTATTCACTGATTATTTCATTAGAGTCGTCCAAGGGTGGGTTGGTAATGCGTTCTGAGGAAAAAATAATCATACTAAATCTCTTCTTGAATATTGGAATTGATCTCCCTCCCTTGAGATTGGTGGTTGATCATTTACCCAGGAGGACATGCACATGGACATACCTTTAGCTTTTGCAATTTCGACATGTTCTAGTTTGAACCACTTGATGTGTGAATCTGTTCCAGATAACAACTGCCCGGAACTTCAAAAAGGACGCATATACTTCGCTCGCAAAAACATTAATTCTTGAATTCATAATGTAGGAATATTAATAGAATTTGGAAATTAGAGTCACCATCGGTACTTTTCATCCCCAAACTTTCCTGATCTTGTGTGGCTCCAATACATCGACATCTTTTCATTTTTTATCATCGGCGATGGAATAAATTAGAGTCAGGTTTTACTTACCTCCCGGCCGAACTTTGGATTCATGGTCTCTTTCCCCTGGACACCGGAGGGAGATCAAAGACCCCTAAACCAAAAAAAAAAATCATTTTTCAAAACACCATGTTTGTCATACAAGCACGCGATTTGCTGCAAATCATGTGATGTGTGATTCAGGAAGAAAATATCGGGACATGTTGCAGTGCTGATTTAAAATGAGAAGTATAAAATTTTAAGCCTAATTGTAAGTTTAGCAACAAAGGATGGTGAAAAGATTGCTCCTAAAAAAGAGAATTTTTTAAAAAATACTCACGAAGAATCGTTACTTTATATTTTTTGACCCAATGATAAAGTCTCAACAATATCATAGCATTAGATTACATAAGGATAAAGTGTTAAATATTGGTCAACATTATTCATGATAAATAAATACATAAGAATGTATTTATAATACTTTCATGTAATGTATAACACAAGATTTAGTAATGATAACAATGCATATTACTTTTTTTTACGTGAACAATACGGCACTGATTTACGGTACTAAGGCAATTGTTTAGTAACAAATACTAAAGGAGTAGATTAGTCCATTAATGATATCACTTTCCCAAAAGCTCACACATACGCGAGCTCCAACTACTTCTCCGCAAGCCACTCTCCTCTCGCCGTTCACCTCCTTCTCGTTCACCTCCCTCTCTGCTCGATCAATGCAAGCCACTCTCCTATCGCTGTTCACCTCCCTCGCGATGTCGTGTTAACGAACAGTTTCAGTGGCATGCACCTTTGCAATCAACAAATGGCGCGAGTATGAGAGGAATATGATCACCCGGCAGCAGCAGCAGGGAGCCAAGGGAGTGGCAGAGAGGCCTGATTCATCAGATTCAGTTGTCGTTCATAAAGCACTCAAATAAGCTTAGGGTTTTGTATTTATAATTATTGTAATTCGCAATGATTCATTGATTTATAACCGATGTTTTGACTTGATCGGTGATTGTAAGACGATGATTTTGTATCAAATGAAGTGTGTTATGTTGTTCTGGTTTATCTCCTTCGTTATGGAAATCTGTGTCATCTAGAAAGTATTAACCACAATTGTACTAATCTGCGGTTAGTGGCCACTAACCAGTGTTGTGCATATCTGTGGTTAGTGGCCACTAACCACAGATTAGTATTAAAATGATTAAAACTGAGACCAGCACATTAACAGAGAAATCCAAAATCACAACATTGAGTAAACGTGAAATCTGATTGCATCAACATGAATTAATCGTGAAATCTGAAGTAATAGTTATTGAGAAGCTATATTGTTAGTGACAAGTAATCGTTATGGAAATCTGTGCCATCTACAAAGTATTAACCACAATTGTACTAATCTGCGGTTAGTGGCCACTAACTAGTGTTGTGCATATCTGTGGTTAGTGGCCACTAACCACAAACTAGTGCCCCGATGGTTAGTGGCCACTAACCACAGATATGCACAACACTGGTTAGTGGCCACTAACCACAGATATGCATAATTGTGGTTAGTGGCCACTAACCACAGAATAGTGCAACAGTGGTTAGTAGCATAAATCTCAACGTCTTCATTAGAAATTCAATTTCTTCATTAGAATAGTACATTAGAATATTATGATTAAGAGTAAATTATAATCCTTACCAATGTTATGCACATTTGTGGTAAGTGGCAATAACCACAAATTAGTACCCTTATGGTTAGTGGCCACTAACCAAAGAATAGCGCAACAATGGTTAATAGCATAAATCTCAACGTCTTCATTAGAATAGTACATTAGAATATTATGATTAAGAGTAAATTATAATCCTTACCAATGTTATGCACATTTGTGGGAAGTGGCAATAACCACAAATTAGTACCCTAATGGTTAGTGGCCACTAACCACAGATATGCATAACTTTGGTTAGTGGCCACTAACCACAGAATAGTGCAACAGTGGTTAATAGCATAAATCCCAACGTCTTCATTAGAAATTCAATTTCTTCATTAGAATAGTACATTAGAAATTCAATTTCTTCACTAGTATCTTAAATAAATTCCATACACTAGCCAGAGCAATTACATAGAAGTTCAATTTCTTCATTCATCTACAATTTCGAATACATAGAAGTTCTAATTTTCCTATCTTTTCCAATGCCAATTTGTGGATCATGCCATTCAAATTCTTCCCATTTATAACGACAAGCATTTCCCCTGACGTTGTATCTCTCCACAACAAAACTCTCCTAAATTACTGAAATTGTGTCACTTTCATCCAAGGGCTTCAATTACTGAAATTGTGTCACTTCCATCCTTTCTTGTATCTCTCCTCAGATTGAATCTAAAATCCCTTTGGCACTGGTACATCATTTTGTCTCTGCATGATACATTTTGAACTCTTAAATGCAATTTTCAAAAACAAGTAATAACCACAATTGTACTATTATGTGGTTAGCGGCCACTAACCAGTGTTGTGCATATGTGTGGTTAATGTACAAAACAGGTTCAATCAATTCCAGAAATTCCATTAAATATAATCCAACCATTTTGATGCAATTTTCTCTGCAAAAGCATTCATCAATTCATGCGCAGGACCTTAGGAAGAGATGAAGAGGGAGGTTGACAGATTCGTGCTTTCCCCCAAATCGATGTAGATCGCGCACGGAGCGAGAGTTGAATCGTTCTTTCCTTTCTTTTCTTCAGAGTACCAAAATAGTGCAGAGAGAGAGAGAGAGGAAAGAGAGAACAACGGAGGAAGGGGAGACGTCGCCGGATGGATGCCATGGTGCGGCGTCGGAATGGATGCCGTGGTCCGTCGCGAACCAAATCGTGCGGAGAAGAAGGCTACAGGATGGAATGCGTGGGAATAGAAGGCTATAGGATGTGTAAACTGACAAAACTGCCCTCTTTAAGTGACATCCCTTAGATCATATTTCATTAAAATAAGAGGCATCCAACGGCTTAGTGTGGTTTAGTAAAAAATACTAAGGATATGACTTAGTACCATAAACCACTCTCGAACAATACATATTACTTAGGTCACAATGTAGAGTGACACATAAATATTCATGTGGTAGATAAGTAAATATTTATGTCATAATGTAGAGTGATACATAAATATTTGTGTGGTAGATAATTAAAAAAGTGTGTCTTTCTCTCCGCATGAGAAGTTTCTCTCCCAAAGAGAAGGTTCCAGCTTTGTTGTTTTTTTCGTTCTAATCACCGAGTCTATTTTTCCGTTCTTCACAAATGATATCTATGGCGGGAAGGGTAGGGGAGGAAATGGTGGAAGTGGAGGTAGAGGTCGATGAAGGTGATGGTGACAATGTGAATACGTCCATGACTTTGGTGGGCAGATTCCTCACTTACAGACCGATTAGGGTCCATATCATGATGGAACGTATGGCGAGTGTTTGGCTGTCGGGAATGGGTGTGTCCATCAGAGAAGCAAGTCCAGTTATTTTCCTCTTTTAGTTTTTTCATCCCATTGATGTTCTGAGTGTTATCTTTGATGGTGTTATGCCACACGTGTCAACTTAATTTGAGAGGGTCAATTTTTCTTAGCATTTATCGTGAATTGAGTTCACGTCTGTTATAGTGAATTGAGTTCACGTCTGTTATAGTGAATTAAGTTCACTATAACGTTCGTGAACTCAATTGACGAGCATCTTAAATGTTTTGAAAAAAAGAGCAGAATCAAACAGAGATGAAGAACGTTCAAAAGAAGAACTAGAATCAAAAACAAAATCCAAAACTCCCAAACAAAAAATTTTGTGGTTACCTTATAGTTTAGCTAATGCAATGACGTGAACGAGAAAAGAAGACGAAGAGGCGTTCGTGGTGGTGTCAAGGCAACGTCTGCATGAAAAAGAGAGAGGGAGAAGTGGTTTTGCATCCATCGCGTGGTAGTGGAAGATGTGGTGGTGACGGTGTCTCGTAGTCGCTCCATGGTGGTACAACTGTTGGTGGTGGCTAGTGATGTTGCTGTGGCGATGGAGAGAAGGGTGCTCTACGTGAGCAAGAGAGGGACTATCGTGAATTGAGATGAGAGAGGATTAGGGTTAGGAAATTAGTGAAATGAATAAGGGTAGTTAGTAAGTTGCTTACTCAATTAGGGTGTAAATAGCCAAAAGGGGTGAGGATAAGTTCAGCTTAAGGATTTTTTTTATTGAAGAGGTTGTTTGTAGTGAAGGGGTTTATTTTTTAAAAGATAATTTGTTTCTTTTATGTGCAACAGTGCCAGTGCCAGAGGGAAGATGAAACAACGAAAAAGAAGGGATAAAATGCACTTGTGTTCCTATAAGTTTACTGTAGATTTCAGTTTAGTCCTTTAAGTTTTTTTTCTTCTCTTGTTCCTTTAAGTTTAACTTAAGTGTTGGTTTTTTCCTTTCCATCCGTTCCAGTTAACGGGGAGCTGATGTGATCATTAAGTTGATGACTAGTAGTCTATATAGCTTTTACTTGTCCTTATCAAGTCATATATTGACTTTGGAATATGTCAACTATTTGATGGCTTCTACCTGGCTTGAATTAACTCAGAATGTTTTCCATAGTGATAATGTAACCCAAACAAATAACTTCCTTGGTTAAGAAAAAGCATTTCTTGAAGTTGGCGTAGAGTTTTAGCTAACGTTTAGTTGGAAGTTTCGTGAATGACTCACATATTTAATATCTCACCTTGTTTGGAGATGTTATGGCTAGATTAATATCTCACCTTGTCTGTAGTGTTGTAATGTTATAACAAGTTTTCTTTAAAGGAAAAAAAGTACTCGCCTATGTTTTATGATAAATGGAAAAGATACAAAAGACATGCGGGACTCGGTTAATACTAATGAACAAAATAGCGTTACAACCAAGAGGAAAAGTTTTGTACCTATACTTAGTGTTAAATGTAGTTGAATAATTGAACTTATCCGATTTAACTTGATAATTACCTCAGATTTTTATTCAATATTTTTGATGTTATGAAAGTTTTAATACCTCATTTTCAACTAGCTACCGAAGGTAATGTTAGTTTCCGGGGTTTGAACCCGGGACCTCCTTCTTGCACTCCTTCGATATCTCTTAGCTCGCCAACTGAACTACCTAACATTACTTATCAAAAAAAAAAATTAGCTACTGAAGGAAGGATAGGATGTTACATATAAAAGTTGTAAATTTTATTAATAATAAATAAGAGGCTAATATATCTTTTTAGTTCCTGCAAATACGAGGTCATTTGATTTTAGCCTCTCCAATTTTTTTTAAATAACTCCCTGTAAAAGCAACATTTTTTAAAATAGTCTTTCTGTTAGTCAGACATTACAAAAAACACCTACGTAACTTATAGAATTCTGACTTATCATTTTTTCTGGGAATTTCTATGGTACAATTAAGTAAAAAGGGGTATCGGTACGGTTGTTTTTTAAACTAGCTATTAATTGAGTTTTATTTTACAAAAAAAATGTGATATTATTTTAAAACGGTAGTGACTTATTATATCAAAATATATTACAACATTAGTTATTTTTTGTAATGCAATTTTTTTGACAAAAATATAAGGAATTTATATGTTTTTCAAAAATGTTAAGAAAAAAGTTTAAAAGTTGAATGTTTATACTCTCCATGTTCTACGAAAGTTTTAGTCTAATAACTTTTAAAGTAATTTTTAATTTTTAAATTACAAAATAATAGTGAAAACTATATATTTTTAGAATAACTAGTGAAAACTATATTTTTTTAAATTATAAACTCTCAATCATCTTTTGGAAGGAATGAAGATATGGCTTCAAATATCCTCCGAGTCTCCGACATTTATTCATGGTCTTAAGTTTTATATTGGCAGTTTATCTCTTTTTTCTTTTTAAGTGGTCCTTTTAAAGTGTAAGGTTAGGGGGAAGGGGGGATAGATGACTCTGAAGATTGACATAAGTAAGGCCAATGAATGGGTAGAGTGGGGATATCTGCAGTGTGTCATGATAAAATTGGGTTTCCATGAGAGTTGGCACAGTCTCACCAATGAGAGAACTTAGGCAGTGTGACCCATTGTCACCTTATCTTTTCATATTATGTGTAGAAGGACTCACTGCTCTTATCATAAAATATGAGGCTCGCTATGACCTTTATGAAGTCAAAGTGTGTCGAGGCCGTATATTTTTCTCCTGTGTCAAAGATTCTGACACAAGATCAAACACTTCCTAAACCGTGGAAGGGTCTTGTGGATGGTAAGACTGAGTATATTTACTTTTGGAATCTTAAGATTAAAGAGGAAAATTGCAAGGTGGTAGCAAACATGGCTTTTTAACCTGACGTATCAATACATATGTTTTGCCTAGGGCTCATCATGGTTCGGTTCTAAAGGTGAATTGCATCGAACTGAACCGAACTGTTAAGACAGTTCGACCGAATCGAACCGAACTGTCTTAGCAGTTCGACGAACCGAACTAAACTGTCTTAATAGTTCGGTTCGGCAGTTCGAGCTCGAACAGAACTGTTTAAATTTTAAACTTTTTTTTTCGGGCTCAACAATTCAAAAAAAAAAATTAAAATTTAAAACAGTTTGGTTCGAACTCGAACTGCCGAACCGAACTATTAAGACAGTTCAGTTCGGTTCGGTCGAACTGCTAAGACAGTTCGGTTCGGTTCGGTCGAACTGACTGAACAGTTCAGTTCTAAACTATTAGCAAAAGTTCAGTTAATTTTGATTCAGTTCGGTTCAGTTTGGCAGTTCAGTTCAGTTTTTTGGTTCTTATGAACGGCCTTAGTTTTGCCAACTCATTATAAACGTCCATGTGGGACTTGCCACGTGGATTTCTGTTTATCACTTTAAAGGACCACTTAAAAAGAAAAAAGAGATAAACTGCAGATATAAAACTTTAGACCATGAATAAAAGTCGGAGACTCGGAGGATTTTTGAAGCCATATCTTCATTCTTTCCAAAAGATTAACTATTGTTCTCAATGATTTCCACAATTCTAACAATCTAAAGAGGTTCTCAATGATTTCCACAATTCTAACAATCTAAAGAAATTTTTTCTTTCATCGCCTCTGAGCTTTGTAGTCTACTAAAAAATTATTGCAGGTTACAAAGCATAAGCAATCATAAGTGGTGAGATGATTTTAATCTGTTATAGTTGCTTAAATGCAGAAATGAATTCTGTATAAGTGTACTCAAATAGTCTCTTGAGATGCCCATCCTTTCTTCTCTAACTCTTGTCGCAGTGCCTGTCAATGAGCAACACGTTTTTTTATTACATAAACAATGAAGTGATTCCAACATGAGATTCATGGCATTCACGCAGTCAGCAGCTCGGAGCTGTTAGATCAAGATTAGACGACTCTGATTTCGAGTTTTCTTTTAAAGCAAATTTATCGAGTTCAAAATAAGATTCATCCGATCTTGATCAAATGGTTCTGAGCTGCTAATTGCGTGCACGTCTGAACCAATAGTCACTTCATGTAACAACAGATTAATCAAAGAGCAGAAATGAAATGTTACCTTGATTCTTTTTCTATTCACATCAAAATCGAAGTTTCCCAACCTTGATGCAGATCGATACTCGAGGATTGAACCCTTACCCGGTGGGAACCAAAACTCAACATCATCCACAAACTGTTATAGCACATGACAATGTGAGAAGGGAAATTAGAGGTTCTTGATAGCATAGAAAATGTATAAATGATAATTTTTATTTCATGATAAGTTTCCTTGGAGATGTAAGTTACACACAGAAACATACCCCTAAGATTGAACTTTGATACTCGACTCGAACATAGTCTTCTTGTCTTTCAACTATTTTTGGTGTAAATTTGTCTGGTCTTGTTGATTCTATCTGTAAAATTGTTCAGAACTGGTTTTCAGCTTCAATTCAATGATTTGAGAAGTGCAAATAACAAGCTATTACAAGTCTGAAGCACCAACACTTCAATTACTTCTATTTTTTAAATTAAAACTTGTGTCTATGTGTCCGTGTCTATCTCGGTGTTTCATATTTACAACTTCAATATAATAGTTGTTGATAGCCAGAGACAAGAGAGAAAGAAAATTACAATTTAATGGTAAAATATGTGTTTTCAATTAGAATTATTACCACTTCTATAAGTTCTTCCATTGCCTCTTCTTTGCTAATAGGATTTTCCCTACCTTCAGGGTTATAGTTCCTGTACAATAATTTAAAAATTAATTAATGTGAACTGTGAAGTGAAGTGACATCATTGTCCAATAAAATTTGCATTTTGGTAAAATTAAATAAAAGATTGCAATACTTGGACCAACCATTCAACAGTGAACAACTTAAGTCAACACTGGTTGTTAATGCCTTATTTAAAACGTGACAAAATATTATAAGTGCACTATTGTAAAGTGATTCAACAAAATGCCAAAACTGGTTCAGCAGCCTCTCATCTAAATTACAAAAATTAATATATTGGTTATCTATTAAACATTAAATCACATTGAGACTTCAATAAATAAATTGTATCTAATTCATATAAACCCAGAAAATCAATCTTCAAATTAACATGAGAAAAAGAAGAGGAGTTTACCAAGGAGGAGCATAATGAGTGAGATCACTGGTATTCTCAGAGGTTGACACACAATTGCTAGTTGCTGGACACAGAGCCAATGATGGTGGATTTTTCTGAACTCCAAGATATTCAGGCTTCTTTCCACTGCACCAAAACATTTCGTGTGTGTGGTTATGCGGTAATTAATAAAAATTGATTTTGAATGAATTGATATTGATTGAATTGATTTTGGTTGAAACTTGAAACTGGATTGATAAGTGATTTTCATTGACAAAAATGTGATTTTTATCTATTCATATTATGATAGTTTGGATCAATATTTATATAATTGAATAGAAAATAAGGGTAAGCTCAAATCTAGTGTATACTTCATTTTCAAGATTTGCATCGAAAAGGTTTTAACAAGGTTCATATCCCTTTCTTTAAATAAAAGTGTATACTTCATTTAGATAAGCTATATGAAGATAACTTATAAACATGATATTTTTAAAAAAAAATTATAAACTGATATCTAAAAGTGCTCAAGTCATGGATGTCAATCCAACCAAATCTCTTTGTAACCACTCATATCCAAAACACAGACTGACATCAAAAGGATCTAAACACATTTCCACCCTTCATTACTCATAAATTATCAAATGATAAAAATCAAATCTTGAATACAAAAAATAAATAAAATCCATGATTACATTTAAAAAGAAAAAGGGGTACCTTAAATTGAAGATGGTGCCAATGGTAGCTAATTCACTGCTCCTCAATATGAGTTCTCTAGAATATGATTCGAAAAAACAAAACTTGAATAGTGAGTAATTTGAATAGTAACTTTTTGGTGGTGAATTTGAATAGTAACTAGAAATAATCAATCATAGAAAGTAATGAGAGAGGATAAAAGAAAAAACCTTCGGTTGATTTGGTTGGTGGGATTGTGGTCGTTGTCCTGCTGCTTCTTCTGACAGAGTGGAATACGAGGAAGAGAGAAACAGTTGTTTTTGTTGTTGTTGTTGTTGTTTGGTTTGGTGTGAAACTTGAGGTTGCAGAATGTGCTTGAAGATGCCATTGAAGCCATTGAGAAAGAGTTGAGAGCAATATTGGGAGTTTAGGAAAAGTATCTTAACGGCACACACACTTATAGAAACAAAGAAATATAAAATGTGATTTTGACCCCAAAAATATTAGAAAATGAGTGGGTGGGTTAGACGGTGGACGGTGGCCGGTGGGTCTCTTGGTTTCCGTGTTCAAAATTCCTAGCTTTTTATTTTGAAAAAAACTCATGCATTAATTATGCCTTGCTTGATTCAAATGTGAGTCTCCATAATCACTTTAGACAAAAGCCCAAATTGGTCACTAACAAATTTTGTTAGAGATAAATTGGTCCCTCACAAATTTTTAAGAGACACATTTTTAAAGATACATTAGTTACTTGTTTTTTCAAAATAAAACATGTGAATCCCGTCGATTCAAAGTTAAAAATATCTTTTAAATATGTCTATGCAGCACATAACGTGTCCACGTGTCATGTTAAGTGGCATGTCATGTTTTGGGACAAATTAGTCCTTTGTTTAACCTTTTTGAGATTTTTCAAAAATGGGACATTTTAGTCCCTATCATTTTGAGGCAGATTAGTCTGTGACACCCTTCTTCTTCCACCAATCTCACATTTGGTTTTTAGAAACCAGTAATCTTACAACACTAAATTAGAAAAAACTCAAGTTCGCTGGAGAAAATGAAGCCTAACCATGGATGCTGCCTAACCAACTCTGATTTTGTGGTTGTGATTTTGTGAAATATCACCTTTCGTAGACAGGCATCAATTTGTACAAAAAAACCTATCCTATCAACAACTAGTGCCAAAACTTCCAAATTAGTAATAGTAAAGGGTGAGACAATAAGTCTCGGAAAGGAGAATGTGGTGTTCAAGTAGCACGCACACGTTAGAGGTGTTCATGATTTCAATGTAGACCAGCAAGAGTGCAAATCTGTCAAGAAGAAGAAGAAGGGTATCAGGGACTAATCTGTCCCAAAGTGACGGGGACTAAAATGTCCCATTTTTGAAAATTTCTAAAATGTTAAACAAGGGACCAATTTGTCCCAAAATGTAACATGACACATGGGCACGTTATGTGCCACAAACACATTTAACAGATGTTTTTAACATTAGATGGATGGGGGGACTAATTTATCCCATTTTGAAAATATTAGGGACTAATGTGTCCCTAAAATTGTCAGGGACCAATCTAAGTCTTTTGTCCAAAATTTATTTCATTCTTGAAATTAAATTTGAAATTAAATCTACTCAAAAACTAAGGCTCATTCGGGGTAGTTTTTTTTATTTCTATTTTCTGTTTTGAAATTTTCGAAAAAACCAAAACCAGTTTCGAGTTTTAAAAATTTCAAAAATCAAAATAAAATTCAGTTTTCAGTTAAGAAATTTCAAAACTCAAAATCGATATCAAACATAAAATAAATATTCATCATAAATTGTTGGGGACCAGTTTTTCCCTCACAAAAATTGCCAAGGACCAATTTAGGTCTTTTATCCAAAATTTATTTAATTCTTGAAATTAAATCTACTCGAAAACTAAGGCCCCTTCGGAGGTAGTTTTCTATTTTTTGTTTTCTGTTTTGAAATTTTCATAAACCAAAACTAGTTTCTATTTTGAATTTTAAAAATTTCGAAAACCAAATTCAATTTTTAGTTAAGAAATTTTCAAAAATCAAAATCAGTCTCAAACATAAACATGAAAATAAATATTCATAATAAATTTATCTTAATCAAAGCAATATACAACATAAGGTTTGAAAAAAAACTAAAGTATTATAAATATATAATGTATTTATTTAGTAATAATTTTATGGTTGAAAGTAGTAGTTGTCGACAGACGCCTGTCGGAGTGGTAATCAGTGGTCGTCAGAATGATGGTGGTGGTGGTGGCTTGTAGTGGTAATCAATGGTGGTGACCGATATTTGTTTAATGAGGTAGTCGTTGATGGTGACCGATGTATGTTTAAAGTGGTGGTTTTCGGTGGTCGGAATGATAGTAGGTGGTGGTCAAATTGGTGATCAGAGGTGAATGGAGTGGTGGTTGGCATTGGTCGGAGTAGTGGTTGGCGGTGGTCGGAGTAGGGGTTGGTGGTGGTCGGAGTAGTGATTCGTAGTGGTCAAAATGGTGGTCGGAGTAGTAGTTGGTGACCATTGGTGGTAACGTGTTAGCGTTAAAACAAAAAAAAAATTATAAAACCTATTTTCTTATGTTTTGATTTTGATGGGAAACTATTTGGAAATTAAGAAAAAAGATCAACTCAACCCCATTTTTCTGGTCAAATTGTAAATATATTTTGGTTTTGAAATTGACTTTCAAAACCAAAAACTTGTAACCACCCCGAACGGGCCCTAACGCTATGTTGGGGTGGTTCTAAGTATTTTTTGAAAGTCAAATTTGAAAACAAAACATCTTCAAGTAAAATGGGGTTGAATTGGTTTTACTTAATTTCGAAACAGTTTTCAACTAAAACCAAAAACTATAAAAATAGATTTTTTTTTATTCCTATTTTCCGTTTTAAATATCTCTCTTTATCTCTATCTCTCTCTCTGTATATAGATATAAATACGTATATTCATTTTTGACAAACACCAACTTAAATTAATTCAATCAAATACTGCATTAAGATACAATTTAGAATAAAGTTAAAAATATTGGAGCTAGCAAAAACCCAAAAGCCCTTGCAAGAAAATGAGCTACTTGGTTGACTTGTCTCTTAACAAAACTAATCTTATAGTTTGTATTTGAGCGAACAAAATTCTTGCACTTAGAGATGAGAAAACCAAAATCTACGTGTGTGTGTGTTAAAAAGGAAAGAAAAAGAATTAAGAAAGGAAAAGAAAGAGAGAATGCGAGAGAGAGTTACAGAGAAGAAGAGAAGAGAGAAAAGAAGAGAATGTCATGAGGGAGAAGAGAAGAGGGAGAGAGAAGACTTCGCCGAAACGACTTCCTTCCAACACGAAAAATGTTCGGCGTTCCTTCCTCTTCGTTTTGGTACCAATTTCATGACGATCAACTCACTCTCTCTCTCACTTGGCCATTTTTGTGTTTTGGAGGTTTTGTGGGAAATCCGATTTTGGGTTGGTTTTGAAGGTTTAAGTTCGGTTAGGAACGAACCCAAGGTGGATTGCTCGAGTATTAGAGTTCGATTGGATGATTGGGAGCTAGTTGGGTGAGTTAGGTTGAAAAATCAAAATTATTGGGGTTATGATGAATAGTATCCGTGGAGAATTTCGGGGAATTCGGTATTTCGGTCAACAAGAGGTTTCGCGATCGAGTGGGAAGCTTTGGAAGCGGATTGGAGGTCGCCGGAGCGGGGAATGTTCGTGTGGCTACTCGGTGAATTCGGCTCAATCGTGGTTCACGCTTCAAGGGTGAGTTCTACTCACGTTTAGGATTTTTGTTTTTCGAATTAATTGACTGATCGTTTTACCGCTTTCGCTGGTCTGGAATATTACTTGATATTGTCTGTTTCGGGTTAGGAATCGATCGGAGCGAGTCTCGAGTTGTCTCGTGTAGAAATGGAATTTTTGGTGATTTGATTTCGAAAGATTTTGACTTAAAAACCGTTAATTGGAAAATATGTCGCGTTTTGATACAATTCGTTTAAAATGAGTTTTTGATTGATTTGATTGATTGTGTGACTTTTATTGAGACTGTTTTTATAGTTGTCAAAACTGTTTTCGATCGGAACAAGAACCGGAATTGAGCGGAATAGCGAATTTCGCAAGAAAACGGAAAACCTGCACTTTTCTGCAGATGGTCGCGTCGCGACCCGTCCCCTTCGCGTCGCGACCTGGCCCAGTTTTATCACGCAAAACGTTTCTGTCGTTTTTCGCGTCGCGACGGTAGCAGTTCGCGTCGCGACGCTTTGCAGATTTTCAGCAACTGTACACTGTTTTTGTTTTCGCGATATCTTTTGATCCGGGAACCCGATTGAGGTGTTCTAAGATGTGTTGGAAAGCTTATTCAGAGGCCTAACTGAATATTCTATTTTTAAGTAATAATGAACTGTTTTTTTTAAGTTATAGATTGTTTCGAAAAACCGACTAATAGTACACGTGTGCGGATGCGTTTATTAATAATAAAGCGGACTATGAGTCCTACGTGGTACGGTATATCTGACACGGGATGATTATTATTTATTCGTCTAAACCGGCCTACGATTCACGATATATATATTATATCGACTATAGGAAACGGCCCAATGCGGGTATTGTGTTCAGTTATCGGTTAAATGTAAATGAACTAAATGTTCATGTGTCTGTAGATATATTTATTATATCGAGTTGGGTGACGACCCATGTTGACATACTAGGCGGGGCAGTCATGATCCCTTACCCTAGGCTTTGTGCCATTAGGAAACACTATTGGTTATGGGGTTCGCCGGGATTAGCAGGTTTGCAGTCGGTGTTACGTTAAAAAGTTATGTGTTACGTTCACCGGGATTAGCAGGTTTGCAGTCGGTGTTACGTTAAAAAGTTATGTGTTACGTTCACCGGGAATAGCAGGTTTGCAGTCGGTGGTACGTAAAAAGGTTTTATGGTACGGTTCACCGGGATTAGCAGATTTTCAGTCGGTGTTCCGTTAAAAAGTTATGTGTTACGTTCACCGGGATTAGCAGGTTTGCAGTCGGTGGTACGTAAAAAGGTTTTATGGTACGGTTCACCGGGATTAGCAGGTTTGCAGCCAGTGTCGTACTGAATTAAAACCTTATAACACAGTTTACCGGGATTAGCAGGTTTGCAGTCGGTGCCGTGTCAAATCTTAAAAAGGGTTTCATAATTGAACCGAGAGTGTTAGTAGGGGTTTCGGTAGAACTCACTGAGATTGTATCTCACTGTTTAAATGTTGTTGTTTTTCAGATAAACAGGGACAGAAGAAACCTCAGAGGCACTCAGATGGTGGCCGAAGACTTAGCTTGATGCTTAAGTTTATGTTTTCCCCTGGTTATCTGTATATCAAGACATTTTGTCTTTAGCGTTATGTATTTTATTTCCGCTTTCTTATACAATATTGAACACTGTATTTCACTGATGGTTTGTGGTCTTATTTATGTTTAAGACTGTCCTGTTGTTATTCAGTGAAAATTTTATAGTGGTGTTCAGTATTTAAACAGGAAATATATCTCTGATGATTTAGGTTTGATACACTTGGGTATTTTTACTCGATAAAAAATACCGGGGTGTTACAGTTGGTATCAGAGCAGTTCGACCTAGTCGGACTTAGTTTAGGGTTGAGTCGATTCCTTGTTAGTCCTTTTTGTAATTACACTTGTGATGCTAAGAGACATTGAGCCTGATCAACTTAATACTTAGTGTATCATAAGCGGAATTATGGAAGGATGATCAAGACGCAATCCTCGACCAAGATCGGAATCTCCAACCGGTGCATCCTCAGGAAAGGTGACATGACAGTGGAAGGATACACCGCTAAGTTTGGAAAATTTGTTTCAGTTTTACCAAGTGGTAAAGTAAGCTCCGGATGACGAATGGAGAATGCAGATGTATAAGAGGGGCATAAGTGCTTTTATGACTTGGGGGTCTCAGTTCTTATACTATTACCAATTATGTTGCCTTAGTGCAACCAGCCTATGTCGCCGAGGATGATCTCATAGGGAGTATGGGAAAATAAGAAAGGTAGTTGAATTATCAACTCCGAATGCAAAGTCCTAAGATAATTTCATCGAAGGAAAAGCAAGTGCAATTCTTCGATTCTTCAGACGTCAGAAGATGTTTTAACCAAGGAAAGCGTCACAGTGGTGGACGTAAGCAAAGATCTAATCGATGCTATTATTATAATGAAGAGGGTCACTAAGGTAAAAAGTGCCCTGCAAGGAAGAGTCCCAAGGAGTCACGAGCAGCTCCAAGGCAATGATGCGTCAACACTTTGGATGCTCAGACAGTTACAACTGCTGACGAGTTACTGAGGGGTATGGGATCAGTTTTCAATAACTCCGTCAGTATATTATACGATTCGGGTGCAACCCATTGTTTTATAGCACAAGCATGTGTGGATCGGTTGGGATTAGCATTGTCTCCGCTATCCGAGCCGATAACTATTTTAACCGCTGCTAAGGGTCGTGTCCAGACCTAATCCTCGTATAGAATTGTCTACTTGTCATAGGAGGCAGAAATTTTGTTGTAGAATTTATTGTTTGCCTATGAGAAGTGTGGACACCATGTTGGGTATGAATTGGATAACTGCAAATCATGTTGCCATCGACTGTGTTAATCACTGTCAGCTTCGCTGCAGAATCAGTTGAATTGTCTAGGACACATTCTGAAGCGGTTACCTAGTTCACCTTAGACGGTCAATCTTCATTCCAAGGTGCAGAAGCACATGTTAGTATGTTATCTGCATCCACTGAAACTAGTTTAGATTTGGTGAACATTCAGGTTGTGAATAACTTTCTGGATGTTTTCACGATGAAGTTTCTTATGAACCTCCAGAGAGAGAAGTAGAATTTACGGTAGAATTGGTTCCTGGCACGGGATCAATATCTATTATTTCTTATTGAATGTTTCTTTAGAAGTAAAGGAAATGGAGTTTCAACTTGAAGAGTCGATGTTAAAGAAATTCATTCGACCGAGTGCTTCTCTAAGGAGTGCTCTGGTGTGGTTGGTCGAAAGGAAAAATGGTAGCATGAGATTGTGCGTTGATTATCGACAACTCAACAAAGTGACGATCAAGAATAAATATCCCTTGCCAAGGGTAGACGATTTACTTGAGCAATTTGAGGTGCTGCAGTGTTTCTAAAATTGATCTGAGGTCAGGATATCATCAAATAAAAGTTAGAGCCTTAGATATTCCGAAGACAGCTTTCTGTACTAGTTATGGACATTACGAGTTCGTAGTGATGCCCTTCGGTGTGACTAATGCTCCAGCGGTATTCGTGGATACATGAACAGAGTTTTTCCACACGTACCTAGATCAATTTGTAGTCGTTTTCATTGATGGCATCTCGATGTGCTCGAAGACCATTGAGGAGCATGTCCAACATCTCCGCATTGTTCTAAAAGTACTCCGAGAAAATAAGTTGTACTTGAAACCTTCGAAGTGTGATTTTTGAGTGTCAGAGGTAAAGTCTTTGGGACATGTGATTTCCCAAGTCGGGAGTTCTTGTAGATCCCAATAAGAAGGAAACGGTGTTGAATGGGAGTGACCGACATCAGCCGTAGAGATCAAAAGTTTCTGGGTCTAGCCGATTACTATAAGAGATTTGTTAAAGGGTTCTCACAGTTAGTTTTCCACCTACTCGGTTAACTCGTAAGGGTCATCCGTTTACGTGGGATGCCATTTGTGAAGAATGTTTTCAAGAGTTGAAGATTCAGTTGACTTCTGCTCCAATCCTAATTCTTCCGGATTCGTCTATGGAGTTCCAAATTTACAGTGATGTTCTGAGAATGATTAAGGATGTGTTCTCATGCAGAATCAACAAGTGGTAGCCTATGCATCCAGGCAATTGAAGACTCATGAGGAGAATTATCCGACTCATGATTTGGAGTTGGCAGCTATTGTGTATGCACTGGAGATTTGGAGACGTTACCTGTATGGGTCTCGTTTCGATGTCTTTTGCGATCACAAGAGTTTAAAGTATCTGTTTGATCAGAAAGAACTGAATAGCAGGCAGAGAAGTGTGTTGAGTTTATGGAGGATTATAAATTCGTGTTGATGTAGCATTCAAGAGAGGTCAGTGTTGTAACTGATGCACTGAGTAGGAAATCCATCCACATGGCCGAGTTTATGATGCATGAGATGGAAGTATCAGAGTCTTTCAGAGACTTAAATCTGAATTCAAGATCAAAGAGGAACCGGTTAGTGTTGAGCCATATGAGGATCTCTAGTTCCCTAAGGGATTCTATACGCTTAGCACAGGAAGTTGATGTGAAGCTACAATCACAAAGGTATTTCCAGATTTTACCATAGATAGTGATGGAGTCAGTTGTTTCAACGGTAGAATCTGTGCGCCCGATGATGAGAACAATAAAAGGCAAGTGTTAGAGGAAGCACACCGAAATTTATATTCTGTTCCAGGGTGTACAGAATATAAAGCAGATGTATTAGTGGCGAGGTATTAGTTTGTTAACCTCTCCTTTGTGAAGGTTAACAAGGAGATAGTATTATGTGATTCCGTTTGACAAGTCAAACGTGAATTCGAATATGAAAATGAGGTGACTGTTGACTGTTTTTCACAATGCGAATAAGCACCAAAGGATTAATTGATGGATCTGCTGCAAGGGACTGAACTTTCCAAAGTGAAGTTTGGCGTGCGGTATGGTAGTTTTGAAAAATCATTTTTGTGAAAACCCGCATGCTAAAGTTAATTTTGGAAAGGAATCGGATGCGTCGTTGGTAAAAACCTCGTGATGAAGTTGCAACAGAGGAAAAGGAGCTCTGAGTTCTGTTTGATAGTTGTTTTGAGAACAACTGAGGTAATCTGCATTGCGTTCAAATTTATTTGATGTCCCCACGGTTTATTTCTACGTTTAAGATAAACGTTTCTGGTAAATCCTCATTTTATCTTCTTTTGAAAAGTGTTGTCTCGAAATCTTGGGGGCGAATCAAGAAGTTTCACAAGTGACTTTTCGTCACATTGTCGGTGTGTACGAAAACTGTTATGGATTTTAGAAGATTTGTTGAGGTCGTGTTTACACCCTTCGAGAAAATCATGTTTGTACTTATCACTACCGTGGAGTACCAATTTGTGGACCTCATTTTTCAACCTGTATGTCTATCAAGTGTCTTGTATTAAACCCTTTGATTTAGATCAATCAAAGTTGGGGAGCAAGCGAGGATAATTGGGATGAAGCTTCGGAAGTGTTTTCGAACGCGGTGCCGAGCCTATGTAGGTGAAAGAGGAGTTTCTCGTGATGATTCGTAACCAGAGAGTTCGTATCAAGGTAGTAGTGGATCATACTTGGAGATTGATGTGCCAACTTTGGGAAGATTTTCTACACTCATTTCGTTAACTCAAGAATGTGTTCCAGCAATTTAAGACCTTTCTGAGGATCTCAATCCTCGGTTAGTCGGATGAAAGACTTAACTAAATTTTGAGGACAAAATTCTTTTAAGTTGGGCAGAATGTAACATCCGAAAAATAATTAACCGAATTATTTGGATGTTAACCCGATTAAATTAATTTAGTACTCGACTGGTAAATTTAATGAGTGCTAAAATTATTTATTGGTTGTCATCGGATCGTTAACCGGATAATACGGGTCAAGGAAGTTTTGGAATCGAAATAAGAGATTTCGATCAATATGGTGATTGGACCACGTTACCAACTATATATTAAATAAATATATATATATATGTGTACGTGTGTGTGTGTTAAAAAGGAAAGAAAAAGAATTAAGAAAGGAAAAGAAAGAGAGAATGCGAGAGAGAAAGTTACAGAGAAGAAGAGAAGAGAGAAAAGAAGAGAATGGCGTGAGGGAGAAGAGAAGAGGGAGAGAGAAGACTTCGCCGAAACGACTTCCTTCCAACACAAAAAATGTTCGGCGTTCCTTCCTCTTCGTTTTGGTACCAATTTCATGACGATCAACTCACTCTCTCTCACTTGGCCATTTTTGTGTTTTGGAGGTTTTGTGGGAAATCCGATTTTGGGTTGGTTTTGAAGGTTTAAGTTCGGTTAGGAACGAACCCAAGGTGGATTGCTCGAGTATTAGAGTTCGATTGGATGATTGGGAGCTAGTTGGGTGAGTTAGGTTGAAAAATCAAAATTATTGGGGTTATGATGAATAGTATCCGTGGAGAATTTCGGGGAATTCGGTATTTCGGTCAACAAGAGGTTTCGCGATCGAGTGGGAAGCTTTGGAAGCGGATTGGAGGTCGCCGGAGCGGGGAATGTTCGTGTGGCTACTCGGTGAATTCGGCTCAATCGTGGTTCACGCTTCAAGGGTGAGTTCTACTCACGTTTAGGATTTTTGTTTTTCGAATTAATTGACTGATCGTTTTACCGCTTTCGCTGGTATGGAATATTACTTGATATTGTCTGTTTCGGGTTAGGAATCGATCGGAGCGAGTCTCGAGTTGTCTCGTGTAGAAATGGAATTTTTGGTGATTTGATTTCGAAAGATTTTGACTTAAAAACCGTTAATTGGAAAATATGTCGTGTTTTGATACAATTCGTTTAAAATGAGTTTTTGATTGATTTGATTGATTGTGTGACTTTGATTGAGACTGTTTTTATAGTTGTCAAAACTGTTTTCGATCGGAACAAGAACCAGAATTGAGCGGAATAGCGAATTTCGCAAGAAAACGGAAAACCTGCACTTTTCTGCAGATGGTCGCGTCGCGACCCATCCCCTTCGCGTCGCGACCTGGCCCAGTTTTATCACGCAAAAAGTTTCTGTCGTTTTTCGCGTCGCGACGGTAGCAGTTCGCGTCGCGACGCTTTGCAGATTTTTAGCAACTGTACACTGTTTTTGTTTTCGCGATATCTTTTGATCCGGGAACCCGATTGAGGTGTTCTAAGATGTGTTGGAAAGCTTATTCAGAGGCCTAACTGAATATTCTATTTTTAAGGAATAATGAACTGTTTTTTTTAAGTTATAGATTGTTTCGAAAAACAGACTAATAGTACACGTGTGCGGATATTTGACACGGGATGATTATTATTTATTCGTCTAAACCGGCCTACGATTCACGATATATATATTATATCGACTATAGGAAACGGCCCAATGCGGGTATTGTGTTCAGTTATCGGTCAAATGTAAATGAACTAAATGTTCATGTGTCTGTAGATATATTTATTATATCGAGTTGGGTGACGACCCATGTTGACATACTAGGCGGGGCAGTCATGATCCCTTTCCCTAGGCTCTGTGCCATTAGGAAACACTATTGGTTATCGGGTTCGCCGGGATTAGCAGGTTTGCAGTCAGTGTTACGTTAATAAGTTATGTGTTACGTTCACCGGGATTAGCAGGTTTGCAGTCGGTGTTACGTTAAAAAGTTATGTGTTACGTTCACCGGGATTAGCAGGTTTGCAGTCGGTGGTACGTAAAAAGGTTTTATGGTACGGTTCACCTGGATTAGCAGGTTTGCAGTCGGTGTTACGTTAAAAAGTTATGTGTTACGTTCACCGGGATTAGCAGGTTTGCAGTCGGTGGTACGTAAAAAGGTTTTATGGTACGGTTCACCGGGATTAGCAGGTTTGCAGTCAGTGTCGTACTGAATTAAAACCTTATAACACGGTTTACCGGGATTAGCAGGTTTGCAGTCGGTGCCGTGTCAAATCTTAAAAAGGGTTTCATAATTGAACTGAGAGTGTTAGTAGGGGTTTCGGTAGAACTCACTGAGATTGTATCTCACTGTTTAAATGTTGTTGTTTTTCAGATAAACAGGGACAGAAGAAACCTCAGAGGCACTCAGATGGTGGCCGAAGACTTAGCTTGATGCTTAAGTTTATGTTTTCCCCTGGTTATCTGTATATCAAGACATTTTGTCTTTAGCGTTATGTATTTTATTTCCGCTTTCTTGTACGATATTGAACACTGTATTTCACTGATGGTTTGTGGTCTTATTTATGTTTAAGACTGTCCTGTTGTTATTCAGTGAAAATTTTATAGTGGTGTTCAGTATTTAAACAGGAAATATATCTCTGATGATTTAGGTTTGATACACTTGGGTATTTTTACTCGATAAAAAATACCGGGGTGTTACATGTGATTACTTATGAGTCATGCCCAGGTCATATCTACTCATCTATGTTTGGGGCTCATTATCTATCGCCTATAACTTAATTAACTTCGCTAAACTATTAAGTGTTCTTCTGCTAACTAGCACAAAGTCATGATTTAGCTATGGACACCTCACTCTCTTTTATTGTCTTATGTCACTCGTGATTTACGACTTGCTCGACATGTCTTTCCGTTACTAATAATTATTCTCAAAGTCCATTATCATGCTTCCATTGCTATAATGTAATTATTAACATGTCTCCAAGTTCTTCGTTAGGCTCAATCTTATTTAACCATTCACTACTATTTATTAATGCATCACTCACACCTAGGATTAATTTTAGACATTAATTAATCCTTATACTAACTCCATTTTTACTCTAAATTCACATTCACTATCGACTTAATTCTACGATCATCTGCCGACTCTTTGTTCCTCACGTGTTAATTAAAGGGCGTCATTTAACATACAATTGGCTACTCATACTAGACTCATTCCCTATTGATAAAAAAATACTAGATTCATCCCCTAAACTCGACATTATAGTTACAGTCCCAAAACATTTAATTACAGTCATCCAACTCATATAGTTACAGTCATCCAATTTATTTTGTTACAGTCATCCAAATCATTTAATTACAGTCATCCAAATCATATAGCTACAGTCATCCAAATCATATAGTTACAGTCATCCAAATAGAATAAAAATAAATAAATAAATAAATTTAAAATAGGAATAGCGATAATCAACACCATTCTAGTCCTATCTCCTATTCCCCATATAGAACAGAAACCCTTTCCCCGCATACCGGATATCCAATTGCAATTGTTCCTTTGTCACAACGAGGAGGACGGGACACGAGCTGAGCATGATCTAATTCCGACGGCACAATGTTTTACTCCTACACGTACAATTATGCAACAACAACGTTCTAATGGTTATTCACAAGGAAGATATTAAAGATAGGTTTAAATATATATTACCCCCTGCAAATATACCCATTATCCAGTTACCCCCCTACAAAAAAAAACATTTAAAACAAACCTTGCAAAATGTAAAGTTATCCAGTTACCCCCCTGCCGTTAAATTTTCTGTTAAAAAATGTAAAATGTCACATATCCAGTTACCCCCTGCCACGTGTCACCTTATTATTTGGCCTCTATGACACGTGGCACTGACATGCCACGTCAGCTCCTCTGTCACCACTGCCACGTGTCACTGACATGTGCCACGTCAGCAGCCAATGGATGGCTGCCACGTGGCACTAGTTATAACACTCAAAATTAAAGATTTTTGTGGCCAAGTGGGGTGTTGAACCTGTGACCTCTCACTCACCCACACACTTCCTAACCACTGAACCACATTATCATTTGTGATTATTATCTCCCCTACCAATATTTATTACATTATTTGTTACTTTTGTTAAAAAAAAAAACTGCAGTTACTGGGTTCATCATTCATCATCTTCATTATCTCTTCCCAGAAATTCATCATCATCTTCTTCATACTCATCATTCAACACCACCAACGTGATACAATCCAGATCCAGATCGAATCTTCTTCATCTCTTCTGCGTTCATCATTCAACACCACCAACGTGGGTTCATCATTCAACACCACCAACGTGATACAATCCAGATCCAGATCGCATCTGGAAAAGCCTCTCTCTCTCTTCGCGTACCTCTCTCTCTCTCTCTCTCTCTCTTCGCGTACCTCTCTCTCGTCCGTCTTCCCTCCTCAACACCTCAACACCACCAACGAGCACCATCAAAGCCACCACGGCCTCGCCCAAACAACCACTGTCTCAACACCACCGTCTTCTCACCTCCCTTTTCTCCTCTTTTCTCTCTCTCACTCTGTCGCGTTCTCTCTCTCTCAGTCGCCTTCTCTAGACAAACCAAGCCCAGATCATCAATCATCATCTTCTCCTCTACTAGAGACTCTCATCATTTTCGTAAAACTAGTAAATCGAAAAGAATCTCATGCGCACCTTCTCCCCTTTTCCGGCCACCATAGGCCTCCAGCCAAGAAACTAATGTGATATTTGGACTCCCCTCACTGTCCGCACCAAAACCCCTAAAGAAATTTCTCGATCGGACAAACTTCCTCCGGCGACCACCGCATCGGGAATCGTCTCCGTCGCGACGGATATGACAGCTGCGGCCTATTTGTCTTCTCCATCACGTGTAGCTTGATACTGAGGCATAACCTTTTCTTTTTTTGAAGATGAATGATGAAGATGCAGTCTTCTCCATCACGTGTAGCTTGATACAACAGAAGAACAGAAACGAAGGGTGAGAGAGGGTGAGAGAACAGAAGAAAGAGAACAAAAATGATGGGTATGAAGAAGATGACGATGAACCCAGTAACTGCAGATTTTTTTTTAACAAAAGTAACAAATAATGTAATAAATATTGGTAGGGGAGATAATAATCACAAATGATAATGTGGTTCAGTGGTTAGAAAGTGTGTGGGTGAGTGAGAGGTCACAGGTTCAACACCCCACTTGGCCACAAAAATCTTTAATTTTGAGTGTTATAACTAGTGCCACGTGGCAGCCATCCATTGGCTGCTGACGTGGCACATGTCAGTGACACGTGGCAGTGGTGACATAGGAGCTGACATGGCATGTCAGTGCCACTTGTCATAGAGGCCAAATAATAAGGTGATACGTGGCAGGGGGTAACTGGATATGTGACATTTTACATTTTTTAACAGAAAATTTAACGGCAGGGGGGTAACTGGATAACTTTACATTTTGCAAGGTTTGTTTTAAATGTTTTTTTTTTGTAGGGGGGTAACTGGATAATGAGTATATTTGCAGGGGGTAATATATATTTAAACCTTAAAGATACTTAATAGGTTGTTTAAACGTATTTTGAAATTTCCAAACGAAGTACATACTCGAGATGTTCAGAAAGATGGCAGTGATTTGAAATCACGGTCGAAAGGACTCAAAACGTCTAGATTTGAAATCAATACACGGATCGAAGGTGTTATGGATTGGGCCTCAATGGCCAATCCACCAAAAAGGACCAACACCAAAGGGTCCAATTCATCCAACGGTGGAGATTGCAGACCTAGATCCAACAGCCCTCCTCTACTCCAGATACCTATAAATAAGCATTGAATGCTCACATTAATGGTATTCATCTCTCACCTACTCTCACTTGTAATTGACTCACTCACTGACTTGAGCGTCAGAGTGTCATTGCAGGTACCACCCCACCTCGGACCGGAGCACCAACTCGGACAACCAAGGACACACGTACCAACTATCTCGGACCGGTCTACCTATCCCAGATCGGATACGTAGCAGGAGATACGGTACCGAACATTGGCGACCACAGTGGGAGAGCCTTATACTCTAGTCTTTCCCCCAACCTCCTTGATCATAGATGGCTCCGGAATTACGACGGAGAAACGTCTCCAGCGTCGTGGTCAGACCCGACCAGCAACAGGAAACCCCGGAGGGGGTAGCGATTACTCTTCCTCGCAGCTCGGCCCGTGGCCGGAACTCATCCAGGGCGATGGTCCCTATAAGCTCTGCTAGAAACCAGTTTCAACCTCCAGCCCCGACTGTCCCGGTACCAATCGATGCTGTCCAACAGCTCATCCAACTGCTAACAAGGCAGGCTGAGGCTGATGAAAGAAGTCAGTGTTACTCCCAGCTGGAGGCCGAGATGGCCGAAATCCGGGCCAGAGATATCCCGGATCGTACCTCCCCTCAAACTTACTCTCCTAGCAGAAGGACCTCCAGCAAAAGACGCCACCAGTCCCCTGCTTGGAGGAGACACCACCATCGTTCGCCACCACGCCGAAGAGGGAGACAAGACTGTGGAACTCCCCCAACCGAGACTTATGACGAGACCTACTACCCTGGGGAGTCAACTCACCAAAGCTCATCATTAGCGTCGTCGTCCCCAAGGCGACGTTCTATAAGCCGGGGAAGTCCCCCGAGGCCTGAACGTCGGCGCCCTCTGTCTCCCAGATCCCCCGTCCGACGCCCAACCAGGAGGCCTCCTCCGAGGGAGAGGTCCGCGACTAGGAAGGGACCCTTTACAGCGGAAATCGACTATTTCCCGGTACCCAAGCACTTGGAGAAGCCCCCGGAGGGCTTAAAGATGCATGACGGGACGGGCGATCCTGATCGACACCTAGATTACTTTGACACGATGATGCAATACAGGAATGTCCCGGAGGAGATCAAATGCCGGATATTCCCTCTTACGCTGGAGAAATTGGCTTTGGACTGGTTCAGAGCCCTCAAGCCGAACTCAATATCATCCTGGGACCAGCTCGCAAAGCTGTTCTCGGCCCAGTTCGCCCACTCCAAAATGAAGCCTAAGTCTCGGAAAGTCTTACAAGCCATCCGACAAGGAGAGAACGAGTCTCTCCGAGACTACATTGAAAGGTTCAACAAAGAGGCGGCTCAGGTCCGGAACTTAGACGATTCATTCCGACTATTTTTCATGGAAGCCGGTCTGCGAGAAGGAAGTCTGTTTCAGATCGATGTCGGAATCAACCAAACTGAGTCGCTTGCCGAGTTCCTCCAGCGATCTCAAAAATACATTGACCATGAAGAAGGCGCTGTTGCAAGAAAGATAGAAGCCGACCCCGGAACGAGTAAGCCTCGGTATGAAAAGAAGGCTCCGGTGCGTCAGGCAGCAGAGGCCCGCTATGAAAGGGAACCCCGGAACGACAATAGGCTCCGACCTCGGAACCGACACCAACAATACTCCGATCTGAATGAAACAAGGGCCAGGATCCTGGCGGAATGTATGAACGCTGAGTTCAAAGAAGTCAAGTTCCCTGATCCGCTCCCACACAGGCCGGGACAGAGATCCAACAAATACTGCCGGTATCACCGGAGCAAAGGGCACGATACAAACCGGTGCAATGCTTTGAAGGATGACATCGAGGACCTGATTAAGAAAGGGAAGTTAAGCCAGTACGTGGCTAAAGCACCCAGGCACGAGGGCGAGGTTAAGGAAGAAGAAGCCGATCTGAAACGAAAGGGTAAAGCCCCGCAAAAACAAGAAGAAAACTCGGAGGACGAGCGCGACTATCGAAAATCAAAGGGCCGACCTGTGATGATGATGATATCTGGGGGGTATCCCGACGAGGCATCGGGCAAAACAATGAAAAGGAAATGGAAGGAAGTCATGTGTGCGGCTTCCACCTCTGCAATCAGCTCGGGCCCGGAACGCCCACCCTTGGCCTTTAGTGACCGAGACTTGTTGGATGGTAAGCCAAACAAGCACATACCCCTCATTATCAGGGCGGTCATGGCAAACCATGAGATAAGAAGGATCCTGGTCGACCAGGGGAGCTCCGCTGATATCATCTTCATCGACCTGGTAAGAAAGCTGCAGATCTCGGAGGAAGACTTCACCCCTTACCGGGGATCCGATCTTTCAGGCTTCAACGGGTCTCGGACCAAACCTCTTGGCTACTTGGAAATGATGGTCACCTATGGAGAGGAGCCACTAGAAAGGACGGTCAAGACCAAGTTCTTAGTTTTGCCATGCCCCTCGGTGTACAATTGTATCATCGGAAGGCCCACCCTTGGAAGGCTGGGAGCCGTAACTTCAACGGTTCACCTCAAGATGAAGTTCTACTCATTGAGTGACGAAGTTATCACTCTTGATGCCGACTTAGAGTCCGCCCAAAGATGCTTCTATCTTCATGTCAAGGCGGACAGGCAGGCATCAGAAGAGGGGGTTCCCCCCATAGCTGCAAGGACTCAGAGAAGCCCAAAGAAGAAAAGAGCCGGTCCAGCGGCCGAGGTCAACGTCACGGACCTCGACGCAAGATATGACCCGGACAGCTCTGAGGAGGAAAGCGACGACGAGTTGGCACGAGAGCTAAAGAAGAAAATTAGGCGACCTCAACCTGATGGACAGTTCATGCAAATCCAGTTGGGAGAGAACCCAACTCAAACTGTCCAGATCGGATCCGATCTCCCCGACGAGGTAAAAGCAAAGCTCACCCTCTGCCTCAAATCCCACGCCGATCTCTTCGCGTGGTCAGCAAAGGACATGCCCGGGATTCCCCCCGAGGTCGCCTGTCACCAGCTAGCGGTGAACCCCGGGGCAAAATGGGTCGCCCAACGCAAAATAGCTCAAAGCCAGGAAAAGGCAGCTGCTACGGCTAAGGTCGTTGAAGATTTAATTAAGGCTGATTTTGTAAAAGAGGTCAAGTACACAACTTGGCTCTCAAACCCTGTACTTGTTAAGAAAAGCAATGGAAAGTGGCGTATGTGCGTTGACTATACCGATCTTAATAAGGCCTGTCCTAAGGACGCCTTCCCTGTTCCTAGCATTGATCGGCTCGTCGATAATGCTTCAGGTTTTCGCTTACTGTCGTTCATGGATGCTTACTCCGGATACAATCAAATTCCGATGTTCCCCCGGACCAAGAGAAGACGGCCTTTATGACTGACCGTGGTAATTTCTGCTACCGGGTCATGCCATTCGGTTTAAAAAATGCGGGGGCCACTTATCAAAGGATGATGAACAAAGTATTCCGAGATCAGATCGGTTGTAACGTAGAAGTCTACCTCGACGACATGATTGCAAAAAGCGAAAGGGAATACCTCCATATATCCGATCTGGAAGAGATTTTTGCGGAAATTCGAAAAAATAATATGCGGCTAAACCCGGAGAAATGCACCTTCGGAGTCCGGGCTGGAAAATTCTTAGGTTTCTATCTCACGGAAAGAGGCATTGAAGCCAACCCGGATAAATGCCGAGCGGTAACAGAAATGCGAACCTCGTCCACTAAGAAAGAGCTCCAGAAACTCAACGGCATGATAGCTGCATTATCTCGCTTCATTTCCAACGCCGCCTTCAAATCACTCCCATTGTTCAAACTGCTTAAGAAAGAAGCAACTTTCGAATGGACTTCAGAGCGGGACGAGGCACTCTCCCGACTCAAAAAGGTCCTATCCGAACCTCCCATACTAAGTCGGCCGAGCCCAGGGGAAGATTTATTTTTGTATCTAGCCATATCAGATGAGGCCATCGGAGCCGTACTTGTCAGGGAGACCGGAGCTGGTCAAAGCCCGGTATACTTCGTGAGTAAAGCTCAGCTCTGCATGGACCGGAGGTGAGGTATCAGAAAATAGAGAAGATCGCTTTTGCTCTACTCATCTGGGCACGCCGCCTCCGACCTTATTTCGTCGCCCATCAAATCGTGGTGCGGACTAATTATCCAATTCGACAGATCTTGCACCGACCCGACTTAGCAGGACGAATGATCAAATGGGCGGTAGAACTCTCCGAGTTCGGAATCAAATACGAAACAAGACCGGCCATGAAAGCCCAGGTACTTGCCGACTTTATCACAGAGATGGCGCCCGCCGATCCGGATGACGGGGTATGGACGCTTCACGTAGACGGGTCCTCAAATCCAAAAGGAAGTGGTGCAGGGTTAATGCTTGAAAGCCCGACGGGCATCATAATCGAAGTATCACTCACATTCGGTTTCCCTACCTCAAACAACCAGGCGGAATATGAGGCGTGCATAGCTGGACTCCGGCTTGCGATCGACCTCAAGGTCTCCCGACTTTCCCTAAATACCGACTCATTATTGGTGGTATCCCAAATCGGGAAACAGTACGAGGCTAAAGATCCGATCTTGCAAAGGTACCTAACCCAAGTGCAGGAGCTGCTCTCCCTTTTTACATTCACGGAAGTGAAGCACGTTCCAAGATCGGAGAATATCCGGGCTGACATCCTTTCCAAGCTTGCCAGCACAAAAGTTCCGGGAAATCACCGGTCAATAATCCAGGAAACACTGAGCAAGCCGAGCGTAATCTTGAACCCGGAAGCAAGTCTTTCTATTAATGTAGTAGAAGAAAGCCAGGGCTGGATCGCGCCACTAATAGACTATATCAGAACGGGGAACGAGCCTCCGGACCCGAGTAAAGCCAAGATCCTCCGGAGGAAGGCCTCCTCTTTTTCCATAATCGATGGAAGCCTCTACAGAAGAAGCCTGTCGGCACCACTGTTGAAATGCATCGAGGGAGGAGAAGCGGACTACGTCCTGGCCGAGATCCATGAGGGAATATGCGGCCAACACCTTGGAGGTCGATCCCTGGCTCGAAAGGCATTAAGGGCGGGATACTTCTGGCCAACCATGGAGACCGATGCAAGAAATTACGTAAAGAGGTGCAGTAAGTGTCAGATCCACGCCAAGGTCCACATAGCACCCCCTACGGAGCTCACCAGCTTAAGCTCGCCATGGCCATTCGCTTGGTGGGGAATAGATCTCTTAGGGCCATTCCCAACTGCCCCCGGCCAGGTCAAATACCTCATAGTAGCGGTGGATTACTCCACCAAATGGATTGAAGCTGAGCCCCTGGCCATCATCAGCGCTAAGAATTGCATCAAATTCTTCAAGAAAAATATAATGACTAGATTCGGGATCCCCGAGGTTGTAGTCACGGACAACGGAACACAGTTCGCCGACAAAGGCTTCAGGAAACTCATGTCAGACCTTAAGATCAAACACCGATTTACCTCGGTAGAGCACCCTCAGACAAACGGTCAGGCCGAGGCCGCCAACAAAGTCCTTCTCAATGGACTGAGGAAACGACTTGACGAAGCAAAGGGAAACTGGGTTGAAGAGCTACCTTACGTGCTGTGGGCCTACAGAACTACTCCACAGAGCTCAACGGGGGAAACCCCTTTCCGACTTTCGTACGGGACCGAGGCCGTGATTCCGGTGGAGATCGGGGAGCTGAGCTGGAGGACACTCCACCCGAAATCTCCGGGGGACAATAGCCAGGCGTTGAAGGAAAACCTCGACCTCGTCGACGAGGTCAGAGGTCAGGCTTTCCTTAAAGAAGCAATAATAAAGCAGAGGGTAGCAGTACGATATAACTCGAAAGTGATCCCCAGAGACCTTGAGATCGGTGATTTAGTTTTACGAAGAGCCGATGTCGGTTTAAAGAACGCCGCACAGGGCAAGCTCGCCCCCAACTGGGAAGGACCTTACCGGGTTTTATCTAAAACCGGCAGAGGTGCCTACGAATTGGAGACTTTGTCCGGCAAGGCGATCCCAAGAACATGGAACGCCACTAAACTGCGAAAATACTATAGCTGACTCTCATCTCACCTAAAAGAACGGTGTATACCGACGTTGTAATTCATTTTATCTGAAGAACGGTGTATACCGATGTTATTCTTATTTTATCTGGAGAACGGTGTATACCGATGTTATCAGTTATGTTTGCGGTGTATACCGATGTTGTAACTCATCTTATCTAATGAACGGTGTATACCGATGTTACCCTATATGATTGCGGTGTCTACCGATTTTATCGCCTATTCTATTTTCCTTTCGCTGACCGAGGTTTGTCGCTATCCTAAGGGGTGAGTTCGATCTGGGCCGAGTCCCGGTAAACTACCCCGAAGGCAATCATTCTTACGACTATTTGGCCGAGGTTGCCACAACCCTAAGGGACGAGTTCGATCTGGGCCGAGTCCCGGTAAACTGTCCTTAAGGCGACGTTTACCACTTGAGCGAATCAAACGCAGGTGCACAAATGTAAAACAACGGTATAAAGACTAAACCGAGGTAAATGAAACCGGAAGCACATTAAATTACATTTTCATTACAAATTATCCCGGATGCGGCCGGGTCCTCTAGTTCAAAAAGGTAATGGCATATTACAAAATTCCGGTTCCGCCCGGAACCCGGGGCTTTATTTCCCCACCGGTTCCACCCGGAACCCAAAAAAGAAGAAACAGCAAATTCAGAACCTTCCCATCAGCAGCAATCACGGCATGGAAGGGGGAGGGTAAATGATATCGAATGCATCAGAGTCACGATAGGGCCGGACAATGCGCCCGTCTGCTACGGTATGGTTCAAGCGAATAAATCCCCGGTCCAGAAGAAGGGATGGATGGATGACAGTGACTTGAGCAAGGGCTTTTTCGAAGCTCTCCTCAGCCACATCCAAAGCCAGTTGAGCCACCTCCACCACCTCGTCCTCCAAGGATCCTGCTTTGGCACGTACCTCTTGAAGCTCCCTTTCTAATTCAGCAATCCGAGGTAAAGAATCAACGCTAGATCCGACCTGGGCCTGCCTCGCCTTCACCAGATCGGCCTCGAGTTCCTGAATCCGAGCCCTCAGGGAAGAAATAACCTCGGCAGACTGCCTATCTTGACTCTCGAGATCTTGGATTCGAACCTCGTGTTCCATGCACAAGTTGAGGGCAGAGTCCCTCTCCTTCTCAAATTTCTCCGCAGCCGCTTTAAGCTCGGTCTGATCCCTCTCCAGAGCCTCGTATTTCTTTTGCAACTCTTCCCGGGCTCTCCTTTCGTTGTCCCTCTCCACCAGGGCCCCTGTAATAATAGAAACAAGGAAGTCAACGACAGAGATAACCAAGAAAGAAAGTCAAAGAGTGAACCTCGGAACTTGGGGTCACCTTTTGCCTGATTCTCAGCCTCGACCTTCTGAAGCTTCGTCACGTCAGCAAGATGCCGGAATAACTTGAGAGACGCCTCAACCGGGTCGACCCGGGAATCCTCCAAATGCTTCTACAGGAAGTCGGCGTCAATAGAAAGACCAGAAGACCTAGAAGTCCGGTGCTTTCCATGACGCCCCTTTTTTGAAGCCCGAGCAGCCGGGGCATTGGAGGTAGAAGCAGGGTCTGCTTGCGTTAGGGGGCGCTCCCTTTTTCGGTGCGAGAGATCCGCAGCCCGATCCTCTGCTCCAGCCGAGACTGCCTCCAGGATGGTGCTAATCGAGATGGCAGCAACGGGTTTTTCCTTTTGCACCCCGGCCTTCCTTTCTGCAAGAGCCGTCAGGCGAGAGAACTTGTCCGGCCCCATGCTATCTGCAAAGAAAGGAGAATAAACAATGTTAAAAGAAATGGCAGTCAAAAAATTAGGAATGGGCGGGGTTATCTACCAAAAAACCTACCAAGAACGGCGACTACTTGAGATTTCGACCCAGCCCCGACCAATCGGGCTACGTCAATCCCAAATTTCTTGGGATCACGGTAGACGATCAGGTCGGCAAAGTTCGTCAAGATCGCCAACGATTCCTGGTCCACCTGGGATAGCCGCCCTAAGCCGACGATGTAAGAATGAGGCCTCCGGTTAAAATGAGAGAGAGACCATCTCAGTTGAAACTTTGTGAACTCCAATGATTTCCCATCCGCAGAATATTGGCCGACGTGCCTCACTGCCTCCTCATTCACGGGCTCCACAAAGAAATACTTATTTTTCCAGTTCTTAAGAGAGTCGGAATAAGGCATGAAAATCTTTAACCCTCTCTTAGCCCGAAAGCTCACATGTTCCCACCGATCTTTAGTTCCATCCTCATGCCTACGGTTAACCTCGAAAAGGTGGAAGAAGAGGTCACAGGAGATCGGCCTCTCCAGATGAATGCACATCAACTCAAAAGCCCGGAGGAACGCCCATGAGTTGGGATGAAGTTGGGAAGGGGCGAGGTTCAAGATCTCCAAAGCCTCTTGTTGAAAAGCGGTGAACGGGGGGCTAACGTGCATATCAAGGATCGTTACCCCGTACATAACAAATTTAAGAGCTTTCGGCCAGACGGCCACATGCTGGTCTTCAGCCATTCCCTCCACATTCCAGATCTGATCCTTCCGGGAAAGGCGGTTTACGAAGAAACTCATGTCGTCCCCGGTCCTATAAAGGGACAGAATCCCCCTCAACGCCTCCGACACCCAGGAATACTCCCGGGGAACAGTGAGAGGGAGGGACACGGGAACATTGACCGGCCCTACTCCGGCTCGGGGATATTGTTCGGAATCACCTTCTTCATATGCGGGCTCCCCGCAATGCCCAAGACCCTCTTCATTGTTTCGGCTCTCAGCCACCTCCTCCTCACTCTCCTCCGAACTCCAACTAGTACTGCCTTGTTCCTCACGGTCGGGCTCGGCATCAGAATCATCCGATTCAAGAACCACCACCTCTGTGTTGTCTTCATCTACCGGCTCGTTGCTGGGAACCCCGGGAGACCGGTCTTCAGCTTGAGTAGGAGCGGAGCCCAAGTCGTCTTGAACCTCGGGAATAGCTGACCCCGGGGGACTAGCACGAATTTCCATAGACTCTCCAAGTCCGGAAGCCATTGTTTGCGCGAAATGAGGGCGATCTGTGTCAGCAACCCGACGGGTTTGTTTCGTCCTCGCCAGATCGGTCCTGCAGAAATGGGGGCTTGACGAGTCAGGTTGATACGTAAACAGTGGGTCCACAACCAAGTCGGAACCCGACCTGACGACCCCCACTCTGTATCTACAAATGCGGGTCCAGAAAGAACCCGGTCGTGATCTAAAGGAAAAAGCAACAAAGGGAAGAGGAAAACTAACCTTATGAAAATCGAAGCTCGTCGAACGATGGAGGCAGGTCGCGAACAGCAAAGGCGTCACCGAAATACAGCACAACTCTGAAGAGAGGAATAAGCTCCGGAACGACTTTAAGATCGGAAGCAGAGAAATTCACAGAAAAACAATCCAAGTAAGGGGGATCCCCCCTCCTATTTATAGAACATTAAGAAGGCCACAAATGGGCCTGGGCCTAGGCTACGTTTCCCAAGACTAGCCCCTAGACAGGCGCGTCGTTCCAAGCGCCATCATTACCCCAATCTTCCTCGAACGACGCGTCCCATCAATGACGTTGCCAGCTGGCACAGAAATTAAGGCACAGCTATGACCGGATCGCTCCGTTTCTGTTGACTCGCCCCGGTCTCTTGACCCCGCCGTGCCCGGAATCTCTCAAAGCGGTCAGCCTCGAGTCACTCGGCGCGACCTGAGTCCCTCAGATCGGCCCGGTATGTCGTAAAGTGTTTCAGGCCCGGTGAAATCTCTAAACGACAAGTCTAGCTCGCCTTAAAGCGACCCGACTTGGGGGGCTACTGTTATGGATTGGGCCTCAATGGCCAATCCACCAAAAAGGCCCAACACCAAAGGGTCCAATTCATCCAACGGTGGAGATTGCAGACCTAGATCCAACAGCCCTCCTCTACTCCAGATACCTATAAATAAGCATTGAATGCTCACATTAATGGTATTCATCTCTCACCTACTCTCACTTGTAATTGACTCACTCACTGACTTGAGCGTCGGAGTGTCATTGCAGGTACCACCCCACCTCGGACCGGAGCACCAACTCGGACAACCAAGGACACACGTACCAACTATCTCGGACCGGTCTACCTATCCCAGATCGGATACGTAGCAGGAGATACGGTACCGAACAGAAGGTAACTAGTTCGTGAAGGTCAGTGGGGGGCACTTGGGAACATGTCGCTGACGAGGTCAGGGTATGTCCATTGCGAGTTAAAACATGGTGGTTGTGCTATGAATCCAAAAGACGCATTATGGCAATGACCAGCTTGTTTACGGCGAAAGTGCTCCCAAACCAGCTCTGAAATGGTTCTAGATTCGTACAGCAGAAGGAGAGAGTTCCACAAAGTGAAATGACAAAGAAGTAGCCCAAGTGGTGGTCGTGCAAGGTGCTCTACGAGTTCAACACAACGTGTGTTCATTTGTAGTCTTGCAGTCGAGGGAAAGAGAAGGAGAAGGAGAGACTCTGAGTAACCGGGAGAGAGTGGACGCAGGTAGTTCGGTCAAGGCGCTTCGGTTCGCACCAACGAGGTCCGTGATGGTCAAAAATGGCGGAAAAACGCCCGCTTTGGCTAGAAGGGCGTGGCTGAAATCAAAGAAACGAAGCCACCATTGGTGAAACTGAGGTAGGAATCGAAACCAGTGACTAATTCTGAGTGGGGCTATGTGTTTTGGTGGTTGGCCATGGCTTGTAAGTGAAAATCGAATGGGAGTGGGAAAGCTTCGTTAGGATTTAATGGCTGCTCTGTTGTGCAGCTAACAGAAAAAGGGGTGTATGCGAGTAACTATGAATAAAATTCAGTTTTTATTTAACCTTTAAAGCTCGCTTTAAATAAACATACTATTTTAACATCTCCATAATCCAAAAAAAATCTAAAGATAAATTATATTTTAAACACAAACATTTAATAAAATAAAGTAATTAACTAAAACAATAATATTTCAAATATAAATATTCTATAAACAACATAATTAAATAATAACAATAATATAGTACCAGCATAGTATATGTTAACACCCAAAAATAAATTAAGTCGTAGGCCGAGGACTGAGAAATAGAATTCAGGGGAGACCAGGACACCGAGGCGAGCCACCCGACAATTTATAGACGATATTTGCTGAAGGAACAATCTGAAAAGAGGGGCTCGAGGTGAAAGACAGTATAAATGCCCCGAGGAGAGATTGAGCCCGAGGGATAATGGATGAAGCTCGAGGCAAGATACAATGTAAACGCCCCGAGGAGGGATTGAGATCGAGGGACATCAGATAGAGCTGAAGCAAGTCTCAACGTATAGAGTGCCTCGGTCACAATAGCTCCGTTAGCCTAAGCTTGATGGCTGCAGGCCGAGGACAAGGATCAGCCGAGGGGGTATATGACCGAGGCAAAGAGGACTTGCTTGTGAGGCAAGGAAGGGCGCATGGATAGAACGTGGGAGTAGTTGGAGGTTAAACGAAGGAGAGAAGCCTTGAGGAGTGTAGCGAAGATGTTTTTGGCACCCCACAAACCGTGCTAGTGGGATTGTGGGTAGTGGCTCCGATTTCTTAGGGCTAGGAGCGAGATTAGGGGTTGATCTTCAATTGATCCAATGGTAGGAAAATGTTGGCTCGCTTAGTGGCTGACGAGGGCCTATATATATATATATATATATATATATATATATATATATATATATATATAGAGAGAGAGAGAGAGAGAGAGAGAGAGAGAGAGAGAGAGAAGAGTAACTTGTACAGGCACACAATCAATCAGTACAAAATTTATTTTTCTCTCGCAATTTATCCTCATCGCACTTTACTTTATTTTACTTTTATGCATTAGCCAATAGATAATCTGATCCTCGCGTCCCCTCTACCCAACCTGACATTCTTTGGAGGAGTTAGGAAACCCACAGTTGGGGAGCAGAGTTCCCTCCTCAACGTAATCGCTCGAAGAACAGAGGAATCAAAGACTGTCCAAACCCTTGGCCGAACGGCTAGGACCTAAGAGTTTGACGACAACAAAAATTGGCACGCCCGATGGGACAGGTGATAACTCTATTTTATATAGGTTATTTATGCTCCTAATACTTAAGTCAAGCTTAATTCTTAAGTAATTCTAGTACTTAAATATGTGAATATATGAATATTAGAGTAGATATAGGTTATAAGTCAATTCCCTAAACCTTGGGCATAGTCAATGCCTTTGTGAATATGTTTGATGTTTTGCTTTAGCGCTGCAGCGGTATGCTATCAAGGAGACGCTACAGCGTTATATGACGGCTGACCATTGAGATATTTGTGTGACCACTTGAGGACATGATGAGTCACCACCCTTATCTCTTCCTCTCAGCTGGATATTTTGACTTCCAAGTGGATGCTAAATTACACTTGGCGCCTCCTAAATGGAACCCATGTGATAGTTGGTGTATTCCATCATTAGCACTTTTTGTAAAGTACTTTAAGGATAATATCTAAGTCTTATGATTATCATATGATATTATTATTCTATGAAGACTTAGTTAGTTTTAGATTAATATAGATTGCTTCATCAGTGAGTAATATACGAAGAGACAAGTAGTTGTAACATGGAAGAAGAACTTCATATGACATAGTAGCTTTTCTCCATTGTTAAACTACCTTTTAAGCTTTTATTTTTTAGTATAGTTTTCTAGTCTTCATCCAAGGTTTTGCTCACGCCTCAACTTCATCCTTTGTATGCTACTTGGGATCATTGGAGTGTATCTTTTGCAACCACTCTTCTCTTGTCTTCATACGGTAATACATACTCTCTAACTGTATTATGTTGATGGAACTTGTGATGAGCTAACTTTGTTGTAGTTGGATTATTCTTGGTGTATAATGAACCTTGAGTAACTTTTGTATAATATTATGATGTTTGTGTTTTATTCCTTGTGTCATAATGCTTTCAATATTGGTTTGGGAATGATCAACTAAAACAAGGTAACTTTGTGGGTACAGACATGGTTCACAAAGAGAACTCAATGAATGATATGAATGAAAACCCTTTAAAGACATTTAAAGGAAGCACTACTTAACTCTAGACATAGGGGAGTAGTAGTTCATAAGGCAAATGTTGTAAGAGCTTAATATACAGGGGTAAAACTTATTTAGAGCCTAGACATAGGAGTCTTGTAACATAACCCTGACGAAAGTGACTGAAAGGCACGCTACCAAAGCGCTACAGCGTCTACGGATTCTTAAGCGCTACAGCGCTTAACGCTACAGCGTCTAAATATTATTTGAACATTACTCTTGGGAATTTACACAACTATTGAGCTATCCAACTCACCTTTAAATTACTTCAACTTAATACTGTTTTATCACAACTTATCATGTTTACAACTCTTTACTTTTACTTGTTACTCAATTCTTTTCACTAAGCTTCTAATCACTTAAACTTCTTAGATTAATTCCAATCCCTGTGGGAACGAACTTTACATATCATTATATTACTTGTTGCGATTGTGTATACTTGCACATCACCTTTTCGCACAACAAATTTTTGGCGCCGTTGCCGGGGATTGCATTTAATTTTCATTGTTTAAGTTTTTAGTAAACTTAGTGCCTATTTTACACTGGTGTGTTGTTTCTTGTTGCTGCAGCAGTAAGCGCTACAGCGTATGCCCAGGTCTCAACCACCAGAATTTGAACCATACTCAGAGCCAGAGAGAAGGTTCAGGAATCTAAGACATCTTCAAAGACTCAGACCCACAATGTCAGAACATAGTCAGAGGACCAATACTGGTAGAGCTACCACTCTACATGGCAGATCTAATTCTGGTAGAGGAGGGACTGAACCAGGTGGAAGGGGTAGAGGTAGACATCAGCAGCCACCCACTCCCACCTTACATGACCAAGAGGACTGGTACAGACATCAATTCATAAATGAAGGACCTGCTCAAATGGTAAATGATAGAGATAGACCAATGGGGGACTGTGGTGTGTTTGATCCACAAACCATGGAGACAAGCATAGCAAGACCTACTCTCCATACAGCTCAGTTTGAATTCAAACCTATGATGTTCCAAATGTTGCAAACAGTGGGACAGTTTGGTGGTGCTCCTCAAGAGGACCCATATTTACACTTGAAGCAATTTTTGGAAGTCTGCAGTAACTTCATCATTCCAGGGGTAAGTGATGATGCATTCAGATTAAAACTTTTTCCTTATTCCTTGAAGGATAGAGCAAATGCCTGGTTAATTTCTCTAGAGCCTAATTCTATCCATACTTGGAATGAAATGACTGAGAAGTTCTTAGCAAAATATTTTCCTCCAAGTAAGAATGCAAGAATGAGGAATGAAGTTACTGCATTCAGACAAAAAGATGCTGAAACACTGTTTGAAGCATGGGAGAGATGGAAGGAGCTGTTAAGAAAGTGCCCTCATCATGGTATACCTGTGATTATCCAAATGGAAACCTTCTACAATGGACTAGATCCAACAACCAGACAAATGTTAGATGCTTCTTCAGGGGGTGTGTTGTTGAAAACCTCCTATAATGAGGCACGTGAGCTGATTGATGATATTGCCACAAATAGTTATCAATGGCCTACAGAAAGGTTAGCTCAGCAGAAGAAGGTAGCTGGTGTGCATGAAATAAGTGAAGTTTCTGCTCTATCTGCACAGGTTGCCTCTCTCACTAACATGATAAAATCTATGAACACATCAAACGTTGTAGCGGTTACCGCTGCAGCGGCACGTGAACCAACAGTGGCTGTTATTGAGCAAGCCTCTCCAGGGTCAGTAAGCTGTGTATATTGTGGAGGAGAGCATTTGTATGAAGAATGTCCTGGTAATCCTGTCTCTGTGAACTTTGTGGGTTTCAATAAAAACAATAATCCCTATTCAAATACATATAATCCTGGTTGGAAGAACCACCCCAATTTCAGATGGGGAGCCAACAATGCAACAGCACCTAATTATAGTGCTCCAGCAAATCCACCAGGATTCCCTGCTCAAAACTACCAAAGGCAAAATGCCCCAGTCATAGATAATTCATTGGAAGGATTGATGAAAAGCTTTATGAGTGATTGTAAGACAACTCTTAAAACTCATAAAGCTTCCATTAAAAATCTAGAAGTTCAGATGGGGCAGATGGCTAATGTCATTTCCCAAAGAATTAGTGGATCATTACCATCCACTACAGAAGCCTCAACTTCAAGTACTATAGGGAAGGAGCATGTAAAAGCTATATCTTTAAGGAGTGGGAGAGATTTGATAGGATCATCAACTGTTTCAGATGATGAAAAAAACAAAAATTATGAAAAACAAAAAGAACCTGCAACAGCCGCTACAGCGCTTGAACCTAACGCTGCAGCGCCTGTTGTTGAAAAAATACCACCACCACCCAAAATTATCCCAACATATCCAGATCCTCCATACCCTCAAAGACTTAGAAAGGCTCATGAAGACAAGCAATTTAACAAATTCCTAGAAGTCCTTAAACAGTTGCACATTAATGTCCCTTTGGTGGAGGCTCTCCAACAAATGCCCAACTATGCAAAGTTCATGAAGGATGTGCTTACTAAGAGGAGGAGACTTGGGGAATTTGAAACAGTAGCAATGACTGGGGAGTGCAGCATGTTGATGCAGAATAAGCTCCCACCCAAATCAAAGGATCCTGGCAGTTTTACTATACCATGCTCAATTGAAAATTTTTACTCTGGTCGTGCTCTATGTGATTTGGGAGCCAGCATAAATCTTATGCCCAAGTCCATATACACACAGCTAGGAGTGGGAACTGCCAGGCCTACCTCACTTACACTGCAGCTAACTGATAGAACTCTGGCATATCCAAAAGGAATCTTAGAAGATGTTCTAATAAAGGTAGACAAATTTGTATTTCCTGTTGATTTTGTAATCTTGGATTTTGATGCAGATAAAGAAGTGCCCATCATACTGGGAAGGCCATTCTTGGCCACTGGAAGAACTTTGATAGATGTGCAGAGAGGAGAATTGATCATGAGGGTCAATGACCAAGAAGTCAAGTTCAACATCCTCAATGCTATGAAATTTCCAAGTCCCAATATTGAAGAGTGCTCATTTGTATCTGCTATTGACAAAGTAGTTCAGGATCACTTCCAGAAAAGCACAGATCATCTGAGACAATTACTGGATAGCAGTGAAGATACAGGGTCTGATGCAGAAGCTGCAGAAGAGGAAGAGCAGACAGTCAAAGAAATTTGGGCTAAGAAATATGAATCTTTGGAGTAGGAGAATTCAGACATGAGAAAGGATCTCCCCTCCACTGAACACCCACCAACTCTGGAACTTAAGGAGTTGCCTTCACACCTCAAATATGCTTATCTAGGTGACAATAGTACTTTGTCTGTTATAATTGCTTCTGACCTTTCTAAAAAGCAGGAACAGGATCTGATTCAAACGCGCAGCGGCATAAAAAGGCAATTGGTTGGCAGATGTCAGATATCAAGGGTATCAGCCCAACAATCTGTATGCACAGAATAGTGTTAGAAGAAGATTCTAAAAATTGTATTGAAGGGAAGAGGAGGTTGAACCCAATTATGAAAGAGGTGGTGAAGAAGGAAATCATTAAGTGGTTGGATGCAGGTATTGTATACCCCATATCTGACAGTGCATGGGTTAGTCCTGTGCAGTGTGTGCCAAAGAAGGGAGGGGTAACAGTAATTGCTAATGAAATGAATGAGCTGCTTCCAACCAGAAAAATAACAGGCTGGATGTAACATCCGCAAAATAATCAATAGAATTATTTGGGTGTTAACCCAATTAAACCAATTTAGTACTTGACGGGTAAATTTACTGAGTGCTAAAATTATTTATTGGTTGTCATCGGATCGTTAACCGGATAATATGGATCAAGAAAGTTTTGGAATCGAAATAAGAGATTTGGATCAATATGGTAATTGGGCCACGTTACCACTTGTTTATTAAATAAATATATATGTATACGCGTGTGTGTGTGTGTGTGTGAGAGTGAAGAGAGAAAGAATTAATAAAAGAAAGAAAAGAAGAAAGAAGAAGGCGAGAAACAGAGAGGAGAAGAGAAAAAGAAAAGAAGAGAGAAAGAAAGGGGGAGGAAGAAGAAGAGGAAAAAGGGGGTGCTTCCGCTCAACAAAACGACTTCCTTCCAACACGAAAAATGCTCAGCGTTACTTCCTCTTCGATTTGGTACCAAGATCTTCATCATCAACTCACTCTCTCTCAAATTACCATTTTCGAATTTGAGAGGAAAAAAATTGAGGTTTTGATGGTTGAAGCTCAAGGATAGCTTGGGATGGTGGTTGGCGCGAACCCAAGGATGATGGATCGTTGATTGGAAGCGAGTTGGGTGATTTGGGGATTGAAAATCAAATTGGAGTTTTTGGTGAATAGTGGTTTGAGGTTGAAGAAGATGATGAATAGTGTCCATGGAGGATTTCGAGGAATTCGGCATTCCGGTCAAAAGCGGTTTCGTGATCGAGTGGGAAGCTTTGGAAGCGGATTGGGTGTCGCCGGAGCGGGGAGCGTTCGTGTGGCTACTCGGTGATTTCGGCTCGATCGTGGTTCACGCTTCAAGCTAGGGTGAGTTCTCCTCACGTTTAGGATTTTACGTTTCGAATTAATAAATTAACTGTTTTATCGCTTTCGCTGGACTGGAATATTGTTTGGAAATTGAGTTTGACAGATTTTGGGTTGAAAACCGCTATTTGGAAAAATACGTCGTTTTTGATACAATTCGTTTCGATTGAGTTTTTGATTGAATTGATTGATTGTGTGGTATTGGTTGGGTTTGTTTTGCTGGTTGTTAAATCTGTTTTCAGTCGGAACAAGAATCGGAATTGAGCGGAATAGCGAATTTCGCAAGAAAACGGAAAACCTGCACTTTTCTGCAGAGGGTCGCGTCGCGACCCGTCCCCTTCGCGTCGCGACCTGGCCCAATTTTGTCACGCAAAAAGTTTCTGTCGTTTTTCGCGTCTCGACGGTAGCAGTTCGCGTCGCGACGCTTTGCAGATTTTCAACAGTTTTTCACTGTTTTTGTTTTCGCGATATCTTTTGATCCGGGAACCCGATTGAGGTGTTCTAAGATGCGTTGGAAAGCTTATTCAGAGGCCTAACTGAATATTCTATTTTTAAGGAAAAATGAACTGTTTTTGATATTGAAATTGTTTCGAAAAGACGAACAATAGTACACGTGTGCGGATATGTTTAGTAATAATAAAGCGGACTATGAGTCCTACGTGGTACGGTATAACTGACGCGAGATGATTATTATTTATTGTCTAAACCGGTCTACGATTCACGATATATAAATTATATCGACTATGGGAAACGGCCCAATGCGGGTATTGTGTTCAGTTATCGGTCAAATGTAAATGAACTAAATGTTCATGTGTCTGTAGATATATTTATTATATCGAGTTGGGTGACGACCCATGTTGACATACTAGGCGGGGAAGTCATGATCCCTTACCCTAGGCTCCGTGCCATTAGGAAACACTATTGGTATTGGGGTTCACCGGGATTTAGCACTGGATTGCAGTCGGTGTTATGTTGAAAGTTTTGTCGTACGATACACCGGGATTTAGCACTGGATTGCAGTCGGTGTCGTACTGTACGGTTCACCGGGATTTAGCACAAGATTGCAGTCGGTGCCGTACTGAGTCACAACACGTTCACCGGGATTTAGCACTGGATTGCAGTCGGTGTCGTGTTGAATTAAAATGCACGCGGTTATAAATTAATCCACGAATGAAAGAAAGTCCTATAATACGGTTCACCGGGATTTAGCACTGGATTGCAGTTGGTGTCGTGTTAAGTTAAATAGGATTCATAATTGAACGATTCATAATTGAACCGAGAGTGTAGATAGGGGTCTCGGTAGAACTCACTGAGATTGTATCTCATTGTTTATATGTTGTTGTTTTACAGATAAACAGGGAAAGTGGAGATCCAAGAGGCACGAGTAGGCGGTACTCGGGTGGTTGCTGAAGACTTAGCTTTTAAGCTTAAGTTTATATCTTTCCTTGTCATCTGTGTATCAAGACATTTGGTCTTTAGCATTATGTATTTATTTCCGCTTTTTTGTACGATATTGAACACTGTATTTCACTGATGATTTATGGTCTTATTTATGTTTAAGACTGTTCTGTTGTTATTCAGTGAAAATTTTATTGTGGTGTTTAGTATTTAAACAGGAAATATATCTCTGATGTTTTAGGAATGGTGCACTTGGGTATTTTTACTTGATAAAAAATACCGGGGTGTTACAGTTGGTATCAGAGCAGTTCGACCTAGTCGGACTTAGTTTAGGGTTGAGTCGATTCCTTGTTAGTCCTTTTTGTAATTACACTTGTGATGCTAAGAGATATTGAGCCTGATCAACTTAATACTTAGTGCATCATAAGCGGAATTATGACTGGATGATCAAGATGCAGTCCTCGACCACAATCAAAATCTTCAACCGGTGCATCCTCAGGAAAGGTGACATGACGGTGGGAGAATACACCGCTAAGTTTGAGAAGTTGTCTCAGTTTTACCAAGTGGTAATGTAAGCTTCGGATGACGAACGGAGAATGCAGAAGTATAAGACGGGCATAAGTGCTTTTATGATTTATGGTCTCAGTTCTTATACTGCTACCAATTATGTTGCCTTAGTGCAACCAGCCTATGTCGCCGACGATGATCTCATAGGGAGTATGGGAAAATAAGTAAGGTAGTTGAATTGTCAACTCCGGGTGCAAAGTCCTAAGATAATTTCATCAAAGGAAAAACAGGTGCAATTTTCTGATTCTTCAAAGGTCAGAAGATGTCCTAACTATGGAGGACATCACCAGGGTGATCGTTAGCACAGATCAATCGGTGCTATTATTGTAATGAAGATGGTCACTATGCAAAAGAGTGCCCTGCAAGGAAGAGTTCCAAGGAGTCACAAGCAGCTCCAAGACGAGGACGAGTCAACACTCTGGATGTTTAGACAGTTACAACTGCAGACAATCTACTGAGGGGTATGGGACCAGTTTCCAATAACTCGATCAGTATATTATATGGTTCGGGTGCAACCCATTGTCTTATAGCACAAGCATGTGTAGATCGGTTTGAATTAGCATTGTCTCCGCTATCCGAGCCGATGACTATCTTAACTGCGGCTAAGGGTCGTGCCCAGACCCAATCTTTGTATCAGAATTGTCTACGCGTTATAGGAGACAGAAATTTCGTAGAAGGATTATTTGTTTGCCTATGAGAAATGTGGACACCATTTTGGGTATGGATTGGATGACTACAAATCATGTTGCAATCGACTGTGTTAATCAACTATCAGCTTCGCTTCAGGACCAGTTGAATTGTCTAGGACAAATTCTGAAGCAGTTACCTAGTTCACCCTAGACGGTCTATCTTCATTCCAAGGTGCGGAAGCACATGTTAGTATGTTATCTGCATCCACTGAAACTGGTTTAGATTTGGCGAACATTCAGGTTGTGAATAACTTTCTAGATGTTTTCACAATGAAGTTTCTTCTGAGCCTCCAGGACGAGAGGTAGAGTTTGCTGTAGAATTGGTTCCTGGCACGGGATCAATATCTATTGTTTCTTATTGAACCTTCCTTTAGAATTAAAGGAAATGGAGTCTCAACTTGAAGAGTCGATGTTAAAGAAATTCATTCGACCGAGAGCTTCTCTAAGGAGTGCTCTGGTGTGGTTAGTCGAAAGGAAAAATGGTAGCAAGAGATTGTGCATTTATTATCGACAACTCAACAAAGTGACGATCAAGAATAAATATCCCTTACCAAGGATAGACGATTTGCTTGAGCAATTTGAGGTGCTGCAGTGTTTCTAAAATTGATCTGAAGTCAGGATATCATCAAATAAAAGTTAGAGCCTTAGATATTCTGAAGACAGCTTTCTGTACTAGGTATGGACATTACGAGTTCGTAGTGATGCCCTTCGGTGTGACTAATGCTCCGGCGGTATTCATGGATTACATGAACCGAGTTTTCATACGTATTAGGATCAGTTTGAAGTCGTTTTCATCGATGATATCTTGTTGTGCTCGAAGACCATTGAGGAGCATGTCCACATCTCCTCATTGTTCTGAGTGTACTCCGAGAAAAGGAGTTGTATTTGAAACCTTCGAAGTGTGATTTTTGGGTGTCAGAGGTAAAGTTTCTGGGTCCAGCCGGTTACTATAACAGATTTGTTAAAGGGTTCTCACAGTTAGTTTTCCATTTACTCGGTTAACTCGTTAGGGTCATCCGTTTACGTGGATGCCGATTGTGAAGAATGTTTTCAAGAGTCGAAGATTTTGACTTCTACTCCAATCCTGATTCTTCCGATCCGTCATTGAAATTTCAAATTTTCGATGACGCTTCAGGGAAGGGTTTAGGAGGTGTTCTTGTGCAGAATCAACAAGAGGTAGCTTATGCGTCCAGGCAATTGAAGACTCATGAGGAGAATTATCCGACTCATGATTTGTAATTGGCAGCTATTGTGTATGCACTGAAGATTTGGAGACGTTACCTGTATGGGTCTCGTTTCGAGGTCTTTAGTGGTCACAAGAGTTTAAGGTATCTGTATGATCAGAAAGAACTGAATAGCAGGCAGAGAAGTGTGTTGAGTTTCTGGAGGATTATAAATTAGTGTTGAGCCATATGAGGATCTCTAGTTCCTCAAGGGATTCTATACGCTTAGCACAGGAAGTCGATGTGAAGCTACAATCACAAAGGTATTTCCAGATTTTACCATGGATAGTGATGGAGTCAGTTGTTTCAACGGTAGAATCTGTGCGCCCGATGATGAGAACAATAAAAGACAAGTGTTAGAGGAAGCACACCGAAGTTTATATTCTGTTCCAGGGTGTTCAGAATATAAAGCAGATGTATTAGTGCTGAGGTATTAGTTTGTTAACCTCTCCTTTGTGAAGGTTAACAATGAGATGGTATAATATGATTCCGTTTGACAAGTCGAACGCGAACGCGAATAAGCACCAGAGGATTAATTGATGGATCTGCTGCAAGGGACTGGAATTTCCGAAGTGAAGCTTGGTGTGCGGCGTGATAGTTTTGAAAAATCATTTTTGTGAAAACCCGCATGCTAAAGTTAATTTTGGGAACGAATCAAGAGACTAATAGGATGTGATTAGGAGGAAAATCCTAGGAGGATTACTTAGGTTGAGGGGAAGCTCTCAACGCTATTGGCTAATTCGGAAAGGAGCTCTAAGTTCTGTTTGATAGTTGTTTGGACAACAACTGAGGTGATTTTCATTACGTTCAATTTATTTGATGTCCCCGTGGTTTATTTCTACGTTTAAGGTCAGAGCTTTTGATAAAACCCAAATCTCATCTTTTGAAGAAGTTTTACCTCGAAGACTTGGAAGTGAGTCAAGGAAATTCACAGTGACTTTCCGTCACATTTTTCAATGGGTACAGGAACTGTTATGGATTTTTAGAAAATTTGCGGAGAACGTGTTTACACCCTTTGAGAAAATCGTGTTTGTTTTTACCTCTACCGAGGAGTACCTGTTTGTGGATCTCATGTTCAACATATATTCTATCAAGTGTCTTGTATTAGACCATTTGACTTAGATCAATCCAAGTTGGGGAGCAAGCGAGGATAATTAGAATGAAGCTTCAGGAGTGTTTTCAAATGCGGTGCCGAGCTTATGTAGGCGAAAGAGGAGTTTCTCGTGCTGATTCGTAATAAGAGAGTTCGGACTGTAATCTTAGAAGCGTTCTGGGGTAGTAGTGGATCATACCTGGAGATTGATGTGCCAACTTTGGAAGGATTTTCTACAATCATCTCGTTAATTCAAGAATGTTTTCTAGCAAATTTGGACCTTTCTGAGAATGTCGATCCTCGGTTAGTCGGATGAAAGACTTAGCGAAATTTTGAGGACAAAATTCTTTCAAGTTGGGCAGAATGTAACATCCGCAAAATAATCAATAGAATTATTTGGGTGTTAACCCAATTAAACCAATTTAGTACTTGACGGGTAAATTTACTGAGTGCTAAAATTATTTATTGGTTGTCATCGGATCGTTAGCCGGATAATATGGATCAAGGAAGTTTTGGAATCGAAATAAGAGATTTTGATCAATATGGTAATTGGGCCACGTTACCACTTGTTTATTAAATAAATATATATGTATACGCGTGTGTGTTTGTGAGTGAAGAGAGAAAGAATTAATAAAAGAAAGAAAAGAAGAAAGAAGAAGGCGAGAAACAGAGAGGAGAAGAGAAAAAGAAAAGAAGAGAGAAAGAAAGGGGGAGGAAGAAGAAGAGGAAAAAGGGGGTGCTTCCGCTCAACAAAATGACTTCCTTCCAACACGAAAAATGCTCAGCGTTACTTCCTCTTCGATTTGGTACCAAGATCTTCATCATCAACTCACTCTCTCTCAAATTACCATTTTCGAATTTGAGAGGAAAAAAATTGAGGTTTTGATGGTTGAAGCTCAAGCATAGCTTGGGATGGTGGTTGGCGCGAACCCAAGGATGATGGATCGTTGATTGGAAGCGAGTTGGGTGATTTGGGGATTGAAAATCAAATTGGGGTTTTTGGTGAATAGTGGTTTGAGGTTGAAGAAAATGATGAATAGTGTCCATGGAGGATTTCGAGGAATTCGGCATTCCGGTCAACAGCGGTTTCGTGATCGAGTGGGAAGCTTTGGAAGCGGATTGGGTGTCGCCGGAGCGGGGAGCGTTCGTGTGGCTACTCGGTGATTTCGGCTCGATCGTGGTTCACGCTTCAAGGGTGAGTTCTCCTCACGTTTAGGATTTTACGTTTCGAATTAATAAATTAACTGTTTTATCGCTTTCGCTGGACTGGAATATTGTTTGGAAATTGAGTTTGACAGATTTTGGGTTGAAAACCGCTATTTGGAAAAATACGTCGTTTTTGATACAATTCGTTTCGATTGAGTTTTTGATTGAATTGATTGATTGTGTGGTATTGGTTGGGTTTGTTTTGCTGGTTGTTAAATCTGTTTTCAGTCGGAACAAGAATCGGAATTGAGCGGAATAGCGAATTTCGCAAGAAAACGGAAAACCTGCACTTTTCTGCAGAGGGTCGCGTCGCGACCCGTCCCCTTCGCGTCGCGACCTGGCCCAATTTTGTCACGCAAAAAGTTTCTGTCGTTTTTCGCGTCGCGACGGTAGCAGTTCGCGTCGCGACGCTTTGCAGATTTTCAACAGTTTTTCACTGTTTTTGTTTTCGCGATATCTTTTGATCCGGGAACCCGATTGAGGTGTTCTAAGATGCGTTGGAAAGCTTATTCAGAGGCCTAACTGAATATTCTATTTTTTAAGGAAAAATGAACTGTTTTTGATATTGAAATTGTTTCGAAAAGCCGAACAATAGTACACGTGTGCGGATATGTTTAGTAATAATAAAGCGGACTATGAGTCCTACGTGGTACGGTATAACTGACGCGAGATGATTATTATTTATTGTCTAAACCGGTCTACGATTCACGATATATAAATTATATCGACTATGGGAAACGGCCCAATGCGGGTATTGTGTTCAGTTATCGGTCAAATGTAAATGAACTAAATGTTCATGTGTCTGTAGATATATTTATTATATCGAGTTGGGTGACGACCCATGTTGACATACTAGGCGGGGAAGTCATGATCCCTTACCCTAGGCTCCGTGCCATTAGGAAACACTATTGGTATTGGGGTTCACCGGGATTTAGCACTGGATTGCAGTCGGTGTTATGTTGAAAGTTTTGTCGTACGATACACCGGGATTTAGCACTGGATTGCAGTCGGTGTCGTACTGTACGGTTCACCGGGATTTAGCACAGGATTGCAGTCGGTGCCGTACTGAGTCACAACACGTTCACCGGGATTTAGCACTGGATTGCAGTCGGTGTCGTGTTGAATTAAAATGCACGCGGTTATAAATTAATCCACGAATGAAAGAAAGTCCTATAATACGGTTCACCGGGATTTAGCACTGGATTGCAGTCGGTGTCGTGTTAAGTTAAATAGGATTCATAATTGAACGATTCATAATTGAACCGAGAGTGTAGATAGGGGTCTCGGTAGAACTCACTGAGATTGTATCTCATTGTTTATATGTTGTTGTTTTACAGATAAACAGGGAAAGTGGAGATCCAAGAGGCACGAGTAGGCGGTACTCGGGTGGTTGCTGAAGACTTAGCTTTTAAGCTTAAGTTTATATCTTTCCTTGTCATCTGTGTATCAAGACATTTGGTCTTTAGCATTATGTATTTATTTCCGCTTTCTTGTACGATATTGAACACTGTATTTCACTGATGATTTATGGTCTTATTTATGTTTAAGACTGTTCTGTTGTTATTCAGTGAAAATTTTATTGTGGTGTTCAGTATTTAAACAGGAAATATATCTCTGATGTTTTAGGAATGGTGCACTTGAGTATTTTTACTTGATAAAAAATACCGGGGTGTTACACTGGAGAATAAGCATGGATTACAGGAGGTTGAATAAAGCAACAAGGAAGGACCATTTCCCATTGCCTTTCATTGACCAGATGCTGGACAGGCTAGCAGGTAAAGAATTTTATTGCTTTCTTGATGGTTATTCAGGTTTTAACCAGATTGCAATACTACCTGAAGATCAGCAGAAGACTACATTCACTTGTCCATATGGCACCTTTGCTTTTAGAAGGAGGCCATTTGGCCTGTGTAATGCACCTGCCACTTTTCAAAGATGTATGATGGCAATTTTTTCTGATTACATTGAAAGATCCATGGAAGTCTTCATGGATGATTTCTGTGTTTGGAGAAACATTCCATCTATGCCTATCCAACTTGGAAGAAATCTTGATTAGATGTGAAGAAACTAACATTGTGCTAAACTGGGAGAAATGCCATTTTATGGTGCAAGAAGGTATAGTTTTGGGGCATAAGATATCCAAAAAAGGATTGGAAGTGGACAAAGCTAAAATAGAGGTCATTGAGAAGCTATCTCCTCCAACCAACATCAAAGGTATTAGAAGCTTTTTGGGGCATGCTGGATTTTATAGGAGGTTCATAAAAGATTTTTCAAAAATCTCCAAACCTCTATGTCAACTATTACAGCATGATAACCCCTTCACATTTGATGAGTCAAGCATGTTAGCCTTTGATAAATTGAAAAGAGCTTTAATAACAGCACCAGTTATTATAGCTCCTGACTGGAGTAAGCCTTTTGAGCTTATGTGTGATGCTAGTGACTTTGCCATTGGAGCTGTTCTTGGGCAAATGTATGATAAAAATTTTCACTCTATATATTATGCTAGCAAAACACTTGTAGAAGCTCAATTGAATTACCCAGTCACTGAAAAAGAACTATTAGCTGTAGTCTTTGCATTTGACAAATTTAGATCATATTTGGTTGGCACCAAAGTAATTGTCTTTACAGACCATTCAGCCATTAAATATTTGATAACAAAGAAAGATGCAAAGCCTAGGCTAATTAGGTGGGTTCTCCTACTCCAAGAATTTGATTTAGAAATAAGGGATAAAAAAGGAGTGGAGAACCAAGTTGCTGATCATTTGTCTAGATTGGAAAGAGACATTGCAGGTACAGCAGGTGGGGAGATCAAAGAATACTTTCCAGATGAGCAGCTATTGACAATAACTGCTGAATCATCAACTGCTGTAGCGGCTAGTGTAAAAACACTAGACGTTGTAGCGCCTGAACCTGCAACACCTTGGTATGCTGACATAGTGAATTTTTTGGTTAGCAAGGTGGTACCTACTGAGATGACTTATCAGCAAAGGAGAAGGTTCTTCCACACAATGAAACAATATTATTGGGATGAACCTTTTCTATACAAGAAGTGTCAAGACCAGTTAATGAGGAGATGCCTAGCAGAGGAAGAACAAATTCAAGTGCTACAACACTGCCATTCTGCACCATGTGGTGGGCATTTTGGTGGTATCAGAACTGCTGCAAAAGTATTGCAATCTGGCTACTATTGGCCTTCACTTTTTAAAGATGCTCAAGACTTTGTAAAAAAATGTGATAGGTGCCAAAGAACAGGGAATATTTCAAACAAACATGAAATGCCTTTAACAAACATTCTAGAGGTTGAACTCTTTGATGTTTGGGGAATGGATTTCATGAGACCTTTTCCCCCTTCTCATGGAAACCTGTACACTTTAGTAGATGTAGACTATGTTTCAAAATGGGTAGAGGCAGTTGCTCTACCCAACAATGATGCAAGGTCTGAGAGTAAATTTTTATTGAAAAACATTTTCACTCGTTTTGGAACTCCTAGAGCCATCATAAGTGATGAGGGATCTCATTTTTGTAATAAATTAATTGAGACCCTATTGGCTAAATATGGAGTCAAGCATAAAATAGCAACTGCTTATCATCCACAAACTAGTGGTCAAACTGAATTGTCAAACAGAGAAATAAAAAGGATGTTGGAAAAGATGGTAGGGCCTTCAAGGAAAGAATGGTCAATACATCTAGATGATGCTTTATGGGCCTACAGAACAGCTTATAAAACACCTTTAGGGATGTCTCCCTATATATTGGTTTATGGGAAGTCCTGTCACCTACCAATTGAACTTCAGCACAAGGCCCATTGGGCTCTAAAAAAACTCAAGTTTGACTACAAGAAAGCAGGAGATGCTAGATTGCTGCAACTAAATGAATTGGAAGAACTTAGGCATTTTGCCTATGAGAATGCAGCAATTTATAAAGAAAAAACCAAAATGTGGCATGATCAAAAATTGATAAAAAGGGATCTCACTGAAGGAGGACAGGTATTGCTTTACAACTCCAAGCTAAGATTGTTTCCTGGGAAGTTAAAATCTAGGTGGTCAGGCCCTTTTCAATTGATAAAAATATACATCCATGGAGCTGTAGACCTCTATGATACAACAACCAATACCACCTTCAAAATGAATGGCCAAAGGATTAAACAATATTTTGGTGAAAATGTGGTAAGAGACAAAACCACAATTGAGCTTAAAGATCTCTAATTTGAAAGAGAAAGTCTGGCTGCAGACTTTAAAGCAAGCGCTCTTGGGAGGCACCCCAAGGATTCTAACAAATTTTCTGTTTGTTTGTTTAATCTCTGTGCAGGAAATTAGGATAAACGCTGTAGCGGTTACTTATTACAAGAGCGCTGTAGCGGTTGTGTTAAATCAGGGCTGGGAGTGGTCAAACAAAAAAAATAAAAATCTTGCTCAGGGTGAGCTGGCACTGTACCCTCATCCCTAGCCTGAGTTGTACGTGCACCTACTGACCTGCACTTGTCCAATCAACAGTTTCTTTTCTCTCTCCCACTTCACTCACAAACGGTCACTTTAATATCTACAACTCCCCACGCTACCATTTTCTCTTTCTTTCTCTCTCCTTGCTCTCTGAAACTACTCTCAACCGTTACCACTCACCATTCATAACCTCCATCCTTTCTTCTTCCTTCGTCCCAACGCACACCAACATTTCCCAACAACCAGAAACATATACGCAAAGCTCTTAACCAACCATGACCAAAAAGCAAGCTGCCCTAAAACGATTTGGCAAAGGAGCTACTACGAAAACAGAACCCTCCAATCTTGTCAAAACCGCCATGGCCAAAGAAACTCCAGATCCTCAGGTTTTGGAAAATGGACTTCATTGCTGAAAGGGGGTTCAAGACAGACAGCGCTCCTGAAGCTTTCTCAACCGCTGTCACAGCGCTAGGTTGGGAGAACTTCATTAAGCATCGTAAGGAATACATGACGTCCTTGGTAAGAGAGTTCTATGCTGGCATTGAGGAGCCTAAAGAAGGAAAGCCTCAAACACACTCATTGGTAAGAGGTGAGACGGTTAATTTCAACTCCAGAACCATCAATGATATTTTCCATCTAGGCTATCATGGAAAGGCGTTGGAAATCAAAGTTATGAACTGGGGAGATGAAGAGATGGAGGCTGTTAGAAGAAGAATTTGTGTGGAAGGAGCTACATGGGACAAATTTGGGGCTGAATATAAAATCAAAAAGGCCTACTTGTGTGAGGAGGCCAACTTATGGTGTAGTTTCATCAAACACTCTCTGTTGCCTACATCTCACACAACCTTCGTGGAAAAGGAGAGGCTCATTGTTATTGATGCAATAATGGCTGGAGAGAAGATAGATGTAGGAAGGCTAATTGCGAAGGAGATAGAAAAATGCAGAATCAAGAAAGGAGGTAACTTGTATTTTTCCTTGTTTAATTACTGATCTCTGCCTGGAAGCTAATGTAGAAGTTGAAATGAAAGAAGAAAGAAGATCCCCTCTTGGGGCATTTCCATGTATTTTTAAAGTTAAGCAGAAACCTACCGCTGCAGCGTCTCTAGACTCTGTAGCGCTGCAGCGCCTAGAGCTGAAGCAGCGGGTTCTCTGCAAATTTGTGAAGGAAAAGTTTGATTGGGAAAAAGCAATGTATGCCCAGATATCAAAAGGGAAGACATCCATTTCCCCACCTCAATTCCCTGATTGGCTATTGGAGGAAGAGCCAGTTGAAAACGTAGAGAAAAAGGGAGTTAGGAAAGAAAAGAAGAAAGCTGTGACTAGCCCAGCAACCAGAGCAAAGCCAAGCCCAGCAAAGAAGGTGAAAAAAGCTGGGTAGAGGAGGAAAGTTTGGATTCTGATGACAGTGAAAATATAAGTGAGGAAGATGAAGAAGAAACCATTGCAGTCATGAAAGAGATGGAGAAGCAGGAGGATGAGGAATCATCAGGTGAGGAGAGTGATACTAAAGAAGAATCTGAAAGTGAAGAAGATGAGGAAGCAGAAGAAATTCAGTGTGATCCAACCCCAAGCCAAAAGAAACCAAAAACCCCCCTGCTAAAGCCAATCCACCATCAACCCCCACCCCCATCCCTGAACCAACCAAACTAACACCCCAGAAACCACCTGCCAAACAAGCCACACCAAACAAGCCTAAACAAAAAGCATCCAATCAGCCAAGAAAACCCAACTGAGAAGACTAAGAAAGTTTATCAATCATACACCAAAGCTAGAAAAAACCCAGGAGTCAAACTGGCTGAGCACCCAGAAGAAGGTGTTCAGACAGTAGATGCTGCAGCAACTATGTCTGCAGTACCTATTGACACAATGCCTGAGGCAATTCTGACCGAGGAGGAAAGTGAGAAGGAGGCTGCTGAGGAGCTAGTGAACTTGCGGGATGGAAAAGAGCCAGTACTGGAAGAAAAAGAGCAGGAGCAAGAGCAAGCAGAAGAGGAAGAAGGAGTGCAGGAATCAGACGCTGCAGCGGCAGCAGTGCAGGAGTCAAGCGCTACAGCGCCACCAACCGCTGTAGCGGCAGAGAAGACTACTCCACCTCAACCAAAGAAGAAAAAGGCAACCAGAGGAGCCCCAACCCCTTCAAGAGCCAGTAAGAGGCTCAAGAAGGCCTAAAAAGGCAAGAATTATTGGCTTCTCATGCCGGTTATGATCTTTGAACTCTGTTTTTTGTTGTTCTAAGGTCTCTCCCTTTTGTTGTCCATCAAGCAGTGAGGACACTGCCAAATTCAAATTCTGGGGGAGGACCTTATGGTTATTAAATAATGTTTTGAATTAAGTACAATTATGTTTTTAAATATTAATTATAATTATGCCATAATTTGCATGTGTTGCATGTTTTGTATACTTTGTATGCTTGAATAGGAAATATGATTAGCTGCATGTTTTAAATTTCTTAGTAAGCAAAAGCTGAAGTTATATAGCCAAATTAAAAAAAAAGTAAATAAGAATTTTTGAGTAAAGCAGCCTTGTGTAAACAATGAAATGGTTTTATTACTGCTTTTACACAAAATCCAAGCTTAGTGAAGAACCTAGTTAGCTAGGGGTAATCTAAGGATAAAGTTAGTCTAGGATAACCAAGGGTTAGTCAAGTTTTCATTAAAAATTGAGAGTTATTTTAAAGCTAAGTTTGGGGGTGCATCGGTTATGTAAGGCTGGGAACAAAAGATGATAAATTGGTCTTTGCAAAATGAAATAAAAATGAATATGGTCTTGCAAAAAGTTGCAAAATATCTTAAATAAATTGCTGAGCTGTTCCAAAAAGCATGAAAATAAAATGCAAATAAAGAGCTCAGTAATGAAGATAGCATCTAGTTTTGATCATCAAAATCTAGCGCTACAGCGTCTACGGACTTTGAAGCGCTACAGCGTTTGATCACCAGGCCAAAAATTTGTGCATTGACCAATATTCTGAAAAATGCCTAATTAAAGCCCTTTGCTGTGCTTTGAAGCCCCTCAGATCTTGTGTGAAATTGTTATTCCACTCTTCTTTTTGAAAACATTCTTTGCCTAACCCAAAAGAAATCCATTCTTCCCAAAACCTTAGAGAAATTCTGAAATTAACTAGGAACTAAGTTAAGCTTTGATATCACACACTCACAACTGAGCAGTAATGATTCTATTTGAATTGTAGATCATAATGATGTGTGAAAATGATAAGAATTAGCTTATGCATAAATACTGTTTAATTTAAAAGCTGCAGCTAGTTATATGATCAGTTTGTCTTGTTCAAGTGTCATTACTTGGGGACAAGCAATGGTTTAAGTTTGGGGGTGTGATAACTCTATTTTATATAGGTTATTTATGCTCCTAATAGTTAAGTCAAGCTTAATTCTTAAGTAATTCTATGTAATATCCCCAATTTCCGCTATTTTAAATTTTTGACATGAAATTATTTTTGGTGGTTAATTATATTAGTTGAAAATAAAGTGATATGAAAATAAATTGCTTGATTGATTTATTGTGAAAATTGTGTGCTAATTATAATTATTTGCATTAAGTTATGGTAATTAGAGTTGAGAGGAGTCATTAGGAAAGAAATGTGTAAGTGAGGGGTATAATCGTATTTGCGCATTTCCATATATATATAATATATGTGTGTGCCCTTTCCAGCTGAAATACAAAACACAAGAGAAAACATACACACATTTGGAGAGAGGGAAAACTCAATGCTGAAATTGAGAGAATATTGAGCTTGAGTGAGAGGAGAGAGAGTGCGATAGTGAGGGGAAGAAGGAGAGGAAGGATCTGTCCCAAATCTTGGTGCATGTCATCTCTTTAAACACAATTCTTCTCCATTTGATCTCCTCTACATTCTGAACCAAACAACTTCCCTATCACCCTCCTCCAACTCAAACTACCATTGGAGAGCCCAAGCTCTAAGTGTGAGGAAATAGTGAACCCAAGTCTTGCATGTGTGATTAAAGATGGTTACTCAGTAATAAGACCATTGTTCAAGCTTTAGGAGGAAGGTTAGCGTCTGGATTCGAAGTTGTGGGTGTCAAGCTAAACCGGGTCAGTGTTTCGGAGCGATTCCGGAGATAGTTCGTGAGTTGGTGTTGTGATCGAGTCCGAGGAGAGTTCGTGGTTCTCGGGAACGGTCGAATCCTTGAAGTCTCGACAAATAGGTGAGTTCTATACTCACTAGAATGTTATGGTCATGTGTGTTATGTTCAAATACTGAACCTCGCGTTTTATGAAAAACCGGTGTCGAATCGATTTCGAAAATATCGTTCTAAGTCATGGAGTCGTTTGATCGTTGGACTGAAATTGTGATTAAATTGCATGATTGATATGTGGATTGTTTGGCTAGATAATATTCTTTTTTTGAAGGTTGATGAGTTAGGTATCGATCGGAACGGAGTTTGGACACGAAACGGATTCGAAAAAGGGCTCGAAATGGCATTTCAGCAAGACTGTGAGACAGGCACGGACCGTGCGCCATCAAGCACGGGTCGTGCGTATGCTTCTGTCAACATTTTCAAAATGTGTTCAAAGCCTTCCTAATTGATTCCAAACCTATCCTAATCCCTTCCCAATGTTATACAATGATAATATAACCGTAATTCATGGAAACTACTTGTGTTTGGATCATTGTCACGTTCACGCTATTTTTATTAACGGCCCTTGCGGTCCACGGTTTTATTAACGGCCCTTGCAGTCCACGGTTTTATTAACGGCCCTTGCGGTCCACGGTTTTATTAACGGCCCTTGCGGTCCATGGTTTTATGAACGGCCCAATTCGGGTTCATGGAATGTGTTATGGATTTGATTGTCATGCTATGATTGTGATTGAGATAAGCGTATGCCATGGATATTGCTTTATGTGATTGATGTATTGTGCTGGACTGATTGGATTAGCATCATGATAAGTTAGGTTAGTAAGCCTTAGTAAGCCATGTGAGATCACTTAATTATACGATTAAGTTAGTAACTAGATCACCTAATAATAAGATCATGTTAGTACAAGACTAAGTTAAGTACAAGTTCACTGTTAAGCATAAGCTCATGGTTCGATTAAGTTCATTGTTCGCTGATCATGGTTCGCGGTTTACTGCTCATTGGTTATTGTTCATCGTTCACTGTTCACTGCTCATTGTTCATGGTATATATTATATACATCATTGCTGGGGTGACGACCCTGTTCATGGATTAGCATACTAAGGGCGAGGAAGTCATGATTCCTTATGACCTTAGGCCCCGTTGGGCCGGGTTTGCCGGTGCTTTCAAATAAAGTCACCGGTGATATGTGTTGCGCCCGAAAAAGTCCCCGAGGGAGAACCTTCCTCGTTCACAACTTTTCCTAAGACAATGAAGCCGCCACCAATATTTATTAAGGAAAATATTAGGAAAACCTTTTTTTGGAAGCGATT